>JALPQD010000002.1:2158991-2758991 GCA_023101885.1 Typhlomys cinereus
CCTTCTGTTTTAATATTTTATTTGTTTTAAAGTACTTAACTTATTATGATTTAATACCTTTTTAAAGTTAAACAACTTTGAACTTTTAAAATGTTGGAACTGAAGTTTTAATGAGAACATTTTAAATTTGTCCATGGAATATATTTATATTTTAACATCTGTGGGGACAAGGAAAGGTTACAGTTTAAAAGTGCTGTTGTTTTTGTGTCAAGTTGACAAGGGGTGGAATGTCAGAGGTGTCAACTTGACTGTTGAGAGTTTGAGCTCTGGGCACAGTTGTAGAGAGTTGATGGTTGAGTTAGCCCAGAGCTGATGGGGAAGACCCAGCCCATGGTGGGTGGGATCAGGCCCTGGATAAATCACAGAGAGCTGGTTGAGAGAGTTGGCATCCTTCTGTTCACTTGGCCAGACATGCTGGTCTGGCAAGTAAGGATTGTCCATCTCTTGGCCATTATGCAGTGATGGTGTGACCAGTTCCCTCGGCCCTGGTGTTGGTGCATGCTCTCCTGTCAAGCTGGACTGAGAACTGTAACTGGACTATCGTAAGAAAATAAACCCCTTGTTCCCTTAAGCGGTATAATTGTCATTTATCAGCAACCATGCAGGCTGACTGCAACAGAACACCTAGCTTGTGTAGTGAAGTACACCTGCAGGAAACTGCGCTGAATTTACTCAAGTCCCAAAACAAAAAAGGAACAGGACTGGAGAGATGGCTCAGGGGTTAAGACTGTCTCAAAAGCAGAAGGACCCAAGTTCACATCAGGTTCCACGTAAAAATGCCAGGCAGAAACAGGTGTCTGTACTTCTGGTCCTGATAGGAGGAGCCTCAGAAACCCCAGAGCAAAGCAATGTGGGGTGATTCCGGAAGTCACCCTTGGTGGTCCACAGAGACACACAGTGCTCTCTGATACACACACACAAATAATTTTTTAAAAAATCAACAAACAAAAAACAACCAACATAATAAGGAAATTAAGAGAGAGAAAAAATCCCCACAAGACTGAAAAATACAAAGTAGCAATAAGCACATAGCTGAGAATAAGAACAAAGTCCTTATTTCAATACCAGCTATTCACAGAATATTTTTAAATTGTACATAATTCAAGTACACAACATAATTAAACTTGCAAATAACAGTGACTACCACATTCAAATAAGCTTCTATAACCATACTCATACTCTTTTGGGGGGGGTCTTCTGTCTTAGCAAATTTCCAGCATACAGCACAAGATCAGTAACCTTAGTATTCATGTCTGACATTAGGTTTTTGAACCATCCTAGACAACTGTGCGTTCCCCCTACTCCTCAACCCAGATAATCAGCCTTCACCCTCTGTCAAGGAACATTACTGTCCATGTACAAACAATAAGCAAGATGATTTTTGACAAGAAGTGCTCATGATATACATCCCATGGGAAAAAACACTTTGAACTAACTGAATCTCTTTCTTAGACCCAAAAACTATTCTCTTAAATTCCTACGTAGCAAAATAGGGAGAATACATGTTTTATACTTTAAGGCAAAAATGTATGGATTTAATTATGTCAAGTAGTAAGTCCTCATGTGTTAACTTGTGGTCTGTAATGCAGTAACCTATATTCTTAAGAAAATAGTATTTTGTTTTCTGTGTTCAGCGACTTTAAAGTAAAGAGGGAAAACTATCTAAAGGAGGAGGCTGAATGCAATTCTAGGCAAGGCGGAGAGGAGAAAAGGCTTGTATAAAAACATGTGATCTATAATTCTGGTTTAAATTTCACTTGCCAAACCTAATCTTCATCTGCAACTGAAAATTTTTCTGTATCACATACTGGGAAAATAATGTTAGAAAACAATGTTAGCCTTTCCACTAACTGTCCAACTATCCAAAGATACTTTAAAACAAAAATACTTGAAGATATGGTGTTTTGCGCCTGTTGAGTCCAGCACTTGGGAGGTGTAGGAAGGAGGACGAGGGCCAGCCCAGTTATTTGGCCTGTTATAGGCAATCTGAAATGCATGAGGTCTTGTCTCAAAAAAAAAAAAAAAAAATCAATACAAAGAACAGTTATCAAACTCAGTTTTCAAACAAGCCACTATGTGTAACTAGCACGTATAAGTAAATTTTATCTCCAATGTGATACTATTGAGCTTATGAGTTATCCAAATAACAGCTCTTAGTAAGTACTCACTTTTACAGTTTCCTCTGTGTTCAGTTTATTCCCCTTAACCAAGACAATTTGGAAAGGGTTGTTATTATCCCAAACATGCTGTAAAAGAATGAAACAGAGAGGTATTTTAACAAAGATATTTAATACTTAAATACTGTAAGCTAGCTATGAAAAAGTCTATTGGTTCCCTCATGAAAACAAAACTTTGAACTAACAAACAATTAAAAATCACATATATTAAACGTGATTTTAATATCATGACTAGTAAGAGATGAAGCAGGATATGGTAGTTCACATTAATGATCCTGGCACTCAGGAGGCAGAGCCAGCAGGACTGTCATGAACTTGAGACAGCCTGACTACACAGTGAGACGAGGCCTTACCTCCCCATGAATTCTACTGGCTTAAGCTGATAGAAATGGGATCTATTGCACTTAGGAGGCTGAAACAAGCTTCTCAGGAATCCTGGGTCAGTCTGAGTTATGGAAAAGGAAGAAAAAAATAAAGAAAAAAGAACAAAAAGAAAAAGTATCTATTTGTAGCTTGAGCAAGGAAAAAGTAACATTGATGAGTTTTGGGCAAATAAGTGCAGGTTTTCACAGAAGGAGAAGTGAGCAAAGGAAGTATGTGTGAGAGGTAGCACACAAGTGAACAAAACCACATGCATTTTGGGGTTACCAAAGGTTTACAGGAGACTTACAGAAATAATTCTTGTTTTCTTTGGTGGTAAAGGAAGAGGAAGGTTGGATGAGTTTCGATTTATGGCAGCCTCTATGGCAATCATTTCTTGCTCATACATTTTCTTGATCTTGCAGCATTCCACGAGAATAAAATGAGGCAGAGTCCTATTCAGTACACAGCTCCGGATATACTACAGTAGCAAGAAAGAAGGAGGCACAGATTTTCAAATCTGTTTCAAAAGGCACTTAAATCGAAAGAATAAAATTAATTTGAACACTATACCAAATGCATCATACAGATATATATTAAAACACTTTGTGCCACGAATATTATCATTTAAGATTGCAACGCAGGTTGTTGTCATAGTGGTATACAACCTAATTCTTGCACTGGTGCAATACTGGTGCAGGAGGATCACAATTTTGAGACCAATCTTAGCTACATAGGCCCTGTCTCAAAAAAAAAAAAAAAAAAAAAAAAAAAACTGGCTGAGATGTGATTGAGCACTTGCCTAGCAGGTGGGAAGCTGTGGTCTCAACCCCTGGCACAGAAGACAACACGTTCGCAGACATAAAGCCGTTAGCATTGACTGAGCACCTACCTACCTAAGAAACAAGATAGACAAAAAAAAAAAAAAAAAAAAAAAAAGAAACAAGATAGACACATATTAAATGCTACAGCTATTTCCTATAACACCCTCCAAGAGAATGAATGTCTAATGGCCTAAAGACATGAAGCTCAGAGGGGTAAAATTAGAAACATAGTGATCTATAAAAACTGACAGAACTCTATTTGTCTGATGCCAAAGTAATATTTTGCCAATCTGTCTAGTAAGTTGATTGTGTGGATTCCTATGTGGTAGACTCCTGCTTTCCCAGAGATCCCTGAGTGGCCCTTTTCAAGACAAAATTCTAGGTGACTGTTACAAGCTGTTTTCACCTAGGAAAAAGCTACTAGCTAGTTCTGTTTTATTTCCATAAAATCAGGAAACTGTTCAAAGGAACATATAAAATGAGGAGTGACTACATACATTACTAAAGACTGCTAACAAATGAATGCAAATCCCATGTATTTCTCCAAAGAATAAATTTTCTATATAGATCCAAAGTATGAATCAATGTATTATATATTAAGTTCAGGACCATCAAAATTATTTTGCCTTCATGTTTTGTCTCATGCTAAAACATGAAGAAGAGAAGCTCGACTTCTGGGTCATTTTCCTTCTCCTGTTCAATTGCTTACCATCAGAATTTCTTAGCTTCCAATGCTGGTTATACAAGCAAGACCTGTTCCTAGCTGTCATAGTTAGGTATGGGTGTCAACTTGATGGTTAAGGGTTCAAGCTCTGGGCACATTTGTAGACAATTAGTAGTTTAGTTAAGTGTAGCGCTAACCTGCAAGAGATTGTCTAGTTGATGGAGAAGGTCCAGCCCATGGTAGATAGACTAGTCCCTAAACAGGTGAATAAAATATAGTAAACTAGTTGAGAACGTTGGCATCCTTTATAGCCAGACATACTAGTTCGGCAAGTAAGGATCGTTCCTCTCTTAGCTGCTATGTGACATGGTGCAGTCAGTTTCCTCAACCCTTGGTATTGCGGTGGGCTCTCCTGACAAGCTGAACAAGCAACTTCAACCTAATGTAAGAGAAAATAAACTCCTAGCTTCCTTAAGATGTTTAATGGTGATTTTATCAGCAACCCTGCAGGCTAACTCCAACACTAGTTCTTCTAGCTCCTAAGCTACACAATTAGAGGCCACACTAGCACCCCAACAAAAGGTGTTAGGATTCTTTGCCTTGTTTTGTTTTGATTTTTAAGACAGGGTATCAAGTAGCCTAGGCTACTATTGAGTTTGTGATGTAATCAAGCCTCCACCTCCCACATATCTATGCCTGACTTCAATGCTTTCTTTCCTTTTGGTATGCAAGTGTGTGTACATGTGCACGTGAGCATGTGTGTGTGTGTGTATGTGCATGGCTATGTGTACAAAGAGGAGTTTGAGTGTATGTGCCCGAAGGTCCAAGGATGACCTCAGGAATCATCTTAGGACTGTTGTACACTTTTATTGTTGGCTCTGAGTTCTGCCTGCCAAGGCTAGAATTACAGGCCATTACCATGTCTGCCCCGCATTTGTACATGGGATTTGGGAATCTGAACTCTAACCACTGAGCCATCTCTCCAGCCCAACTTGTTCTTTTCAACCTGACACCACTTAGTATTTGTCATGCCTTATTCCCTATGTTAGAACAAGACAAATCAAGGTTGAGTGTGGTGGGACACTCCTGCACTCCCACAATCAGGAAGCTCAGACAAGACTACACAAGTTCCAGACCAATCTAGGGTACAGAACAAACTGCCTCCAAAAGACAAAAGCAAAAACAACAAAACCACCTCACAAAAATCACAGGACTTAAACTTTTACTGCTGACCACAACTAGCACTTATTTCATTACTCTACATATAATAACTATATTTCTATTTCCAAATACAATTTCAACACAGGTTGCTTTCAGTTCCTTGCAAACAAAGCCAGGAACTTATAATCTGTAAGAAGCAAACATTGAGGGAAAAAGGATAGTTCACCGTACATCTCTTACATTAACTCCTTATTTGTCAAAAAATAATCAAAGGCAGTTTAGTTTCCTGGACACAGTATAAATTTAAAGAACTTTAGAGTGAGTAGAAATAGACATATCCGGGGCTGGAGAGGTGGCTCAGGGGTTAAGCCTTCGCCTTGCAGGCGGAAGGTCCTGAGTTCGGATCCCAGATCCCACGTATAGACGCCAGGCGGAAGCGGGGGCGGCCTGCGCTTCTGGTCCTGGTAGGGCGGAGCCTGTGAATCCCGGGGCAGAAGGAGGTGGAGGCGTCCATGGTGGTTCGTGAATTCGTCCGTGGTTCTACACATACACAGACACACACACACACACGCGTGCACATACACATGCACATGTGCACAGTTGAATAATAATAATAAAATTAAAAAAAAAAAAAGTTTAGAAATAGACATATCCAAGACCAAAGGAAGCCTTTAGCAGGATCTAATGCTTACAAAAATTCCTACCACATGTAGAGGTAACAAAAGGGAAGCAAAGGAACTACAAACAGACTGAAACAGAAACATTTTCTCATTCACAATGAACTGGAATTTAGCTCAATAAAGCATATGCTCAACATACAGAAAAGCAGCCCCCCAAATTTTCCTTTTGTTTTTCCTTACTAGATTGACAAATTCCTATACAAACAAGCTGTTGCACTTTGTCTTCATGGTTGCTGATAAAATCATGCAAAATAACTTAAGGGAACAAAGGACTATAATTCTCTTACAATAGTCCAGCAATAGTTCTTAGTATAGCTTGGCAGGAGAGCTCACACTAACACCAGGGTTGAGGGAACTGGCTACACCATATCCACTAACAGCTGAGAGAGAGATGATCCTCATTTGCCAGATAAGCATGTCTGGCCAAGTATATAGAAGGTTACCCCATTTCTCAAACAATTCCCTCCATTTTATTGACCTGCTGGGGACTAGTACCACCTACTATAGACTAGGCCTTCCTCACCAGCTAAACAATCTCCTGTAAGTTTGCTCTGGGCTTAACTCAACTACTAACTCTCTACAAATGTGCTCAGATTTCAAATTCTCAACTGTCAAGTTGGCACATGTGTCTATGACACTCGTTTTGAATATAGTTAAGTATTTATGAAAATCTATGAGTGACTGCCTACTCAAATATTTTATATTTTCACTCATGTTACATGCTACATGATGAAACAGTAGGCAGTTGTAAGAAACTTTGTTAGGAATTCATAATGCTGTATAATGAAATAATACTGAAATAATCACAAAGCAGATTATAAACATATAATATAAGTCATAAGATATAATGAATGAAAACCAAACTAAACAAACAAGCAACAACAACAAAAAAGAAACAGTCTATCTTTCTGTGGGTTCCAAATGTGCCAATGGGTACATATTTTTTAAATCAGAAACAGGAGTTAAATGTACACAAGCTCTTCTGGTAGAGCACTGATGAAATACATACCTGGAAGTGAATCAGAGGGAGGTCACCGAATACATACTCCACTCTCCCGCTGACTTGGAGCACATAGTCATAGGGACTATTTTCATCTTCCTTTCCATGAACAGTCAAACGTTTTTGTATTGCTAATTCGTTTACTTTGACAGGACTCAGATTAGGAGATACCTGAAAGCTAAACACATCCTAAAAACAAAGAAGAAAAAAACACAAGTAATAAATGTAATACTTGTGTTGAACACAATTATGGTCAGCTTATAATATCTGTATGTACACATCCTTTGCAATTTATAGTCCAATAAACTTTTGGATATTCAGGATGTATCCAAGTGAAATTTGCTAAGTTTTCTGATAATTTACAGTCATCTCACTGTATATAGAATGTGGTAGTTCCCACAAATAAGATTAATATTTAGTTAAATTTCTTGGGTGTTGTGATACATTCCTATAATCCTAGTACTTGGGTGGTAGAGGCAGGAGATTCAAGGCCAATGCAAGCTAAGAGACCCTGTCTCAATATGCACAAGCGAATGAACAGTAGCTGTAGTTGACTGTGGGGTGATAGACTTCATGGATCCAGTGGACACCTTTCTTTAAAATGTTTCAAAACCTAGGACCAGTGTACCTCAGTAGCAGACCAGTCGCCTAGCCTACATGAAGCCCTGGGTTCGATCTTCAGAAAGAGTATAGGGGTTGACTTAATTGTTTAATAAGGAAACATAGTTCATAATGTGGAAATAAGGGAAGCAGTGGGGAATTTCCTAGGATTAAGTGCGCATTCTATACTATTTGGCTACATGTTTTGTATGTTTGGTTTTAAAATCTGTAAACACATCGAGAGCTCATGTAGCTAACATTTCATCATTCAGAATAATAAGAATAAAGATAGTTGTGGAAAAGTTGCAAAGAGATTTAAAAACCTTTAAGTTTTGAAAATACATTAAGTTCAAGCAAAGTTAGAAGGTACTGAAGATGAGTTTTCAAGATTCTCAGGTATCTAACAGTGATATAAGTAACTCAGGTAAATAAAATAAACGTCTATCAGTCTTTGCATTTAAATGAAAGTGAATTTCAGCGAGCCTTCCCACTGTTAGGTACATACCATGTACCTAATATGAAACTACATATTATTCAAAGTTTTTTTTAAGCTTTGGAGATTCAGCACAATAAAGAAAAAGAGCACTTAAAGAGGCATAAAAAATAGGGATTAAGACTGTCTCAGAAGCAGCAGGTCCTGAGTTTGGATCCCAGGTCCCACTTAAAAATGCCAGGCAGAGGGCTGGAGAGGTGGCTCAGGGGTTAAGCCTTCGCCTTGCAGGCGGAAGGTCCTGAGTTCGGATCCCAGATCCCACGTATAGACGCCAGGCGGAAGCGGGGGCGGCCTGCGCTTCTGGTCCTGGTAGGGCGGAGCCTGTGAATCCCGGGGCAGAAGGAGGTGGAGGCGTCCATGGTGGTTCACAAGTCCGTCCGTGGTTCTACACATACACAGACACACATGCACGCACATGTGCACAGTTGAATAAATAATAATAATAATAAAAAATTTTTTAAAATAATGCCAGGCAGAAATGGTGGCGGCCTGCACTTCAGAACCTGGTTGGTGGAGCCTGGGAAATCCTAGAGCTAAGAAAGGAGGAGGTAGAAGCAATCCAGGATGATTCCCAAAGTCACCCTTTGTCTTCCACAAGGCACACAGTGCCCTCTGACACACACACAAATACACATACACACATACAGAAGTTTTAAAAAGGTATAAAAAAAAGTACGATTTCACAATTCAGTTATATTCTACTAAAAGGAATCAATAAATCATATGTGCATAAAGGATATCACTTCATCTACATAATTGTAAACATGTCATTTTAACTTTGAAACTATTCTTAGGCTGGTGAGATAGCTCAGCAGGTAAAGAAAGCACTTGCTTGCAGATCTGGTGACCTGAGTTTGGAGACCCCAGAAACCCCAATGATGGAAGGAGAAAACTGACTTCCACAAGTTGTCCTCAGAACTTCACCTGTGTGCCATGCACGCATACACTTTCTCTCCTTACCCCTCAAATAATAAAAAAAAAAAAGTTTAAAAAAAACCAGTACAGTGGTTGTTAAGCATAAAACACATCAGATAGCTATCAAGTAAAAATCAGAAACATACCCAAACTATTTTTAAACAAAATATATAATACTACCTGGCTGTTTTCAAAATGAACAGCTACAATCAGCTTTCCTCCGTAGAGTTTATCTTCCAGGTTTTCCAGGACAGAGGGATCGTGCTCTGGTGGGTAGGTCTGCTTTAACCAATCAATCCAGGATAATCCCATAAGAGATTGAATCTTTTCCTCACTGAACTTACGCATTTTTCTTCTAAATTCATTTACTTCAGGATCCTTCAAGGCATCAAATTCATGAAGACCTAAATGAGTATCATAAAGATATTAGACATCACAAATAAAATAAGCAGGCCTTACACGCAAAAAGAAATAAACGTAGGAGGGAGATTGACAGGAAAGGAAAAATTATGAAGTGGGAAAGGAGGAGGAAATGGGATGGAATACTAAGAGGTGAAAAAAGACAAATTCATTGCATTCATTTATAAAAGTGTCAAAGAAATTAAAAATTAAAGTGTGTGTGTGTGTGTGTGTTTCCTAAAACTGTTTTTAAAAGAAAAAATCTTGCTGGGTGTGGCAGTGGATGCCTGTAATTCCAGCACCTGGAGCCTGAGGCAGGATGATCTCAAGTCTGAGTGAGGCCCGCTGAGGTACAGAGTGAGATCCTATGTCCAAAGAAACAGAAGAGTAAAATGAAGACCTGTTTAAACAAAGATATGTATGTCATTATATCATTATAAAACTGTGTAGATAGATGATGAAGAAAACAACTGACTTTACAGTGTGTTTATTTTAAAAGAAACAAAATGGATCAGGTAAGCTTTTTCATGCAAATTCAAAAAAAGCATAGCTTCTGTTGGGAAAGGTATCCGAAAAGGTACTATTAATATTATTTCGTAAACATTTTTTCTATTTCCTATTCTTTGGGAGAAAAGCACAGTGAAATGTGTTGCTACTTTTGACTCCAAAGAGTCAATGTACATGGTTTACTGTTACTGTCATCTTGGCTATTTGCTTGGGGCAGAGCTGAGGCCACAACCTCGGCTGTGTGTGCTGGGCAGGAGTCTGCTGCTGAGCTGCCTCCCCAGGCATTATGTAGAGCCCAGAATGACTCAGTCCTGTGAATGATCACAGCTTGAAATCACCAAATCCAGATTTATACTACACTATCTGCATGTGTTGTGTTCGTGACTAAGGGTAATCTAGATGATATACATCTATTAAAAACACAAATTACTTTTAAAATCAATAATATTAGAATGTATGGTATTAGAGATAACTATCCATAGACTAGTGCTCCTTCAACCTTGAGAAAATTTTATTTTTTTTAACAATGGTTAGTACAAAGTCACTTAACTAGGGCTGTAGAGAGACTCTACCTCACAAGCAAAAGGTCCTGAGTTTGGACCCCAGGTCCCACATAAAAATGCCAGGCAGAAACTGCAGTGGCAGTAGCCTGCACTTCCAGCTCTAGTGTGCAGAGCCTGGGAAATCCTAGAGTGAAGTAAGGAGGTAGAAGCGATCCAGGATGATTCCCTAAGTCACCCTTGGTTCTCCACAGGAACACATAGTGCCCTCTAGTACACACATACATACATACATGCATGCACTCATATATACACAAGGATAAAGTCACTTAACTGGGCAAAGTGCTAAGAATAAATGACTGCTCAGTGCTCAGACCTAAACTGGACATCTCTATTACCCACCCCTACTCTCAAGGATCAGGGAACATCAAGGAAGAAGGGGCAGAAAGACTAACAGCTGGAGGATGGACAGGCTGTTGTCTGGAGATGACATGAACACTGCACCCATGAATCAGAGCCCTGCATGAACTGGAACCTGTCCACAATCCAGCATGCATGGCAGAGCAGTCCTGAAGCGCCGCTCCCGCAAGTCAAGAGGAGTCCTTTTACTTCAGTGGTATGGTAGCTGGTAAGTTGCCCAGCAAATAACCTTATACCTCTGTTCATAGAAGCAGCCCTAATTGAACTCAGTGGGTCATTAATACAAAAGATATGAAAGTAGGAAAAGGCCTGTTGAGAAGTAGGAGGGGGGGATCAGAGAGTGCAATGCAAGAGAGAACATGTTCAAAATACATTATATACATGCATGAAATTGTCAAAGATAAGTAACAAAATTTAAACAATGACAAAATAAAATGTTTATGCTACAGCATAGCAAGTACTTTCTGGTCCTGGAGGCTGGTGAGGCGGCTCAGTGGGGAAGGCGTCTGCATGAGTCTCATCCCTGGAGCCCACATGGTTGAAGAAGGGAACCGACTAATGAAAGCTGTCCTCTGACCTTCACAACATGCAGTGATGCAGACACACACCGATCTCCCACTCTCCTCTTCTTCCTTTCTCTCCTCCTCCCTTCCTCCCTCTCCCTCAAATAAAATATTTCTTTAAAAAATGCATTGCTGTAAATCAGCTATAAATGGAGTATACAGTTTTAGCCAACTAAATGAAACGTTTCAACTTCCAAAGATAATCTGTGGCCCTCCAGCTGCATGCCCCCCAAAAAAGCTATGAATGTGGCCCAGCACAAAATTAAAAACTTATTTTAAAAATTAGGAGACATTTTTTTGTAACTCAATTGTGCAACTTGCAAATCTGAACTTTGTAGCTGACAATGCTGTGTCACAATGTTAGAAGGCTGGGCACCCCAGGGAGCCTCTTTCTATTCACAGATAATAGGTATTATGCAAAGGAATGTGAAGCCTTAATAACAAAGGTTAACCTTTTCATTGCAAATCGTATCTAACCCACCTCCTTTTTGCTTGAGAGGATATTATGATGTATTGAGCCATACATCCCAGGTTGGTCTCAAGTTCAAAGCAATCCTCATGTCTGGGCCTATGCTGCATACCACCACAGTCAACGCCCATTTCTTTCAGTTTCTGCGGCCATTAACCTCTCCCTACCCATCCTATCTCCTCAGTGCAAATATAACCTTTTCACTGATTTCTCTACTTGAATATTTCATCTTGCCAGCCCAGTCTCCACTTTACAATCTGAACAATCTTTTGTAAAAATCATGTCTCTTCCCTACTCAAATCCTTCAACAGAAAGTTTCCTGGGAAACTGAAGTTAGCAGTGGGAAGATGACCTCCAAGCTGGGATCTCAGCTAAAACACAAGCAGGTCTCTTAAAAGTCACCATCTTCTTCTAAAGGGTTTTCTTGGGTGAAAAATTAACTTAGTCCACTCATTCTCCTGAATTATTGGAAAACAATTTCCAGCTCAACCAAGATAAAATGATTTTTTCACACTCAATATTCAAGATACACTTGTTCGCTAAAGTTGTAAATGGAATTAAAAGCAGCACAGGGTATCTTCCATCTCTTTCAAGCTCAAATTTTTCAGCTAATTATTTTGAAGGGTAATGATGAGATTCATCACAAAGGAAACTAACAGGGAAACCACACTTGGTTGTGAAATATAACTCAGCTTCCCGTGATACAGTGTCCTGTTCATGAATCTTGTTATAACTGTCTTACTTTTTGGGGGGAGGGGTGTCTATGTACATGTGTGCAAGAGGGCACTAGACAGAAGGATGTGGCAGCGGCCTGTAATTCTGACCCTGGAAGGCAGAGCCTAGGGCGCTCCAGAGCAAAGCAATAAAGAGAGTAATCCAAGACAAGTCCTGAAGTCACCCTTGGGCCTCTGCAGACGAAGAAGAAGACGACGACGAAGAAGAAGAAGACGAAGAAGACGACGACGACGAAGAAGAAGACGACGAAGAAGACGACGACGACGAAGAAGAAGACGAAGACGAAGAAGAAGACGAAGACGAAGAAGAAGAAGACGACGACGACTACGACGAGGAGCAGCAGCAGCAGCAGTAATAATAATAAAGTAGCAGTAGTCATGCAGTAGTAATAATAAAGTAGCAGTAGTCATGCAGTAGTAATAATAATAAAGTAGCAGTAGTCATGCAGTAGTAATAATAATAAAGTAGCAGTAGTAATAATAATAAAGTAGCAGTAGTCATGCAGTAGTAATAATAATAAAGTAGCAGTAGTCATGCAGTAGTAATAATAATAAAGTAGCAGTAGTCATGCAGTAGTAATAATAATAAAGTAGCAGTAGTCATGCAGTAGTAATAATAAAGTAGCAGTAGTCATGCAGTAGTAATAATAATAAAGTAGCAGTAGTCATGCAGTAGTAATAATAATAAAGTAGCAGTAGTCATGCAGTAGTAATAATAAAGTAGCAGTAGTCATGCAGTAGTAATAATAATAAAGTAGCAGTAGTCATGCAGTAGTAATAATAAAGTAGCAGTAGTCATGCAGTAGTAGTAATAATAATAAAGTAGCAGTAGTCATGCAGTAGTAATAATAATAAAGTAGCAGTAGTCATGCAGTAGTAATAATAATAAAGTAGCAGTAGTCATGCAGTAGTAATAATAATAAAGTAGCAGTAGTCATGCAGTAGTAATAATAATAAAGTAGCAGTAGTCATGCATGCTTGCAATCCCAGTACTTGGGTGGGAGATGGAGACACAAAATTCAGGAATTCAAAGTTATCCCTAGCTACACAAACACCATAAGGCCAAACTGGATTACACCAGACCTTTTGGACTAAAAACAAATCAAATTAAAAAAATTAAAAACATCCCTGTTACTGTAAACTAGAACAAGAACCTATAAAAGGGGGGGGATCAATAGGGAAGACAGCCAATAAGCTTATAGGCAGGAAGACAGGATATTCTGTTCTGTAGGTAGCTGCTATTATACCCATAGAATGGGGACTTATAGTGGAAACCTTGGGTCTAAAGCTGGATGAGTGAAGGAAAATGCACATACTAGTGGGGTGGCCTGAAGAGAAGTAACTTGATGTACCAGAGGCCTGAGCCCCCACAGGAGTAGACAAGTCAGAGTGAACCCTAAGGTTCCATAGAAGCACACAGGGTGGAGGGAGTGGGAGAGAATGGTGACGGGAACGAAAGGGATAGAAGGGAGGGGGAGGGAGGGAAGCTGGAATGAATACTTGATATGCTTGTAAAAGTAGAAAAAAAAATCAAAAACACCATTTTGTGTCTTGACAATTGAATTTAGGAGAGTGAATAATTATACTATGGGACATCTCCTGAATGCATTACATTAGAGCAAAACTTTGTTGGTTTAAAAATGACACTTTGTTGTTTTTTTTTTTCATTTCAATGTGTTTATGCGCTTGTAGTGTGTGGGCACACATGTATGTGCAGATATGTGCATATGAGTTTGCATGTGCTTGTGGCTTGAGTTACTCAGAAGTTATTCTTTTTGAAACAGCATCTCTAAACAAACTTAGAGCTAACCAAATGGACTAGTCTTGGAGATTCCCTTCCTGCCTTACGAGGTAGCCATAATCACCTAGCATTTTACATGGGATTTTGGAATCTGAATGCACTCCTTTGAGCCATCTGACCAGCCAATATCTATATTTGATGACACTCTTAAATCGGAAAATGATTAGTTAATTTTTGTCAGTAATTTTCCTGGGATTATGGGGGGGATGTCAAACCCAGGGCTTGACTGAGTTACATTCCAAGCCCCAAGGGAAAGTATGTTGACAGAGATATTACTTCATTATTCAACTTTATTAGTCTCATCAATATGGACAATCAAACCCCAAACCCTTCGATGAATTTTCTGCTCTTCTATTTAATGTTCAAAGTTCCATGTTAAGTCACCCCATGCAGTTCCTAAATCAAGTTAGTACCTTGAATCTTAGAATCTCAAGATTTCTATAGCAAGAGAGATTTTTCTATGGTCCTAATTTTCTCAAGTTAATTTTCTTTTTAGAAGATCTCCATCAAGTACTCAAACTGGCTATGTAGACAAAGGTAGCCTTGAACTCCTGATACCGAGTCCTCTACCCCCCAAGTACTAGGGTTACGACTGTGCCGCGAGGGGTGAAGCCCAGGGTTTCCTGCATGCAAGGGAAGCATTCTACCAACTGAGCTATATCCCAGATCCAGAATTAATTTTCAAGTAATCACTTGGATAGATCTTGATTCAATAAAAAATAACTAAAGATATCCTCAGTGAAAGAGCAAAAATTTGTCAAGAATGTGAGTTACTTATGAAAACATCAATCAACTGAAAGTCTTAGTTGGCAATGGTTGCATATAAAGTATGTTCATATTATGAAGTTCATTAAAAAGGAACTCTCTCAGAAACGGGCTTCTCAGCCAGGTGTGGTAATATATGCCTTCAATCCCTGCACCAAGAGTCTACAGTGGGAGGACTGCAAGCTAGAAGCCATGCTAGAGCATTCAACAGTGAGTACAGCAGGGAGGGGAGGATCCTCAAACAATGTGAAGAAAAGGACCAAGTTAATGACAAATATTTTATAAAATAAAAATAGGCACAATAGTTTAAAAAAAAAAAAGAGCAAGACATAAAATACAAGCCCTTGATGCTGCCCTCCTCATATTGCTAGGCGCTTCTGAGCACTACCTCTCAATTCTGCACACGCCCTGTTCCCAAACTTGTAAACAGTGTTGGTCCATGGGTTGATACTGAAAACCAATGGCTCAGATACACTACTGCATGTTTACACACAGAGCAACACATGTACTAAGAAGTTCCATTGAGAACTTCTGAATTACCTTTTCCTATGAGGACTCCAATTTTTGAGTCCAATTTTTCCGCTGGGTCACAACTTCTAGTTACTACTTTGAGAACTGGAAGAAAAGGTCTGACATCACAAAGTCTTCGTGTTTCGTCCTCAAGCTCCTCATATACAGCAGTCTGATTCACACATGCAAACATATAAGAGTCAATTTCCATAAGGAGGTTGAACATTGGGTAGTTGTGAACTTGTTTCCATAACATCTGTAGGAAAAGTAAGAGTACATTATTATCTATATAATGTTAGCACTGGAACAAGAGTACAAAGATGTATGTGTAAGGATGCCTACTCCCCCACTACTGCCTAACTAGTAGAAATCAAAATTCATACAGACAAGCTAAATGTTTACTAACTAGGACTCATAAAACAGTGAAACAAATAGAAACCTGACGGAAAGCCGTCAGATAAAGTAGTTTTTATTGTTTTGTTTTTAGTTTTGTGTGGCAGGGCTATAGGTACCATAGTTTGGGCAACTTGGAACTTATAGCTTAGGTTGGGCTCCGTCTTGCAGTGATATTCCTGTCTCATCCTCTCAAATGCTCAGATTATAGACATAAGCAACCATACCTGGCTAAGTTTTCTTTAAACAATAAATTTAAAAAGGTTATGCAAGGAATTATTCTGTATTTGAAAGGTAATATAACACAACACATAGAATTTCTTGCAATTTGTGCAAATAGAATTATTAAAAAACCAAAGTATGTGTGAAGATTAAGAAAGAGAAGTTCTGGGCTAGTGAGCCAGCTCAGCAGGTATGGGACCTCCTCACAAATCTGGTGACCTGAGTTTAATCCCCAGAGCCCAGATGGTGGGAGGAGAAAACTGACTTTAGAAAGCTGTTCTCTGCTCTCTTCACACACTCCCTTTTTAAAATTTTTTTATTATTATTATTATTATTTATTCAACTGCGCGCATGTACGTGTGTGTGTGTGTGTGTGTGTCTGTGTGTGTGTGTGTGTGTGTCTGTGTATGTGTAGAAGAACCATGGACGAATTCACGAACCACCATGGACCGCCTCCACCTCCTTCTGTTCCAGGATTCACAGGCTCCGCCCTACCAGGACCAGAAGTGCAGGCCGCCCCCGCTTCTGCCTGGCGTCTATACGTGGGGTCTAGGATCCGAACTCAGGACCTTCCGCCTGCAAGGCGGAGGCTTAACCCCTGAGCCACCTCTCCAGCCCCACACTCCCTTTTTAATAAACATCTTTTTTACAAAAATGAGAAGTTCTGGGGCTGGAGAGATGGCTCAAGGGTTAAGACTCTGCCTCACAAGTAGATGGTCCTGAGTTCAGATCCCAGGCATAAATGGCAGCAGCCTGCACTTCTGACCCTGGTGGGTGGAGCCTGGGAAATACCAGAGAGAAACAAGGAGGTAGAAGCAATCCAGGATGATTCCTGAAGTCACCCTTGGTCCTCCACAGGGACACACAGTGCCCTCTTGATACACACACACACACACACACCAAAGAATAGATAAAAATAAACAATCTTGTAAATGCATTGTATTGGTGTTTGGAAAGAATCAAGAGAAGGGTAGAATTCTAGGTGCCTTAATATAAAGTTTGAAACTCATCCACAAAAGTTAAATAGAATTATTTAAAATGCACTTTATTTGTACTCTCCATGGCCTGTCTTTTAGTTTTATTTCCAGTGCAATCAAAAATAATTTGGACAAAAATAGAACAGACATTTATTTTTGTTTGCTGAGTGCAGAATGTATGAAATCATTGCACTCTTGTACAATGATTTCAAAGTGTTATAAATATGTCCTGATTTGTACTGGTTCTCTTCAAATATAAAATGCAAATAAAATATTCCAAAGAAAAAATAGAACCCTTTAAAATGTAATAAATTCAAGTTCAAACATCTCTCAAATTTACCACAAACAATATTTTCTATAAAAGATGGTATTTCCCCCCTAAGTGACGCAGAGTAAATATGCTCTAACATTAACATACCTGCTTAATGTAAGATATAGTAGCTTCCCGAGGTACCTCCAGCTGGATATAAATTCCAGTGGGCAAAAGGAAATCCACAGGTATGGAGCCATCAGATGCTATCTGTGAATCCACTGCCCAGATGTCAAGGCTGTCGGCCATAGCAGGAGGCATTATGACGCTGAGGCACATTCATAACCACAGGGCCCTGGAATCAAGAGGGAAAACAGGGTCAGAGAGCCATTCGTAGATTTCACATTCAAATATGACTCAGGCATGATGGCACACCACTTATAATCTCAGCTACCTGGGAGGCGAAAGTAGAAGAATTAAGCCCGGGAGCAGAAGTGAGTCTGGGCAACAGAGCAATACAGACCACCAGGTGCACTGCACTGACGGCTACGTGATACCGCCATTGGCGGCATAAAGCTTCCAAATTGGACAACATGTTCTTTGCATTTAGTGTAGTTTATCAATGGCTAATATAAATTATCAGGCTTTTCACCTGCATGAATACTTAAAGAAAATGTTCTTGTAGAATCTTCTTCTTGTTTTCAACTGTTCTGCACATTATAGCACATAATAGCAGTAGCCCCCTCAATCACTATGTCAACAGTAAGAAACATCAATTTCAAAATCCATCTTAAAGAAAGAAATTCATATTGTCAAAGTTTAGAATCACTGGACAATTCCTCTTTCTGAAGGTAGTAATAGAGTCTCCACAATTGATCCAAATCCTAATTTTAGATTGCACTTAAAACAGTAATGAAGAGAGACGTGCACTGCTGTCCACACTTGTGATCTCAGCAGGAGGACTACTACTACTATAGCCAGCCGGATACAGAAGGAGTCTTATTTCAAAAAGGAAAAAAAGTCAGAAAGTAGTTACTATACACATGATTTCCCTTTAGTTCTGGGGATTAAAGTCAGAACCCTTAAGTATGCTAGGCAAGTCCTCCAATGCTGACCTAGGTAGAATTTCAGAGTTGATTATATTATCTTTGTCTAATCATGTTTAATGTGTGTGTGTGTGTGTATACCCAAGAATATGCCATGTCACTTGTGTAAAGTCAAAGAACCTCTGGGAGTTAATTCTCTTCTTCTGCCATGTGGGTTCCATAGACTAGACTGGTCACCAAGTCTGCATAGCAAGTGCCTTTACCTGCTGAGCTTTCTGGTCTTTTTAAGCTAATTTTTACATATATTTCATGTATTTATTTGTTCTGATGGGGTGGGGCACAATTGGGAGGGGGCAGGTCCCACATCGCGTGAGGGAGGTCAGACAGCAGCGTTCAGAAGTCAGTCCACTCTTTCCACCAGATAGACTAAGGGCTTGAACTCAGGTCACAAGCAGAAGGGCCTGAGTTCAGATTCCACATTCCCTGGAACCTGGGCAAAAATGACCTGAGCCCTTACTTCAGGCCCTAGTGGGTAGAGCCTGGCAAAGCTAAAAGGAGGTAGAACAATCCAGGATTATTCCCAAAGTCACCATAGGGCCTTCATAGGGACACACAGTGAAGAGAGGAGGAGAGGGAAGGGAAGGGAGGGGACAGAGGGGAAGGGAAGGGAGAGAGGGGAGGGAAAGAAAAGAAGAGGGAGAAAGAAAGAGAGGAAGAAGAGGAGAGGGAGGAGGGAGGGAGAGAAAGAAAGAAAGAAAGAGAAAGAAAGAACAGAAAGAAGAAGAAAGGAAAGAAAGAAATAGAAAAAGAAAAGGCTAGAGAGAGAGAAAGAGAGCAGAGAAGAGAGTGTAGGGAGTCACGAAAGAACGTTCCCGACAGCAGGACGGGGGGGGAGGCGTTGAGGGCTTTGGAAAAGTAAAGAAAAAAGAAGAGAAAAGAACAGAAAGAGGGGAGAGGGCTGGAGAGATGGCTCAGGGATGAAGACTCTTCCTCACAAACAGAAGGTCCTGAGTTCATATCCCAGGTCCCACCTATAAACACCAAGCAGAAATAGAAGCCAGCCACCTCACTAACAGCCCTAGTGGGCGGAGCCTGGGAAATTCCAGAGCAAGGCAAAAAGGAGGCAGAAGCAATCCAGGACGATTCCCCAAGTCACCCCTGGCCCTCCATAGGGACACACAGTGCCCTATGATACTCTCTCTCTCTCTCTAGATTAAAAAAAAACTTTTAGTACTTTTAGTATTAATTGATTATCCAAAGACAGCAACACTACTTATAAAATGGAGCTTTCTTCGTATTTGCTAAAATGTGTAATTTCTACTCAAATTAAATGTTACTGGGAGTCGATAACTATTTAGAGTGCTTTCCTCCCTCCCTCCCTCCCTTCCTCTCTTTCTTTGTTTCTCTTTCTGTCTGTCTGTCGTCTATCTGTCTCTGAGGAACTGAAACCTCTCACATGCTAGGCGAGTGTTCTGAGCTCTGCCAGAAGCCTGAGTTTCTCTTTACTGACAGTCTCTCTCTATTGAAGGTTTATGTCCTAAGATTGCGGCGAGCCCCACACAGCTGAGATTTCCCTCAGTTTTCACACCCTGATCTAGTTCACAGTGATATTCTTAGACTGTTCATCCTGGATGGCCTCTGAAGACCAGAGCAGGGGCACTGGCCTTCCTTTTCGGGGGACTTAGAAGACAGTCTCGACATGCAGAGTAATCTGTGAGCTCACCGCTCCTTTACAGTTCTTATCCCCCTTCCACCCAATGAGTAACTGGATGTCAAGCAAACCATTTAAATTCCTTTTCTTAGAAAACACGAGTGACCAGGTATGGTGTCTTAACCTGAAATTCCTTCTCCAAGACAACGGCAAAGGAGTGAAACAAGTTCAAGTCAAGCCTGGGCCACACGGAGATTCCAAGGAAGTCAGGACTACAGAAAGAGGGTGACGCACTTTCAAAAACTAACACACACACACATGCACACACATTGAATGAATGGATGAATGAATAAATTAATTTAACTAAAAAAAAGTACAGTCAATAAGGAGTTAATGGACTGGCAAAACAGCTTAGTGGATAAGGTACCAGCCCAAACCTAGCAATCTGAATGATCCCTGGACATACAGGTGGTAGAGAAATATGAGCAAAATACCTGTGTGCCACGGCATGCATATGCACGCCTTTTCTCCTTGCCTCTTCACTAACAAATACATTTTAGATGACTGGGCAGATGGCTCAGTAGATAAGATTCTGCCTCAAAAGCAGAAGGACATGAGTTTAGATTCCCAGATCCCACATTAAAACACCAAGCACAAATGACCAAAGCCTGTACTTCAGGCTCTGGAAAGCAGAACCTGGTAAATCCCAAAGTAAAAGCAATCAGGATGATTCATTCCAGAAGTCACCTTTGTGCCTCCACAGGCGCACACAGTGCCCTCTGATACAGAGAGACAGACAGACAGACACACACACAAATAGCCAATCTGATTCCATGCATAGTGACATGCATCTATAATCCCAGTACTCAGGCAGGTGTTCAAGGCCAGGTAATGCTACGTAAGGCCCTGTTTCTAAAAAACTCACCGACCTGAAAGCTCAGCAGTTAAGGGGCAGAAGCAAGGCAGTCAGGAGTCCAAGGCTGTTCTCATGTATACAGCAGTCTGGCTACAAAAGAACCTGCCTCAACAAAGAAAACAAAAGGATCCTAAAACCCCTCATAAGCAAAGCAGAAATAATGAAATGAGGAAAGAACAATGTAAAGAATCAATGAAACAAAAAGCTGGTCCTTTGAAAAGACAAAATAAGATAGACAAACCTTAATCAATTAACCAAAAAGTGGGATGGGGCTGGAGAGATAGCTTAGGGGTTAAGACACTGTCGCACAAGCAGAAGGTCCTAAGTTCGGAACCCAGGTCCCATGTAAAACACCAGGTGGAAAGGGTGGCGACTTGTACTTCTGGCCCTGGTGGGCAGAGCCAGGGAAATCCCAGAGGGAAGCAAAAGAAAAATCCAGGATGATCCCCGAAGTCACCCTTGGTCCTCCAAAGGGACACACAGTGTCCTCTTACACACACACACACAAGTGTACGCACACACAAAAAATAAATATTGCTAAATGCAATAAAAAAGTGGGATTATCCACATTCTACACACACACAAAAAGAAATTAATTAAAAAATTGAAGTGAACAAAAGAGGATATTTAGATAGGAAATAAGAGGATATTAGAGAAGACAATAATGAAATCTAGAGGATTATAGAATATTTTCAAACAAAAGTCTAAAAGACTGGAAATTCATGAAGAAATGGACACATTCCTAGACATACACTACTTACCAAAACTTTAATAAGAAACTAGACAGGGTAAGATCAGAAGTTCAAGGCCAGCCTGAACTACAGGAGGAAATTTGCCCCCAGATTGATTTCTTCATGGTCATGTCGTTTATCTTGTTTAGTATCAGGCCTTCATATAATGAACTTTGAAACCTTTATTTTTTGTTTCATGGATGAAAGGCTGAGGATCATTAGTGGGTGTATTTGTTTGGACAGTGTCTCTTACAGCTGGTCTAGAACATCTAGAGCAACTGGCTGCTTCTGTTTCACACCCCTGGTGGTGGGTCTAACGGACTCCATGGTATGTCTTTTGAATGTCAGAATCTTCCCATTATTTCTGGCTCTGCTGTAAGTGACATGACGGGAGTCAGGAATGATACCTAGTGTGAGAATGAGTCAGGAGCCAAGCATGCAAGTGTGTGGTGGTGCTGTGAGTAACCAACAGCCCTCACATCTAGGAACCGAGTCAGTGCCAGAAAGCCATTTGGATGGCAAACAGTAACACGAGAAGAATTTTAAACAGCTACAGCTGTACAGAGAGTACTCCAGGCCCGGGATCTTTTTTTTTTTTTTTTTTTTTTTTTTTTTTTTTTTTTTGCAATCTTTTATTTTTTTATTTTTTAAGGGTATAGAAAAAAAATCTGTACCTAAGTAAATTAATTCACATAATAAAAATACTCTCCATCAAACACCCAAGGTGTCAGACCCTGGATCTTGTAGCTATTTCTGTCTGTCATCATTTTGAAATAAATTTTAATATATAACAAATTTAAAAGAGCAACCTAAAAATACTGGCTTTTCTCCCTACCCATTTCAGAACTACTCTTTAAATAATGACTTAACTTTGCTCTGCACAAGTGATTATTATTTGCTTGTCTGTTTTAAATCTTTTTTTTTGGCAACCAATTTTCCTCTGTAAGCTGTCCAAACATGAATGACAAAATGCTTCTGCAAGTGGCTTTCATTGCTCCCTATTTACTGACAGCAAACAGTGAGTGGAGAGTGAGGGAAAATAAAGAAGTATCCAGCTTGGTGCCAAGTCTTCTATGACCTTTTCCCTCTAGGACACGGTAAGTCAGAAGGGGCAAGCCAGTCATGTCACTTCAGTGCCAGGCTTTGATCAAAGAGCTAAGGATGTAAGTAGAGGGGGAGGGCTGGGCCCAATGAATATTTACTAAGTGATCCTTCTTCATTGGGGGATGACAGGATCTAAAGAAAAAGCATCAAGCACTTTGGATCCTACCAGAGGTCTGTGGAAAGAGATGAGTGGGAGTCACAGTTGTTATAATTCACTTGCATGGCGCCTTCTCAGACTGCTGGGGAAATATAACACATGGAAAAGACAGTGAAGGCTACATGACTAATCGTGGTGATTGACACCTACACCCCCCAAGCCCTCCACCATAGACAAGGGCGACTGTTAGGAAAGAAGTGTGGAGTTCCTGCCTGAACTTCCCAAGGAAGTGGGATGGTAGCACAGGTACCTGTGTCACTGCTGTGGCTCGGGTGTAGCTTGTCCCTGAGGTGCCTCCAATGTGCCCATGCTGAATGGTCCCACAGGACCATTAGGAGGTCAAACCGCACATCAGGGCCCTCTGAAGCAATTACTGCAAACTTCAGGGGCCCTGATGTGTCTCTTCCACCCTCCCCATTGTTTGGGAGGAGGGGAAGGAGGGGGTGGCAGTATTTTCGTTGCTTGTTTTGTTTTTGAAATTGGGTTTCACTCTGCAGCCCAAGCTGACTTAAATCAAGAGAGCCCAGACTGGCCTCAAATTCACAGCAATCCACCTGCCTCAGCCTTGTAAGTCCTGGAATTACAGGTGTAAATCACCATGCCTAACCTTGTTATAGGTTGTTGTAACACAGCAATCTGGAGAAATGGAGAATGGTAAGCAAAAGGTCCTGAATTCGGATCCCAGGTTCCACATAAATAAATGCTAGGCAGAAATGCCAGTGGCCCTGTACTTCCAGCCCTGGTGGGCAGAGCCTGGAAAATCCCAGAGTGAAGCAAGGAGGTAGACCTAATCCAGGATGATTCCTGAAGTCATCCTTAGTCCTCCACAGGGACACATGTGCCCTCTGATACACAAACACACATGCACTAAATGAATGAATAAGTAAAGTTAAAAAAAAAAAAAAAAAGCCAGACAGAAAGGGCGGTGGCCTATACTTCTGACCTTGGTGGGTGGAGCCTGGGATTCCCAGAGAGAAGTAAAAAAGAGGTAGAAGCAATCCAGATGATTCCTGAAGTCACCCTTGGCCCTTCACAGGGATGCACAGTGCCCTCTAATACAAACACACATGAAAGAGAGAGAAAGAGAGAAAGAGAGGAAGGGAGGAAGAAAGAGAGGGAGGGAGGGAGGGAAGAAAGGAGGGAGGGAAGGAAGGAGGGAGGAAAGAAAGAAAAAGAAAGAAAGAAATAAAGAAAGAGAGAGAGAGAGAGACAGAGAGACAGAGAGACAGAGAGAAAGAGAGAAAGAGAGAAAGTAAGCTCACCCTGCTATGCTCAGGTCGGCTCTTGCTAAGTAAGTACTCTCCCCTTCTTGCATACATTCCCACCATGATGCCGCACAAGGAAACCCTCAAAGGTCAAAGTGACATGTACCTAACTTTGTTAAGTTGATTGAAGATCTAGACAATATAGACATTAAATACATACACACACACACACACACACACACACACACACACACACACACACTCACTCACTCACTCAAAAACTGCATTTATGTGTGCATGCACGAGCCTTCACGTAGACGTCAAGGGACAACTCAATGGAGTCAGCGCTCTCCAATGCAGCAAATACTCTTTACCTGCTGAGCCATTTTGCTGACCTGTCTTCTTCAAACATGTTAAAACCTGATATACTTTCTCAAGAAAACAGTATTTAAACAAATTCTTAATATTTCAAAAGCAATTAATACCATGTTAATACAAATGCACTAATACACAATCTCAGAATAACTTCAATTCAAGTGATAAACTTCCATTTGATATAGGATTATATGACACAATTTTAACTTGTTTGTGTCAAACGGCTCTCCTTAGATAGACTAGGCTGGCCTCAAACTCACATGGATCTTCCTTTTTTGCTTCAAAGATTACAGGATGGAGAGGCCCAAGAGATGGCTCAGGGGTTAAGCCTCTGCCTTATAAATAGAAGGTCCTAAATTCAGATCCTGAATTTCATGTTAGAAAAACACCAACGGGGGGGGGGGGGAGCTGGAGAGGTGGCTCAGGGGTTAAGCCTCTGCCTTGTAGGCAGAAGGTCCTGAGTTCGGATCCTAGACCCCATGTATAGACGCGCAGAAGCGGAGGCGGCCTGCGTTTCTGGTCCTGATAGGGCGGAGCCTGTGACTCCCGGGGCAGAGTAAACAAGGAGGAGGAGGTGTCCATGGTGGTTCCCGAATTCACCCTTGTTCTGCACACACGCACACACATGTGCATACACGCACAACTGAATAAATAATAAATAAAAATTAAAAAAAAAAAAGAAAAAAGAAAAACACCAACCGGAAATGACAAATGGCGACCTGCACTTCCCGGGAAACTCCAGAGCAAAGCAAAAGGGAAGTAGAAGCAATCCAGGGTGATTCCAGAAGTTGCTCTTGGCCTCCACAGGCACACACAATATTCTCTAATATACACAGACACACACACACACACACACACACACACACACACACACACACGAGAAAAAAGTTACAGAAGGGACACCACACAAGGCTCCATGAGGCTGCCTGTATCCACACTGTGAGGTAAAGTTACAGAGCTCAAGGATCTGGCTGTGATAACAAGGATGCTAAGGACTAAAACTGCCTGTAATACCTTAAATTCTCCAAAACTAGATGGGAATGACATCAATGGAGCTGTGCATTTTACAATTACTCACTATGAAAAATTCATTTTAAATATTTGAACCTGAGGCTTAGGGAAGTAACAAGGTCAGTGTGATACAGACTTGATATGTGGCTGGGCCCTTGAGAAGTCAGTCATTCCAACTTCTGTATGGTTACAAGTGGCCGTTTACTAAGTTCTTTCCCCTGGAATGTTTAGTGGAAATGACCTGTGCCAACTTCAGACCAAGGCTTTTCAGGAAAATGGCACACAGCCTACATCATCTTGTTCCACTTACACTGCTAAGAGATGACAGTCTCAAGATGAAGGAAGATTATCTGGGAAGAGACCCATCCACACTCACTGTTCTATGAGTGAGGAAAAACAGATGTCTACTGTGCTTAAGCCATAATTAATTTTCAAGTATTACAGTGACTTGGCCTTCGATGATTCAGTCAAGCATACAGCTAAGATAGCTGTAAGCAACGATTACAGCCCACATGATCCTCTCTTAGTCACAGGCATTCCGATAACAAGTGCTCTCCTTCTCCATTCTTATTTGTACCCAAACAGGAAACAAAATTATGAATAAGAGTCGAGAATGCCATTGTAATACCGACAAATCACTGACTTTCGCTTGATGAATTTTAGGACAGCCCCCCCTAGGAGAAATGAGCATACCGAAGTTCTCCTGACAAAAATCACTCTTGGTATATAGAACAACAGGAAGAAATCCAATGGAGCATATTCAAAGCTAAGTAACAAATGACGCAGAATTTCTTTAAGAGCAGGGATATAGCTCAACAGGAAGCCTTACCTTCAAGTTGGTGCTGGAGAAAACACACACATATATACATGCAGGCATGCGTGCACACACACAAACTTATTACTTTTATAAGTTAGAATGTGAAAAGGAATGATAAAAAATATGAATCTAACACAAAATGAGCAAAATAACTAGAAACTCTATACTCCCCCCCAAAAAATCAACTCATATGGGGAAAATGTTTAATGGAATTAGTCATCAAGTAAATGTAGATCAAATCGCACTAATATTCACATGACATTGCTAGCAATAGAACAAATAAATCGACCTTATCTAAGAAGAGTATGGTGGGTAGGAGAGCTGGTTCAGCAGGTATTAAATGTACTTGCTGCACAAGCCATGACCTGAGCTTAATCTTCAGTCCACAGGTGGAAATGGGGAACTGACTCCCGCAAACAAACAAATAAACAAATAAACAAACCACTGGCATCAAAAATTCTACTGAAAATTCTTCTCCAAGAATATCATATGTACACAAATATTTAAGCTAAAATTTTATAGTAACCAAAAGCACACTCATTTAACTGTATATTATTAGAATATAATTGTACTGAATATTGTGCAATATGGAAAAATCAACTAAATTAATCATCAATAGATAGAATCAATTATATACCTCCTCACCAACAAACCTCACAATATTAACAGAAACAAAGTCAGGTGTGGTGGCTCACATCTGTATTCCCAGAACTTGGGAAGCTGAGGCAGGAATACTACTGTGAATTTTGAGGTCAGTCCAGACTACAAAGAAAAGGGAAGGAGGGAAGAGAGACACACAAATGGACAAACTATAGCAAGATCTTGTGATTCTGCTAACTACTATTTACAACCTTGCTGATGGTTTCTGTAACTGAATTCATGAATGCACATGGCCAAGAGTTCAATTCCTAACACTAAACAAACAAATAGTTTGAATTATAAAGCATTTCAATTAGGTACCATAGATTTGAAATTATACTCAAAGTACTATTTATGCTTAAAACTAGTAAACTTCACATAAATAATGCTGTATTTAATAACATACAAATATCTGATGTGTTCTAAGAATGATAAGGCGCCATTTATCATGTGACAGTCAAAAGGCTAAAATTCTGGTAGCACACACACAAAACAAGTTTTGAAAGGTCATGCTAAAAAACAGCAAGAATTCTTTTCACAGTATCTTTACTGTATATGGCAGACAATATGACAGTCTGACCAGTTATTTTCTGAGTAAAATCAAAACATGCATCACATTTTGAAGGACCAGAACCATAGGCACTCAATAACAGCAAGTCTACAACATACGGTTTATATAGCATAAAAGAAGCCTCTCATCTTATACAGATTACCACCAGCTCGGTGGCATATGCCTATAATCCCAGCACTTAGGAAGGGAAAACAGGAAGTTCAGAAGCTCAAAGTCATCTTTGAGAATATAAGAATTTCAAGGTCAGCATGAGCTAAATGAGACCCTGCCTCCCCCCCCACAAAACAAATGGTGGTACGTGCCTATAATCCTGGCATTCTGAAAGCTGAAGGACAGCCCAAGTTCAAAGCCAATTGGGCATAGGAGTAAGAACTCTATTTCAAGCAGAATAAACAGGCCTGGAAAGATGGCTCAGGAGTTAAGACTCTGCTTCACAAGCAGAAGATTCTGAGTTTGGATCCCGGGTCCCATGTAAAAAACACCAGGCAGAACCAGAGGCCTGAACTTCAGTTCCTGATGAGTAGAGCCTGGAAAATCCCAGAGAGAAGCAAGAAGGAGGTAGAAGCAATCCGGGATGATCCCCAAAGTCACCCTTGGTCACACACACACTTTTTAAAAAATAACAAAACGATACCTAACACTGACAATTTTTAAATGAGAATATAAAGTAGCAGGCTTCCTCATGACACACTCACACATAGCTTGACTGTTCTCCTGCCATCACTCATCTCCCCACTCCACCTACACCATAGTATCTCCCTTTTCGCTTTCCCACATCGATCATTCTTTTAAATATTGTGTGGGGGCTGGAGAAATAGCTCAAAGTAAGAGTTCCTTACAAGCAGAAAGACTTCTAACCATGCACCATGGAATGTGTCCATGCACACAACCTCTCCCTCTCCCTCTCAAAAAATGAAATCATAGCCTGTGTCAACACAACTGCATCAGGTTTTTTTTTGTGGTGGAGGGTGGGGGGGAGTCTCACTGTAGAGCTCTGGCTGACCTGACACTTGCTATGTAGATCATGATCGTCTGCAATTTCAGTCACTATGGGGTCACATGACCCCATCAACAATTTTTCCGTGAACAGCTTTCATTGATTATGAACATCCACCAAAACAAAGATTGGCCTAATCTGACAAGACAGTTTGCTCCGGGGTTCCAGGGCTAGAGGCAAGCCACCACATCTTTCGTTCACAGACCACCGCCCCAGCTCTAATAGCAGCATTCTCTTGTTTGCTTAGACAAGTTCTTACTCTGTAGTTTAGAATCTCCCACCTTAAAAGTGCTTAGATTACAGATATGCACCCCCGGCCTGCCTGATAACTTTTCATGAGGGGAAAAAACTTAGCTAGTGTGATGTGCCTCACCTGTGACCCCAGCACTCAGGAGGCTGCTGCGAGACAATCCCACATTCAAGGCCAGCCTGCACTAAGTGTCAAACAAAAAACTCCATGTTTAGCAACCCTAAACATAAAACAAGTTTAAAGGAAGATCTCCCCATAGAAAACCCATTTCAAGAGGTTAAGCAGAAATTTAGACACCAACCAATATTCAAATTTTCCTTCTATGCTTAACTTCCAAAAAGAAAATACAGGAAAGTAAGTCTATAAAATTGTATACTTGGGTTAGGGAGATGGCTCAGTGGTTAAAACATTTGCCTTACAAGCAAAAGGACATGAGTTTAGATCCCTAAAGTCCATGTAAAAAAAAAAAAAATTGCCTGGCCTATAATTCTGGCCCTGGAAAGCACAGCCCGGGAAACCCTAGAGCAAAACAATAGGGACAGAGCAATCCAGGATGGCTCCTGATGTCACCCTTAGGCCTCTACAGGCACACACAAGTGCTCTCTGGTACACAACACACACTCACATACACACACAAATAAATAAACTGGATACTTACCTCAAAATGACAGTCCCCAACTCAGTCTTTTAGGAAAATATATGGCCTTGTTTACATTTTAAAAGTAAAATTTTCATGGAAGACTTTTTCAGATTAAAGCACTATAAAAGAAGTTGAAAATAAAAAGTATTAATCTATGTTAAAATTCTATTACTCATATGAATTTTAGCTGCATTATGTATATATACATTTTAAATACAGACAGAATACCTAGCAAGGTTAAAGACCTTTTATTATGTTTATCATCTGTACCCCTTGCTATCTGCTTTGGGTCAATTTTTTTTAAATCATAATGTCTTTTTATTAGTAGGTATTATATATTCGGGATCATTATTTGCAGGGTGCAGTGCAAAACAAAAGTGTAAAATCTTTTATCAAGATGGTACCACAAGCAAAGAGGTCCAAAAACAAGCTAATGCTTTGACAGCAGGAATGCAAAACTTGCCTGTCTTCTGGCTACCTGGACACCAGGATTTCAAAGGTCTTAGAAAATCACGCCCTAGGAAAAACGAGCTTAACCAGTGTGCTCTGGCCAAGCTCCACTGGTCACTGAAGATGACAACGGCATGTCTCTCTGGTGAAGAAGTCAGGGCTGCACACCAGACTGAACCTGCTGGAGGAAGGCAGCGCATGCTCCAGTGGGCCCTGACTGATGAGAATGGATTCTGTCAACAAAACTGGGATCAAGGGCTGGAGAGGTGGCTCAGGGGTTAAGCCTCCGCCTTGTAGGCGGAAGGTCCTGAGTTCGGATCCCAGATCCCACGTATAGACGCCAGGCGGAAGTGGGGGCGGCCTGAGCTTCTGGTCCTGGTAGGGCGGAGCCTGTGAATCCTGGGGCAGAAGGAGGCGGAGGCGTCCATGGTGGTTCGCGAATTCGTCCGTGGTTCTACATATACACAGACACACACACACACACACACACACACACACACACAGACGCGCGTACATACACACGCACATGCACACAGTTGAATAAATAATAATAATAATAAAAAATTTAAAAAAAAAAAACTGGGATCAAGTCAGTGCGGCTGGCCAATTCTAAGCTTCTTACCATGATTTGATAAGTAAGTGGAGGGTCGCTCACCAAGATTTGAGACCAGGATGACTTAGTCGTAAACTTAGCATAGGTCCTTACAGCTCTGCGGAACTACCAAGATAATGTGGCCTTAGTGCTCCACCTTCCAGGGCTCCAAACCCAGGATCAAGCACTGCTGTCTCTCCACAGACTGCTAAGACACGCAGGACAAAGCTCGCTCAGAAATGCCTTATGTTTACATTCGCTCAGAAATGCCTTATGTTTACATCTCTCTTTCATACACACATCTATTTTTGCTTCTTGTGCTTGTCTCTGTAAACAGACCAAGAATTTACACTGGTATTTAAAAGTTCTGTCCAACACCGCCTCACCCTTTGACTGATACTCTCCTGGCCAATCATCCGTAGCACACAGCAATAAACCTGCTCAGTCTTAAAATTACACAGAATACTTAGAGAATTTCTAATTCATGAGCTGGTAAGATGGCTCAGGGGTTAAGACTCTGCCTTACAAGGAGAAGGTCCTGAATTCGGAATCCAGTTCACACATAAGTCGGGCAGAAATGGCAGCCTATACTTTTGGCCCTGGTGGATCGAGACTGGGGAATCCCAGAGTGAAGCAAAAAGGAGGTAGATGATTCCTGAAGTCACCCTTGGTCCACTACAGGGACACCTTGTTCTGACATACAGATACACATGTGGGCATGTGCACAAAATAAATTTTTTAAAAATTCTAAATCATTCCACTACTAAAAAATAAAACTTTAGAGTCCAGAATATTCATACACAGAATCTTTTGCTTTTCATCTAGGGTTTATAATCAAAATGCTGTGTAGTTTAGCCAGTTAGTCACGCTTGTAACTGCAGACCTAGGAGGCTGAGGCAAGAGGATTCAAGTTTGGGGGTTAGCCTAGGCTATTCAATAAATTCAAGGCCAGTTGAAACCTGTCTCAAGAGGGGAAAAAAAGTGTATGTGGGGAGGTGAGTGGTGAGATAAGGGGGATAAATGGAGAGACCGCTCATTGAATAAAGTGCTTGTAGTACAAGCCTGGCAACCTGAGTTTGGATCCCCAGAGCCACATAAGAGCCACATGAAGACGCACAAGCATCTGTGATCTCTGTGGACAGACAAAGGAGGTGGAGCTGCAATCTTCAGAAGCTTGCAGATCAGTGAGTCTGACTTACAAAGTGCAGAAGAGATCCCATCTCAAACAAGGTGGAAAGGTAAAGTCTGTACCCAAAGGTTGTCCTCTGACCACCACAGACATAACATGACAGGTCTACACGCAAGACAAATGTTTTAAAAACAAGCTTTTAAAAAGCTTCTATGGTTAACTGGCTTGACTTTTACTCTCCTTTTCAACATGCCTGCTATTCATTAGATTGTGTTACATTCACTTCTTTTGTGTCTTTATTTCATCTTGGTTTTTCCTCCCCACCCTAACAAGAGTTTATATATTTATCTTTGGTTATGTGAAACATTAGTGTGTCCTAAATGTTATTAATATGGTTCTAAAAACTAGGCAAGATGTCACAGGCCTGTTCTCAGGAAACTGAAATAATTCAGCAAGTAACTCCAAAGGCTACTTGGGCTGCAGGGTGAGCGCAGGGTCAGACTAGGCAATTAGCAAGATACTATCTGGAAACATCAAAGGTAAAGAGAGAAGGGAGGCTGCAGGCCTGTAGTAACATTGGCAAAACTCTGCAGAAGGAATCTGAATCAGTGCACCTGCAGACCAATCACTGTCCCTGTCCATAACCCAAAACCGCCTATGTAATCAGCCTAACACAATGAAGTGCAAATTAAGTCATTTATAAAAAAACAGCAGAAATCACATTAAGCAAACTATGCCACTCAAAAAGTAGCACTTTTTTTTCTACATGAAATCTAGATTTTACAGTGACACACATCTCACACACACACACACATACACACACACACACACACCTTTAAAGTAGGAAGGAAATTATGTAAAGGAAGGAGACTAAGAGGGAAGTGGGTACTGAGGTGTTTATGTCCAAAACACCCAATACACTTGAATGAATATGTCATTATGAAACTCACTGCTTGTACAATTAATCAGAAATAAGGTTTGGGATGTGTCCCAGTTGGTAAAATCCTCACCTAGCATACAGAAAGCTCTGTGTAGACACTGTGTGAGGGTGGGGGCGGCACACTATAACCCCAGCATTGAGGAGAAAGCCCAGGCATTAGCGGATCAAGGTTGTCCTCAGCTACGTAGTGAGCTCCAGACCTGCATGGTTATCTTTCTCTCTCACACAAAAACCAAGATCAGCTAAAGTAAGATTTTTAAAAAGATCTACAGGGCTTTGAGAGATGGCTCAAGGGTTAAGACTCTGCCTCACAAGCAGAAGGTCCTGAGTTCAGATCCCAGGTCCCACATAAAATGCCAGTCAAAAGGAAAAAATAAAATGCCAGCTGAAAATGGCCTGCACTTCTGACCCTGGTGGGTGGAGCATGGAAGCAAAGCAAAAAGGAGGTAGAAGCAATCCAGAATTTCTGGAGGTCACTCTTGGTCCTCCACAGGGACACAAAGAGCCTCCTTCTCTCTCTGTCTCTCACACACACACACATACAGGCACACACAAATAAATAATAAAAAGGAGGACTACAGTTTAGTAGTAGAGCGCTTGCTTGACATGTTAAGGACCTAGATTCAATCCCCAGTACCAGGTAATAATAATTTTCAATGTAAAAGTCACTATTAAAAAAAAAAAAGTTCTCAGAAGAGTGCACATTCCATTCCCGCTACTGCACTTCCTTTCCTTCATGTCTTCCACAACGCTCCCAAGCCAAACTCTATATGAAATGAATTTAATTGGTTGCTGGATTCTACTTCCTGTGGGTTTATTCCCCCCACGAACTAACAAATATCTGTTTTTTTCATTTCCTTTTTTTTTTATTATTATTATTTATTCAACTGTGTGTATGTGCGCGCGCGTGTCTGTGTGTGTGTGTATGTGTGTGTAGAACCACGGACGAATTCGCGAACCACCATGGACGCCTCCACCTCCTTCTGCCCCGGGATTCACAGGCTCCGCCCTACCAATACCAGAAGCGCAGGCCGCCCCCGCTTCCGTCTGGCGTCTATACGTGGGATCTGGGATCCGAACTCGGGACCTTCCGCCTGCAAGGCGGAGGCTTAACCCCTGAGCCACCTCTCCAGCCCCATTTCCTTTTTTTTTAACACAAAAGGTAAAAATGTATTATCTATTATTTATGTTCTTTTATGATCTACTTTTTGTCTCTCTTTAGAAGCAGGTCTGACGTGATAGCCCAAACTGGCTTCAGCTTGAACTCAGAAATCCTCTTGCATCAGCTTCTCAAGTACTAAGTTACATATGGGCTTTCTTTTATATTAGTATTACTCTTAACAATATATCTCTGAAATTACTTATCAGCTCAAAGACCTTCATTCTTTTTCTGTACCTACAATATAGATATGTCATTGTTTACTGAGTATTTTTATCAAGTATTTTTGTATTTGCAAATAATGCTACAATGAATAAATTACTTGCATATTAAGTATTTTGTGTTGTTGAGGGTTTGTATTTAATATTAATTTCTGTAAGTAAGATTTTGGGCAATTCTTTTTAAATTTTAAAAACATGTAGTCGATAAAGATACACAGCTAGGAATGGCTTATCTGCTTGTGGATTCGCACATCAACATAATACAGGTGTAGCAACTCTTATTATGACGAATTACTGAGTATCTTGGGCTCTAGCCTCATTTATCTTTTTGCCTAAGAATTCTTACCCAGCTCTTGGTAGGTAGAGGACTTGGTCTGATTGTTCTGTTTTGTTTCACTTTGGTATTTATTTACTAGAGAGATGTGAGGGAGAGAAAGGAAGAGAGAGAGAGAGAACATGTGTATGCACCACAGTGGGTGTGTGGAGGTCAGAGGATACCTGGAAGTCAGTCAGTCTCTCCACTTAGAGGTTCTAGAGATGGAGCTGCTTCTGTCTCCAGAACACACCAAGCTCTCATTACATGCCACTGTCCATGAGTTTTAGTGGTATTAGTTACCAGTACCTCTGGGCTGTGTGGTTAACGCCTCCTAAACTGTATTTCTCTGCTCAACTCTAGCCTCTCCATAATTCACCGACACCAGCCAAATGAAATTTATATTGCTTACACTGGATCGCTCTAATTCCTTCTCAAACCACAGAAGGCTTCCCACTGCAATCCTATCTCAGCTGGACTGGCGAAGACGGCTCAGTGGGTAAAGCGTCTGCCATACAAGTCTGAAGACCCAAGTTCAGATTCCCACACATACATGAAAGCTGGTCACGTGGCACGTGCCTGCAGTCCTGGTGCTGGAGGATCAGTGAGAAACTATCTCAAAGAATGAGAGTTGGCTGGTGGCCTTCGCTGTGAGCCATGGCATACATGTGCCCACACACATGCACGTATGCGTTAATTTGAAATAAATTTATGATGCCCCTGGAGATGAGACAGACCGTCTATGCTCCACGGTCCTGACCTGTGAACACTGGAAAGATGAGTAAACTGACATTATTACGGTACCTGCCAACACCCTGAGTTTCAACATCCACGTGCTCACACCATGATGGCCTCCTACAGGCTGGGCTCCATGGCGCCCCGGGCACTCAGTGGACAGCCTCACACGGCTGCTCCTGGCACTCACACTACGGGTTCACTCAGCCTCACAGGAAACTGACACACCGCTTTTCTTCAGCTTTGTCATGAGTTCTTCACCGGGGGAGCTGGAAATTTGAAATCACAACTGTCCACAAATGTTCTCTTATAGCTCATATATTCTTCTACAGTACAGTCCTATATAGGGGGAAGGTAGGAGGTGTGTGTGTCCCTGAGGGAGTGGGACAGGGAAGATATGATCAAAACACTTTATATGCATAGATGAAATTTTAAGTAAAAAATAAACTCATGATTATAGAAATGCTTGATTGTGTAACTGTTCCATGTGCCTATATGCCCAGATTTGTATGACAATTTCTTGGGAGGAAAGGGATTGAGTTCTAGATGAGTAAAAGGACAGGAAGGCTGGAGAGATGGCTCAGTGGGTGAGAATACTGCTGAGCAGGCTTGGGGACCTGAATTCAAATCCTCAGAATCCGACTAGTTCCAGGTTCAGTGGGAGATTCTGATTCAAGGAATAAGGCAAAAAATGATAAAGGACACTTGATGTCCCCTCTGGCCTCTGAGTGTGCATGAGTGTGAGCGCCTGCACAGGTGTGTGTATACACAACACATAACATCACATGCATGTGCACACATAAAGTAAAACGAGAAGTTCTCATGAGAGAGGAGGAGGACAGAAAGAGAGGTCTGGTTGCCCAACCCTCTCAGAGTACTCAGAAGGCTGAGGTTCAAGTACCGAGTGCTTGAGGCTACCCTAGGCTTCATAAGGAACCCATTTCAAAACTTAAAAAGAAATTTAGAACTCAATTGAGTTTGTCTTTTATGTAGGTTTTAGTTATCAATATTTTCTGACTTTGAAATTTAAACTAATTTTAATGTTCATATAACTCCCAGACATGGCGCCAGATCCTGTAATCCAGATCAAGAGGCTCAGACTAGAGGAGCACTGCAGGCTTGAGGCCAACTTCCTGTGTGTCATGAGTTCATCCAGGTCAGGCAGGGTCACAAAGTGAGACCCGCTCTCAAAAAAAAAAAAAAAAAAAAAAAGAAAAGAAAGAAAAAGCAAAAATTATTTTTTCTTATTCTTTTCTAAATATTGTATTTCTGTGTGTGTGTGTGTGTGTGTGTGTGTGTGTGTGTGTGTGTGTCTGTGTCTGTGTCTGTGTCTGTGTCAGAGGGCACTGTGTGCTCCTGTGGAGGACCAAAGGTGACTCTAGCCCTTTTATCCTTTTCTACAGTGCTAAGATCAAACACCCATATCTTAATATTTTATAAAGTACTCTCATAAAAATAACAAACCTCAGCTTGTATAAAAAATTGTTTGCATGTTTTGTTTTGAGACAAGGTTTCATGCAGCCCAGGCTAGCTTCAAATTCTCCATATAGTCAAGGACAACCTCGACTTCTGATCGATTCTCTACTTCCCAAGTAACAGAATTATAGGCTTGTTCACAAGTCCCAGTTAAATTTACTTTTTTAGGGTTGGGGAGATGGCTTAGGGTTAAGACTCTGCCTTGCAAGCAGAAGGTTAGTTCAGATCTCAGATCCTGTGTGGAAGCAGTGGTGGTCTGCACTTCTGGCCCTGGTGGACGGAGCCTGGGAAATCCCAGAGTGAAGCAAGAAGCCTGGTGTTTTTTACGTGGGACCTAAACATTCTATTTTAGAAAGTATAGTTTTCGGGTAGGATGGAGTTGTGCTCAATTTTTATCTCAATTTGGCATTTTGTAGTGGGCCTTTAGCTATGCAGATCTTAAAACAGCGCCTGCTACCACCACAGACCTGCCGCTCTAATGGCGAGGACAGCTGCTGGTATCTACCGAGGCATACAGTGTGGCCAAGAAGATGGGCCGTCACATTGGTGTTCAGAAATACTTTGTCCCTAAGTCCCCGGTAAAGAGCAAAAAGTTCCAACCGTGAGTGTGACTGGCAGGGTGAAGAGCGGCGACCATTCAACAGTAGGTGCTTTTCAATGTGCGAAACAAAGCTACAGTTAAACACCACCTTTCAGAAGTGGCTAATTGGACAGCCCGGCCAGATTCAAAGCCTTTTGCTATGCCATCAATGAGAGAGTGTAACCAAGCCCTCTCTAGTTAACAGTGTGCCATTTCTGTGTTTCCTAATACATCACTGTATACCTGTCAGGAAGCTTCCTGGAATAGAGGAACATAAATATTAAAAAAAAAGTGTTAGTAAAAAAATTACATTCTTACAAATTTCCTTAATATATGGTTTAATAGAAAACAGATTATTTCCATTGAGATAATAACTAATTTTACTACTGTTCAAAAACTTCATTGTAAAAAAACAAAACAAAATAAAACACTTCATTGTATGTTGGTGAAAGAATAACAGTAACAGGTGAATGAAGTAAACTTTATCACAACCAGTCCTCTAGGAAATAGAAAAGCATGAAAGAAAAATGGTAGCAAAGTCAGCAGTAGAGTGAAGAATAAATTCTTTAAGCTCTCTTTAAGCTCTGCACTAAGGCAATGAGAAAAGCAGATCCTAAAAGATGTTTAAACCGTAAACACTCACAGTGAGAGTCTTCTAACTAAATAGAAAATATCTGCCTGGTCAAGCAGACAATTGAACCCACGTTTTAAAATATGTGTTGTGTATACACACACCTGTGCCCAGGGATCAAGCCTCTGTCTTGCAAACAGAAGGTCCTGCGTTCAGATCCCAGGTCCCTGTAAAAATGCCAGGTGAAAATGGTGGCGGCCTGCACTTCCAGTCTTGGTGGGCAGAGCTGGGAAATCCCAAAACGAAGGAGGCAGAAGCAATTGAGAATGATTCCCAAAGTCACTCCTGCTCCCCCACGGCACAGGAACACACAACACACGTAGCCGAATGAATGAATGAATGAATGAATGAATGAAGTTTTAAAATGGAGGGGGAGGGTGATGCTAGGGGGGAGAGAGGGTGACTTTGGGAATCATCCTTGATTGGTAGGGAGTGACAGGAATCCTGCTCTTCTGTCGCATTTTCAGGCCGCAGCTTCTACCTGAGGGCTGCCGTCTCTGAAGAGGGTCTCACCTAGCACTCATGGTCAAGGATTGATTCTGACCACCCTTCCTGGTCCGGGTCAATGCCCTGGACTTGCCTGCAGATCCTGCCCCCCAGCCCACCCGCCATCCCTAAGGGTATAAAACCCACCAATCCCTTCTGTCCGCTCTGTTTCTCTTTATTTCTTCTCTCCCTCTTCCTACGACTGGACTGGCAGTTCATTTAGTTCGTGTATGGTGCTGACCACCTTACCGGGAGCACACCAGGACTGGCGCCTAAGGAGGAGTAGAGGCAGGCAGCTCCCGTCGGTTAAACACACACGTGCTGCACTGCAAAATTCAACCAGTAGAATAAGAAAAAAATGGGGCTGGAGTATAGGTCAGTGGGAGAGCATTAGCCCACCATGTGTGAGGGCTCAACCCCTGGAAGGAGAGAGGGAAAGGGGAGAGAGAGGGAGGGAAGGAGGAAGAAAGGAGGAAAGGAGAAAATCTGTCAATGGTTCTATTTTCAAAGCTAATAAAGATGAGGGGGCCATTTTTTAAAAAAATAAAATTTTGGTGGGGGGATTAAGAAAAAAAATAAAATAAAATAAAATAAAATAAAATTTATTATGCATAAAGATTGAAAGAGGTCACGCCTATAATCCCTGTGCTTGGGAGGTAAAGGCAGGAGATCAGAAGCTTAAATCAGCTTCGATCCCTACAGAGTCCAAAGTCATCCCGGGCTACAGGAGACCTGGATTCAAAACATAACAAAAAAGAAATAAAAACATTTTTTAAAGTCAGGACTATGAAGTTCATCTTCCCATTATTTGACAAAATGAATTATAACTACATGACTAGATTAACAGAACGGTAATTTCTACACACACTGAATGATGTGTTGGTACAAATACAACATGTAACTGATTCATTTGAGGATTAAAGCAGAGTTTATTAGAGGAGAAAAGAGCTGAACTCACGGACATGGATTCCGAGAGGGGCAAGAGAGCCATCTGACGCGCCGCGCCGGAACGTGGCTTTCTTATGTCTGGGGATCGAAGCAGGACGGCAGCGTAAAAGGATTAGGAGAGAAAGAGAAGAACTCAAGACATGGAATCCATGAGGGGCCAAGGAGCCGGAAAAGATCTCACAGACTCCAGACTAGAACTCAGGAGCAAGGGAGCCGGGGAGCTCAGACTGGAGCCCGTAAGCATGGAGGGAGCGGGAAAGGAACTTGTGGATTTCACCTCTGGGACCTTTTTCTTCTTCTTCACATTCAAACTTGAGAAGAAATGCGCACAGGACAATTATGTTCAATATAACAGTCCGAAACAGACAGCTAAGACCCCGTGTGGTCAGAGCTGGGTTAGAAGACAGAAGTTCTGAATTCAAGGAAATGATTAGGGTCTGTTCAGAATTACTCTGACGTAAACCACACCTGAGAGGACAAAAAGAACTAAGAGCTGAGACGGCCAGCAGAGAACAAGACATTACACGTCAGGAGAGCTCCAGATGCCGTCATCTGCTGTGACACGTCTGTTCTTGGGTCATCCCTCCCCAGACCAGGCCGAAGGAACCAGACTTTCCACCGTGAATATGAGAAACTCTCATCTTGGCTTTGCGGGCAAGATGGCAATTGCCGCCAGTCTGATCCCCTGTAACCCACATAGTGAAAGCAGAGCTAAGAAGCCCGCTGACCTCCACGTGGACAGTGATAGGTGGACGCACACGGTACAGGCACACACAGGCATACACACGCTCAGGCATACACACGCACAGGCATACACACGCACAGGCATACACACGCTCAGGCATACACACGCACAGGCATACACACGCACAGGCACACACACGCTCAGGCATACACACGCTCAGGCACACACACGCTCAGGCACACACACGCTCAGGCACACACACGCTCAGGCACACACACGCTCAGGCACACACACACGCTCAGGCACACACACGCTCAGGCACACACACGCTCAGGCACACACACGCTCAGGCATACACACGCACAGGCATACACACGCTCAGACATATACACGCTCAGGCATACACACGCTCAGGCATACACACGCTCAGACATATACACGCTCAGGCATACACATGCTCAGGCATACACACGCACAGGCATACACACGCACATATGATAAATTCATTTTTAAAAAAGTAAAGGTTCTTTATCTACACAAATACTATGGCATAAGCATTTAGGGAGGATCTCAAACTCCAGGTCAGTCAGAATCTGGCTCAAAAATATTAAAGGGCTGATGGGCGAGCTCGGCAGGTAAGCGTGTGTTAGCAACCCTGCCCACCTGAATTGCCCACATGGTGCAAGGAGAGAACTAACTTCTGAAAGTTGTCCTCTGACATCCACCCATGCCCCCCCCTCAGTAAATAATTAAAATGTTAAAATAAAAACAGAAACTTAACCCAAGCCAGGTTTCTAGGACACCTTCCTTTACTAGCCCAGCTTATGCTAAGGTGACCTCCTAATTTGTTTTCACACTAGTAATCGCAGCATTTAGGAAGCAGAGGCAGGAGACCCAGTATTCAGTGTCATCCTCAGCTATGCAGAGTATGAAGTTAGCATAGGCAACATGACCTTGTCTCAAAAGCTACGTGTGCACACGCGCCTTCTGAGTCTATCTGGTGACAGATGTAACATTACATCCCTTTCTCATATGTAAGTGGAGAAAAAAGGTCTACTAGCCTAAGTGTTTGCCATATTCATCTTTTATGACTTATCAACTGCATTTTATTGGTTCATTTACTCATAAACAAATGTGTTTACTTCCTCTTATTTTCAATACTTTACAATTAAGAAAAGTAATATTTCAAAAGTACCAACTAAAATAATTGCCAGACTGAGAGAGTAAAAATGGATAGCTTTCTTATTTGAAAAAGTTGACTTCAACTCTTAACCAGATGATACATTACATTTAGGGATGGGGCGCTCGACATGTGGTGTAGTTGGCCAAGGACCCACCATGTTAACCGGGATGGCCTTGAACTAGTAGTGGTCAGTCTCTCACTGTTGCTTCTTGGGTGACAGGATTATATTTGTGAACCACGTTTGGGGCTCACCAACTTTTCTTCAACTAGATATATATTTTAAAGGGTGGAATGGGGCTCGGCAAGTAAAGACAGCTGCTTGTAATACTCTCAATTTAAGCTGGACCCCAAAAGTCGGCATCATGGAAAGAGAAAACTGAGTTTAAAAGTCATTCTCTGGGAGTTGGAGAGAAGGCTCATGGGTTAAGTCTTTGCCTCCAAAGTTGAAGGACCTGAGTTCAAATCCTAGATCCCATGTAAAAACCACCAGGCAAAAATGGTGATGGTCTGCACTTCCAACTCTGAAAAGTGGAGCCTGGGAAACCCCAGAGCAAAGCAATGAGGTAGAACATCCAGGATGATTCCCAAAATCACCCTGGGGCCTCCATAGGGCACACACGATGTCGTCTGAAAGATACAGACACACAAAGTAGTTCTGACTTCCACACTTCCACTCACGTCTTTGAGAGAGAGGAAGAGAGGGAAAGAAGAAAGGAATGAGGGAGGGAAGAAAAAAGAGAAAGAAAAAAAAGGGATAAGGGGTGCGGCTCAGTCTACTTGTCTAATATGCACAAAGCCCTGCTCTGTAGAATCTGTTCAGAATTACTCTGGAGTAAATTAGATCTGAAAAGAGACCAGAGATCTACAATGGCTACCAGAAAAACAACACAGTGCCTTATGCTGTAAGGACAGCATTCAGGAGGCTGAGGCAGTACTGCCATGTTCCAGGCCAGAGGTTAAAACACACAGGGCTGGTCAAATGGCTCAGCAGGGATAATGGCCAAGTCTGGGGACCCAAGTACTCAATTCCCAGTAAAGCCCAGTAAGACGCAGCATACATACACAGTCCAGTAGCAGTAATAAGAGATAGATACCCTGCCTCGGAATAACGTGAAAGGATCCAAGTGACTTCTGAAAGGCTGTTCTCTGACCTCCACACAGACACTATGGCACGTGCTGTTTTAATATTTTGTATATTAAAGAGGGAGGGCAGAGCAAGAGCAGGCTCGGGCAGGCCATGGTGCGGTGTGGAGGGCAGAGGACTGACTTCCAGAATCAGTACTGCCTGCCACTGGGTGTGCTCCAGAGAGCAAACTCAGGCTGCCAGCTTTGAGCGCGTGAGGCGCCACTTGAGGCCAAGTTGTCTCACCCAATCAATGTTGTTTGTTTGTTTGTTGTTAAAGGGGCTGAGGAGGGACTAGTCAGGTGCTCAGTAGGTGGAAGTGCATGCTCAAAACCCTGGAAACCTGTGCGGGGTCCTCTGAAGTCCTGAAGCTCCCTCTGACCATGCATGTGCTCTTTCTCAGAGAGAGAAAGAAGGCATGGGTCAAGCATAAAACTCAGTGGTAGAGTTCTGTGTTCAACGTGGACAGCACATCAGGAAGTTCAGCACTCACGATCAGCGTAAGAAGATCAAGAGTTCCAGGCCAGACTGGGTTACAGAGCTGGCCCCCTGTAGAGAGAGGGAATATAATTGGACAGATCTAGAATTAAATTTGTGTGTGTGTGTATGCATGCATGTGAAGCATGAGGGCCTGTGTGAGTGCCGAAGGTGTCTGTGAAGGCCTGGGGTGACACTGGGAATTATCCAGGGTGCTCTCCATTCTTATTAATTTGGAGTTTCCTAAATTCAGCCCTCCAGGAGTGCAGGATCACCACCATTTCTGCCCACTGGTTTTGGGATTCTGGGATCTGAGCTAAGGTCCTTCTGCTTTCCAGGCAAAGACTTTTTTAACGCCTGAGCCATCTTTCCAGCCCTCCAGCTCTAGAGTTAAAATCGGACTCGCCACTTAAAAACTTTCCTCCATTAACATGTTAACTTCTTGAAGCTTCAGTTTCCTCATAAGTGCAGGCAATGTTAGGACTTTCATTAGAGGGTTGCTGTGAAAATAAAGTAGCAGAGAGAGCACTTCACATACCTTGACATGTAAGTAAGCATCCAATAAACCTTCACTATTGTTTAGTCTGCCTATTTCCATATATAGTAAGAAACACTTGGGACTTTTCCTCATAAGCTATATGGACAGCTTTAAGTGGCAAAAGGTTGTAAGAGGAAGCTGGTAAAAATAGAATGCAGAGAATTAAAGAAGTTGTTGCTGGGGGAGGGGAGGTAAGGATGGTACTTTATGCCAGTTGGTTACAGGGAGGTGGACCCAGGAGAAACAGGAGTTCAGACCTAGTCTTGTGATGTAGTAAGTTTGATGCCAGTTTGGGCTAAGTGAGAGTCTGTCTTAAAAAGGGGGGGGGCTGGAGAGGTGGCTCAGGAGTTAAGCCTCTGCTTTGCAGGCGGAAGGTCCTGAGTTCAAGATCCTAGACCCCACTTATAGACCCCTGGTCCTAGTAGGACGGGGCCTGTGAATCCCCAGGGCAGAGTAAACGAGGAGGTGGAGGCGTCCATGGTGGTTCCCGAACTCGTCCGTGGTTCTACACACACACACCTACATACACACACGCGCACACATGCATACACGCACAATTGAATAATAAATAAAAAAATTTTAAAAAAAGACTATGTCTCACTTGGTAGCCCACCTGGCTAGCTTGCTTGACAATCCCCAGCACCACATAAACCAGGCGTGGAGGTACACCCCTGTATTTAATTCCAATACCTGGAAAACAGACAGGAGGGCTGACAGAAGTTCAAAGCCTCCCTGGATCCCATAGCGAAAGGTCTACATAGCAAGGTTCTGTCGAAATACCCTCCCCAAATTAAGTAAAGTAAGTAAGATTACTAGTCCAACTTATATAAATCACAAAGACAAAGCATTCCTTATAGACAGAATGAGAACCTTAAACCCAGAAGTTCAAGGACTGAAGTGCTCAGTGGCAAAGCACTTGCCCAGAACATGAAGTCCTGGGTTCGATCCCAATACCACAAAAAATAACAACAGAATGAAGGTAAAGTTTCATTTTGCGAGTTAATGATGGACTGGGTGTGGTGGCGCACAGGCAGAAGGGGAGCACAGCGCTGACTCTAAGACCAGCCTAAATTATTACAAGACCATTTCCAAAAAAAAAAGGCAGGGGCGTGGCTTAGTGAGGCAGTGCTCGCAAGACAATAAAAACTTTTAATTATATTTCAGCTACTTAATGGAAAGTAACTATAATGTTATTACACATAATTTGTCAAAGCAGCAGTGACCTATCAAAACAGCTTCTCTCGACTACAGACTTGGGCAGGAAGATCACTGCTTCTGAGCTACTTGGGGCTACACAGTAAGTTTAAGGCCAAGCTGAGCTCCACAGTGAGATCCTGTCTCTCAAGGTTCAGACAGACAGTAGTAGGTCTTTCATTGAGTTATTTAGTTCCTGCAAAAGCCGAAAATACATTTAATTATTTTACATAAACTCCAGTTTGTATTAAATTTATAATTCCAACAATTTTAAATGCTGGTCACAAAAATCCAATCATTTAAACTAGTAAAGCACAGATGTAGCAAAATGGAGTTTGACCTCTTGTTGACAGCCACTGAAAATGCCTTCCATGGCTCAGCAGGTAAGGAATTCATGGAATTCAGAGCACTCAAGGACTAACAAATTCCATGATTAAACCCTGGTCAACACCAAATTATTTGGGCAACTTGGTTGATCATCAAACTCTTTAAGACTAATTTTACCTTTTCCCACTTCACAACTGTCATTACTTCTAAATAGTGAAAGTAGCATAATCAACAAATACTATAGACTAATTTTTAAAAATTTATAATTAGAAACTTTTCCAAGTTATTTTAAGTGCTAAAGACAAACTATAAGGAATGTGGTTAAACTGTATTTTAGAATAAATCTCCTGGATTACCATGGATTTCTTTTAATCCATGTAATCCTCCTGTTGCAGGCATGGATAATCGGGATCACATTTCCCTTGAAGGCAAATGAACACTTGCCTGGTGGTCTCTGGAGCACAGGAGGAATCAAACTATAACTTGTATTGCAAGAGATTGTGCAGCCCTCTTAGTTCTCACTAGAAGATGGGACCTGGAGTCACGAGCTAACGAAGAGCAGGACTGCTCAACCTCAGCAGTGAGTCCCAGCCAGAGGCCAATCCGCTCAACCCTGAAGCTACTTCATACCCCACACCTGCAGCCCAGCACTGAGGCACTGCCATGAGTATGAAGTCAGCCAAGGTGACCGGGTAAGACCCTGCCAAAAACAAATAAATTACACCTGTCCGGGGTATGTATAATTTCTTTCTGAGAAAGTAATAGAATTCCCAGATTAACTGCTTTGGGATGGAACCAAATTAGCAGGACAAGGGGCAGCTTGGCTGGCAATACGCCTGAGAGGCGGAATGGCATACCATGCCCTCAATCACCAGGAAAACGAACTAAAATAACCAAGTACTAGAACAAAATCAATGGACTGATGGAACGTATACATAATGCTGGAGACTGGAAACATAATCCATTTACAACATGTGCTTACCCTGTGTTAACAGTAAACATATGGGAATTCCAGTTGCACCAAAAATGAAAGGGCATATGATGATATCTACATAGAGTTTTTTTTTACAACTTTGGCCCCTAAACTTCTTTAAAATGTTATTTTTTAATGTGAAATCTTTATAATATTTCACAGTTAACAAGGTAAATCGCACATCACTCCCTTGATACGAACAATTAGGTTAGCAGTCATGTGCCCATCCCAGTTTTTGCATTTACTGCTGAGAATTTTTCTTTTTAAGAGAACAGGTAAACCAGGCACAAGGATTTGCTTCCAGACCATATCACACAACCAAACCAAATGTCTTTTATTTTTCTTTGGTCGTCATCTACAGACTCAAAAAACATGATGACCCTCACTTGTTATCCCAGCATTTGGGAGGCTGAGGCAACCTAACCTAACTAAGGCCCACCTGTATGCAGCAAAAACCCATCTAAGGAAGGAAAAAAGGTCTAGACTAGAGATGGGCTATGCCTTCTCCTAGCACAGCCGACCCTTTGTTTCCTTCACCTAACTACAACCTTTGTGACTTAAATTCTTAACTTGGAGATAATGCTATAAAGGCAAATACGGAACATGCAAGAGCAGAACTATCAGTGTAGAACATTCTAAAAGGCAAAACTGAGGCAAACGTCTCGAAGATGTGGAGTAGGTAGACCTTGACTGACAAAGTAGAAAGATCACTGCCAGTCAGCTGACATGGTGTGCAATTCAGAAATAAGTCAAGCACACTGATGTGATCACAGTAGAGATGACCAAAGATTTAGTGGAGGATGGTATTACCCATAGTTAACTGAGAAATATGGCCTACTGTGTTGGAAGGTGTGTATAGTGATATGGTCCTCATAACGGGAACTGTAAATTAGGTTAAGTTCTTGGACAGTATACAGTCTTGTGTTTCTGTCTTTGTATGTGGCAAAATGCCTTGTACTATTACATTTCTATGAATAGTTTAGGAATTTTATTTCCTACATAGCTTTTTGCAAAGGGTCCAACTATTGTAAACCTTTTGAAACAGTAAAGTTTTGGAAAAAAAGAAAGATGACTTTCTCACAGGTGTGTTACCACATGAACTACCACAGGCTCACAGGCAGTCCTTGAAAAACAGTCCATGCAAAGCAGGAAATGGGGGGCACAGGTAAGTAGAGGGATAAGAGATAAGGGAAGTTGTCCCGCGCAAGTGTGGCAAGGAAATGGATGCCAGTCCACAACCTCCTAATGCAGGGAGCAGACAGGAGGGTCCCTGCCATCTCCACGCTGGTGTAGACGGCAGGAACAGGATCGACCACATATAAACAGACAAGCAAGACAAGATAACGAGCAGATGTGAAGGATTTCTTTCTGCAAGAAGCCATAAGAGAAATGGAGTGATGGAGTTTGCTCTGATACTGATTACAGTGCATGCCTGGAATCAGCACACGTGAGTCAGAGTAGGGAGATTAAGAATTCCAGATCAACCTGGACTACACAGAGCCCCTGTTGCAAAAAGACAAGAAATGAGGGAGAAGGGAGAAAGGGAAAAGGGACAGGGACAGGAAGGGAGAGAGGGAGGGAGCAGGGAGGGAAGGAGGGAAAGAGGGAGGGAGGAAGAGAGGGAGGGAGCGAGGGAAGGAGGAAAGAAGGAAAGAAGGAAGGAAGGAAGGAAGGAAGGAAGGAAGGAAGGAAGGAAGGAAGGAAGGAAGGAAGGAAGGAAGGAAGGAAGGAAGGAAGGAAGGAAGGAAGGAAGGAAGGGAGAGTTGAGTTGCCACTCAAGAACAGAGGTGGTAGCAATAAAAAAACTGTTTAGAAAATGTTACTCAGGGACTGGAGAGATATCTCAGGGGTTAATACTCTGCCTTGAAAGCAGAAGAACCTGAATTCAGATCCCAGATCCCAAGTAAAAAACACCATGCAGAAATGGTGGCAGGCAGGCTGTACTTCAGACCCTGGAAGGTGGAGCCTGGGCAATCCCAGATAGAAGCAAGAAAGAGGTAGAAGCAATAGAGGATGACTCTGGAAGTCACCCTTGGGCCTCCCCAGGCACAAACAGTGCCCTCTTCTATGCATACACTACACACACACACACACACACACACACACACACACACACAAAGAATTTTAAAAAAAAGAATGAGAAAATGTATTCAAAACATATTTTAGAGGTATGCTTGACAGTGTGTGTTAAGGAACTGGCTATGTATAGGGTGGAAGAACAGTGAGATACAGAGGGTCAAATTAGACTTGGTAGTGGATGCCTGGAACACCAGGATTTAGATAGCCGAGGCAGCCTGAGTTACACAGTGAGCTCCAGGATAGAGTTACAGAATGAGAACCTATCTCAGAAAAACAGAAACAAAAAAGTATGACCACTGACTTCTCACTTAAGGGTAGGGAGGAAACCTCATAAAAGAATAGATCACTGGGCAGGGCATGGCGAACTGTGATCCCAGTGCTTAGCAGAGGCAAGAAAATTAGGCGTTCAGGGCAAATCTCTGCAGCATAAAGACACGTGTCAAAAAAAGTCAAATCAAGAGCTCTCCATCTGAATCACACACACACACACACACACACACACACGGATAAATGAAATCCAAGTGTGCCAGGCAAGTCCTTTTACTCACTGTTACATGGCTATCCCAGAACACATTACATTTAAGATGCCTAAAACAAGGCTGGGGGTGGCAATGGAAGAATATCTGCCTAACAAGAACAGGGACTTGGGGCTGCAGAGGTGGCTCAGGGGTTAAGCCTCTGCCTTGCAGGCGGAAGGTCCTGAGTTCAGATCCTAGACCCCACATACAGACACTGGGCAGAAGCGGGGGCGGCCTGCGTTTCTGGTTCTGATAGGGCAGAACCTGTGAATCCAGGGGCAGAGTAATAAACAAGGAGGTGGAGGCGTCCATGGTGGTTCCCGAATTCGTCCGAGGTGCTATATCCACACACATACATACACACACCTGCATACATGCACAATTGAATTAAAAAAAGAACAGGGACTTAGGCTGCATCCCAGTAACAAACATGAGAGTACACATGAGATACAGGAGGGCTCAAGTCTGAAACTCAGGAATGGTGATAAATACCTGAGGGTCAACAGCCAATAACAATTTAAAGCAAAAGAGGAGATATTTCAGGATGAGCACGGGTAACGGGGGCTTGGAAAGGGGTGCAGCCTAGAAATCTTTAAGTATTGTAGATGCTTCCAACTCAAGAAAAATAGGGAAAAAAAAAAAGAAAGAAAAATAGGGAAAAGAAAAAGTGTATTGAAGGTTCAGTTATTTCATGTTATGTTATATTCTCAGGTCACCTACCTCTTCCTCCACCACCACCTATCTGCCACAAAAAACATCAGAAGTCTACAGATTAAAAACCTGACGTCCAGAAAGATTGGGAAAAACCCTACAACCCCAGTTACTTTGACTTTGACCTAGGTCAAGGTCTAAAACCAAACCATGTTACTTTTGACCCTTAGCATTTTCAGTGATCAGCAGGCTCCACAATCTACAAACAAGGAAGAGCTGAAAGAAGATTCACTTTTGTTTTCCATATAATTTGCTGATATTGGCAAAACAAGTTGAATCAGGAGCCTCAATGGACCAGTCTGGAAAAAAAAAAAAAAATCAGAAAAGCAGGGCTGTGCATTCTATAGCTCAATGATTAAGTCCATGGTAGGCCTATGTGAAAATCTAGATTCAGTGTTTGTTATACTCACTAGGAAACAAAAAGTTGAGAGACAAGAGAGGAAAAGTGGGGACTGGGGATCCTGGAGTGCTTGCCTGGAATACAAGAAATCCTGGATTTGATCCCCAGCACTGTAAAACCAGGCGTGGCGTCTGCTTTGGCAGCACATATACTAAAACTGGATCGATGCCGAGAGGATTAGCCTGGCCCCATGGGCATGGATGACACACACATTCACGAAAGTTCCATATTCTGAATTCCTCCTTGAACCAATCAATGGTTACTGACAGATTCTGAAGGGGGGGGGCTGTCTTTAGTTGGGTACCCCCTAACAGCTCACCAGGGTCTGTCCAGTGGATAGTTCCAAACCCATGGTTAACTCAGCACTCATCACAACAAGAACATGCAAGTGGACAGGGGACTTGTAGGAAGGAGGTGCCCACAGTGGGCGGGAAGTAGGAGGGCCTGATGCCACAATGGCCAGAATGAAACTGTCAAAGAACAAACTCCGTAAAACTTTAAAAAAAAAAAAAAAAAGTGTGTTTTACAGGTGTGCTGCAAATCTCTGCAGCTGGAGATGGAAGAGGTTTGGGTTACATAGTGAGTTACAAGCCAACCTGGGCTATAAAGTAATAAACTATATCAAAAAACAAAGGAAAAGAACAAAAAGAAAAAATAGGGCGGGTTGTCTTAGCAGGTAAACAAGGCTACACATAAACCTGGTGAACTTACTTTGATTCCCAGAGCCCACATGTTGAAAAGAGAGAACAGATTTAAAGTTTTCCTCTGACCTCTGCACAGAACCACAGTACACATCTATAGGCAGATATATTCTCTCCCCCCCTCCAGCTTACTCCTGCTTCCCATCCCCAAAATAAATAAAATTTAAAAATAAAAATTAAAAATGAAGATATAGCTGGGCAGGCAGTAGAGAACTTTCCTAGCATATGCAAGAACCTGGGTTCAAGGGACTGACTAACCCACACCCAACTTGTTGCACGGCAGATCCCTAGTACAAGAAAGCCAACTTGATCTTCAACTCTACAAAACACCCTGAAGGGGGAATGTTCTGCTCAACGTGTGAATCAGAAATGTAAACCAGAGATGTTTCTTACATCACTTTGGTTTAGGTGAACACAATTCCAGTCTTTTTTTTTTTTTTTACAATTCCAGTCTTAAACCTTTAGATTATGACTTTATTCCACATGTACACTATGAAACCCAAGCAACACCCTAATCCTCACCTCGTGGGCTGCGCCACATTATGACCTGGCCCTACAGCTCTGCTTTCTTCTCCATCTGTGTGTATGTGGGTGTATGTTCATAAATAAGCACATGTGGAGGTCAGAGGTCACGCTCTAGTCCTTCCTCTAGTACCATCCATCTTGTTCTTTCATTATTTTGTTTCTGGTTGTGTTTTGTTTGAGACAGGTCTGTCAATAGACCCGGGCTCAATGATTTGACTATGCTGGATGGTCACACAGCAGGCCCCCCCAGGAATCTACCTGTCTGTCCCTCCCTAGTGCTGGAATTACAAACCACTCTGTCTTTCCCCCCCCCTCCTTTTGGCCTGGATCTTTGGGCTGCTAAAACAAGCATTGTGCCGATATATCTCCCAATCCCGTAACACCAGGACTCAAAAAGTCAGAGGCAGCAGGACCACTTCAAGTTCACACCCGGCATGGTTTTCGTATAGTGAGTTACGGGCAGCCAGGTACTATTAGACCTTGTTCCAGAAAACTCAAAGAAAACATGAAACGGAAAACAAATTTTACAATGTAGCCTAAAAGTCCCCAAATGATTAATGAACTCCTGAGAACTCGGACTTCTTTATTACACATCATAGTTCTATATACCCATCCATTCAGTGCTTCAGAAATGAGTACTCATCTAATTATGATGACATCAGACAGTACACAGCCCACAATGATGTTTACAAAAGCACTTGTCACTCCCTTCGATGTAGCAACGCAGAAAAAGAGGAGTATGTTTCCATACTCTTCCTGCGTTTTTTATACTCTGTAACAAGTGACAGTTTAAGTGCCACTTACGACTGGTTAAACAACAGAGCAATTCAAATTTACCTGTCCCACCATCTTGCACCCTAAGTGAAATGGTTTCACGACATCAATTCCCACTCTGGACCTGGGACAGGTTTGCAAGTCGGCCTTAGCAAGAAAAGAAGCTACAAGGTTCTAGGAAGAGACAGGGAAGATCACAGGCAGCTCTGGGGTGATCGCCGCACCAAAGCAGTCGGAAATAGATGCGCCCCCCATATGAATCCAACCAGCAGACGCCGCCGAGCACCCGACGCTGCGGCAGGCGGCGGCTCGGAGCTCGCGGGGCCGAGCGCGGACCGTCAGGTGCGCCCACCCTCCCGAGCCCCGGCAAGTGCACACTGAGACTCCCGCCTCGGCGCACGCCGGGACGCGGCGGCCCCAGGCCCCGGAATTCGAAACCACGGCCGAAAGCCGAGCGCTAGGGTCGCGTCCCCGAGCCGCGCTAGGCGCACACGGCGGCCGCGAATCGGGCGGCGCCGAGTGTCTGCGGAGACCAGCGCCTCCCGCCCGCACGGCCGCCGCGGGACCGCAGCGCCTGGGGGCCGGCCGCCCGGAGGGGAGGCCTGAGCGCCGCACCTCGGAGCGCCCCCGGCGGGCCGCAGCCGCCGCCCCGCGCCCCCGCCGCCGGCCGGCCGGTGTCCTCCGCGCCGGCAGGAAGCGCGGCTCCCGCAGCGAGGTCGCCGGCCCGCGCGGGGCTCCTCGGCCGGCTGCCGCGCCCCGCCGCCCCTCCGCATCCGGGTCCCGCGCCTCCGCACTCACCTGCCCCGCGCTCCGCCGCCACCGCTTCCCGCTGCGGGGGCGCGGTCAGCAGCTCCGGCTGCCGTGACCGCCCCGCCCCGGCGCCCGCATCGCCCGCACTCAGCCGCTTCCCGCCTGCGGACTCGGCGCTACACCCGCCCACCGCCCACTACCATGGCCGGCTCCGTCGCAGCCGCCGCACCGCCCGACGGAGCACGCGCGCGCCTCCACTGTGCCCGCGCTTGTGCGTGCGCGCGCGCTGGCCTCCCGGACCCGCCTCCCACCAACCCCGCCCCCTTCTCTGCGAGAGCCAATCCTCGCGCCAGTATCTAGACCCACCTCCCACAGCCCCGCCCCACACGCGCGCCAGGACCAATCCCCGGCCTCGCCCCTCGGAGGGAGGCCGTGCCGCAGCCTCGCCCTCTCCTGCGGTCCGCGCGGCTGCGGGGCTGCGGCGCGCCGTGCAGTGGCCGCCAGGGACCCGCGGGGCGCTACCGTGTCGGGGGTCCCCAGCACGCCGCCGCCTTGGGGGGAGCCCCGACACCTGCTCGGGCCTCTGTGCTCCTCCACACGCCCCTTTGTTCCCGGGCCCTTCGCCGGCCTCGGCTTCCTTCTCGAGCGCGGCGGGACGGACCCTCGGCTCGAAGCGCCGGGCTGAGCTGCTTGCGGCGCTCGGTGGCCGCCTCGCCGCGGCCGCGCGGTCCCCGAGCTGCGAGCGATCGTTGCAGACAGAGAAAGTCGAGGCTTTGGAACAGCTCCGTGCGTCCCTTTCTGCACAGCAGTCCGCGCTCGGCTCGAGGGTTTTCGCTGCTTTATCTCTCTGCGGTCAGAAAATTTCATAGTCCTTCCTTGAGTGAGACCCTTGAAGTCACTAGCTGACCACCAAAACCTGGGGGCTGGGCGCTGAGCTCCGCGGGAGAGCGCTCGCCTAACGTGGGTTATAAGGAATCATTCCTTTTGTTTGTTTACATATTGTAAACCAATAGTATGCATTGTAACCTAATGCTATTGTAATGGCACAGACAAAAATACATGAGTAATCTGGAATACAGTCTGCAAGCAGAACAATACTGTAAGGCAGGGTGGCAAATCAAAATAGTTTGAGGTCTGAGGATGAAACTCAAGAGGTAAAACAACCAAAATTAGGTGAGTCGTCTTAGTTTTAGATCTTTGTTATTTGAAAGCATCTAGTGCTTCACTCAGCTGGACCGAAACTGGCAGCAATGCCTCTTCTTTAAACTTGCACATGTTAGGATTACAAGCACTTGCCACTGTTACTGAGTGTTCCGGGTAAAACTCCGGCAATTCCAACAAGCTAGGCTGGGCTATCCTTACTCAGTACTATAGAATAAGATTTTAAGAGTAGAAACCATCTGTGATGGCTGTAATTCCCACGTTTGGGAAGTGTAGTTAGAATTAGGAATACAAAACAGGTCTAGGCTATTTGAAACTGTCAAAAAAAAAAAAAAAAAAAGAAAGAAAGAAAGAAAGAAATAAAAGAAAAACCCACTAGACGTAGGAGCGAAGGATTCGTGAGTTCTTGGACTGCCCGGTAGCTCAGAATAGCCTAGTCCCGCTGTCTTAACTTCCCTAGTCCTAGGATGAAGGCATGCGCTGCCACGCCCATGTTTAACTGGTTATTTTCTTGGAATTTCTTGGAGCTTCGACATTTGAGGCTTCAAATTTGCATTGCACAACATACTCAGGATACTTTATAAATCCCAAAACTCCTTTTTCTTTTCTTCCTTTCTTTGTTTTCTGAGACATGATCTCGGTCTGTATTTTAGACTGATATCAAGCTCCCATATCTACCCGAGGATAACTTTGAACTTTTGATTCTCCTCCTTCTGTCTGCCAAAATAGTATAGCCATGGGCTGGAGAGATGGCTCAGGGATTAAGACTGCCTCGTGGGCAGAAGGTCTTGAGTTCAGATCCCAGGTCCCACGTAAAAAAAAAAAAAAAAACGCCAAGGAGAAAAGGCAGCGACCTGCACTTCCGGCTCTGGTGGGTGGGGCCTGGGAAGTCCCAGAGCTAAGCAAGGAGGTAGAAGCAATCCAGGATGATTCCTGAAGTCACCCTTGGTCCTCCACAGGGACACACAGTGCCTTCTGATACACACACACACACACACACACGCACACACGTTCAAAGTAAAATAAATGACCTTTTAAAAAAAGGTATAGTCATAGGTATGATCATGTAGCACCATACCCAGTTTTAGTCAGTGCTTGGGATGGAACCCAGGGCCTTGTTCATGCTAAACAAGCGCCTGAGCTACATCCCCAGTAGGGGAAGGGGAAGAACCTCTTGAAAGTAAAAAGACTTACACAAGCCGTCGTGTGAATTAGCTGTCATCCTCAGATTCTGAAGGAGGCGCCCGGATGGGGCCTCACTTGTCAGAGAAAAATCCTCTGACTCTGTCTCTGTATGGCCCGTGCTGTTGTGCTGTTGCCTCTCTCGTGGGCACAGCTCAATCTCTGAACACCAGCAGAACAAGCCTCTCATATTAGTGCCTTGGGATGAAGGGGTCCAAAAGGGAAAGAGCTAGCAGCAGCCACTTGAGCAAAGATAGACAAACTGCAGTGGAAAACCCGGATAGCAGATAAGGACCACAGGAACACTGGAGGAAGAAGATGAGGCAGAAAGCCCCTCCCACTTCCATCTTTTCTCTCCCCCCCCCCAGAGAAAAGCTAATTTTACACGTCTTCTCCATGTCTAATGCTGGCTTGGATTTGGGCCTGGGGTTGAAGCCCAGGCCCTATGGCTTGGTTGCCTGACTTATTTCTTCCTTATTTTAAATTTTAAAGTTTTAAAAATATCTGAGAAAGAAGAACACATGGGTGTAGTACATGGGCGGAGGTTAGAGGACAATTCTCAGAAGTCTTCTTCCACCGTGTGGGTTTCCAGGGATTGAATTCAGATTATCTGGTTTTCAAACCGGCGCCTATCTTGCTGTCCCTGTTTTATTATTTATTTATTTATTTATTTAAATTTATTTATTTATTTATTTATTTATTTAAATAGGTCTTGTACAGTCCTGGCAAACCTTGAGTTCACTGTAATCCACCTATCTCGGCTTCCCAAGTGGTGGAATTACAGATATCAGCTGACACATCCATCTTCAATTATTTTTCTGCTTTTTTTCTGTTTGTTTGTTTGAGTCTTTCTTTTTCTCTTTGGGGTTTTGCTTTTTTGAACCTGGGTCTTATATAGCTCAGGTTGATCTTGAATTTTCTAAGCAATCTTGAACTCCTAATCCACCTCTACTTTACAATGAGTTTAGGCCAGTCTCGGATACATGTGATCCTGTCTCAAAATAATGCCTCCCAAAAAAATACACCCCCAAAAAAATCCTATAAAAGGACTGTGTTCTTTCGCAACAACTATCAGTGAAGAAGGGGTGGAGGAAAAGAAAAAGAAAAGAAAAGAAAAAAGAAAAAAAAACAAAAAGAGAAAAGAGAAGAGAAAAATTGCAAGGGGGGTACTGAATGAAGTCTGATGGTCAGCACCTTACCACTCAGTGTGGTCTGCAGGCAGCTGGAAGGACAGGAAGTAGCTCAGAGACACCTTTGCAAAGGGAAAAGATCATGACTGGATTTTAAGCTGGAGTAGTCTTCTATTTAACTTGTGGCTTTAAGATGGTGTCATTCAATCAAGAAATAAACATTTGGCTATTGAAAGATACTAAGTTAGACACTTGAAAGTCTGGTTTCTGTAATGAACAAGATCAAAGATTGTAGCTGGTTCTGCAGAGGTATGGGTGTGACTCCGCCTTGTGGAATGTAAAGTATTTATCAACAAAGACCCTGCCCTGTTTGTTGTGGAGCAGCCACTCTAAACTACAGTTTAACTTACTCTTTTTATATTTAAAGAAGATAATAGCATGTAAATAAACATTTTGAATTGAGGGCTTTCTGGCTCATTAAGAAGAAAGGAAAAGACTGGGCCGTAGTAACTCAGAGGTAGAGCCAAGTTTAGACTTCCAGAAGCCTAGGTTCATTCCCAGCACTAAAAGGAAAAAGAAAAGAAAACAAAAAACAAAAAACAGAATGAGGACAGTATGCTGGTTCATGATCTCAGCAGGAAGGTGTGAAATTCAAGCTCAGCAGTGGGCTACATAGCACAACCTTGTCTTGGGGAAAAAAGGAAGGAAGGGAGGAAGGAGGGAAGAAAAGGAAAGAAAAGAGAAAGAAAGGAATTACAGGTAGAAATGTCCAAATTCTAATGCCAGTGGCCCCACTTGCAGTTGGCGCTGAGTCACTGGTAACTAAACTACATACAAGGCCTTACATTTGTAAAAAAGCAAACAAGGAGAATTACTTAAAGACATAGGCTTCAACAAGGCTTTTTTCTTTGAGAAAATAGCAAGTTAGGAGGGCTGGAGAGATGGTTCAGGGTTTAAGCCTTTGCCTTGAAAGAAGTTCCTGAGTTCGGAACCTCAGATTCCCACATAAAAATACCAGGTGGAGGGCTGGAGAGGTGGCTCAGGGGTTAAGCCTCCGCCTTGCAGGCGGAAGGTCCCGAGTTCGGATCCCAGATCCCACGTATAGACGCCAGGCGGAAGCGGAGGGCGGCCTGCGCTTCTGGTCCTGGTAGGGCGGAGCCTGTGAATCCCGGGGCAGAAGGAGGTGGAGGCGTCCATGGTGGTTCGCGAATTCGTCCGTGGTTCTACACACACATACACACACACACACACACACACACACACACACAGACACACACGCGCGCTCGCACATACACACAGTTGAATAAATAATAATAATAAAAAAAAATTAAAAAAAAAATACCAGGTGGAAATGGCTGTGGCCTGCACTTCTGGCCCTGGAAGACAGAGCCTGAGAAACCCCAGAGGGAAGCAAAAAGGAGAGAGAGTGATCAGGATGATTCCTGAAGTCACCTTTGGGCCTCCACGGACATGCATAGTATCCTCTGATACACACAGACACATGTACATAAAGAAAACAGCAAGTAAAAATTACATATTAGTGCAAATCCTTATTCTTTCTTTCTCTTGTTCGTTCTTTCTTTCTTTTTCTTTTCTTTCTTTTTTTTTTTTTTTTTTTTTTGAGACAAGGTCTTAAAGCGACCCAGGATGGCTTTCAACTAGATTTGTAGCTGAGATTGACCTTGAATTTGCCTTAGTCTCTACTTCCTCAATGCACATGTGCACTACACATGTTTCTGAAGGACATTCTTATCGACTCCTGTTTATCCAAAAGAAATACCACAGTTTCTTGAAATTTTTATCTTATAACTCCAATGAATGTTTTAGATAAAGAAGTCATCTTTTAAAATTCTGTAAAACATTTAATAGAGCCAAAGGTATCATTTTAGTAGGGTTTAAGAAGTTAAGACTACCTGGGGCTGGAGAGGTGGCTCAGGGGTTAAGCCTCCGCCTTGCAGGCGGAAGGTCCTGAGTTCGGATCCCAGATCCCACGTATAGACGCCAGGCAGAAGCGGGGGTGGCCTGTGCTTCTGGTCCTGGGTAGGGCGGAGCCTGTGAATCCCGGGGCAGAAGGAGTGGAGGCGTCCATGGTGGTTCGCGAATTCGTCCGTGTTCTACACACACACAGACACAACACACCACACACCACACACACACACACACGCACGCACGCACGCACGCACGCACATGCGCACAGTTGAATAAATAATAATAAAAAAAAAAAAAAAAGAACTTAAGACTACCTAAGTCTAGAAGGTTATAATTTATTTATCAGACCTTTGAATATATCACCAGGATGCTCACATTCACACTTACACACACGCATCTTAATTAAATGTGCCAAAAATAAATAAAATAGTTTTAACATGTACTACAAATCAATGAAAAAAAAATTTTAAAAGAGTGAAGCGCCCCCAGGTTTTGTTCCTCAGGTTGGGGAGTTCTAAGAACAGGCCAAGTTTGTCCCGTGCCATCCAAAGGCACAATGACATGACTGTTGTGAACACACCTGGCACAATTACATTAGCAAGCGAAGGTTGTTATCTCTGGCTCTCCTTGGTGGGAACAAGGTGGGGGCATCTGGAAGACCGCTTGCTTTTTTGTCTGCCAAACTATTTCTTTGTGTAGCTTCAGTCCTGGAAGGTGGCCATGACACGGTTGACCCCTTCCTTCAGATCTTGGGTGTTGAGCACCTGCTCCTCAGTATCCAACAAGTAAGTCCCTGAGGCCTGAGGTTCCTGTATTCTTGCAAGTTCTTGGGCTAATCTATCATGCTACTGAGTTCTAGGGATAGCCTTTGAGCAGTAAGAAAGGAAAACAGCATGGTAGGCCTGGAATGAGAAAACAAGCTTTATCCATTTGGAAAGGTAGCAGGAAGTCAAATCTATTGTGACATGGTGGGGTAGAGAATTTGGGTTCTCATGAAGCGAGAGAAAATCAAGATAGACAGATTTATCCATGGCCAGTTAGTATGTGATGTTCTGGGAGTCTTTTTTCATTGTATTAACATAGGTTGTTTGAATGGTTGTTCTTTGTGTGTGTGTGTGTGTGTGTGTGTGTGTAACCACAGGCGAATTCGGGAACCACCATGGACCACCTCCACCTCCTACCAGGACCAGAAACGCAGGCTGCCCCCGCTTCTGCCCATCTATACGTGGGGTCTAGGATCTGAACTCAGGAGCTTCCTGCCTGCAAGCCAGAGGCTTAACCCCCGAGCCACCTCTCCAGCCCCTGAATGGTTGTTCTTGTAGGTCCTTTTAAAAAGTATTTGTTGTTGGTGGTGGTGGTGTTGTGTGTATATGTGTGTGTGTGCATGTGGAGCCAGAGACAAGTTTATGAAGTTAGTTCTCTCTTTCTACCTTTACATGACTTGCAGGGATTGAATTCAGGTTGTCAGACTTGCACAGTCAGCACCTTACCCGCCAAGCCGTATCATTAGCCCCACTTGTAGGTCTCTTCATGCAAGGCTATAAACTAAAATTAGGAACTAGAAATTACTGGGAAATCAGAATGGATCCTCTGAGCTTTTCTTTGTGTTACTAAGTATCCATGATTAAAAGAAGGAACATGGATTCTATGGCCTAGGAGGATCCAGGCACTTCCTTTAGAAGGAGGGCAACAGGCCCAAGAGGATGGTTTCTGGGCAGCTCCAGGCTTGTGTGCCTATAAAACTGCTTCCTTTTTCTTCTTTGTATGATCTCTTATCCTGTAGAGAGTCATGAAGGCCTTGAGATCATTTCCCTTGATTCTTATAAATAGGTCCAGCTGCCGGACGGTGTTCTATTGCAAGGTTCTATCCTTTGGTCACACTTTCCCATCACCCAGCTTGCACTGAGGCCAGATGGTGCTATTGTAAGGGAGCAGCTTCTTTTCCTTCAGCGTCTTGGGATCAACCCTCTTCCAGTTCCTGAGGCTGTATTGTAGCACAGAGTCCACAGGACCATCCTAACCGAGGAGACTGGAGTGAAGAAATCCCTCCTGTTGATGCCAACCATATTCTTGAGGAGCTCTGATCCCCCTTCTATCCAGCATGTATCCCTGGGTGAGACTGAATGTACCACAGAAGATTCAGAAACATGGATGTGAGCACCAAAATCCTTCTCTATTTCTCCTGGCTGGAGCTTGAACTTTTGTCTCTCTCCAGGATCAAGTCCACAGTTTTAGGATGCTGATTCCTGCTTGAGCATCTTGGAGTCTCTCTCACACACACAGAAAAAAAGCATATATATCAGAAACAGGATCTCTGCTTCCACGATGTGAGCGCCGAGAATCAAGCTTAGGTCGCTAGGTTTGCATCCAGGCCCTTTACCTGCAGAGCCACCTCAGCAGCCCATTCACAGGTTATTTATTTTACTTTTATTTTGGTAGAATAACATCAGCATCCTAATAAACTCAGAAGAAAAGAAAGGAAGGAAGGAACGGAACAGAGAGGAGAGGAAATTCCAAACCACTGGCGATCCAACTCAGTTTATCAGGCTTTCATGGCAAACTTTTTTTTAATTTACTAAACCCTCTCCCAGTTTGATATTATTATTGTTGTTGTTGTTATTATTAGTGTGTGTGTGTGTGTGTGTGTGTGTGTGTGTGTGTCTATCTGTCTGTCTATGGAGGACTAAGGATGACTTCAGGACTCATCCTGGATTGCTTTTACCCCATTTCTGCTTAGCTCTGGGATTTCCAGGCTCTGCCCAAGAGACTGGAAGAGCAGGCTGCTGCTATTTCTGCCTGGTGTTTTTACGTGGGACCTGGGATATGAGCTTAGGACCTTTTGCTTGTGAGACAAGAGTCTTAATTCCTGAGCTATCTCTCCAGACAGTAGTAGTAGTAGTAGTAGTAGTAGTAGTAGTAGTAGTAGTAGCAGCAGCAGCAGCAGTTATTCTTAGTCTTGCTATGAGACACCACTCATTGTCAAGCAACTTAAAGGGAGAAAGGGAGATTTGCTCCGTTTACAGTTCCAGAGGAGAGATACTGCCCGTTATGGTGGGAAGGGCATGGCTAGCTGACAGAAGCTGGAGGCGGCTCAGCTATGTCCCTGAAGGAGACTGAGAGTTGCAAAACTACTAACTCAAGATCAGACCTCTCCTGGAAGCACCCCCTTTCACACCCTTTCCTCCAGCAAGGCTCCACCTCCTAAAGGTGCCATGACCTTCCCAAACAACTAAAGATTCAACCCCATGAGCCTGTGGAAGACAACTCACAGTTCACACCATGGCGTCATCATCATAACCATGATGTCATCATCTTCATCATTTTAAACGATCGTTCAAGTTTAAAGTGCAAACAGGTGGGCATTGATCTTTTCTTTGAATCTTATTCTCAAGAGAATGTCTTATTACTTAAAGAATTAAATCCATATCCTCAGAAATAGTATTGCCTTCAGAAAGTGAGCAGAGAGAATAACAACTGTTAGGACGTACCAGAACACGAGTAAATAAATCATAGTAGTAGGAAAGCTGGTGTGATGGGTTGTGTCAATTGTCAGCTTGACACTTGGGAGGAGAGCCCTTGGGCACTCCTGTGAGAAATTATTGAGTTAAGGCAGAGCTCTGGGCAAGCTTTAATCTGTTTCGATCGCTTTGATTAATGTGGGCATACCCATTCACTATGAGCAGCACCCTTTCTTAGGCAGGTGTTGTGGGTAAAGATGTGGCTGATCCATTCCTTCTCCCCCCAAATCCATCCCTATGATTTTGCATGTGGGATATCTAGTTCCCTGGTAATGGACTGTTACCTGGAATTGTAAACTGAAATAGACTCCCTAAGTTGTTTGGGTTGGTCGGTACTATTACGACAATGAAGTACGAATGTGAACTAGGAGAAGTGAGGCATTGCTGTGATAAACCTATGTGGCCTTTATGCCTTTAGAGAAATGTAGACATCTTTGAAACTTCGGACTGGAGAAGTCACTGAGTCTTGAAAGTAGAGCTTAACAGGCAATTTTTGTTAAGGATCGTGAAAGGGATGTGGACTGTGGAGCCCCCGCTGGTGAGGGGAGGCCCAGCTCTGAGGTTTTACAGGGGAACAAGGATTTTGGTTAAGTTGAATTTAAAGATAATGGACTGATGTGTTTGAGGGAGGGGAGCTGTAAGGTCAAGCTTGAGTTTTCAGACAAGGGAACTGCATACGGCAGAGCAATTCTGTCTCTGAATCAGAGCAATGGGAGAGATATCTTGGGGATTGACCTCATCCCATACAGGCACCATTTTATAAAAATCCAAATTTATTGAGAAGGAAAAAAGCCTAAGCTGAAGCAGTTTTGCTCCAAAGTGGCTACGTAACAAGGCACTTCTTCAGGGTCACCACAGAAACCAGTACGGCCATGGCTCACATAAGCCAAGCTTCATTCCACACTGGCAGCATAAGTTGGCAGCTGCATCTAGGTGGTGTTGGTTGTTAAGGCAAATATGTAGAATCCAGAGCAGCTGTAGCCTGGCACTTAGTGGCAGGATGTGAGTCCTTGCAGAGAGATCACTGAAAGTAAGGCCCAAAGTACAAAGGCATCTCTGGGCTACTAGAGATGCCAGAACCAAGGGTGTCTGCCAAGGAAGGCCTCGGACACACATTAGGGCTGGCCCAGAGGGAAAAATCAGTGTGGTTATAGGAGGCAGAATCAGAGGTACAAAAATGTACAGGTTTTAGATATTACAGGACTCAGATGATGGAAATTGAGCTACAGGATTTGGTGTTTAACTTACTGAACTTCGGCCTTTTATTTTGTTTATTTTATTATTCTTTCGTTTTGTTTTGATAGTTTCTTATTGTGTCTGCATTCTTTCATGTTTAGATCTATTATGTATAGGAAGTGTTTAACTTGGCTTCAATGTTTTATTTATTTGACAGAGGGGGAGAGAGAAAGCATACGTGTACATGCACAGTTGCCCTGGCGGAGGTGAGAAGACAGCTTTCCTTCCACCATGTGGGCTTCCAGGGATTGAATTCAGGCTCTTAAGTTTGTGAGCATGTACCAGCCCTCACTTGTTTTTTATTTTTATCTTTATTTTATTATTTTATTTTATTTTAAAGGAACTTAAAGTGAAGAGGCTTTGGACTTTTAAAATACAAAATTACTAAAGATTTTGAACACTTGAAAGTTGTATTATGGGAACTTCTAATGTTGGACCACTGAAACTTTTAAATTGGACTGAATATACTATAAGATGAACATCTATGCGGGGCTGGAGAGGTGGCTCCGGGGTTAAGCCTCCGCCTTGCAGGCGGAAGGTCCTGAGTTCGGATCCCAGATCCCACGTATAGACGCCAGGCACAAGCGGGGGCGGCCTGCACTTCTGATCCTGGTAGGGCGGAGCCTGTGAATCCCGGGGCAGGAGGAGGTGGAGGCGTCCATGGTGGTTCGCGAATTCGTCCGTGGTTCGACACACACACACACACACACACAGACACACACACACACACGCACATACACATGTACATGCACATAGTTGAATAAAAAAAATAAATATGAATGATGGGTGATTCTCTTTAAAAAAAAAAAAAAGATGAACATTTATGGGAACAAGGGTAGAGGAGTGTGGTTTAAAGTCATATGTGTATGTGTATGTGTAAATGGTGCCTGTTAGCCTCAGCTGTCAATTTAACACTTGAGAAGTGAGCCTCTTGGCATACCTTTGAGGAATTATTTAATTAAGGCAGGCTTCAGAATGAGCCCATAGAGAATAGTCTTTACTTTGCTTTAATTGGAGCGGGAAGACCTGCCCATTTGGGGTGGTTCTTTCCCACCTCCTGCTCTTGGTTTGGATATGATATGTCCAGTTCCCTTGGTTACTGCTGGTAATGCTCTTATTGTGATGGTCTGTAACCTGGAATTGTAAACTGGAATAGAATCTCTTCTTTCCTTAAGCTGTATTCATTACAGCAAGTAAATTGAAATTAAAGCAAGAGGGGAGCTAAGTTAACCAGGAGTCACTGGTGAAGCCAACACGCAAAACCAGTGGACTTTAGGACCCTGCAGGTGACAGTTGACAGTCCCCTGGCTAGATCACCCTCCATCCCAGCTCTGCAGAGAATTATCACAGGTGACTAGAGCAAAGGTGAGAGCTGTGCAGTGCTGCACAGGTACGCCCACCTGCCGCCTGCTGCCCCGGCCACTCTGCACCACTGGCACAGGACCTGTGAGGATTCGAGGGTACTTGGAGGGTCTAGTGACATTGGTGACCCTGAGCAGCTATGACAGTGTTGCCATCTTGACTGTGTGGGATTGGCAGACACTCTGCAGGATTTCAGGCCACCACTGGGCCATACGCCCCTTGCAGGACCTTGTAGCTCTCACACTTAGCACTGGATCGCTGGTTCTATGGACCACCTAGTAAAGAGACCCCCCCCAGGCTGCTGCCTTCCAGGTTTTTTGTTATTGTTTTTTTTTAATTTGAGTCTTTATTTTATTTATTTTGTGTGTGTGTTTGTGTGTGTGTGTGTGTGTGTGTGTGTGTGTGTGTGTGTTGTGTGTGGGTATATCAGAAGGCCCTATGTGTGCCTGTGGAGGCCTGAGAGTGACTTCAAGAATCATCCTGGATTGCTCTATCTCTTTTTTGCTTTGCTCTGGCATTTCCTAGGCTCCGCCTTCCAGGGCAAGAAAACAAGCCACCACCGTTTCTACCTGACATTTTTTATATAGGATCTGAGATCTGAACTCAGGTCCTCCTGCCTGTGAGGCAGAGACTGAATCCCTGAGCCATCTCTTCCAGCCCTGCCTTCCAGTTTTAAGGGAATGCTTGCTTGACAGTCTTGGTTAGCTCACTTTGTCCATTATTGAAAGTGTGGAATAGAGTCCATCCGGACCATACCTGCCGAGATTTCCAGGTCCTTGTGTTCCAGAACAACTCACTGAATCAGGGACACATGGTTAGTAATAGAAATAGAAAGGGTTTATTAAGAGAGGGAAAGAGGGCATCCCCAAGGGTGATCTTGAAGACAAGTCCTTCAAAAGCTCCACACCATGTGGGTTCCAATCCACAGAGATTATTTGCATAGCCCCTGTATTCCTCCCACTATCTTGGGCTTTGCTGGCGCTTGCTGTGTTTGTTATGTGTAGCCCAGGTGGGTCAGGGTTCCCATGATCCTCTGCCAGCTGGCTTCACACATGTTAATCCTGATACCTTGTTCCACTCCTGCCACAAAACTATGGCCAACCTCCAAGGCACGGAATCAGCCCAAGTGTCCATTGTTATCATTGATCTTCGCTGTTGCAGTGGAACAACACTCGGGTACAGCAGCTTAAGGGAAGAAAGGGAGGTTTATTTGGCTTACTGTCCCAGAGGGGAGATACAGTCCATTATGGCTGAAATGGTGTGGTGGGCGGCAGAGACGGGAGGCTGACTCAGATCACAGAACCAACTGGGAAGCAGGGCGGGGCTAGCAACCTCAAGGCTGACCCTGGGGTGTGTTTTCCTCCAGCAAGGCTCCAGCTCCTGCAGGTGCTGCGACCTTGCCGAATATTAGCATCAGCTAAGATGCAAACACATGAGCCTGTCTGGGACAACTCACATTTAAACCATGACATCTATCAACAGATGAACGACTGAAGAAGATGGACTTTTAGCAGTAAAGAATGAATGAAGCTGACATTTGTAGGGTAATGGATAGAATTGGAGTTCATTATGTTGTGTGTACAAGCCAGACGCAGAAAGACAAACGTCATGTTTTCTCAGATGTGGGAGCCAGGTTTAAGTTTATATATGTCTATCACCTATGGGTGTCCATCTATTTATCTATGCAGGACGTTAAAGCAGGAAGGAGACTATGAGGGGGGCTAGGCACTGTGAGGGGGCGTGGCAGTCTAAAGGGAAGGAACTAACATGAAATGTAACTAGAGTTTCAAGAGCAAAATCTGGACTCCAGTAACAGTAACCCCTCACTCCCAAACAAAACCAAACTAAAACAAAACAAAACAAAAAATGCAGAAAACTAGGTTTGGCCACCCACACCCAATACATTAATTAAATCAAGGATAATGGTGAAAAGCCAGGAAAGGAAGTTTGTTCAATGTAGGCAAGCTGGGAAGAGGAAGAGATTAAAGGTGTCAGGTGATCCCAGGCCAACTTCAAGCTACTGCAAGGAGCTTCAAGTTTAAACAGAAGAGTAACTGGGGCAGAAGGAAGAAGGCTTAGGGTGTGTCCTGTCCATCACTGTCCAGCTCTGGCCCCCAAGGGTAGTCTGATGAAATCCGTTTTGCTTGGGGACAACATGGTTCTCTGGCAATGGCTGTTTCTGGTCCAATATGCAATGCGCCCTGATGCTAATTACACTCAAGGTGGGAGAAGAGCTAGCTGTCCTGCCAAAGCGGAGTTCATGTTGACTCCAGAGGAAAGGTTAAGGCAATGACTTATCAGAGATACAAGATGGAAACAGAGAGAGGTTAAGCTTTCATCCTGCTCTTCTGCAAGTGAGGAGCTAATGTTTGCCAGCAAAAGCAAATTCTAAGTGTCTGTTTCAAAAGTAGAAAGCGGGACCACGTGTTAGAGGGAAGAAAGGGATTGGCAGGAAGGGCCGGGACAAACAATGGAGGGAGACAAAAACGAAAGAAAAAAAATGTGTGTGTGTATGGAACTGTTCCAAGGCCGCCTATTTTCTTGTATGCTAACTAATAATAATAATAATAATAATAATAATGCTGCAGAATGACTCAGGGATTAAGCCTTTGCTTTGCAAACAGAAGGTCCTGAGTTCGGATGCGAGATCCCATGTAAAAAAGCCAGGCAGAAATGACAGTGCCTGTACTTCCAGTCCTGGAAAGCAGAGCCTGGGAAACTCCAAAGCAAAGAAAATAGGAGGTAGAAGCAATCAAAGGTGATTTTTTAAAAAATTTTTATTTATTCAATTGTGCGTGTGTGTGTGTGTGTGTGTGTGTGTGTGTGTGTGTGTGTGTAGAACCACAACCACCTCCACCTCCTCCTTGTTTTACTCTACCCCGGGATTCAAAGGCTCCATCCTACCAGAACCAGGCCGCCTCCACCACTTCTGCCTGGTGTCTATATGTGGGGTCTAGGATCTGAACTCTGAACCTTCCGCCTGCAAGGCAGAGGCTTAACCCCTGAGCCACCTCTCCAGACCCCCCCAAGGTGATTTCTGAAGTCACCCTTGGACCTCCACAGTGACTTCTGATACACACATAGATACAAAACAGAGAGAGACAGAGAAAGAGAGATACACACAAAAATAAAATAAAATTTACTTAAAATAATAATTTTAAAGCATTGCAAGCCACTAGGAGTGATGGTGCATGCTTGTAATCCCAGGCCTTGGGAGGCAGAAGCAGGAGGATCAGATACACTACATGATAAGTTCTAGGCCAGCCTGAGCTACTTGTGATCCTGTGTCAAAACAGCAACAACAACAACACACACACACACACACACACACAACCTCTGCTAAGGAAGACCTAAATAAAAATAAAACAAATAAATATTATAAATAAAGACAAAAAAAATAAAAAGCCACGACAGCCCCCATGAGACACACACATACACACACACACAAAGAGGTGGGAGCACTAAGGACATGACTCTGGGGTCCTGAACTTGCGTTGCATGTGTGAGGTCCCAGGTTCAGCAAACAAACATAAAATTAGAAAGTGAAAGTAGGACTGGAGAGATGGCTCAGGAGTTTAAACCTTTGATTCAAAAGCAAAAGGACCGGAGTTCAAATCCCAGGTCCCATGTGAAAACACTAGGCAGAAATGGCGGCAGCCTGCACTTCCAGCCCTTGAAGGGGGAGCCTAGAAAAACAATACAAACAAACAAACAAAAACCCAGAGCAAAGCAAAAAGGAAGTAGAAGCAATCCATGATGATTCCAGATTCTAGAAGTTACCCTTGGGCCTTCATAGGCACACACAGTCCTTATGATACACATGTATGTGTGAGTACACCCACACGTACACACATACACACTGTGGAGGTAAAGCCTAGGGATATAGTTTAGTGGTAGAGAACTTGTCTGGCATACTGGAGGTCATGGATTAGCTCTCTTGTGCCAAATTAAAAAATAATCAGAATAAGGAATAGAAAGTAGTAATAGATAAGGTAGTTTTAGATTGTTGTTGTGGGGGGGGAGTTTGAGATATCTCTAACTGTAACTCAGCTGTCCTTGAATTGATGTCATCCCCCTGATTCAGAGTCTGCAGTGCTGGGGTTTCAAGCTTGCTCCACCAGCAGGTTGGATTTTTGTACAAGCTTTCAATAATTGAGTTGAACTCTCAGGTCTATGGTAGCCTCGAAATTCTTCTGCAAATGAATAAGGAAGTTTGCAGGTACAGAAGCCTTCTGAAAAACAACCTGGATTGCTCAATCTGAAAGGGTGGGGACAAGAGACATTTGTGAAATGACTTCCCCAGTCTTCAGTTCCCTAGACTGCTCAGATAAACGTTACTCTTACTTATCCAGAGTTATTTCTGCTGCTGTTCTAGCTGAGGTAGGATCTCTGAGCTCAAGGCCAGTCGACTCCATAGTCAGATTCTCTGTCTCTATCTCTCTGTCTCTCTCTCTGTCTCTCGTAGCCCAGGCTGGCTTTGAACTCATCTTCCTGCCTTCCCGTGCTATGATTATTGACACTAATCATCACTTCTAGCCACCAGACTCAACAGATCAATAAGTAAAAATGAAGCATCTGTGGACTGGGTGCCTCTCAGCCCCTGGGCTCTCACCCGGCCTGTTCAGAGTCCTTGGTTCAATCCCCAGAGTGAAAGGGGAAAAAAAAGATTTCAAAGTTCAGAGAGATCAAAGATATTTCATCCAGACTCAATTTTCAGGAAGAAATTAACTAGTCTTTGTCCAGCATTTCTTCAAAGCTACCTAATGGGAATCTGGGGCCACAGCTCAACAGTAGTAAGGCAGGAGAACGGGCAGAGATTAGTTAGAAAAGCAATGTAAAATTTGCATATAAAAAAACACCATGGAAAAAAGTGAAAATGTTGCAGGGAAAAATGGTCTCGACCATCCCAATGTTGCAGGGTTCTTGTTTTCTGGGGTCGAAGATTGAAACCAGAACACGTGTAGAGGATTAAGGTAGAGTTTATTAGAGGAGAGAAAGGTTGGAACTCATGGACTCCAGATGTGGAGTGCCATGAGGGGCTAGGACGCCAAAGATGGCTGCCAGGGCCAGGTGTATTTATACACCTAGACAACCCTGGGGAATCTGGCTTTTTCCCATTAGTTAATACCCATTGGGGCCCAACCCAGTTGCTCTTGGGTTGTTTGAAATCTCCATAATCCTTTCATAGGGAAGTTGGCCATCTTATCTCTAGGAGAAGTCAGTTCCTCAGCAGGAGTGTTCCTTCAGGTTGATTCCAGCAATGGGGGATGTCCTTCAGGAATTCCAAAGACCTTCAGAGACCCATCCCAGCATGGCTGCTCTAATCCTGCCTTAAACACACACACGCACACACACACACAAAACAAACAAACAAAACATGAGGTGGAGAGATGGCTCAGGAGTTAAGACTGCCTCACAAGCAGATGGTCCTGAGTTCAGATTCCAGGTCCCAAGTAAAAACATCAGGCACAAATGGCAGCAGCCTGAACTTTGGTACCTGGTGGACAGAGCTTGGAAAGTCCCAGAGCAAAGCAAAAAGGAAGTAGAAGCAATCAAGGATGATTCCCCAAGTCACCTTCGTGCTCCACAGACACACGCAGCGCCCTCTGACACACACGCAAAATAACAATAAAATAAAATGTTAAAAAATATGGTAAATAAAATAAAAAAATATTGCAAATAAATCTTTAAAAAGAATATTAGCATATCAAAGGAGCCAGTTAGCAAAGAAAGAGGAGAAACAGAAGCCCTTTTCCTCTACTCACAATGAACAAACCCCGTGCAACAAGCTGCCATCTACAAATGAAGACAAGGCAATTGTTTTATACATGACCCTGTAATGGTCATGTGGTGTCATAGCTAGATATGGGTATATTTTGATTATTGAGGGTTCGAACTCTGGGTGCAGAGTTCTTTGTAAAGAATTAGTAGTTGAGATAGGCTCCCAAAAGAGCTTGTAGAAGATTGATTGGTAGGGAAGGCCCAGCCTATGGTTAGTGGGACTAGTCCCCCTAATCAGGTGAATAAGATGGAGGGAACTGGTTAAGAAAGTTGGCCTTGTTTGGTATATACACTTTTAAGCCCAGAGAAAAAGATACACTCAGGAAAAGAATAAGACACCCAGGTGTGAGTATGGAATTTTCAAAGGAGAGTCACAGTTACATATGCAACATTAGTTATGTAAGCTATATTAATGGTTCTCATCTTGTATCTCAAAGCATTGCTAAGAATTCTCTCTCTTCTCCTCTTTTTTTTTGGAATCAGAGTTGGAATTTTTAATATTTAAATTTTTCCTGGTTTTACAAGCATATTAATTCTCCCTGCCCCCTCCCCCTTTCCCTCCTTCCCTACCTTCTCTTCATCAGATCCATTCCACGCTCTCCCATCTTCTGTCTCTCTGATTCTTTGGCTCCCAGGGTTCCCTCTGGATCATCTGCTCTAGTAGGGGTTCAGGCCTCTGTGACAGACCAAGTGGCCCTTCCTTGGGCAGACCCACTGATAGGGGCACTCCCCTTCATCTGTCTAGCCCTAGCCCCTAAGGTTTCTGCTGCATGTAATTATTTCCCCTGAGATCCTCCCTGGTCTATGGGGACATGTTGGTATGCCAGCCATTGTGCAGGTCTGATAAGGACAAGTCTCATTGCCGTGAGTTCCTGGATGTAGCAGGCCTGCCTTGAGTGGAATGTCTTGTTCAAGGATGGATCTTCCCATTTTTAGGCTCTTGCAATCTTACCACCCCTCTTCCACAAGGTTGTCTGAGAGAATTGAAATTTATTAAAAGAGATTATAATATAGATTTTTACACACAAGGGCTAGGAGAAAGGGGTACACAAGAGGAGAGCAAGACAGACTGGGAGGCACAGGGAGTACTCCTCAGAGAGACAATCATTCAGATGTAAGAACCTTGACATTACCCTGGATTTCTGCCAAATGACATTCATATTTTTCCAACATGCATTTAAGTTCTTCATGATCTCTCAAGTTGACTTTAAAAGCTCTACATCACAATTTGCATCCTAGAATTATTAATATGGTATATAAAGTTCTTTGTTGTGTTTGAGACAGGTCTCACGTACTCCAAGTTAGCCTTAAACGTAATATGTAGCTAGAGCTAGACTTGAACTACTGACCTTGCATTCAACCATACTTCTGGTCCTGGTGGGTAGAGCCTGGAAAATTCCAGAGCAAAGTAAGAAGGAGGTAGAAGCAATCCAGGATGATTCCCCAAGTCACCCTTGGCCTTCCACAGGGACACACCACACACACACACACACACACACACACACACACACACACACACATACACAAATAAAAAAGATAATTAAATTATTCAAATTAGAGTATCACATCCTTTGTTAAGTGAACACAAATTGGATTCTTAAAAATATTGAATGTGGTATTTTAAAAAGCAATTATTTCTTTTCTTACATTTCTAACATGCTGTAATTTTATTTGACTGAAATACTAAATTTACCTAATCAGTTTGAAGATAAAAATATAGTGTTAGTTATATATATATATATACACACATATATACATATATTTAAAAAACAAAACAAAGAGTAATGGGCTGGAGAAATGGCTCAGGGGTTAAGACTATGTCTCGAAAGCAGAAGGTCCTGAACTCAGATCCTAGGCAGAAATGGCAGTGGTCTGTATTTCTGGCTCTGGTGGGCAGAGCCTGAGAAATTCTAGAGAGCAAGAAGGAGGTAGAAGCAATCCAGGATGATTCCCGAAGTCACCTTTGGGTCTCCACAGGGACACATGTGCCCTCTGGTACACACACACATAGATAAAATAAATTTAAAGAAAGACACATCTCCTTTGCTTTTTCTCTTTTGAACAAAAGTCTGCAATCTGCAGTATTTGCTATTGCAGTATTGTTTAAAACCATAACACTTACAGAGGAGAGTCTGGCATGCACATTAAAGGATTCTCTGGGTTTGGGGGGGAGGCACTGGGGGATGGGGAGGGAGGGGTAAGGGGAGGGGAAGCAGGGGGTTGGGGGGGGAGGAGGGAGGGAGGGAACCGGTGTACCTACTAAGTTTGTATGACTGGAAATAATAATGAAAAATGTTAAAAAAAAATAACACTTAGAAAATTCCAAGACTAAAGAAAAAGTCAAGCACAATTTCTGTCAAAAGTTGACAGTTACATTTAAAGAAATCTGGGAAGGCTTTGTATAACCTAGAAAACATCACCAAGGAAATGTAATCTACCAGAGCAGACATGTCATCACACTTTGATATGCTCAAGGTTGACCTGCAGTTGTCAATGTTTGCGACTAGGAAATAATCTCATCAGTCACCTTGGAGCATTACAGCTTCTCACGCTAATAGACCGTTCAGCCTGTTTTATAACTATTTTTTTAAGCAGATGATCACCTTGTAAGTCTAAGCGTTCTGGAAAGTAGCAGTTTGATAACAGACACAGACCTCTTCAACAGCTCTTCAACTTACCATATAATGAGGTTTGTTTTAGTTTCACTCCACACGGCTGTAATGAAGCACCCAGGGCAAGCAACTCAGGGGAGAAGGGGTTCATCGGGTGTAGACTGTTATCACAAGGACGAGGCCAGTGGCCAAGCTTGGGGCAGCTGGTGACATCCCTCCACAGCAAGGGCAGCGAGCTCTGAGCCAGTGTACACAGGCTTGTACTCAGTTGTCCTCATTCTTACGCAGTTATGGGTCCCCTGCCTAGGGAAGATCCCACCCACAAAGGAAGGGGTCTTTCTATATCAGTTAACACAGTCTAGACAATCTCGAATAGGCATCTTCAAAGGCCAACCTTAACCTAGAGAATCTCTCGATGGTTCCCAAAAGATCTGCCTTCTATGGGCCAGGTTGATAATTAATACTAAGAGGCGATAAAATCACTTTGATCTTGGTGTAACATCCAACATATTAGGATCAACACCTTTTGTTTGTATTCCTGGTCTGTAAGGTCTGACTAGGAAAAAAAAAAATCTTCCCAACATTTTCAATCACAGTTTATGGAAGATTCTTGCTTTCGCTGATTTCTCCTATTCACTTTTTCACTGGTTAATTAATTTTCTCCCAAATTAGAATCCTGCACTGCCGTTCCAAACCCTGAGGGCAGCTGACTCTTAATCAGTTTCTGTGCTAAGTAGCCAGTCAGTCTCCTAGGGGCTGTTAAGCTAATAGAAAGCGTAGTGCCTGCCTCTGTGGCAGTTGTGTTTGTTAAGGACCCTTGAATTATACCACAAACCGTACTGGTGTAGCTCAGTCACAGCTTCCTCCCCACCTTTCCCTAAACCACTTGGACATGATCCACTAAGGTGGGAGACAAGGAGGGGGCTCCTTCAGCCCTGGGTCCTTCTCTGTGTTGTTAGTCTATTTATTTTATTTATTTATTTTTTTTGCATGTGTAGGTGTGGGTATATACATACGTGTATGTAGGGGTATATAGCCGTATGTGGATGTAGAAGTCGCCTGAGGATGCCTTCGGGTATCATCTTGGATTTTTCTACCTCTTTATTGCTTTGTCCTGGAGTTTTCCAAGATCTGTCTTCCAGGGCCAGAGTGCAGGCCACAGTCATTTCTGCCCAGGGTGTTTGCTCTGTGGGGTCTGGGAACCGAATTTAGATCCTTTTGCTTGCCAGGCAAAAGCTTAACCCCTGAGCCATCTCCAGCCCCCTTTTTTGTTTTTTGGATAAATAAGATAGGTGTCTTGGATGTGATCATAACCAAATAAGGTAAACTAGGAGCCAGCGGGATTGCACAAGGGATTTAGGACAGATATTTTACTGTAATGGGGAATCTGGTGAGAATCCTAGATAAACTGCAGTTTTCAGCTGGCAAAGGAGAAAGGCCTTGCTTGAGCTATTGTATTGGAATTCTTGATTTTGAGCTGGCAATAAAGCAATTTTGACTAGAATCCTTCGACTAGATTCCTGCAGAATCTTCCCCATCTTGGTGTCCTGTCTCAGTTTAAGCTGCTTTAGTCCCCTGTGACTCCAGTTCCCTTGGAAGTGTGTCTTTTCCTAACATATTGTCTCCACTTCTGCTGTAACTGCTTCTGTTGCCACTGCGAATCTCTCTTTATTTGGGGGACATGGAAGTTTGGAGCTCTTCCAGGAAGTGCTTACTGAGCCCCAATATCAGCAAATCCCTGGGTTCAGTCGTCCAAAGAAAACAGAAAAAGCAAAGGAAAGAGAAGAGAGAGAAAAGAAAAGCCAACAAGGAGGGCCAGGAAGATAGCTGCAAGTTGGAGACCAGCGTGATCTACATAATGAGTCTGGGGTAGCTAGAGCGTCCAGGAGGACCCTGTACCTAAACCAAACAAAAACACACTCGGAAAGAAATTCATACAAGTGGTGTTGGTTCTCAAATTTTCGGTAATGAACAGTTTGGAGGTGGAGAAAAGAGTGTCCCTGGAGTGTGGAGCCTTCTTGAGTCTTTCATGCAACAGCAGGGGGGAGGCGGGACATGTGATACTGACAGGGGAGTGAACAAACACTGTGACTTTAGCAGGGAGGCTGCAGAGCAGGAAAGAGTCATAAATGCCTTCAGCACATGATTAACTGCAGATTACACTTAAGTTTGGGCGCCTGACTGTTGTGAAAGCAAATAATAACAGGGGCGAATTGACTTAGTCAGGGAAGAAGCAAAGATTCCCTTCAGGAAGGGACAAACAGCTTCAGGCTGATGGGAGCATGAAGTTAAACGAGGGACCTGGAGGCAAAAAGTGTTGCAATCAACAAACGACAGTCATGCCGGCACTTGGGAGGAGGAGGCAGGAGGATCAAGAGTTCAAAGCCATCTTCAGCTACCTAGTGAGTTTACTTGGCTACATGAGATCTTATCTAAAAAAAAAAAAAAAAAAAAAATTGTGTGCGTTCGCAAAATTGCTAAAGAAAAATAAATTAAGGAAAATAAAGATTAGCCTAGTCAGAGGAGCCATGGTGGAAGGAAGACAGGAGAAGGAGAGATGGGAAAAGGAGGAAGAGGATGTAGCTCAATGTCCCCGGCTTGCTTGGCGCGCACAAGCCCTGGGTTTGAGTTCTTGTATTAAACAAACAAACAATGGGGCTGGAGAGATGGCTCAGGGGTTAAAGTGTTCTTCTTGAAAACAGAAGGACCTGAGTTCTGATCCCATGAGGGGCTTACAATTCTGACCCTGGAAGGTGGAGCCTGAGAAACTCCAGAGGACTTCCTGAAGTCACCCTTGGAACTGCACAGGCACGCAGTGCCCTCTGCTACACACACACACACACACACACACACACACACACACACACACACGATAAATACAAGCAAATGAACAGCAACAATGACAACAAAGTCCTGCTCATCAGGAAGTATCAGGAATTGTACTGACAGCACTGTGCTAGCAACAACTGGAATCCCAAAGCTTAGGAATCTGAGGCAGGAGGATCCCCAAGAGTCCCAGAGAAGCCTGAACTACAAAGCAAGACCCTGTCTATCATAAAATAAAATAAAATAAAATAAAATAAAATAAAATAAAATGTTGCAGTGCGAGTCTATGCAGTCAGTGTACTAATGCGTACCTGTTTCCCCCCCCCCATCCCAGTACTCGGGGAGCAGATATGGGCAGATGGGGAGTTTTGAGGCCAACTTGTGCTAGTCATGACGTCATGAGACTCTGTCTCAAGAAACAAACTGCAGCGCGTGTCCCCACGTCTTCCCTTTCCCACAGGCTGATCCTGAAGTCCAACAAGAAAGAGTACTCTGGATTTGAGCCAACACGCGAGGGAAACTACGCTGGACAGCTGCCAGGAGGGCAGCAAGCTCTGCCTGAACTAGAAATAATCCTTCGCCATTGTTAGATAGAAATCACAGGAGGCCACTGTTTGGAACTTAGCTCCTGCACAGAACAATCCGAAATCCAAAGGGAACTGGGCGAGGCGCCGCATGCCTGCGAATCCAGCCGCAAGGAAGCAGAAGCAACAGGAACAGGCGTTCAGGGCTGGCCTCAACTACACAGCAAGTTTGAGATTAGCCCGGGATACATGAGAGCCTATTTTATTTTTTTCAATACTTTATTTATTTATTGTGGGGGGGCAGGGGGGTGTGTATCAGAGGGCACTGTATGTCCCTGCAGAGGACCAAGAGTGACTTCAGGGATCATCCTGGATTGCTTCTAACCTCCTTGTGTCACTCTGGGATTTCCCAGGCTCCACCCACCAGGGCCAGAAGTGCAGGTCCCTGCCATTTCTTCCTGGTGTTTTGTTTTGTTTTGTTTTGTTTTTTTAATGTGGGACCTGGGATCGAACTCAGGACCTTCTGCTTGTGAGACAGAGTCTTAACCCCTGAGCAGTTGCTCCAGCTCGAGAGCCTATTTTTAAAAAGAAAAAAGAAACAAATCAAGATTCATAAAACTTCAAGGTCGGGGCTGGAGAGGTGGCTCAGGGGTTAAGCCTCTGCCTTGCAGGCGGAAGGTCCTGAGTTCCCATCCTAGACCCCACGTATAGACGCTAGGCAGAATCGGGGCGGCCTGCGTTTCTGGTCCTGGTACAGGCAGAGCCTGTGAATCCCTGAGCAGAGTAAACAAGGAAAAGGTGGAGGCGTCCACGGTGGTTCCCGAATTCATCCGTGGTTCTACACATACACATATATACACACACACATACACACACACATGCACACACACGCATGCATGCACACGCACAATTGAATAAATAATAAAAGAAAATTAAAAAAAAAAACTTCAAGGTCATCCTTGGTTACATAGTAAGTCCTACCAGTCTGTGCTACTTAAGACCCTGAGACTCGGCCTCCAAAAAAAATTTTTAAATTCCAAATGGAGTTACTGACATTAAAGTTACTAAGGTTTGATGTCACCAAGTTGCCCAGCTTCAGCCAAGCTGTTTAGCTCCCCTTTAGATATATTGGCATTTTAGAGATAACACATTTTCTAAAATTTCAGCTGACCTGATAGCTAAGGTTTGTGTGTCCTTAAGCCTTATACAAACCTGGACTGAACTAATCAGTCACATTTCTGTAGTTCTGCCTTCTTACAAGGAAAGTTTGAAAAGACCAATCTGTTTTTCGTTCTTTTGTTCCTGCCTGTCTGTGTCCATAAAAATCAACCTCCTGTGAGCCTAGCATGGTGGCTCACACCTATCTGTAGTGGAAACCCTTTTGATAGTTGAGGTGAGAGGATCAGGTTCACAAGAGTCACAGAGTTAGAGACCAGCCTGAATGCCATAAACCTTGCCCCACAAAGGCTGGACTGGAGAGATGGCTCAGGGGTTAAGCCTCTGTCTTGTAAGCAGAAGGACCTGAGTTCAGATGCCAGATCCCACATAAAAACACCAGATGAAAATGATAGCAGTGTGCATTTCTGGTCTTGAAAGCCAAGACTGGGAATCCCCAGAGCAAAGCAAAAAAGGAGGTAGAGCAATTCAGGGTGATTACAAAGTCACCCTTGAGCCTTCATGAGGCATTGATAGACACACACACACACAAAATGAATTTGGGCAAGATGGTATATATACACACTCCATAGGCTGAAGCAGGAAGGACTGAGACTCTGTCTCAAAAAAAAAAAGAAAAAAAAAGAGGAGGAGCAAGATGTTTCTCAAAGGCTAAAAGGTGCTGCATTCAAACCTACTCCTCTGACTTTGAGCCCACATGGTAAGAGAGGACTAACTTTCCAAACTAGCAGTTCTCTGACACATATTGCTCTCTGTCTCTTTCTCTCTCTGCTGTCTGTCTGTCTGTCTCTCTCTCTCTCTCTCTCTCTCTCTCACACACACACACACATACACACACAGTCTTTAGGAAATAGGTATCTGTGATAGTTAACCCTGGGTGTCAACTTGACACACCTGGCATTAACCAAGTTCAACTGAGACCACCTGGATAGTACAAAGATCAGCCATAGATCTCACTGGAACCTCTCAGTAGTGGACCAGATAAAAGGAGTCACAGAACAGGAGATTGAGAAGAACAAAACAGACTCTCTGGGAATCTTCCAGCCACGTGGATGAGAGTGGCTTAGCCTGCCAGCTTCAGCCACCAGCCATGTCACCTCCGCCGTGAGAGACTGTCTCTCCGCTGGAACCCTAAGGTGAATACATTTCCTTTTCTCCCTTAAGTTGCTTGATTTTGAATGCTCTCTCACAGCAATAGTTAAGAGTAACCATTATAGTATTTAAGTAATTATTTATTATTTGAGAGAGAGAGAGAGAGAGAGGCCTGTGCATGTACCATATGTTTCCAGAGAGCGAACTTGGGTCGCCAGGTTTGCAAGCAGGCACCTTGTCTGCTGACCATTTTCACTAGCCCTGCTCTCTCTCTTAAAACAAAGAAAATACGTTTAAAAATCAACCTCTGGGCTGATCTTAGATGGTAGGATGTCTACTCCCAAACCTGGTGACCTGAGTTTGAGCCCTGGACGTCCACATGATAGAAGGAAGAATTGTCCTCTGACCTCTACCCCACGTACCATGGCATACGTGTGTGCATCTCCTCTCTCTGTCTTTCCTTCGCTCTCATATGAATAAATAAAACATTGAAAAAGAATCAGCCTCTTCTAGTTCTGCCAATTGAACTATTCATTCTATTTGATGGAATGAAGTATTATCCTGTTCTAGAACTTAAAAAAATAAAATTGATTAAGATAAACTATGGTATCTCTTACCTTTTGGCTACAATCAAGTGTAGGTTAATTAGCCCTGGGTAGGAGATGGCTCTGTTGGTAAAGTGCTTTGTAAGCTTAAGGCCTTGAGGGTTCAGATCCACTGGAACCCATGAAAAAAGCTGGGTGCCTTGGCATGGGCCTGTAATCCAGAGATGAGATGGGAGGTGGAAACAGGTGCATCCTTTGTAGCTGGGGCCGGGGAGGGGGGGAGGTCAGTAAGCCTGGCCAGTGTGGCGAAGACCCAGGCTTTTGTCTCCAACAAAAGTGGAAGGCTCCTGAAGTTTAAGACAGAGGTTGTCCTTCGACTTCACGCATGCATACAACCTCATCCAGCATGCATACTCCCAATCCTCCTACAAAATTAATTAAAAAGTAATAGAGCTGGCAATTAGCTCAGTAGGTAAAGCAGGTGATCTGAATTTGATACCTGGAAGCACACATGGTAGAAGGAGAGAAATGACTTCTGGGCTGGAGAGATGGCAGGGGTTACATCTCTACCCTGAAAGCAGAAGGACCTGAGTTCAGATCCCAGATCCCAGGTTAAAAAACACACACACACACACAAACAAGTGGAACAGGTGGAAATGGCCGTAACCTACACTTGTGATCCTAGAAGCTGGAGCCTGAGAAACCCCAGAGCTAAACAATAAGGAAGTAGAAGCAATCCAGGGTGAGTCCTGAAGTCGCCCTTGAGCCTCCACAAGCAGGAGTACCAAAGCTGCTCACATACACAGACATAAAAAAAAAAAAAAAGAAAAGAAATGATTTTTGGACTGAGAGATGGCTCAGGGGTCAGGGCTCTGCCCTACAAGTAGAAGGTCCTAAGTAGAAGGTCCTAAGTTCAGATCCCAGGTTCCCACATAAAAAGGCCCAGAGGAACTGAAGTGGCCTGCACTTCCTGCCCACCAGAGCCTGGGAAATCCTAGAGTGAAGCAAAAAGGAGGTAGAAGCAATCTGGGATGATTCCCGAAGCCACCCTTAGCTCTCCATAGGAACACACACACACACACACAGAGAGAGAGAGAGAGAGAGAAAGAGAGAGAGAGAGAGAGAGAACAAATGATTTCTGAAAGTTGTCCTCTGACAACTTTTTTTAATTTCTAGAGAAATAGATGACGGAGCCAGGGAGATGGCTCAATGGGTGAAGGTGACCATGGGGCAACTCAAGTTAGCTCGCCAGAGATCCTGGGTGGAAGGAGAGAACTGACTGCAGAAAGCTGCCTTCCTAGCTCCATGCGTGTCTCTCTTACCCTCTGTGTGTGCCGGCTCTCTCTCTTGCTCTCTCTTCTTCTCCCTTTTCATCCCACCTTCCTTTGTCCTGTGTCTCTCCACAGAGTGAGTTCTAGGTAAACGTGGGCTAAAGTGAGACTCTAGCTCTGGAAACAGCAATCTCAGCGACTCTGCGTCTGCTGACAATCGTCATAGATCTCAAGGTTTCTTCTTCTGAAGCAGGTTGTCCATCTGCAGCCAAGGTTAGTTTTGATTTTTCAGTCATCCTCCGGCCTCAACTGCATTGTTTCTGGGGTACAGGCAGGAGCTACCCATCTTAGGAATTTCAATTCTGACATCGATTTCCAAAGTGACATCAAATCTGTGGCATCTTCTTTTATTTCTATTTTATTTATTAATTGTTTTTGAGACGGGGTCTCATACTGACCTAGAACTTGCTGCACAGCCAAAGATGATTTTGAACTCCTGACCTTCCCGCCTTCAACTCTCAAGTTCTGGGATTCTAGGTGTGCACTGCTATGTTTGGCTTTGATTTTCTTTTTCTTTTCTGGGTCTGCTTCTTTTGGTTTCTATGTCTTTGTCTCTCTTTTTTCTCATTCCTGAGACTCAACTGAGCTCCTCGTGCATGCTAGACCAACCACTCCGTCACTGAACTATACACCCCAGTACTTGCTTTTTGTTTTCTAAAGTTAAACAGGAAACATTCATTGAAACCTGGTGTGGTGCCCCAAGCTGTTACACTAGCATTTGCTAGGAAGCCAAAGGGCCATGTGCTTAAGGTCACCATGCATACTGGGGAAAACACACACACACACCTCAGTGTGAGTGTCTGCCTAGCATGTGTAAGGTCGGATGTTTCATTCAGAGCAGCAGCAACAATAAAAACAAAATGGAAAAAAACTCTATGGAGAGTGGCTGCAATGTAGAGAGCAAAGCTACATCACAAAACAGATTCCGGACCAGCAAAGTCTGGCTTTGGCAAGTTCAGCCCACTGCTAAACTGGAGCAAAACAAGACTTGGGCAGACTCCCGTCTGCTTCATCTCTTCCAGAGAAGCTTGCTTACGCTTAGTTTTAACATCTCTTCTTGGCTTTGACGCTGGTCTGGGCTACATAATAAATTCCAGACTAGTTTCAGATTAATGCTCTGTGTTAAAAGAAATAAAAAAGCAATATGCAAAAAAAAATTGCTAACAACATAGCTAAACTGGGAGAATGCTTGCATAACACATAAGATGCCCTAGGTTTAAACACTAGTACCATATAAGACAGACCTGGTGGCATGTACCCTTTGAAAGTCAGCCTCAGTTGCATAAAGAGTAGGGACTGGCCTGGATATATATATATATATATATATTTCATGAGACAGGGTCTCATGTTACCCAGGCTGGTCTTGAACACATAACATAACTGAGATTAGTCTTGAACTCCTGATTTTCTTATCTCTGTCTCCAAGTGCTGAGGTTACAGGCAGGTACCACCATGCTGGCTAGAAGAACAGCAACGACATCTATTCTTAATTTCGAATAATTAAGTCATTTGTTGTTTGAAAGAGAAGAAATAGAGAAAACACACCTGACTGTATATGTGAGTGAATGACTCGAGGACGCCACACCTGCCAAGCCAAGCACCGAAACCCCAAGCTCACCTTGCAGCAGCATCCTGAGATTGTCTCTACTTCCACTCGGGTCTCTGAATGAACTTCACAGCTGTTCACTTCCCATGATGTCATGACTTGATACTGGCAGCTCTTAGACACTCGGGACTATTTTCTTGCTACACTTCTGCATAGACAAAGCTTCAGGCAGGGTAGCTTAAACAGCTTCTCCTCCTCTTCTTTCTTCTCTTCTTCCTCTCCTTCCTTTCTTCATTCTCCTCCTCTTTTTCCTTTTTTTTTCTTCTCTGCTGGGACCAGGAACCCAGGGCGTGTCCTTGCTAGGCACTGAGTGAATTCCTAACCCCTTAAACTTAACTTTTCTTTTCTTTTCTTTTCTTTTCTTTTCTTTTCTTTTCTTTTCTTTTCTTTTCTTTTCTTTCTTCTTTTCTTTTGGCCCAGTGAGAAGTGCACTGTACTTAGTAAGAATGGATGCTTGTAATATTGCCTACTAAAATACAAATGCACTGAGTGAATTCCTAACCCCTTAAACTTTTCTTTTCTTTTCTTTTCTTTTTTTTTAAGGGATTATTTTTTATTTATTTTTTATTATTATTTTATTCAATTGTGCATGTGTGTGTGTGTGCGCGCGTGTAGATACCACGGGCGAATTTGGGAACCACCATGGACGCCTCCATCTCCTTCTTGTTTACTCTGCCCTGGGATTCACAGGCTCCGCCCTACCAGGGCCAGAAATGCAGGCCGCCCCCGCTTCCACCCGGCATCTATATGTGGGGTCTAGGATCCGAACTCAGGACCTTCCGCCTGCGAGACAGAGGCTTAACCCCTGAGCTACCTCTCCAGCCCTCTTTTCTTTTCTTTTCTTTTCTTTTCTTTTCTTTTCTTTTCTTTTCTTTTCTTTTCTTTTCTCTTTTTTTTTCTTTTCTCTTTTCTTTTCTTTTCTTTTCTTTCTTTTCTTTCTTTTGGCCCAGTGAGAAGTGCACTGTACTTAGTAAGAATGGATGCTTGTAATATTGCCTACTAAAATACAAATGTGATGGAAAAGTTGTTCTCTAACACTATCTCATTCCATTTGTTTTATCTGTCTATATTTAGAATACTCTGGGTCCACACTGTCCTCCGGCTGACAGAGATCTTCCTCTTAGTCTCCTTAGAAAACAGCAAGGAGGACCCATCATGCCTGCTTCTATGCCTATTTTTATTGTATTTCATGTTCCATTCAGAAGTCGGGCATATAGGAACATGCTTGGGATTTTAGCACTTGGGTAGCTGAGGCAGGGGGATTCTGTGAATTTAAGTTCAAGGCCAGCTTGGGATACCTAGTGAAACTGTCTTTAAAAAAGGAGGGAGGGGGCTGGAGAGATGTCTCAGGGGCTAAGACTCTGTCTCACAAGCAGAAGATCCTAAGTACAGATCTCAGGTCCCATGTTAAAAAAAAAAAAATGCCAGGCTGAAACTGCAGCAGCCTGCACTTCTGGCCCTGGTAGACAGAGCCTGGGAAATCCAAGAGTGAAGCCAGAAGGAGGTAGGAATAATCCAGGATGATTCCTGAAGTCATCTTTGGTCCTCCACAGGGACACACAGTGCCCTCTGATACACACACACACACACACACACACACACACACACACTCACACATACACACGCTAAATAAAATGTTTTTTTAAAAAAGGTAACTAAAAATTCTTACAAATTTGTTGGGCCTGCCCAGGATTTGCCCCAGGGCATGGCCAAGGGCACATGGGACTAAAGATGGCACTGAGGGCTAGTGTCCTGGGCGTAACCCTGATCACATTACAGGGACCCCTAATTGGCTTTTAGGTACTGACCTGCCCTCTGTGCTGAGTGACATTGGACTTGACCACTAGCACCTGAAGGATGTATTGACCTTTGACATAATTGGGTGCCCGTTTGGCGCCTTGTGGCCTTTTGTCTATATAAGCTCCTTTGTTTCCCCCAATAAACGGAGATTTGCTTTGACAAACTCCCTGTCCCGTGGCTGAGTCTCTGGGGAATTGAGGCGGAGATGGGGATGGCCAGGACTTGCCTTTCTTCGTCCTCACAGCCACGAGCTGTGCAATCGTGTGAATGAGTGTGTAAGTGGGTGTGGACATGCCACGCCATGGGTAGTGGACTCTACACAAATTATCAGGCTAATTTTTTTTTATCTGTGTATCTGTGTACAAATTTACATCTGGGGAGTGATGGTTGCATGTAGGTGCGTTAAAATGCTGCAAGGGATTGCAGGCTCCTGCAGCATCTTTATACGAGAGTATATACTCTGCGTAGGTGCAGCAACTGTTGCAGGACCTGGATGCATCAGTATTAGCAGCACTTGGTGTTGACGTGATTCGTGGCACCTGTGAGGAAGCTGGTCTCAGGGATCTAAAGGGTGGTCTAGGAATCCCTGAGCAGGTAGCTCAAGGCGTATTTTGGAGCCGATGAAGTCTGATGCCCTGAGCAGTCCGACAAGGACTTGGTCTCAGTTGAGCAGTTTGCTGGGAGGGTGGTGCGCAGCATGGTTCCAGATTCTGCCATGGGGTGACCTTAAGGAGGGGTTGGATGGTACAGGTTGCCTCTGGGGATTGGGCAGAACTGGTCCACTTGCCATTCTTGCTATATGCTGGTGAGTGAGGTGAGTCTTTGTTCTTTGTGCTGAGCGAAAGTAATAAATATTGTCTTTTGTTTTTCTCTCTCTCTTTCCTTCTTCCATTTTTTTCTTTTTAAATTTTTTCTTCGTTCTTCGTTCCTTCGTTCCTTCGTTCGTTCCTTCCTTCCTTCCTTCCTTCCTTCCTTCCTTCCTTCCTTCCTTCCTTCCTTCCTTCTTTCCTCCTCTCTTGACAGACAATAAATGCTCACATGCATGCCATGCACATGGGTGAAGATCAGAGGACAATTTTGGGCAGTCAGCAATCTCCTTGTACTATATTGGTTTCTAGGGATCAAACTCAGGTTGCTAGGTTTGCCAATGGGTGCCTTACTCACTGCGTTATCTCACATTTTGTTATTCTGAGCCAGGATCTCACTACAGGATGGCTTTTAGCCTCAGCCTTCCTTCCAAGTACTGGAATCGTTTGTGTATGCCACCAAATCCATCTTTACCCGGTTAATCTTATCACCCATGGAAGCCTGAAATTTGGGAAAACACTGGTGTAATATATATGTAGAATCTACTATAGGCTCTTAAACAGTTTGAGCACACGTGTGTGGGCACACGTGCACACACACACACACACACACACACACACACACACACCCCATAAGTACCTTTACTTCGGCTCCCTTGCTCTTCGTGGATTTCATGTCTGGAATCCATGAGTTCTTTTCTGGCCTCTCCCTTGTCCTGCACAGATTCCATGTCTGGAGTCTGTGAGTTCTCTGCTCTCTTGCCCCTTGTGGACTCTGTGTTGGTCAGGGTTCTTTAGAACCACAGAATCCACAGAATGAATATACACAAAGGAATTTATTGAATTGGCTTACTAAATATGGCTAAGGTAGTCCAACAATGGCTGCCAGTAGCAGCTCAGTCCAATAGGCCAGTAGGTGATGGCTGAAGGCTGGAGGATTCCTGGAGAGTCTTTAGTCCCTTTGAAGACTTGGAGGGTTGGATGGCTGGAGGGTCAGAGGAGCGAAGAAGCCAGCAGCGAAAGGAGGGAAAAGAGTTTTCTAGCACAGCTTTGGAGAGTCTTCAAAGTCTTCTGTTCTAGGGTTCCTTTTATCTAGTCTGCTACTGGGAGGTTCCAATCAGATCTGGGGCTGGTCTTTGTACTGGAAATGTATTGGTCTGGATAATCTCTTCAGATAGTCTCAGCTGATCTGTTAATGCCAGGTGTGGACAAGTTGACACCCAGGATTAACTATCAGGGACTCCATATCTGTGAGTACTTTTCTTTCTCTCCTCTCTTAATCCTCTTGGACTGCTCTCCTGTTTCAATCTCTGGACACAAGAGCACCACATTTTACCTAAGTCCTTGGCCCGTCAGCCTTTGTCCTCTGAGAAATGAGGGAGTGGATAGCAACCACGTGTAAGTCAACCAGGAGTTGGGGCGCAGCAGTGACTGAATTGAGACCACAGCCACGGGAACTCAACTCTGGTGGAGTTTATATAGCCTAGAGGGAAATGGCTTTTCAACTGATATTAAGCTAAATTAAAAGTTAAATCAAAAATTAATTACAATATGCTAGAAGTCAGATAGGTGTAATTGAATGCGGGCGGTCAGGGGAAGCGTCTCAGAATAACTGAGAATTAAGCAAGACCTCTGGGCCAACTTGGAGCTAACCTCATAGGATTCAAGAGGCAGAGCTGGATCAGGCGGCATAGCCTGGAATCCTAGCACTTGGATGTCTGAGGCAGGGGGTTTGTGACACAAGACCAGTCTGGGTTATACCAGAAGATGGGGTCTTCACTGAGCCTGGGGGTGCAGGACTGGAATCCCGGCTAGCGAGGAGGCAGAAGCAGGAAGCTTGTCCAGGCAAGGCCTGCCTGGGCTGCAGAGTTAAGCTCAAGACCAGCCTAGGCTGCTTAGGGAGATCTTGCCTCAAAATAACAGCAACAAATAACGACGAGAACAAGTAGGACTGGGGAATCAGCGATTGGAAGCTTGTCTAACAGGTGCAAAGCCCAAGGTTCAACACTATGCCAAAGAAGATGTGGACTCCAACTTTTTAGAGGGAAAACCAAAACAAAAGAAAACCCAAGACCCCCCTCCCACTCCCACACTTGGAAGCAGACAGGTGCTTCCCTGGAGTCGGGCTTATATCTTTGTGTTCCTCCTAGCCATGGAGGACTGGGTTTTATCTCTGCCAGACAGGACAGTGTAACCTTAGGTAACCTAGCCTGCAGGTTTCCTGCTGAGTTCAGGCCAAAGGAAGTCAGGGTGGGTGAAGAGAAAGAAATAAATTAGAATGCTGGGTGGGAGCTCATGTTGGACTTCTTTGTCATGGTCACATGGGAGATAGAGAAATAGGGGTATGAAAGGAGGTGTTATGTGGGGGAGCAGTGGAAGTCTGGTATCCCATCTGACCACTCTATCAGAGGTCAAAGAACGAAGTCTCTCAAGTCAAGTGGAATACTCCAGAGGCAGGCGTCATGGCAGCATGCAAGACTCTCAGGGGAAAGGGCTGTGCAGATGGGCTGCTCTGGGTCAAGACACAATAGGATGGAGGCAGCGTGGTCTGAACCCCAGGGAAACCCCATTGTGTTTGTGTGGCTCTTGGCTGCACCACTTTCCTGTTGGCAGTGCTGTTACAAGGATCCGGAGTGACCTGACACTGTGAACTAAATAAAATTGTAGGAGAGAGGGAGGGAGAGAGAGAGAGAGAGAGAGAGAGAGAGAGAGAGAGAGAAGTTGTGCCTATGTTTCAAGATTCTACAAGGCCAAATGACTGGACTTAGAGATTATGGAGAATCTGTCCATCTATCTATTCGTGTGGCCCTGGTCCTGCTTTACTCTCTATACTCTTCACTTCTTATCCTCCTCCTCTCTTCCTCTTCTTCCTTCTTCTCCTCTTTCTCCTCATCTTCTTGAAGCAGAGTTGTGATTTAAGATCTCCGATGCAGGCTTCGGCTAGAGGCTGAAAAGGAAAAAAGTGGCCCTTGCAGAAGTAAGACACACAACGTGAGCCTGTGCTTCTAAGAGAGTAGCCCCTTTACCTCCCTTCTGAGCCCGCACTTCTAGGGAGCAGCCTCCTTACCTCCTTTCCGTGTCTTAACTCAACCCCAAGACTTGGCTCAAACCTTGTTGCTCTAGTAGTGCCTCCCACTGGGTTATTATCTGATCCTCCTCCAAGACCATTTTTATATCCCCCTAGGCTTTCCACCTTCTGCCTCTCCCTCTGGCCTCTCTGAAATTCCTTAACTCCTTCCAAGGAAGGTTTAGGGGCCAGGGCCAGAGTGGGATAAGGCAGCAGTCAGGACGCAGGTGTGGTCTAACATCCAACCTAGACAGGCAGGATTGCTGATGTCCTGAACTGCGGTTACTGACTCTCTCCTGAGACCGGCAAGAAATGAGAGGTTGGGGACGAGGTGGAAGGAAGCTCAACCCGGCCCTGGTCTTTGGATCCCATGAATAAAGACCAACTCAAACCAGGACTTCCGAGGTCTCTTAAAAATCTGTAACTTCCCCAAAGCTAGTTATTTAAAAAAAAAAAAAACAAAAAAAAACCTCTTGTTTCCCTGTAGTTCAACTACTAAAATGAATAGGGTTTATGCAAAGAAAGGAGGAAGTATGGCTAGGGATGTAACTCAACTGGTTGAGTATTGACTGAGCATGGGTAACCTCAGAGGCCAGCCTGGGCTACATGAGACTTACTTGTCTAACAACAACAATCAAAAAAGGAGATGCAAAGCGTTGTTGGATTTTGGAGGGCAGTTTGCAGTTTGGGGGTAATGAGGGCAGCCTGGGGTGTTGCAAGCAGTCTGGATGTGACGCCTTAGGTAGCTGAAGCCTCCAGGCTGGATGAGAGACAGGATCCCAGGCTCCCTCCTGACCCCGACAGCCCCGGGTAGCTCCAGAGGAATTGCTGTGAGACCATTCATGTTTGTTAGTATAGGACATAGAGTAGTATAGGAACTGATTGCTCCAGGAAGGGGGCACTCGGGAGGTAATGCTGCCCCTCTCCCTCTCCTGGCTCTCAGGTTCCACCTCTTCCATGACTGAACATTCATTGTCCTTCCTTGTCTCCACCCCTTGCCCACAAGTGTCTAGGAGCAGGCACTGTGCCTGATTCACCTCCTTCGGTCTCACAATACAGCCTTAGCATGGGGCTTGACATTTGGAAGTTTTCTCAAAGAGTTGCTTGTTAATGAGTGAACAAATGAATGCTTTCTGTGAGCTGGGCTCCAAATGGTATGAGCAGAGACTGGGCCTGCCAGGGCTCCTGGCTCCTGGCTCCTGACTCCCCTTTACCAAGATGTTCCTGGGTCTCAGGATCCAAGCAGGCAGGCAGTCTCTAAACTTTGGTGGGTGTGCTTATAGGCATTTCCCTGGTCACAGGAGTCTATATCAATTATCAAATTCCCAGAGGAACCTGGCCTCTGTGAGAATTATAACTTAAGGAAATAATTCTGGATTGATGAGATGGCTCATGGGTAAAAGAGTTTGCCTTCAAGCCTCTGACCAGAGTTTGATTTCCAGAATAGAAGAGACCTGACCCTTGAAAATAATCTTCTGACATCCACATATGCGCTGTGTGTGCCTACTCTCACACACAAACCAAATAATAAATAAATAGATAAAGAAATAAATTATAAAATCTATTCATTTATTTGGCAGAGAGAGGAAGAGTATGTGTACATGCATGCCATGAATACAGAGGACTGACTTTTTGGTTTTTTATTCTTTTAGCATTTCATACATGAGGGTTGGAGAGATGGCTCAGGGGCTAAGACTCTGCCTCTCAACTAGAAGTTCCGGATCCCAGAGGCCATGTAAAAATACCAGGTAAAAATGGCAGCAGCCTCCTCTCCTGGTTCTAGAAGATAGAGCTTGGGAAATCCCAGAACAAAGCAAAAAGGTAGAAGCAATCAATGCAGGTTGAATTCTGAAGTCACCCTCAGACCTCCACAGGCACACACACACAAACACACACATACACTCAAAAAAAAAAAAAAAAAGAAAATGAAAAATAGAATCTCATACATGAATACCGTTAATTTCCAATATTTCATACCTTCATTCCCAATTCCATCCCCTATCCTTTTTTCCATTAAAATACTTCTTCCCTATTAGTCTCCCTCCTATATTCCTGTCTTTTTGCATGCATGGCTCACTAGGTTTCACCTGGTCAGTTTTTTGGTTTTTTTGTGTTTTTTTTGCCAGTGCCGACTATATTTCAAGTCATCACAGCGGGGTATTGGGAAAAGTTTTCAATTAGCAATAATCGCGCCTCGGATAAACCTCATTGGCTACGATACTGCCACTGCGCAAAGCTCCTGGTCAGTTTTTGATAGCATGTGCTTGAGGCCCAAACCTGCATAGTCTTGTGGGAGGACGCATGGCTACAGTGACTTCATGGGTGCAAAGCCCCGTCATATCCAGAAGGTATCGTCTAGCCACGCTCAGAGGACATATTTTAGAAGTCAGTTCCCTCCTTCTACCATGTGAGAATGAAGGTCACCAGGTTCGTGAACAGCCATCCTACCCCTGAGCTAGCCCAAAGGCCCTAATGCCTTTCTTTTCTTTTCTTTTCTTTTCTTTTCTTTTCTTTTCTTTTCTTTTCTTTTCTTTTCTTTTCTTTTCTTTTCTTTTCTTTTCTTTTCTTTGCTTTTCTTTTCTTTTCTTTTCTTTTCTTTTCTTTTCTTTTCTTCTCTTTCTCTCTTTCTCTCTTTCTCTCTTTCTCTCTTTCTCTCTTTCTCTCTTTCTCTCTTTCTCTCTTTCTCTCTTTCTCTCTTTCTCTCTTTCGCTCTTTCTCTTCTTTCTTCTTTCTTCTTTCTTTCTTTCTTTCTTCTTCTTCTTCTCCTCTTCCTCCCCCTTCTTTTTTGTTCTTAGTTCCAGGGCTAAGGTCTCAGAGGATCAGAATTGAAGGTCATCCTCAGTTACATAGAAAGTTCCAAGTTGCCTGGACCGAGACTCTGTCTCACCCCTCCCTATGAGAATGGAATAGAGAAGAGAAAGAGGAGAGGAGGGGAGGAGAGAGATGGATCTAGGAGAGAGATTCCACAGAAACTTCTTGGTATTGATTTTCCTGAAGCAAACTGGTTCTCTTCCCAACAGTTTTCTTCCTGTGTACAATCTGTGGACGTTGTTCATTTGTAATATTAGATTATCAGCTCATCTGAGCCAGGGAATTCACCCAGAAACTTGCTTATTTCTCCCACAGGGCTGGATTGGCTACCGGGCTGGAAGATGGCGTGGCGCAGGTGCCGCCCGCCAGGAGTGAGGCCTTAAGGGCAAGCAGAACCAGGAAGACCGCTCCAACATCTCCTGAATCCAATTCTTCTTCTGAACATTCTGCTGCCTCCACTCCCTCCCACTGCACAACAATGAAAGGAAAAAGGAAATAGAAATTAGGAGGAAAAAAGGCCCTGTAATTGAGCTAAGGGGTTAATTACCAGGACCTTGGGGCTGAGAGAAAACAGCTCCAAGAAAGGAAAGGGTTAAGAAGGAAATGAGGGTAAAGAAAAGGGAAATTCCTAATTAATATTAGTTTGTGCAGAGAGGCAAAAAAGTCAAGTCGTCAGTGCTGATGTTGGATGGGCTCCCGAGAGACCCCAGCGCAGCGATTGCTGAGCCAGGGTCTGGAGAGACCATCCAGCGCCTGGGATTCCTCGGCAAGGGCTGCAGCCCGATGTGGTGCTGAGTATCGGCGCCGCAAGGGACGGATGAGTCAGTTTCGGGCATCCACTTTTCCTGTGACAGGCTTGATGACAGTCTCCGCAGAGATCCCAGCCCGACCCAGGAAACCCAGGAGCCGCCCCAAGGAAGATCCTGTTTACAGGAGCCGAGCTATTTTCCACTCCTCTTCCTCTTCATCCCGGAACTTTCGGCCAGGTCTGCTCTTCGCCATCACTGGCTGGCTGGGTAAAGTCAAGGTTGCCAGGGGAAAGAAGCCAGGCGTCTCGATGCCAGAGGAGCTGCCAACGCTGCTTACTGCAGGAGGCGGGGAAGGGCTTGGCAAAGCTCCAGAACGCTCCGCTTCTGAGCGAGGCCCGAAGTGCTGCGTTCTGGTCCCGGGGGGCAGTGGAACAGGGTGGGTCTGGCCCACCTGGGTCTTGGCCCCACCCTGACTCCACTTAAAAACATGGAAAAGTGACTCCAAACAGGCACTGACCGCTCTAAAAATTTTTAATTGGATAAGGCAGGTAATTCCAGCACTTGGTAAGCTGAGGCAGAAGGATGAGCAAACGAGCGAGTGAGAGAGAGAGAGAGAGAGAGGGAGGGAGAGAGAGAGGGAGGGAGAGAACCTTCGTGGTAAGCAACCATGTTCATTGTATGTCAGATTTCCATTTTTGGAAAGAGTTTGTCTTTGATGCTTTTTGTTGTTTTCTTTTTTCAAATAATATTTTTCCTTATTTATTTCTTTGAAAGCAAGGAGAAGAGAGGAGAGGAGGAGAGAGGAGGGAGGGGAGGAAAAAACGACAAAATACATGGTGCACAGGTGGAGGTCAGTGTTAGAAAAGAGAAAAGAAAGTCCATTGAGAAGGAAGCCTAACACGGGGTGATCTTAAGAAAGATAAGGTTTATTAGAATAAAGGCCTTTGTGGTCTCGAGGGCCACAGTTCCTCATGGAAAGTGTGACAGGGTGGACCTGAAGCCTTCAGGGAAGTTTCTACAGAGCCACAGAGCCCAGCAGTCCTCAGAACAAAGGAGGCTTCAGGCTTTTATAACTTTCCAGTGTGGCGAGAGGTTTTCATCACAAGACCCAGCTTGGCCTGACCTGCATGCCAGCAGTCAGGAGGGGACTGATAAGAAATAGCTATAATTTAAGTTGTCTACATGTCCTGGGCTGTGGGGAGGGAGGCTGGGCCTGCTTATCGCTGCAAGTGGGAGGGAGGAAAAGTCTGGAAGGCAGGGGAAGAGGCTTCGGGAGAGAGGCAGTTACAGGGTCTGTGAGTCAGAGGACAACTTGTGAAGTCACTTCTCGCCTTCCACCACGTGAGGCTGTGCGGATGAAATCAGGTGGCCAGGTTTGAGTAGATCTCTTTCCCTCTGAGCCATCTCCCTGGCTCTGTTGTTTGTTTGTTTTGAAACAGGGTCTCATCTCACTATGTAGCCCGGGCTGGGATCAAACATAGGATCCTTCTGCCTCGTCTCCAGGGCGATGGGATTACAAGTGTATGCCACTGCTTCTGGCTCCAGGTGATTTTGGGGGGGGGAGTAAATATACATGGTTGACCAGGAGACAACAGCAGGAAGGTACGGGATGTATGCAGCTGGTTTGGAGACTGAATGCCACATAGAGAAAGACAAACTCACAGGACAGGACAGGCAGCATTCCGGGTAAACACGTGGTTGGAGGTAAAAGCCAGCAGGAGGCCTGGCCCAAGACAAGCATTAGCCCGGAGTGCATTTCTCAGACTGTCTCTATCACGGCTGGCACGGGCCTTCTAGAAGTTGGTGTTCCAGTTTTGTGTGCACACATCGCTGGATAGATCAACTTGCAAGAATGGTGGCATCCCCTTGATGGGGCTGCTGCTGGCCTTTCCCCTGGCACCTCAGAATGCCACCCTCCTTGAGGGCTGTCTGCCTGAGCTAGTAAGAGGGTGCTTGGAAGAGGCTTGAATGAAGATCAGTCTTCCTGGTTGACACGATCAGCTTTAGAATCACCTAGGTGACAAGCCTGTGGGGCGTGCGCATGCGCGCATGTGCATTTCTAGCGGTTTCACGGAGGAGGGAGACCCATCTTGAATTCCAGAGGCCTGTCTCATGGGCTCGACCTCCAGACTGAACGAAACGGCATATAGGAGAAAGCAGGCTGAGCAGGTTTTCATCTCTCTCTGCTTCTAGCCTGCTGGCACTCAACCTCCCCCTTTGAAGGTTCAGAGTTTGAGGGTACAGTCCCTGTGGCAGCATGAGGCTGCCCACAGTGTGCCAGCAGCTGGGTACTTTCACACTTGGAAACGCAGGTGCTTCATGTGAGCAAAAAGTGCAGTGCAGTATTTGGAATCGTACAGGGCCACGGGCAGAGCCAAGCAAATGCTTTTAACCAGAGGATTTAGATGAGCATTTCTTTCAGCAGCCGCTGGGTCTTGGGAGGGATGAAGGATCTTGGCAAAGGCCCACATGGGTATGTTTGGCCCTTGTGCTGTGCTCTGCTTGGCTGGGCACACTTTTGGGAGCTGTGGCCCATTTCGTTCTTTTATAGTAAGGAGTCTGTTGGGCTCCTTTTTTCTGCTGCTGCTTTCTTGATCTGTCTGTAGGGGTGGTATATGTCTGTCTGGCTCGAGAGAAAAATGTTTCATCTACTGACCGAGCATGAAGCCAAACCAAATCACTAGGTTTTGTCCTCTCCGCCATGTTGCTGCTGTTTGTTTTTATTTTGTTTAATACATATTTTTTCTTGAGACAGGAGTTCAGGTAGCCCTAGGCTAGTCTTGGACTCCCTATATTGTTTTTCAATTATTCTTTTACTGCTTCATACACAACTACAGTGAATTTAGGATAGGTCTACACCTTAATCTCCAATCCCATCTTCCCTTTCCATCCCACTACTGCCCTATTTCTTCCCTTCCAGTCTACCTCTTGTTATCTTCTTGTTATGTATGTGTGTGAGTGTATGTATGTATGTATTTTTGCAAGAGTGGCCCATTGTGTTACATTTAGGTTGCCTTTGATGAAATGTGTCTAAGCACTTGCTGGAGTATGAATCATACCTCAGCGGATATACCACTGAGGAAAGCATCCTACCTCCCCACCAATCAGGGTTAACCTTTGCCATCTTTCTGGGAGGTGTAGGGCCACTTGAACTTCTATACTGTTGAGGATGATCTTGGATTTCAGTTCCTTCTGCCTCTTATCTCCAAAATTCTGGGATTGCAGGTGTGTACCATAGTTCAGTGAGAAAAAAAAAAAATAGTCCAGTGAGATAGTTTGGAATCTCTCCCCTCCCCCTCAGTCTCCTATGTTTGGAAACATCATGGCACCTTTGAGAGGTGGAGCCTTGCTTGAGGAAGTGGAGCCTTGCTTGAGGAAGGTGGTCACAGGGAGTAGGCCTTGAGGTGGATGAGTCCCAGCCTACCTTCAGGAAAGGTCTGCCTTGGCAGCAAGCTTGCTTGTAGCTCTCAGTCGCCAAGATGTTTGCAGGGACTTAGCTTGCCTCCAGCATGACCAGCTAGCCAAGCTGCTTCTCCCATGAAAGACTGTATTTCCTCTGGGGAACTGTAAGCTGAATAAATCTCCTTTTTCCCTTCAATTGTTTGACTTGAGGTGTTCTCTCACAGCAACCAAAAAGAGTAACCAGTGCAAGCACCATGTCCACGTGGCCCTGGAGATTGACGCCAGGCTTCGTACACACTAGCTGAGCACTCTACCAAGTGGGCTACGTTGCCCATTCTAGTTACAGGTGTGCATAGCCATGTTCTTGCAATTAGCCTGCATGGTTGCTGATATAGTTACTACTAAAATGGCTTATTTTGTGGCTTATGATAGTCCAGTTACACTTCCTTGTCCAGTTTGGCAGTAGAGTCCACACCAACGCCAGAAGCCAAGGGAACTGGCCACACCATATCCATACTTAATGCTGAGAGAGAGAGAATCCCTACATGCCAACACCTAGCAAAGAATGCCAACTTCTGTAGCCAGCTCCCTCTATCTTATTCACTTACCCAGGACCTGGTCCCGCCCACCAGGGCTGAGTCTTCCCCAGCAACTAGACAATATCCTTCATGTTTGCTCAGGGACTAACTCAACCATGAATTCTTGACAGATGTGCCCAGATCTCAAGTCCTCAACCATCAAGTTGACACCTGTTTCTAACTATGACACATTCCCCTGTATCTTCAACTTTCAGAAGGCCTGTCATGGGGTGTCTTGGCCTCTATACTGGTGTGACCCAATTCCCTGCTTTAACTTTTGTCATCATGACACAATACCATAAGATAATCATCTAAAAAGGAAGAAAGATTTGCCTAGATTTATGGCTTCAGGGTTTGCAGTTCATGGTCATTTGGCTTGGGGTCATTTTTAGGGCAAGGTCAGGCACCCTGGTGGGAGCACATGGGGGAGCGCAGCTGCTCACTTCATGGAGCCTAGGTAGTAGAGAGAGAAACGAAGGCTCCAGGACTCATGTACCACTCAAGAACACACACACACACACACACACACACACACACACACACTTCTACTAGACCCCATATGCCAGTTTTCGTCATTTTCAAAATTGCTACAGGGTTGTGAACTTTAATACATGACCTTTAGAGATAATGAAAATTCAGGCTGGAGAGATTGTTCAGGGGCTAAACCTTTGCCTCAGAAGTAAAAGGACCAGAGTTTGGATCCCAGATGACAATAAAAACTCCAGGCAGAAATGGCAACAGCCTGTACTTCTACCTCTGAAAGGCTGAGCCTGGTAAACCCCAGAGCAAAGCAATAAAGAGGTAAAGCAATCCAGGATGATTCCTGAAGTCACCCCTGGGCCTTCACAGACACACACACACACACACACACACACACACACACACACACACACACGATAAGATTCAAATCATAAATCACTTAACAGTATTTATCTCCCACCTGTAATTAATATGCCAATGGTCTATAAGTAAATCAAATCTGAAACCTTATTGGGTTCCATTGTTAAAGGCATCTGCTCCCAAACCTGGCTATCTGAGTTTAATCCCCAGAAACCCATATGATGGAAGGAGAAAACTGACTTCTGAAAGTTGTCCTCTGACTTCCACCTATGTTCTATGGTGTCGGTATGTGTGTTGCTCTCTTAAATATATATAAATATATATTTGCTTATATGTATATATTTGCTTATACTGTATATAGTTGATTATATATATGCATAAATACATCCAGATGGAAATGGCAGCTGCCTGTACTTCTGACCATGGAAGGAGGAGCCTGGGAAACTCCAGAGCAAAGCAAAGAGCAAATAGCACAATAATCCAGATTGATTCCCTAAGTCACCTGTGGGCCTCCACAGGCGCACTAGGTGCCTCTGATACAGACACAAAAACATAAATACATAGATAGATGGATAAATAAATAATAAATAGTTTTAAAAAGGCAGAGTAATCATGGGTTTTTTATTAGAGACAAGTTGGTGTCTAGTCAGAAATGCTGCTTGCAGAACTCCTCGTGAGGGGAGTTCCACCGAACTAGGGAATTCCAGACTAAGTTCCTGGGCAACCTTCAAAATAAAACACTCTATAGTTCCATTGTCTTAACTCCAGCTGATTTTTTTTTTTCCAATCTTACAACTTGATTATAAGCTCCTTAAGGACAAGGAGTCTAGATTTTTGTCTTTTATTGTTCTTTAAATATTTATCTGTTTATTTTTCAAGACATGGTCTCATGTAACCTAGGCTGGCCTTGAATGTATGTAACAAGTCTGGCTTTGTATTCCAGAACTTTTTACTCAGAGAGAGAGAGAGATTGAGAGAGAGAGAGATGAATGAATATATGCCATGGTATACTGGTGGAGGTCACAGGACAACTATTGGAAGTCAGTTTGTTCTCTCCTCCCACCATGTGCGTTTCTGGGGATTGAACTCAGATCACCAGTTTTCAGTTAGGACCTTTATCCACTGAACTATCTCACCAGTTCTGATTTTGTTTCTATGTATATGTGATGGTCTAAAAAAAAGGAAGACCTTATTCTCTGTGTGTTATGATGAAACTGTGTGCAGTGTGCTATAGAAAATATGCTGTGGAAAAATTTTGACCTTAAACTAATCGCTCTTTTGGCTTCTGTAAACAGTTTATGCATGAGGATAGTTACTGCTTACAGTTAAAAGATAGTCAAAACCTGCTCTCGCTATCTGCTGACCACTTGGTTTCAAAATTACAGCCTTGGGTCAGCAGGACCACCATTCAAGGTTTCCACCCCTCCCCTCACCCCTATCTGAATTCCAGCTGCAGCCACTATCTGAAACTCGAGTCACTCGAGTTACTAGCTGGTCAGCACGTGCCAACTTAGAAACTGCTCTAAGAACTGTCCCCGGCCTTACTTGGGGTTCCATCATGAGGTTCCAAACTTAGAGGCTTCAATAAACATCCTTTTCAGTCAAGCTCATTGTCTGTGCCTCATTGGGTGGACTTCTGAACCCAGTAACATATATATGACTAGTCAATCATTTCTCTAGCTCTACAACCACTTGCAATTGTTCTGCAACAGAAAATGTATTTAAAAATGAAAAAAAAAAAGAACATGCCTCTGGTCCTGTATTTTTCTTAAGGTATTTATTTTACAAATATGAATATGTCAAGCAAAAATTATAATTTTCTTTTTTGGGGGGGTGTGATGGTATAGAGATAGAACCTAGTACCTTTTCACTTGAAAAGTGAGTACTGGGCTGGAGAGATGGCTCAAGGGTTAAGACTCTGCCTAACAAGCAGAAGGTCCTGAGTTCCAATCCCAGGTCCCACATGAAAACACCAGGCAGCAATGGCAGTGGCCTACACTTCTGGACCTAGTGGGTGGAGCCTGGGAAATCCCAGGGCAAAGCAAGAAAGAGGTAGAAGCAATTCAGGATGAGTCCTGAAGTCATCCTTCGTCTTCCAGAGAGACACACAGTGCCCTCTGAGACACACACACACACACACACACAAAATAATTGTAAAATTTTCAATATTAGCAGCTCCATGTGAGTTCCCTGGGAGATCCCTCCCCCCCCCCCCCCGTGCCCAGTCTTGTCTTGTGTTTTTCCCTCCCTCTCTCCCTTCCACCTTTCTTTTTTCCCTACCTTCCCTTCATTCCGTTCTCTTTTCTCCCCCTCTCCTTTTGTTCCTCCTTCGCTTTTTGGGACTCAGGGTTTTTTACTCTTCGCTCTATTGCTTAGCATTCTCCTTAGTAGCGGAGACTCCATGCACCATGCGTGGTGCTTGGCTTTAAGATACTTCCTGTACTTCAAAACTATCAACATGGTATTCAGGTTCATTCTTTCTCTCTCTCTCTCATAATGTAAGCTCCAAAACCCAGGAGTCTGTCCGTTATTCTCCCCCAGAACTTTCTACATCACTTGCCCATAGTGTGTAGGTACTCAATAAGTGTTTGCCAAACCAATGAATGGATTTCCTCTCTCAGGTCTTGGAGGACGTTTTTCACGCAGACATTCATTCTCATTCTCGGTTCACCCACTCACTTCCCAAGGCCAAACTTCTGTCCTCCTCCCCAAGGCTTTGGGCGCAATTATGTGGCCAGTTGTGACTCTTGCTTACTGCACTGTCCTGGCTACGGAGGGATCATGGGACCTCATTATCTCTCTTGCAGAAATTGCACATTGTATCAGCAGTGTTCTCAGAAGCCGACTGTTGAGTAATTCTATCAAAAGCGGAAATGAGGTTAGCAAAGCAGGAAATGAGGTCAGTTTGGCAACTGATGGTGAAACCTTGAATAACACGAGGGTTAATTCTAGTGTAAGTTAATGCAAGACATGTTGTAAGCCAGTGCAGTAAGATCACGTGGGGGTGAGCTGTGAGGGCCATTTTTGCTCAGAAAAGGAAGCTGCTGCCTATAGACACATGCTTGTTTTCTGTGTGTCATGGGCAGGTGAGTGTGTGGCCACTGCAGGAGCATGATTTTGTCTCACATCAATAAGCACCATTGATTGGGGCTCCCATAACTTGTGCTAAGCATCTATTGATGTCTCTGATTCTCCAACACCTGTCAAGCAGGCAATGTCTATGTCACAGAGAATGAATCAGTAGTTTAGATGACTGTTACCTGACTGCCTCTGTCACTCAGTGCTAAGTAAGGCAAGCAGGCAGCCAACCCAGCTTTCCTTCCTACCCGAGTTAGGGTCTTTTCCTTTTTCTCTAGTATGTAAAGGAAAAAACCTAGATCTCTAATTTAGGCAGTTTTAGAGCAGCCACGCTGGGATGGTCTCTGAAGGTCAGCCCCCACTGCTGGGATTACCCCGAAGGAACACAACCTATTGATCCAGAGGTACTGACTCTAATCCTTCCCAGAGATAAAGTTGCCAACTTCCCCAACCCTTTGTCCATGAAAGGATATGAAGGTTATTTCTCTATTGTAGATAAACCCTACCACCAGGTCTGGCTCAAGATCAACTGGGTTGGGCCCCCATATGAACAGACAAATTAGATGTGGAGGATCAAAAGCTCTAATCAAGTTTGCAGAAACTGGAGATAACCAATGAGGATAAGCCGCCTTTCCCTGGATCTACTTAAACCTGTATAAATAATCCTGACCTACCAGCCTCTTTGGCTCCATTGCACCTCATAGCACTTCATATCTGGAGTCCTTGAGTTCCTACCTGACTTTTCCCTCATCATGGATTCCATGTCTAGAGTCCATGAGTTTTCCAGAGTTCTCTTGCCCCTCACGTATTCACGCCAGTAAGTTCCATTCTGTCTCTTCTCTAATAAACTCTGCCTGAATTCTCTCCTCATGTTTTGTTTTCAATCTTGACTCCAGAACACAAGTACCTGCCCAGGTATAGACCCCAGAGGGATCCCGTGACATAATGAGTTAATCTACAAGCAGTCTTGATTGCAGTGTATCTGCTTGGGTACAAAATGCTTAGTTAACTCTGAGATTTAAGTCTTTGATAGCATTCTTTTTTAGTATTTTTCTACAGAGAGAGAAAGAGCGCATGTGTATACTACCATGTCTATGTGGGACCAGAGAACCATTTTGAAAATTCGTTCTCTTTCTACCATATGGACACCTGAGATCAAATTCAGGTTGCCAGGTTTGCATACAGATGCCTTTACCTGCTGAGCCATTTGGGATTAATCTTGTTAATAAATTACATAACAGAAATAAAAGGGTCAATGCAGGCTACATGAAATTAGGAGGGTTGTAAAAGATAATGAGCATACTCTAATTCCACATGTCAAAGATAACAGATGTAAACTGACTGCACTAGTACACGCCTGATCCAGGAAAGTTTGAAGACAGCCTGAGTTACATGACAAAAAAAAAAAAAAAATGAACTAAAGAAGCAAAGAATGAAGGAATGAAGAAAAGAAAGAAGGAAGGGAGGAAAGAGAAAAGAAAGAATGCAATCAGTTCATCAGAGCCAGAGTTCATGGTACATACTATAATCTCTGTACCCTGGAGACAGAGGCAGGAAGATCATGAGTTAGCAAATTAATTACTTGGTAGATTTCAAACCACCTCTCTTTATTTTGCCTTTCAGATCCAGAAGTGCACGCCATCACCATTTCTGCCTGGCATTCTTTACTCGTGAAAGGTTTAATTCCTGAGCCATCTCTCCGACCCTGGGGAGCATGCCTTTGACTCTGGAGGTGAAGGCTAGAGGATCATGGCCCAGCCTGCATAGTAAATTCTAGATCAGCCTGGAGACTGTCTCAAAAATCCCAATCCAACCCAAGCAAATAAATGTCTGAAAATAAAATGCCTTAATATCATCACTTTTATTCTAACTAAAAAACAAAACAAAAACCTAAAGCGGAAATACAAAAATAGCCAAAGACCTGGGGTGTATGTAACTCACCTGGTATGTATAAGGCAAGGCAAGGCAAGGAACATTCATGCCTTATCTGGGGATGGGCCAGACATGTTCCTTTAAATTGCTGCCTTCTTTTACTCCTTTTTTGGTTTTTTTCCAGCCATGGCAACTGTCAACTGTCATGTCACTGGGGATGTGTCATGTAGCGTGCAGATGGCCTTATAATGACGTAGAGGTTGTATCTTAGTCACTTGGTAGGCATCTTAGACCCAAACTAGTTTGCACGTTTGCAGAGGACCAGCTCACGTGTGGAGGACCTGTTGGCTCACTAGCATCCGGTCCTCAAAGATGGCTAAGATTAGGACGATGTAGACATTCAGCTGGGTTCCCTAAATGAATTCAGAGCAACAAAGCCATCAGCCTGGCCCGCCTGAGCCGTACTCCTGTGTGAGTTAGTACTAAGGAAGGAGTGGAGTTCTTGGGTGGGGTAGTCACGAGTCAGGGTCTGAATAGTGCCGACAGCTCTCCTTCCATTCACTTGCAGGAACTTGTCTGAGCGAGTGGAACTGATGTATAGATAGATACACAGACCAACAAAACAAAGGGAGAAAGCCAGCCTTACTTCCCGTTGCCCCCAGCCTCTTTCTTAGGTCCTTCTGTTTGCAAGGCAGTTTTAACCCCTGAGCCATCAATCCAGCCCCTCTCTTAAGCAAATAAATAGCAAAATCTTAAAACAAACCCAGTGGTTCCTTTCATGGTTTTTGTTCTAGAGAGAGGAGAGAAATACAAGATAGGAGTTAAGACATATGGAGCATGGTGTTATTAAGACATCTTTCTTTATTCTTTTCAGAATTTTTTGGCTTTTTGATATGCTGAAGATCCAGCCCAGTGCCCCATGTACTGGGTATGCAATCTGCAGGCACCAATAGTTCCTTCCATTTGCCAGTAAGGGTGTTGCAAACGACTCATGTATGTTCCTTCCTGGGACATCAGCTCTCCGCAGCTGCTTCACCAAACTTAAGCCACTTCTTTCCAAGAGATGCATTGTGTTGAGAGGGAGTCCAGGTTCTTGCATTTGGGAGCCAAAGATTGAAACCAGAACATGTCTAGAGGGTTTAGGTAGATTTTAAAAGAGGAGAAAAAGGATAGAACTCACAGACATGGAATCCATGAGTAAAGAACTCACAGAGTCTAAATATGGAGTCCATGAGGAGCAAGTAAATCAATGGCTGACAGGGTCTGGGGTATTTATAAACTTGTGGGGGTGTGGATTTTTCTTAATGGTTAGCTCTGCTTTCTGCAAATGTGATTGGATCTTTTGCTCCCCTATATCTCATTGGTCTGTTCATATCTGGACTCAGCCAAGTGGATCTTATGGCTGACCTTATTATGACGGCACTGTTTCTTTGAAGGAACTTAACTTATCTGCAGTGGAGAGCTCATCTCCATATCCTTTATATTAAAACCAGTTCCTCCAGATTAACAGGACATATTCCTTCAGGATAATCCCAAAGACAGGGGGATGATCTTCAAAGACTTTACTGACATGGCCCTGTTCTAAAACTGTCTAAGATTGCATCTAATGTCTGGTTATTTCTGGGATGCAAATGCGTATAATCTTTGCCTGGACTTGGAACTAAAGGGTTAGACTAGGTCCAGAGGTCCCCAAGGGCCTGCCAGACCTGTGCTGTAGCTGCAGGGCAGCCTCCGGTGCCCCGTACTCTATCCCTCCTTCTTGCTAGCAGACTTCTCTGAGAGCTCTTTCAGTATTTTCTATTTCCTGAAGTACATGGCCTATGACAACGGAGAAGGAATTACTGGGACGTTACTTTCTGGTGTTTATGTAAGCTTGGAAAATATCTTTGAATCTATTGTCCAAAGGGATTAATGTCTATAATATATAAAGAACTTTTCATGATGTACACCTATAGTTCTGCACTAGGAAGATGGGGTATGGTATGTGATCTCTACTCAAGGGAAATAAGTAGAAATGAAATGAATCAGTACAGTAGTGAGATTACCTTGTGGGATGTGGACAGGATAGAAGTTTCTCTTTTCTTTTGCTTTCGTTTTGTGTTATTTCACTTTTAAAAAAACTGTATTTGCGTGCGTGTGTGTGTGTGTGTGTGTGTGTGTGTGTGTGTATCAGAGGGGTGTGTGCCTGTGCAGGACAAGGTGACTTCAGGAATCATCCTCTATTGTTTCTCTCTCCTTTTTGTTTCACTCTGGGATTTCTCAGGCTCTGCCTTCCAGGATAAGGAGTGCAGGCCACAGCCATTTCTGTCTGGTGTTTTTTACATGGGACCTGGGATCAGAACTCAGGACCCTCTGCTTGAGAGACAGAGTCTTAACCCTTGAGTCATCTCTCCAGTGGGGGGCCCCCCCCATATTTCACTTTTTTAAAAAAAATTATTTATTTTTTATTTTACTTATTTAGTGTGTGTGTGTGTGTGTGTGTGTGTGTGTGTGTGTAGGCACTTGTGTGTTCCTGTGGAGGACTAAGGGTGACTTTGGGAATCATCCTAGTTTGCTCCTTCTTGCTTTGCTCTGGGAATTCCCAGGCTCTGCTCAGGGCTAGAAGTGCAGGATGCTGCCATTTCTGCCTGCCATTTTTACATGGGATCTGGGATCTGAACTCAGGACCTTCTGCTTGCGAGGCAGAGTCTTAAGCCCTGAACCATCTCTCTAGCCCCATAGTTCACTTTTGAGAACACCGTTTTTATTACTTTGTTGACTTTATTTATCTATTTATGTTTGTAAGTTTATGTTGGGGTTGCATGGGTATGTGTGGGTGTTTGCATGTGTGGGGGCACACAGGAGTGGGTGGGGCTTGTACACAAGTGCGTGAGGGCATATGGCCGTTAATGGTTGATGTCAGGTCTCTTCCTTGATACTCTGCTGAGTGAGGCAGATTTCTCATTGATCCTGGAGCTTGCCAACTTGGTTAGTCTGAGCAGACAGATTGCCTTGGAGACCCTCCGCCTTCTCCAGAACATTGAGATTACAACCACATGGCCATTTGGTGGGGGCGTTGGGGATGTGAACTCTCATGCTCAAGCTTGCGTGTCCATGCTTTATTGACTCAGTTATCTTCCCAGCCCCCTCATTTTTTTAAAAAAATACATTTTTATAATAATTTTAAATATTTTTCCTAGTTTTACAAGCATATTGAGCACTTATGCTGCTCCTCCTTCCCCCCTCCTTCTATTCCCCCTTCTTTCCCTTCATCAATCCATCAATCCATTCCTTCCCAACCTTCTGCTTGTCCATGTCTGGGGGGGCTCATGGTTCCCTCTGTTTGTCTGCTAGTGTGGAGGTTCAGGCCTCTGTGGCATACCAAGTGGCCCCTCCTGGGGCTGCCCCACTGATAGGGGAACTCCCCTTCACTTATCCAGCTCTAGTCCCCAAAGTTTCCACTGCATGTAATTATCTTTCCTGAGATCGTCGCTAGTCTATGGGGCATGTTGGTTTGTCAGTCTTCATGCAGGTCTGGTAAGGACAAGTCTCACTGCAGTGAGTTCCTGGATGCAGCAGCCCTGCCTTGAGTGGAGTATCTTGTCCAGCGATGGACTTTCCCATCTTTAGACTCTTACAATCTTACCACCCCATCTTCTGCAAGGTTTCCTGAGCCTTAGGACAGGGAGAGATTAGGTTGGCCTGATTCTGGGATGAGCATTGCAGGGTCGCCAGCATTCTGTGTTCTGATGACCATTGTCCATTTGTTCTTCCACTGCTTTTTTTTTTTTTTTTTTTTTTTTTTTGGGACAGGGTCTCTTGTAGCTCAGGCTTACCTTATACTCCTCATTTTTCTGCACCACCTCCCAAGTGCTGGCACGTGACACCATGGATAGTGTGCATGGGTGGATGTCAGAGGCCAACCTTGGGAGGTCAGTTCTTGCCTCTAATCACGTAGGTTTCTGGAAATTGAATTCAGGTCACTAAGTTTGCCAGCAGCCATCTTACCAGTTAAGCTATCTCTCAGGCCCCTATTTTCAAGATTCTCTGGCCTCTGGCCTCTAGAAGTTTTGGGGGACTATTGTTTCACATCCATAAAACTGCCTACTTAGCAATCAGGAACTTGATTTGGCTACTGAGCATTCTCACGTTGCAATGTTGGGAACATCTCTCAAAGAATAAGGAAGGTATTTACAGAGAGATCCCAGCTCCTGGGAGACAGAGACAGGAGAACTGACTAGGAATTAGAAGCCGGCCTCATCTATGTGATACGTCCCCGGCCAGCTAGAGGCACATAGTGAGACATTGTCTCAGACACTGTAATCCTACCACCACCACCACCACTACCCCAAGAAAGAGGAATTTGAAACCCGAGGTCTATGTTGGTTGATCTGGGAGAGTGTGCTTTCTGTTAGGACAAACCTTGCACAACTCTAAATTCAGAAAATAAGTGTTGATAGGTGTGGTCGTTGGCTACAGGTGTGGATTTGACAATGGAGGGCTTGAGCTCTGGGCACAGATGTGAACAACTAGTAGTAAAGTTGAGCCCTGAGCAAGCGTGCAAGAGATGGTCTAGTTGATGAAGAAGACCCGGCCCATGGCGGGTGGGACTAGACCCTGCACGAATGGATAAGACGGAGGGAGTTGATTCAGGCAGAGGACATTCTTTGGTGTACTTGGTCGGCATGCTGCCTGGCAAGTAAGGATTGTCCCTCTCTCAGCAGTCCCGTGAATATGAGCAATCTCACCAAGCTGGACTAAGAGATGTGGGTGGATAATCATAAAACAAAATAAAACCCTCTATTTCCCGTAAGTCCATTTGGTCATGAATTTACTGGCAACATGAAGGCAAATGACAGCAGTGAATGTGGAGAAAATGGAATTAGTCCTTGTTTCAGCTCTGGAGAGTAAACCCAGATCTTCATACTTGCTAGGTGTGTAGCACATGCTGATAATTCTAGCAGTTGGAAGATGACGACAGGAAGATGGGTTTGAGGTCATCCTTGGCTACATAGTGAGCTGGAGTCTAGCCTGGACTACATAGGAGACCCTACCTTTAAAAAAAAAAACCAAATAGCCAAACAAAGAAAAACTGATCTAAAAATTTCATATTTAGAAGTAAAAAAAAATCTGAGGCAGAAAAGAGAGTTCAAGTGGTGAATGTGGGGGTCTCATGCGGGGTCCTGGGCACTCAGGAAGCTGAGGGAGGATGGTATAAATGGAGGTCAGCCAGGGCTGCAGGATGAGGCCTGTCACAAACAAACAAACAAACAAACAAATGGGGGGAGGGAGATGTGTTCAGAGACCAAATAACCAACAAAAGAATTATAAGTACAGAAACAGAAATACATTTTCTGAGACAAGGTCTCACTATTTAGCCTAGGCTAAAGGGGACATGGAAAAGGAAAGTGGCCTTTCACCCCAGAGTCTGGGGGCCCTTCACCCCAGATTCTTGTGTCAGCTGAGAGTCAAGAATTTCAGCCTGGTTAACAGAACTTACTATGAAAATTGCCTACAGAAGGTGATACCCTCCCTTTTTCTCCCGTGTAGGTGTGTGTGGTGTGTGGTGTGTGGTGTGTGTGGTGTGGGGTGTGTGTGGGGGGGGTGTGTGTTGTATGTGTGTGTGTGGTGTGTTTATGTGTGGTGTGTTTGTGTGTGGTGTGTGTGTGTGTGCATTTGAGGCACCATATGGGCCTCTGGAGCCCCAAAGATAATTTTGGGACTCACTCTGGATGGCCATGCCACCTTACTGCTTAGCTCTGGAGTTTCTCAGATTTTACTTCCAGGGCCCGAAATGCAGGCCACTGCCAATTCTGCTGCAGCATGTATGTAGAATCTGGGATCTGAACTCTGCTCCTTTTGCTTTAACCCCTGAGCCATCTCTGCAGCCCAATGCTGCTTTTATATAGAGACACTTCGCGTAAGAATACTAAAGCAGCACACAAGCTCAAGGCCTCAGCCTCTGTGACCTAACGCAGTCTTCCTCCTTTCTCAGAAGTGAACCTTCCATATTCTGGGACTCTCACTAACACTATCAAGTTTGTTTGTTGCCTTATCAGCTATAATGCAGCTGTACTGCACCTCAGGACACCTCCCCCCTCTTTCCACCCCATATTGAAACTCCTTAGCAAGCCTTTGAGATGTGACTTCTTCATATGGCTATTGGAAAGACAGAAGTGTGACTAGTTCTGTGGGGAGACCCACACCCCCGACTTGGATATGTTCACTCCTTTTCTTATGTACCTTTCTTTCTGCTAACCCTGGTGCTGAAAGCTAGGTTAAAATCTCTTCTAACAGGTCTGGCTTCTGCTTCACAGGGAGAGATTCTGAAACACTTTCCATCACCCAAGGGGTCCAGGCCTTGCTGGAGAAGAGGCATCTGAAAGAACTCGCCAGGCTGCCTCGGGTGCAGCGTGGAGCTTGGTCTTCTGCTCCGCTGCCTCTGACCTGCCTGCTTTCAGTCTCTAGGGACTAGGATTGGATTACTGCTGTGTGCCACCGCACCTGATCAGGCTGCCTCTTGATTTCTTTTTCCCATTGCCAGTCTCCATTGACTGTTTCAGTGCAATAATGTCTTTAAAGACCATGGCAGGTGAGAAATCCATCGATGACTACTAAAGTTGGGGGTTATCCTGGAGTCGCAGTTAAACTGAAAGGGTCATTACATATTTAGGGAGGAAGTGGGAAGAAAGTGCTGATTTGGAGGCAGAACAGAGAGAGAGAGAGACAGAGAGAGAGACACAGAGAGAGACACAGAGAGAGACAGAGAGAGAAAGCACAATAAAGAAGAAAGTGAAGACATGCATTGAAAATACAGAAGAGGACTGGATTGATGGCTCAGGGGTTAAGACTCTGCCTCCCAAGCAGAAGATCCAGAGTTCAGATCCCAGGTCTCAGGAAAAAAAATGCCAGTTGGAAACAGTGGTGGCCTGCACGTCAGGCCCTGGTGGACAGAGCCTGGGACACCCCAGATAGAAGCAAAAAATGAGGTAGAAACAATCCAGGATGATCCCCCAAATCAGCCTTGGTCTCCCACAGGGACATACTCTGATGTGCGCAAGTGAGCGCGCAGGCACGCGCACGCACACACACACACACACACACACACACTGAATGAATGGATGAATGAATGAATGAATGAAGTTTTAAAAACTACAGGAGACAGAAATTGGTGGAATGGTGATCTCGAATGAACCTGTCATTGAGGGCCTCTGTGGTGACCTAGCCCAGCCCCTTCTCCAGCTTGCTGGATACTCCGCTTCCCTCTGCTACCCAGTCCAGCTCAGTGCTGAGAGGTGATCTTTGAGAAGCTGAGGTATATGACTGTCTGGGGGGCCAAGCGAGGGGAGCTGGGCCCATGTCAGCGCTGGCCCTGTCCTCTGCAGGAAGGGAGTGGAGCTAGAGAGGAAGGATAAAGAAGGCTCAGAGGCATGGACAAGTGTCCCTTCTCTCCTCTGGGTGAGCAGCTGCACCTCTGCCCATAGGGGATCCAGAAACTCTCTGTCACCCGCCCGGGGCCTCTGTTTGTTTCTCTCTCTGTTCTTTAACTTTGGGAGCAGACCCCTTAGGCTGGTTCTTAGTCCCCCCAGGGCCCTGCTGCAGACCGGCTAATAGAGTAGTTCGGGAAAGCGCTTGGCTGAGTGCCCTACATGCTGAGTTCAGTTTCCTCCCATGGGCACAATTCTGCTGCCAGCTGGGATCTCGGCCTGACTAACCACGGCAGCTACTCTGCACGGAGGCACGAGGCTCTCTGGGTGAAGAAAGAGTGGCAAGGAATTCCTAAGGGAAGCCAGGCAGTTATGGGAATCTCCACCCCTTACCAGACTCCGAAGCCCAGCCCCGGCCTGCCAGGACTGCTAGAGTCACATGTAACCAGCTCCAGCTCCTCCCGGAACCAGACACCCCAAAGGAAGGGGAATTTTCCCCTGCCCCAACTCCGTCCCTTTCCAAGCCTTTCCCAGCTATCCAACCCCTTGGCTGTTCACGTGGCTGCTTGCGAGAAGAACTCGGAGGTTCACCTGCATTTTTTTTTTAATCCTATGCCCCAAATCCTACCTTCCAGCAGGTCCTCTGCCCTACACAGCTATGCCCGGAGTCCGTCTGCTTCTCTCCAGGGCTCGTGGCATTTGCGTCCATCCCAGAAGCTGCAGGCTTGTTCCCCCTCCCTCCTCATGCTTGTACCCTTGTGCTGAGACCCCTCCCTGTCCTCACGGCTCTAGAGTCCTGACCCCCCGTCCCCCCCATTGCTCACAGCCTCCGCTGGTTCTTGTGGAAGCAGGTGTACATCAGCTCTCTTACCATGGCCGCGGGGCTCTGCAGGCCCAACCGGGGAACTCCTCGCTCTCGCCCTCACTGGCTGTCTCTTCTGCCAGCATGGCAGGCTCCATCCTGTCTTGGAGCCATGGTGTCGGTCACTAGGCACACTCATAAGCTCTGTGGTTTCCTCACGCTGGCTCCCCAGTCTCCAGGCCTCAGCTCAGTGCCGCTGTTGCTCTTTATCGGAGCACCCCGATCTCAGTGGAGGAACAGTCACTGGTTTTGTTTCGTATTTCTGTCATTCAGTCAGGGCTGGAAGGGAAAGCTTGTTGTTGCTCGGTGCAGCCTCAGGTGAGGCTGAAATGAGGGGAAATGAACATTTGGTTCCAAGTTGGCTCCTTTCCCTACCCCTAACCTTAGCTACGTGGGGGTTCTTGGTTCTTCATGTGAATTCCTGACTAGGTGTCTCATAAGAATCAGTAAGAAGGGGCTGAGGAGGTAGCTGACGGGTTAAGACCCTGCTTCAAAAGCAGAAGGTCCTGAGTTTGGATCCTGGATCCCATGTACAAATGCTAGGCAGAAACAGAGGCGGGGTGCACTTTTGGCCCTGGAAGGCGGAGCCTGGGGAACCCCAGAGCAAGGCAATAAGGAAGCAAAACAATCTGAGATGATTCCCAATGTCACTCTTGGGCCTCCTCTGATACACACACACACACACACACACACACACACACACACTAAACAAATAAGTTTTTTTTTGTAAAGGATCAGGAAGAAGCTTGTCCTGCTTTCCATAACCCAGCCTAGGAAGCCACCTGGAATCACTTATTGGCGTTCACTGGAGAAAGTCAGAAGTGCCGCCCAAGTTCAAGTGCAAGAAACAGACCCTATTTGATGGGTGGTGGTGGTGGCAGCGAGGACCTGAAAAGCACGAAAAATGGAAGCATTGCACCGCGAAGCCCAGTGCTGTCTGCTACAGCTCTCTCTACCTCCAGCCCTCGCTCCGTGTAACCAGCACTGTCCCCCTCTCCAAGCATTTGGTCTTCGCCATCCACGTGCTGATTCTCCACAGCACCTTTCACTGTCTTGAACCTTGACTTCTGCTCACTGACAGCCTTGTACATGAACATGAGCAGGCGCCTCGTGGGCACATGCACGAAGTTCCAGAAGCTGCCACTTCAGAGTGGCTGCTCTCGAGACAGACGGAAGCGTGGAGAAGTTGGTATCTGGTGACTCTGTGTAGGAAACGCAGAAGGGAGGATGCTGGTCATTGGTTCAACCCAGATCCATGAACAGCCCAGCCTGAGCCAAACCCCACTGAGCCCTGCCAGGTGGTGTGAGAGTGGACAGATTGGCTCAGTGTTCTGCAGACCCCTTTCCGCTCTCTCCCAGGTGCCCATCTGGTCTCCTTTCTCCTGCATCTGGTGGGTAAAAGGAGTAGGGGGAGACAACCTTATGAAGTTATGGCAGGTAGGTGGTAGTGTGTGTGTGTCCAGCATTGGGTTAGACCACTGATGTCTTTTCTCCCCCAGCAGCCTGCGTAGCACCTTCCAGCATTATGGAAGCTAACCAGCAGGGAGGAAGCATCCCAGTCAGTTTCAGTTTGATTTCTCTATATTCTGCCAATATGCAGTGTCTTCAGCAATAGAACTTCATCTGCTATGGCTACCGGGAGCCATGGCAACAGCCTTTTTTTTTTTTTTTTTAAAGAGAGTTAAGACAGAGTTTATTAGAGGAGAGAAAGGATGAAACTCACAGACATGGATTCCTTGAGGGGCAACACAGCCACTGAGAACTCACAGGCTCCAGACGCGGAATCCGTGAGGACCACGGGAAATGAAAGGAACCCACAGACTCCAGCAGTCCATGAGGGGCAAGAGAGGCCCTGTGAGCAGCAAAAAAGCCCCTGTGCTGTTTTGCGTGCTGCTTCGCCCATCACTCACAGGGAGATATCCCTCACCAGGTGATGAGTGTCTCATTGACGAGCCCACGTCTTCTGGAAGAAGTATTGATCACCCAGGGCACTTCTGTTCAAACTCTTTATTTTATTTTTTTTTTAATTCTGTTCTTAAATTAGCTTACAACATAGCAGAATGTGTTTCATACATCCTTAATTTTGGTTGGCTCTCCCTCATCCCCTCCTTCCCAGATACTCCGATCATTACTGGACTTCAGGTTTGTCTCACCCCCCCCCCCGCTCCCCTACCTACGCCGACCACCCACCTCTGGTTTGACCACTCAACAGTTACTAAATGAATAAGCATTGAAATGGACAGTAAAAAGTAAAAGAGGAAATTTACCCAGTGTGGACACATTGAGGAGAGCATAGCCAATGGCCAAGCCTGTCTCTCCAAAGTCCAAGGGGAGGACACAAGTTTACTAGAAAGCAGGAGATGGAAATGGAGATGGCGGAACTAAGCAGCTGTGCTCAGGCGAGCTTCTGCTCACTCTCATGCGGGCTCTCAGGTGGGTGAACTTCCTTTGAAAAGACAAACTACTACTCCTCTAGCTGGCACCTGTTCTCCCGCCCCCATACCTCTTGCAAGATTTCTGAGGGAGTTTCAAATCTCAGGATCCATTCTTAGCACGCAGAATGATGGGGGATGGTTAGGTATTATTTCTTTTTTTTTTTTTTCAGGTATTATTTCTTTACTTTCTGCTTTAACACCTCCATCTTGAGGTGGGACAAGCTGGATGCTGCTAGGGGATTACTTGTGTCAATCCTTCCAAAAGATGACTGGGAGCTGGAGAGCTGGCTCAGAGGTTAAGACTCTGCCTCACAAGCAGAAGGTCCTGAGTTCGGATCCCCATATAAAAACACCAGGTGGAAATTGCTGCAACTTGTACTTCCCGCCCTAGTGGGCGGAGCCTGGGGAATCTCAAAAGTGAAGCAAGAAGAGGTAGAAGCAATTCAGGATGATTCCTCAAGTCACTGTTGGTCTTCTATAGGGACACACAGTGCCCTCTCATACACACACACACACACATACACACACACACACACACACACACACACACACGCATTAAAATAAATAAATAAATAAAATTTTAAAAGTCTAAAGATATTTTATGAGAAAGAGAGGAAAAATGGATAGATAGAGACAGAAAAAGAGACCCAGAGAGACACACACACAGCGAGAGGTCAGAGGACATCTTTACAGAGCCCCTTCTCTCCTTCTATCATATGGGGGTTCCAAGATTGAACCTAGATCTCCAGGTTTGTGAGCAAACACCTTTCCCACTCAGTTATCACTCTGGCTCCCTTCCATGAATTTTAAAATTCTTTTTTTCCGTGCTGTGAAGAGTGGAGTTGATCTTCTGGTTAGAATGTCATTAAATCTGTGGACTGATCATGACTGGAATCCTGTAAATCCATGAATATAGGGGGATTTTTATATTTTGGTGTGTTTTTACATTTATTTCTTCAGTGCTGTGAAGTTTTCATTATAGAAATCTTTGACATCTTTGCTTAAGATTATCACTTCCCAGAGAGTCCTTTCTTGTGCATGTCTGATTTTCCTCTGGGCCCTCCTCTCCGATGACGTACAAGGACCCAGTGGCCTTTCCCGAACCCTTTCCCGTGTTCCCCTTAGGTATAGGAACACTGCTGTGGCTGCCAATCCTTTGCCTCCAAGGATCTTGGTGCCTTTAGCAGATGCTAGACTTTGTGAGGTCAACAGTGTGTTGGACAATGCGCAGGGCATGCAAAGTCCAATTATGATTGCTTCAGCCCTAACTAGTATAGAGTATCTTACATATCATTGCTCCTCCCATCCTTATGCTCTTACACTCTTACCGCCCCCTCTTCCGCAAATTTCCCTGAGCTTCAAGATGGGGAGAGACTAAGCTGGCCTAGTTCTAGGTGGTTGATATAGAGTCTCTGAAGTTCTGGATTGTGGTTTGTTGATTTTCTTTTGCAGTTTTGCTGCTCCTGCAATGCCCTTCACTCCATCCTGGTGGGCATTGTATGTTACCCCCTGGTCTTTAATTTTTTTTGAGCTTACTGTGATTGGAGTTGCTTCTTTCTCAATGTTCGTTACTGGTGTATAGGAAGACTATTGATTTTCATGTTAGTTTTGCATCCTTCCACTTAGCTGAAAGCGTTTATCAATTTGAGGAGTTTTTTTTTAAATCTTTTTTATTATTATTATTATTTATTCAATTGTGCGTGTGCACGTATGTATGTGCGCGCGTGTGTGTGTGTGTGTGTCTGTGTATGTGTAGAACCACGGATGAATTCGCGAACCACCATGGACGCCTCCACCTCCTTCTGCCCCGGGATTCACAGGCTCCGCCCTACCAGGACCAGAAGCGCAGGCCGCCCCTGCTTCCGCCTGGCGTCTATACTGTGGGATCTGGGATCCGAACTCAGGACCTTCCGCCTGCAAGGCGGAGGCTTAACCCCTGAGCCACCTCTCCAGCCCCAGTTTGAGGAGTTTATAGGTGGTCTTTAGGCAGTTTTAGTGTCATGGTTTGAATGTGAGTTGCCTTTAGCTGGCATTAATGTTTGGGAGGGCTGTGGCATCTTTAAGAAGTGGAGCCTTGTAGAGGAAGGCATGTCACATGGGGTGGGCCTTAAGGTTTGGTACCCTGCTCTACTTCTTCTTGCTTGCTCTTTCTGCCTCCTGACAACGATTGACATGACCTGACCAGGCCTCCTGCTTCTGCCTCTCATCATGCTTTCTGCTCTACAAGTCTCACCACATGGACAATATCCCCTCTGGAACACCATCCAAATAAATAACCATGTCTTCCTTAAGTTATTATCTGTGATTATTGTCTCGCAGCAAAAGAGTGTGACCACAACCATTACACGTTTGTAAACCTTTTATTTGTTTTGCTTGTTGCTCTAGCTAAGACTTGGGTACTATATTGAATAAGAGTGGAGACCGTGGGTCCCCTTGTCTTATTCCTGATGTTACTAGAAATGTTTTGAGTTTTCCCCTATTTAATGTAATGTCTGGCAGCTATAGAGTTTTCACATACAGCCTTTATTATATTGACATGTTCCTTTCAGGACTTTGAACTTGTGGAGATGAATTTTGTTCAGAGCCTTTCTGTGTTTATCATGACCATGGGATCCTCTTCTTGAGTCTGCTTTAACACCTCCATCTTGAGGTGGGACAAGCCGGATGCTGCTAGGGGATTACTTGTGTCAATCCTTCCAAAAGATGACTGGGAGCTGGAGTCCATTCCTGTGACTTACAAGATTTCTTCACTTACGTATGTGGAGCCACCACTGCCTCTCTGGCATGAAGCCAACTTGATCATGTTGAGTAAGCTTTTCTGATGTGTTCTTGAATTTCATTTGCACATACTCTGTTTTACGTGGTGCTAGTAACTGAACTCATGGTTTCATGCATACTGGCAGGCATTCTACCAACTAAGCTACATCCCTACTCTTTTTTTCTTTTTCTTTCTTTTTTTTTTTTTGAGGTGAATTTCATGCTGTATTTCAGGCTGACCTATAACTCTATGCAGCCCAGGTTGACTTCAAATTTGTCTTTGTCTTCCAGATGTTAGGATTATAAGCCTGAGCTCCCATATACAACTATAGCACATAACCATACACAAATATAGCATGTTTTGTCACCCCTGCTCTATGATTGCCCTACACACAGAGTAAGAATTGGGGTTGGGGTAATTTATTGTGTCTTACACAAGACATCTCTCCACCTGCCCTCTTCCCCTCATTTCACAAGCTATCCTTTGATTTCCCCCATTATACAGCCAAGTCCGAGTCTGGCCAGCTGGCTTAGGCTCAGGCCCCAGCTAGGCACTTACTTGTCATAAGATTTGCTTAAGTTATAAAGGCTTTTTGTGCTTTCTATAGCCATAGAGTTGTAGAAATGATCATAAATTCTATGGATAAAAAAGCCGTTGTAATTAAAATGACTCCACAGCAAGTAGTACGAGTTAGCCTTGATCATAACCATTTCTGTGTTTTCCCAAGCGGTCACCTGTCCAGATTGGTTCTCTCTTTCTCTCGGTCTCCCAAATGCTAGGATTATCGGCGTGAGTCACTGTTCCTGGACCATGTTGACTTTTTGGCTCTTCCATGTTTGGTTCTTGGTGTAAAATTGCATGCAAACTTTGAGGCAGGCTGGGAAGACGAGCTCAGTGGGTAAGAGTGCTTGTTATACAAGTCTGAGGACCTGAGTTTAAGACTCCAGTACTTGTATAAAAAGTAGGCGTGGCCATGTGTGCTGTGTGAGACAGAGGTGGGGAAATGCTGAGACTTATGGTCAATAGCCCAGTTTTTGTTTTTTTTTTTTTTTTTAGAGGATTAAGGTAGAGTTTATTAGAGGAGAGAAAGGTTAGAACTTATGGACTCCAGATGTGGAGTGCCATGAGGGGCTAGGAAGCCCTGGAAAACTCATGGTGCCTAGGCATGGATCCATGAGGAGCAAGGAACAAGAAACAGAATTCATGGCACTAGAGTTCCATGAGGGGCTAGGGTGCCAAAGATCTTTTTTTTTTTTTTAATAGCCCAGTTTAGTTTCAGTGAGAGACCCTTATCTGTAGGGATTAACATGGACAGTGACTGAGCCAAACATTCAGTGAATGTCCTTCCTCTGGTCTCTTCACGAACATCTTCACACACATGTACACATCACACACTCACACATACAAACACGCAAGTACACACACACACACACACACACACACACACACACACACACACAGATGCATACATACATACCATTCCGGTTTCTACCTCTGCCTGAAGAGCTGAAATAGGGGAACCAGCCTTTTAGCTGTGGATCAGAGAAGGGAGCAAAATGAGAACCTGAATTTGCAAAATGAATTTACATATTAGGCCATAGTGAGTGTATGAAGGGGCGGTCCCTTAGAAGGGCCTTGTTCAGGTGCCCCAAAGACTTTCCAAAGGACATATCCCCAGGTTCAGTCCGCTGCAGACCAGTCTTTAGGACACTGTACCTCGTCCCCACCCTCCTCTTGCTCCACAAGCAACCTATGGGTGTTGTCACCTGTCCATCGCTATGATTACAACAGCAATCACAGCATCCATACGAGGATTATTGGTGAGTTTTCTTGTCTCATTTCCAGAATCACCTTCATCCCATTCACAGAATTTTGTTACCTTTTACAGCATTTTGGGAAAATATTGACCTCTTTGTAACATTCAGGTTTTTTTCATTATTTAAATGTTTTATTTTATTTATTTGAGAGGGGGGATGCGCATATGCACCAGGGTCTATAAGGATTGAACTCAGGTTGCCAGGTTTACGAACAGGCACTGAGCTATCTCGCTGGCCCCTCTTTTTCATTATTTAAAAAGATAGTAGGTGTTAGGTGAGATGTGCACATAGTGCAATAGAAGAGGACAATTATTGGGACCACCAGTTGTTCTGTGATTGGATTCAAGGTTTGATACATGGTAAGAATCCATGCCTGATAATGGAAATCTTGGTCCAAAACACTTGGCTGGGTGGCGGGAGTGGGGGTGAGGGGAGGGGGGGGTGGAGGTGGGAGGGTTGTTTGTTCGTTTTTCACCTAGGACATGGTATCCAAACTCCGGACCTTCTGTTTGCAAGGCAATCTTAACCCCTGAGCTAGCTCTCCAGCCCAGAACTTAATATTGTTGTTTAGCTAAGTTGACATAGCACCTAATTGCCTGCTTAGTATTTGTGTCTGTACGTATAGACAAATACTGCCTCATCCATAGAGAAGCCTCTCTGTACAGCGAAAGGTGGTAGATAGACTCACGGCTGCACACGGTGCTGAGAATAAGCGATAGCTGTGTAGAAGCACAGCCTCTATACCATCCTTTCTAAGGCTCAGAAAGCATGGTGGAAAAGTGGAGGGGGGAACGTTAAGAGCCAGAAGATGGGTTAGGGTCGCAAAATGCCATCTTCCCAGCATGACCCCATCACCGACTCTCAGCTGCTGCAGTTGCAGGCACTGGGTCTGGAAGACAATGGGCGGATCAACAGTCATGGATGGGCGGGGCCTATCCCTCACTGATGGGCTATTTGCCCAATAGGTTCTTTGTATCCACTGATGAGCCCATCCGGCTCCAGTGGATGGTTTCAATCTATCCCAGGTGGCCCGGGTAACTCACAAAACAAAAAATCAGAAATTCGGGAAAGAGACTTGCTGGGAAGAGGAGGCTTTTGATAGCGATGGAAGAGAGAGAAGGTAGGGGAAGAGCATAAGTAGCATGCATCATACACATAAATGAAATTGTAAAAAAAAAATAAAAAGAAAGTGGAATGTGAAAGCTTTGGCACTAAAAGGTATTACAGAGAGAGACAGGGAATGAAGAGAAAACAAAGAGAAACAAAGAGAGACAGGGAATGAAGGCGCTCCCGTGGCTCTCCAGTGAGCTCAGAAGACAACTTTGGAAGTCAGCTGCCTCCTACCACGTGGCTTTCTAGGGATTGAAGTCAGGTCACCAGGTTTGTCAACAAGAGTCTGATTTGTTATCTTGCCGTGTCCCATCTCATGGGTTTGATTCTGGTTTTATTTGGGACAAAGATCTTAGCAATGCTTAAGAAATTATTTTATTTTTATTTTTCGTGTGTGTGTGTGTGTGTGTGTGTGTGTGTGTGTGTGTGTATCAGAGGGCACTGTGTGTTCCTGTGGAGGACCAAGGGTAACTTCAGGAATCATCCTGGATTGCTTCCATCGTCTTTTTCCTTTGCTCTGGGATTTTCCAGGCTCTACCCACCAAGGCCAGAAGTGCAGGCTACTGACATTTCTGCCTGTCATTTTTATGTGGGACTTGGGATCAGAACTCAGGATCTTCTGCTTGGGAGGCAGTTAACCCCTGAGCTATCTCTCTAGTCCAGCAGTGCTTAAGAAATTAAAATCCAGAGCTGAATATTTAAGAAATTAAAATCCAGGGCTGGGGAGATGATTTAGGTGCTAAAACCTTTGCTTGAAAGCAAAAAAACAAAACAAAACAAAACAAAACAAAAAAACAAAACAAAACAAAAAAAAACCTAAGGTTGGATCCCAAATTCTATGTATAAATGCCAGGCAGAAATGGCAGCAACCTTCACTTTTGGTACTGGAAGGCAGAGTCTGGGAAACCCCAGAGCAAAGCAGTAAGCAGAAAGAGCAATCCAGAATGATTCCTGAAGTCATCCTTGGATCTCCACATGCACACACATTCAAGTGTCCACTTCTATACATGCATACACATCTACACACACACACAAAAAAAAAAATTCATGAAAAAAATGGAGGAGGAGAATAACTATGAAAAATCCATTATGATTTTAAATAATATAAGTTAAAAAGGAAAATGAAATAAAATCCATGAAAAGGAATATAAAAGAAGGGTTAGGACTGAAGAGTTCAGCCCAGTGGCAGAGTACTTGTCTATCATGTGCAAGGTCCTAGGTTTGATCCCTAGTGTGACCATCAAATAATGAAAACTGTTTCTTACATTAATCATAGATTCACATGAAAGCCGAAGAGGGGATGGCTAGATGGTTCAGTGGGTAAAAGCTCTTGTCAAGGAGTTTGATGACTTCCCTGTCATTCCCAGGGCCCAGAAAGTGGAAAGGGAGAATTGACTTCTAAAAGGTGTCCTCTGACATCAACACATGAGCTCATTCATGAATGTGCTGCTCATTCACACACACACACACACACACACACACACACACACACACACACACACACACAGAGTTTGCTGAACAAAACAAAAAATAGCTGAAGAGAAGAGATGGCTTAGAAAAATTCCCATACACTCCACTCACAAATGATAGTAACCTTTTTGCTGCTTTGTTTGGTTTTGACCCAGAGTCTTACTCTGTAGCCTGGGTGAGCTTAGAATTCACCATGTAGTCCAGGTTGGTCTTAAACTTGCAGTTTCCTGCCTCGGCCCCCCAACCCTAGCATGTGATGATACACATGTAAGTATTTGGGGGGTGGAGACAGGAACAGCAAATGTGAGGCCCCACTGGGCTAGAGGAAAACCTGTTTCAAAAACAAACAGCGGCAGGAGAGTGGGTCCCCTTTTTCAGGTTGGAAAGAGTCACTATTTCCTCACAACCTTAAGGCTTAGGAGTCACATCCCACCTCCTTGAAGGTTTTACAGTCCTTGTTTACAGATACCACACTGTGGTGGAGATACTGGAATTGGCCAAAGTCCTTTTCTATGTTTATTGAAATGTTCATGTAATCTGTCTTTTATGTCCATTTATGTGATGAATTACATTTTTTTCAATTTGCATATATTGAACCATCCCTCCATCTCTGAGATGAAAACCTGATCATCATGAATGACATTTTATTTGATCTTGAATTCAGTTTGCGAGTATTCTTACTGGATAATTACATCTATACAAACTGTCATTTATCACTAGGGAGATCAAGTCGAGTTTAAAAAAATAACTAGAGAGACAGGGACAGAGAAGGAGGGAAAGGGAAAAGAAAGAAAGGGAGAGAGGAAGAGAGGGGGAAACAGGGAGCCCAGAGGACAACTCTTGGAAGTCAGTTTTCTCCTTCCAACATCAAACTCAAGTCACCATGTTTGCTAGCAGGCTCCTTACCTGCTGAGTGATCTTATCAGATCTGTACCTTTTGCTGTTATGTTTTAAATTTTTTTCTTTTTGCAACAGCAAATATAAAAAGGGTTTGGAAGGTTTATTCCTCTTCTAGTTCATGGAATAATTTGAAAGGTATGGTATGGGTATTAGTTCTTTGCAGATCTGGTAAAATTATGCAGTGAATCCATCTGGTCCGGGGCTTTTTTAGTTGGGAGACTTTTCATTAATGCTTCAATCTCATTATTGGTTTTAGATTTGTTTAAGTGGCCTACTTTATCTTGTTTAGTTTTGCATCCAGAAATTCATCTATTTCTTTTAGGTTTTCTAATTTAGTGTGTCTGTGTGTAGAAGAGTTAGGGAGTTTTAGAGCAGCCATGCTGGGATGGTCTTTGGAGGGCTTGGAGGGTCCTCCTTCACTGCTGGGATTACCCTGAAGGAACACATCCTTCCCCAACTTCCCCTAACCCTCAATTCCTGAAAGGATATGGAGATAAGTTCTCCATTACAGATAAGCCTTACTTCAAGGTCAGGCACAAGAACAGCTGGGTTAGACCCCAATATGAGCAGATCAATGAGATGTAGAGGACCAAAAGCGCCAATCAGGTTTGCAGAAATTGAAACTAACCAATGAGGAAAAGCCACCCCCCCTTCCTAAGTGTATAAATATGCCTGGCCCTGGCAGCCATCTTTGGTGCCCTTGACCCTGATGTACTCCACATTAGGAGTCTGTGAGTACTTTTTTAGCAACTTGCCCCTCATGGATTCCATGCCTGCAGTTCTCCAGGGTTCTCTTGCCCCTCACGGATTCACATCCATGAGTTCCATTCTTTCTCTCTTCTAATAAATTTGGCTTTAATTCTCTATGCGTATTCTGATTTCAATCTTTGACACCCAAACACGAGAGCTTGGACACATAAAGACCCTAGGAGAGGGACCTCACATCAAGAGGGCGCTGTGTGTCTCTGTGGAGGCTCAAAGGTGACGTGGAGAATCATCCTGGATTGCTTACTGCCTTTTTACTTTGCTCTGGGATCTTCCAGCCTCTGCCTTCCAGGGATGGACGTTTAGGCCACCACCATTTGCACTGAGCATTTTTACTGGGATCTGGGATCCCAACTCAGGTTCTTCCTTTTCCGGCAGAGGCTAAACCCCTAAGCCATCCCTCTCGCCCTGGAAAAAGTTTTTAAGGTTAGTCCTGGTTCCTCAGCCTCTGCAACGGGTGGGACTGTCACACCTGCATCTTAATCCAGGTCAGTTCCAGCCCACTATATTTTTTTGTTAAAAAAATATTTCATTTATTTACTTGAAGAGAGAGAGAGAGAGAATATGTACAACATGGTGCACAGGTAGAGTTGTGAGGACAACTTTTAGGAGTCAGTTCTACCATGTGGGCTTTTGGGGAGCAAACTCGGGCCACCAGGTTTGTCAGCAGACACCTCATCTGTTGGTCTATCTCACCACTTCTCCATTATATTCTGGTTTAATGTTTTCAATCTCTATTAAGTTCTTAGATGATTGCATAAAGCAACTAGAATATATATACAAAACAATTCAACCACTTGGGAGGTGGAGACAGTTAAGGCAGTTTTAGAGCAGCCATGCTGGAGGGTCTGAGGTCATTCCCCAGTGCTGGGATTATCTTGAAGAAACCCTCTACTACTCTGGAGGAACTGGTTCTAACCTTCACAAAGATAAGGTTGACGACTTCCTCAGCTCTCCACTGCAGATAAGCTATACCAGAAGGTTGGCCACAGGATCAAATGGGTTGGGCCCCAATATGAACAGAGAATGAGATGTAAAGGACCAAAAGCTCCAGCAGAGTTTGCAGAAACTGGAGCTAACCAATGAAGAAAATCCACTTTTCCCAGGCCTGCCTAAGTCTCTAAATAACTCTGACCCTGACAGCCATCTTTGGCTTCCTTGCTCCTTGGAATCCACCTCTTTTCCCGTTTTCTCTCACTGGCCCCTCATGACTCCGTGTTTGTAAGTTTTCTTTCTCTCCTCTAATCCTTTTATGCTGCTCTCCTGTTCAATCCTCAGACACAAGAAAGTCACATTTTGGTGCAGTGCATCACGTGGCTCTCTGGCCCCTTGTGGATTCATGTCCATCAGTCCCATCCTTTCTCTCCTCTAATAAACTGTCTCAATCCTGTACGCATGTTTTCCTTTCAATCTTCAATTCCTGAACATAAGAACCTGGAGACATTAAAAACCCCAGACTAGCAACAGCAGGAGAATCAGAAATTCAAGGTCAGCCTCAGCTACATATGAATTATAGAAGACCATGTCTTAAGAAAAAAAGAAAAACAGCAATAAAACATGTTCAAGCCGCAAACGATTAGCTCATGCCTGTACTTCTAAGGCAGGATTAGAGCAGCTATGCTGGGGTGGGTCTCAAAGGGTCTTTGAAATTCCAGAAGGCCATCCCCCCCTGCTGGCATCACCCTGAGGGAACTGACTTCAATCCTCCCAGAGATAAGATGGCCAACTTCCCTACAAAGGGATTCTGGAGCTCTCCACAGCCAACAGACTACTTGATCTCCAGCCCCACATGGGCCCAGGAGCAACTGGGTTGGGCCCCAGTGGGAGCTAACCAATGAGAAAAAGCCAGTTTCCCAGGCTTGCCTTGGTATACCAATATGCCTGATCCTGGCAATCATCTTTGGCTCCCTAGCCCCTCGTAACACTCCGAGTGCCGTGAGTTCTTTTCCAGCTGCCTGTTTCTTATGGATTCCATGCGTGGGGTCCATGAGTTCTCTGGCGTCCTAGCCCCTCATGGCACGCCATGTCTTTCCATGAGTTCCAGCCTTTCCTCTAATAAGCTCTACCTTAATCCTCAACACGGGTTCTGGTTTCAATCTTCCACTTTGGAACTCAACCCTAAGACATTGAGACAGTTGTTTCCCCGCAACGCTTCCGGGGGGAACAGGAGGCAGGAGGATTGCTATAGTTCCAGTCCAACCTGGGTTAGACCTTGCCTAAACAAATAAAGAAATAAGTAAAATGAAAACACCGAGGAATGGAGAGATAGCTCAGGAGTTAAGACTCTGCTTCGCAAGCAGAAGGACTTGAGTTTGGAACCCAGATCCCACTTAAAAACGCTAAGCAGAAATGGTGCTTCTAACTCTGGAAGGCAGAGCCTGGGAAATCCCAGAGTGAAGCAAAAGAAAAGGTAGAAGCAATCCAGAGTGCTTTCCAAAGTCATCCTTGGGACTCCACAGGCATACATGGTGCTTAGGCAGTTTTAGAACAGCCATATTGGGATGATCTCTAATTACCCTGAAGAAACACACCCTTCACCAACTCCCCCCTCATCCCCCTTCATGAAAAGATAGGGAGATTTGTTCTCCATTGTAGATAAGCCTTACCGGGAGGTGGGCGCAAGATCAACAGGGTTGGATTGCAGTATGAACGGACCAATGAGATGTAGAGGATCAAAAGTTCCAATTAGGTTTGCAGAAACTGAAGCTTAACTAATGAGGAAAAGCCATCTTTCCTGGGTCTGTCTAGATCTATAAATGATCCTGACCTGGCAGTCATCTTTGGCACCTTTGCCCCTCATGGTACTTCACATCAGGAGTTCTTGAGTTCTTAGTGGCTCTCTTGCCCCTCACAGATTAATGTCTGTGAGTTCCATTCTTTCTCTCCTCTAATAAATTCTGCCTTACTCCCCTAGGCATGTTCTGGTTTCAATCTTTGATTCCCAAACACAAGAATCTGGATTCATACATATCTTAGCGGGATCTTATATCAGTGTCATTGATACACATAGCATATACCAGAGAGAGAGAGAGAGAGAGAAGAATAGCAATATTTTCTCTTTTTAAAGTGTATATATGTACGTATGTTTTGCATGTGGGTGGATGTATATATGTGTATGCACATGTGTGCACAAGAGGACATTTGAATGTGCCTGTGGAGGCCCAAGGGTGACATTAGGAATCATCCTGGATTGCTCTTCCATCTTGTTGCTTTGCTTTGGGGTTCCTCAGACTTTGCATTCCAGGGCCAGAATACAGGCCCCCACTATCTGCACCCAGCATTTTTCAAATGGGATCTGGGAATCTGAACTCAAGTCCTTTTGCTTGCAAGACTTTAAACGCTTTAACTACTGAGTCATCTCCTCACTCTCAAATAATAGGCTTTTAAAATATTTTATTTATTTATTAGGGAAGGAAGGAGAGAGGGGAGAAGAGAGAGAGAGAAAGAGAGAGAGAGAGAGAATGAATCAAAATTTACCTTTAGAAGTCTGTTCTTTTTTCCCACCATATGGTCAGGGAATCAAATGCTGGTCAACAGGTTAATTATACATAGTCACCTTTATTTGAGTCATCTTGCCAGCCCTAAAATAACAATATTTTTGTTCTCTCTGTCTCTGTCTGTCTCCGTCTCTATCTCTCTCTGTCTCTGTCTCTTTCTCTTTCTTGGATGGAATCTTGGGCTTGGTGCATGATAGACAAACACTCTAACAGCTGAGCTATAACCCCAGTCCTAATTCCATCACCCCTATTATTTCTTTCTCCTTTTCCATTGACTAACTTCTCTCCTGGATATATTCTTCAACATTCCGCATTGTAGGTTGACCTAACATTTTCCACCCAGCGGCTGCATGTGTAAATTATAGTAACGATGCTAATTTTTGTCCTCTAAAGAGTTGTGACTCCCCCCCCAAAGTTATTAAACTACATGCAGTTCGACTTGCTTTTTTGAGGGCTGTTTTATTTATTTATTTATTTATTTATTTGGGGGGGCTGTTTTATTTTTATTTTCTTTTATTTACCGTGTGTCTGGCCGTGGATCTACAAGCACCTACATGCCACGGTGCACAAGTAGAGGTAAGAACACAACTTGGTTGGTTCTTCTTCCCACCTTTCTGTGGGCTCCTGGGATCAAGTCAGTCACACTTGCTTGACAAACACCTGCCAAGCTATTTTAATAGCTCTGATCTATTTTTATTTTCCTTTGCCCATGCCTATAGCTACCCCGATGGAAGGTATAATTTTGCTCTGTTACCAGAGTTTTAGGGTAAAAGCCCAGTGACTCTCCGGGGATTAGGCTCAACTAAGTCATCCCCATACACCGACGAAAGAGCTAAGTTGTGGTCAAGGACACAAAGAGCTCATCAAAGCATCCAGGTTGGGAACAGAGAAAGGGACTTGTAACCTGACATCTGTCCTCATAGATCAACAGGAACTCAGTGAGTGTGCAGAAAAGGTAAACAAAGGAGAGGATTGGGATGTGCAGGCTGACAGAGCTGGTGGAATCGTCAAGCCAGTGACCTGATTGAGCATTGCCTCAGGTCTGTTTCTGCAAAGGATGCTGGAGAGCTGGTCTGTGGCAGGAACGTCAGCTCCCAGGAGAGAGCACAACTCATGCCTCGCTGTGCCACATGGACCATTATTCTCAGGGAGGAGGCGGGGATCTGTCTTGCTTGCCGTTGGCTGGGGGTAGTTGTCCCTTGTCACAAACATTGATTGCCGCAGACCAGAGTCGCGGCCTCAAGACCAGGGCATCCCCAGACCAGGTGGAGAACAGAAACACACAACTCTCTTTATTTAGGTTGAGTGAATTCTGAACCCATTTACTGAAACTTTCGAGACAGCTTTTATTCAGAAAATTTTGGGGTAAAGAATGTTGCACCTACAATAAACATATAATTTTCTAATCAGCAAAATCACCTTCAGGGTGGACATTTTTTCAAGAACCTAACCCAGGGCTGGAGAGATGGCTCAGGGGTTAAGACTGTCTCACAAGCAGAAGGTCTTGAGTTCAGATCCCAGGTCTCACATAAAAAGCCAGGCAGAAATGGCAGCAGCCTGCACTTCCCAGCGCAAAGCAAGAAGAAGGTAGAAGCAATCCAGGATGATTCCCGAAGGTCCCACTTGGTCCTCCATAGGAACACACCACTGTGTGTACACACACACTAAATAAATAAATAAAATATTAAAAAAAAAAGAACCTAACCCATTGCTTGAGGGTAAAGGCACTTAACAGAAACATTCTCCCAGTATTTCCAAACCTAGTTAATCTATAATGCTTCACCGGATAGCCATGGGGCTGAGCCTACATAGTTGACATTTTTAACAGAGACTGCTTTTTTTAAAAATACACAGAGGAGGAATGATCTCCTTTTGATTTCAGTAAGGAACATATTTTACAATTAACTATAGGAGTCCCCAACACCCCATAAGTCCCAGCGTGAGCTTTTGCTGTTGTCCTCTCCAGGTTGATCCTCTCAGTCACGCAGGTTGACATGGGCACCAGGCATGGCAGCAGGTTCTAACTTGGGAAGTTGCATGCAGCTCATGCAGTCTCTGCTATCCAAGCTTGAACCACGTCTCTAGGGGGGCCATGGCTTGGATATAGCATGGTTCTGTTGATGGAGCACTACTGAGATATGTACTGAAGAAAACACTTAAGCAATATAATTATTAAAAGAATAATTTCCTCCTATAATAGCATCCTTCTATTCCTTTAATAGTAAGGTCATTTATGTCTCCCTTTGAGAACTTCCAGAAGTATATTGCCATCAGTTAGATAACCCATCTGTGAACCATGCATTCTCCAAACCTGGGGTCCAGTCAGACCCCATATGCCATGGGTGTTTCTTTCGGGGCAGAGGCGATCATTGGTGGGAGTGCATGCAAATGGTCCATCTCTGTGATTTCTCATAAGAGTGCTGTTTGGGATAGGAAAGACACGGCCCCCTTTGCTTCTGACATGGATTCTCCCAGTTTGGATTGCAAATACCATCTCTGGGGCAGTCTTGGCATCTAGACTTTCTGGCATGATGGTCTCTTCCTTGGCCTTCAGCCAGGGTAAGAGGGTATCACCGTTTCTTTTAAGATTCTAGTGGACTGATAGCATAGTCTTATACTTCTGGAATTTCTGAGTTAGTACATAGGTGGGAATTTTACCCACCTATGTTTTAAGACTCTAGAAGTTATTCTCTAATTTCTTTAAAATCAGTGCACACATTCTGGCTAACAAGTCTACTTATTGTAAGTGACTAGACATGAAATCTCTGTTTAGAATCTGACTTAAGGTTAAAAAGCAGGCTTCTTTTCTAGATCAGAGAGCAGGAAGCTATTCCCCAAAAAAACCTAAGAGCAGGTAAAGGGCACTCCTAATTCCCAGAAGAATTCTTCTTACCAGAGGCAAAACTTGAATTATCTCTATTCCCCCCAAAAAACCTAGGTAAAGGGCACTCCTAATTCCCAGAAGAATTCTTCCTGCCCAAGGCAAAATTTGAATTATCTAGGAGAGAGTGTTTAGCCCCTGTTCATGGGTGTTATTGTGACATTCCGAGAAATTCCTAGCACCTGCCCATGGGGTTACTGTGACCTTCCCCAGGGAACAGGCTTTAGGCCTGAGCTGGGAAGAAAACACCAAGGCCTGACAATTCCCATATTTTTCCTTATTTCTCTTAAATAAAGCCATGTCCTTATCCCAAAAAATGTTTCTTTGAATCCATCTTTTCCAAACTGAGACATATTCTACCAGATTGGTCGGATAAGGACGCGGCAATTGATCAGTTCTGTCATTCATGGAACCCAAGGTTGTTAACTAGTTTGTAAAGTCTGCACTTTAGCCAGCGGTCAGTTTATAAAGATCACACCTCCAGTCTTCAATTTCCTGGTTAATGCTAAGGCTAATCCTTAGCAACGCCAGAGGCTATAGAATATTACCACCCCACCAAGATCTTTCTCTTTTCTGTGCTCTCTTCTTCCTCTCTCTCTTCTGCCCTCTTCTCCTGTTCTCTAAGTTCTCCTGTCCACTCCTCCCTCCAGGCTGTCATGGCATTTCTCTCCCTGTCTTCCTCTTCTGTTCTAATGCTCCCCACCTATGGCGGCTCCCTTGGCCACCAGGCCCTCAACTCTAAATGAACTCCTAAGTCTTGAGTCAGTTTCTCCTGTTTCCTGGACCTCTATGTTGGGCACACATGGTTGGAGTTGCTTCTCATTTTCTTCCCTGCCAACCTAACAAAGATGACTGTAAAAGAGTGACTTGTCATTCTGACCAGCCACTTGACAAAAACAACTTAACAAAGGAAGGATGTATTTTCACCTCATAGTGGGAAGGCATGGCGGTAGCTGGTCACACAGTATACGTGGTCAGGAAGCAGAGAGGAGACTCCTAGTGTTTAGCTTGTTTTCTTCCCAGTCCATGGAAGATACTGCCCACATTCAGAGTGGGTCTTCTCACTCCATTAACCAAACTTTCTCACGGACATACTTAGAAACTGGTCTTTCAGGTGATTCTAGAGCCTGTCAACTTGACATGTGAATTTGTCAGGGTTCTCGGAAGAACAGAATCTTTAGGATGTAATATATATATGTTGCAGTCAGTCTGCATGGTTGCTGATAAATGACATCAAACGGCCTAAGGGAACAAGGGGTTTATTTTCTCTTACAATTAGTGGTTAGGGTTCTTAGTCCAGCTTGACGGGAGAGCACACACCAACACCAGAGCCGAGGGAACTGGCCACACCATCACCACATAACAGCTGAGAGATGGACAATCCTTACTTGCCAGAACAGCATGTCTGGCCAAGTATACAGAAGGATGCCAACTTTCTCAACGAGCTCTCTGTGATCTATTCCAGGGCCTAATCCCACCCACCATGGGCTGGACCTTCCCCATCAGCTAGACAATCTCTTGCAGGTTTGCTCTGGGGGACTTAACCGTTAATTCTCTACAAAGGTGTCTAGAGCTCAAACCCTCAAACAGTCAAGTTGACACCTGTGCCTAACTATGACAATATATAAATAAGTTTATTAAATTAACTTACAATAAAAAACAGGGTCCTTCAAAGTAGCCACCTATAGGTGCTTTGTTCTTGACCAGAATGTTCCACAAAGCCTAAAGATCCCAAGAAGATCTCAAGCCTTTTCTTCTCTGGAGGGTCGAAGATGCTGGGTTCCGATGTCAGCGATGAATAGCAAACAGCAGCAAGGCCTAGAGACCAGGCTCCAAAGGCAACGGGAACAGCAACAACACGGAAAGGATAAAACTCCAAGTCAGCCAAAGATGGAGGCAGAAGCGGCGGCAGCAACAAAGAAGGTGATGAAAAAGTGAACAATGCTCGAAGAGTGGACTCCACAGCAAGTTGACACAAAATAAGGTAAAAGCAAGTCCCTCCTCTTTAAACTTCCTATTATCTGGTCCATCACTGGAAAGTACCACCCGCTATGGGCTGGATTTTCCAGAGCAATTAATTAAGTACCTCCAGACTTGTTCAGGGGCCATTCCAACCATTAACCCTCCACAGCTGGGCCCCAAACAGTCTGCAACCATCAAGTTGACACTAAAATGTAACCCTAACAGTGTGATTAGCTAGCACATCCAGAAAGAAAACGTAAGACACAAATAGCCAGAGATGTACAGAGCAGAGGGACATGTTGTAATCTCTATGTGGAAGGCAGAGGCAGGAGGATCGTCAAAAGCTTGGGACCAGCCCAGCCTACAAAGTTAGTTCTAAGCCACATGGTTATCCAGCAAGACCCTATTTCAAACAACAAACAAACAAATATCTGAAAGAACAAAATGTTAGGTCAGTGGGGGAAGGGAATGAAAAACAACTCTGACCATGTGTGGGTGCCTAGTAGAGGTCTATGAATGAAGAGAAATTGACGTGAGGGAGACAGGGAGGAGTTTACTTACAGCTGAGGCCTGGTGACCAGGGGAGCCATAGTTTAGCCGTAAGGTGGGAAGAGCATTAACACAGAAGCAAGAGCTTCTTAATGTTAGAGAGGGTGGGGAGAGAGCGTCCATGGGAGCTTAGCAGGAGGAGGAAGAGAGAGAGGGGGGAGAAGAGACAGCTTGGAGAGCAGAAGAGAGAGAGAGAGAGAGACTGGGTGGGGTAACAGTTTTTACTGTCTGAAGAGTTACCTGGAAGCTACTGGAAAAGTGGGGGAGTAAGTGAAGACTTGGGGTGTGGTCTTTACAAACCACCACCCAGCTGAGGTGGAGATTAGGAAATAGCGGCTGTGGCTAACACAAAAGAGCCAGAAGCAGGTAAGTGGGGTTAGGCGACCTTCAGCTCTGCTACTAAGACACAGAACTTTATATATGCGCATTGAATTTTGTTGCTGAATTGTGAGACTGTGGGAGTCATCCACAAAGACTAGAGCAAACTCAGGATTCCCAGTCCTGTGTGAGTGCCAGGACCTGCCCAGGGCATGGTCCACAGCCTCATGGGGCGCGGTCCTATGCCGGGACGCTGTCCTATGCCTGCGCTCCTGCACACTGACTAGTCTCCAGGCCCTTCCCTGGTTTCTGGAGGTTTCCGCACAGCTCCTTCTTCTTTGCAACTCTGACTCATGACTTCCAACGTCTCAGACTTCCTGGATTTCAGTTTCTTTCTGCTCAGCTCCCTGCGGCCATCACCATCTGCTGAGAGCTTGAGAGCCTCCCTGCCGGAGGTTCTAGAACATAACCTGCTAGACACCTAGGACTCAGCTCTTACTTCTGTTCTCTGGGATCCCGAGCCTGGGTCGATCAAGGAAGAGGTGGAGGCGTCCATGGTGGTTCCCGAATTCTTCCGTGGTTCTACACACACAGACACATACACACACACAAACATGCATACACACAATTGAATAAATAATAATAATAATAATAATAATAATAATAATAAAGAGTGGAAGTTAACGTGCTTTGGCTAGTTCTTGAACTGTGAAAGGCAAAAGGGAAAAAAAATCAGTGTGTGTGTGTGTGTGTGTGTGTGTGTGTGTGTGTGTGTGTCCATGTGGAGGACCAAGGGTGACTTCGAGAATCATCCTGGATTGCTTCTACCTCCTTTTTGCTTCACTCTGGGATTTCCCAGGCTCTGCCCACCAGGGCTGGACGTGCAGGCTGCTTCTATTTTCACCTGACTTTTTTTATGTGGGACCTGGGATCTAAACTGGGAAACTTCGGCTTGTAAGGCAGAGTCTTAACCCCTGAGCCATCTCTCCCTCCCCCTTTCTTTTTCCTTGTAGGTGTGAATGGTGTGTGTGTGTGTCAGTTGTCCCCCCCAGGCTCATGTGTTTGCTGGCTTAGCTGATGCTAACGTTTGGGAAGGTCATGGGCTGTTGGGAGGGGGAGCCTTACTGGAGGAAGGAAGGCCTGTCACCGAGGGTGGGTCTTGGAGTGGGATAGCTCCACTCTGCTTCTGCTAGCAGTCTGCCTTGCAGTTTCGCTTTGGCTCTTTGTCTCCATGATGACTGTGTGACTTGAACCCACCTTCAGCTGCTTGCCATAATGAACAAGCTCTTCCCTCTGGAATCTTAAGTCAAATAAACCTCCCTTTCCCCCTTGAATTACTTGAGTCTGAGTATTGTCTCCCAGATAGAAAGAGTAGCTGCTATGATAGCTTACAGATTACATATTCTTTCTTCTGTGCGACACACAGAGTGTTTCTACTTTGATGCTATGGCAAAGGAGACTGTTGGGATATTTGTAGTTTACCTCCTGACTCGCATGGATACTGTGTGTCTATTTTTAATATTGATGGGTTGTAAGATTATGTATACCGCTCATCTAGACAAAATAAATGAGAATTCCTGTCACAATATTGTCTCAACAATATACAATTAGGCCGCCTTTAATGAGTTTTAGGTAGCAGAGAAGATTTTGAATGTTCCCAGCATGAAAGACTGAGGTAGCTGAAGTGATGAATATGTCAGTTACTCTGATTTGATTATTACTCATTGTATTGAAATCACCCTGTGCTCCCTGACTTCAGACGCTGGTGGGCAGAGCCTGGGAAATCCCAGAATGAAGCAAAAAGGAGGTAGAAGCAATCCAGAATGATTCCTTGAAGTCACCCTTGGTCCTCCATAGGGACATACAATGCCCTCTGTCTCTCTCTCTCTCTCTCTCTCACACACACACACACACACACAAAATGAATAAATAGAATAAATTTTTAAAAACCATCTGTTCATTTCTTTATTGGGTTGTCTTTTACTTGTTGGTTTTTCTTTTTTCTTTTTTTTGGCTCAAGAAAGGACTGTTTTTCTTTCTTTTCCTACATTCTAACATTGCTTTTATTGAGAATGCAATTTTTTTTATTATGACTTCTTTTTCTTTTCCACATGTATCTCTGGCTGGCCTTGAATTTGCCGTACAGTGGAGGATGACCTTGAACTTCTGATCCACTTGCCTCAGTCACCCACGTGTGGGAATTACAGACGTGTTATCACACCCAGCGTACACTGTGCTGGGAATCAGATCCAGTGCCTTGGCCATGCGGGGCAAAGACGTTACCGACCGAACTACATCCCAGCCCCTCATTATATTGTCTTTTAAAAGTTTTAATTATATCATTATAGTTAGTATGTGTGTGTTCTTGCATGTGTGTGTGTGTGTGCGAGTGTGAGTGTGTGTGCATATTATGTTTGCAGGTGGAGGTCAGAGGAAAGCATTCTAAAGTCAGTTCTCTCCTTCGTACATGGGTTCCAGAGATTAAATGAAAGTTTACACAAGTGCTTTTTCCTACAGATCCTCTCGCTAGCCCTCACTTCAGGGCTTTGACACACAGATATCATGTACTTTGCCTATTTTCTGTCCTTACTGAACTCTGCTGTTCTGCCTTCCCCTTTTCTCCTCTTCTCTTAGACTCCCTCCTCTTCTCTAAGGAAGCCTCTGCTTCATCTCAGTGTGTGTGTGTATTTAAATCAGGAAGCCTGGTGAAATGATGACCTTAGCTTGATCTCTGTGCTCAAAAAGCTGGGTGCATCTGTAATCCCATGGAGAGAGGGGAGGTAGAGAGACGGGAGAAATGGTCAAAGCTCGAGTATGCAGCTGCGGAAATAACAAGAGAGACACGGCCTCAAAGTAAGGTAGAAGGAGAGAATCAACTTCTGGAAATCTGACCTTGGACCTCACACACAGTAAATAAAACACACACACAATAAATAAAAATGAATATATATGTTTTAAAATCTGGAGTCTTGCATATGAAAGAAAACGTGTAGCAGTTAACCTTTCTGAGTCTGGCTTCTTAGCATGTTTTCTACTTATGTTCACTTCATTATAAATGACATATTTGTTTTTTTTTTTCATTTTTAATTTTTTGAGGCAGGGTTTCTTAGGTTGTCCTGGGGGATCTGAAACTTGCTGTGTAAACCAGGTTGGCCTTGAGCATGAGGAGATCCATTCTGCCTCCTGAGTGTTGGAATCATAGGCTTGGACTGCCATGCCCGGCATGCTTGCTATTCATTATGGCTCCGTGAAATTCCATTGTGTCTGTATGTACTGCATGCCTTAGCCATTCATCGGATGACAGGTCTCCAGGCTGGCTCCATACCTTGACTGTTTTGAATAATACAGCAGTAAACATGGATGAGCAGGCTTCTCTGTGGTATGTTGACTTAGACGCCTTTGGGTGTGTACCCATAAGTGGCATAGCTGGATCATGTGGTAATTCTACTGTTAGTGTTTTGAGGAATCTGCACTAACTACATTCCTGCCAGCTGTGAAAGAGGCCCAGCACCTCCAAAGTTTGTTGTTGTTGTTGTTACTATTATTGTTATCATTGTTGTTTTCCTGATGACAGTCAATCTGACTGGGGTGAGGCAGAATCTCAGTGAAATTTTGATTTGCCATTTCATGAGAGCTAAGGATGGTGAACAGCTTTTCATCTCCTTAGGGACCATCTGTGCATCTTCTTTTGAGAACTGCCCATTCAGTTCATCTGCCTTTTATTGATTTTATTGATATTGATTTATTCAATTTTGGTGTTTATTTTTAAATCCCTTTACATATTTTAGATATTAATTCCGTCGAGTGTATAGAGGACAAAGATTTTCTTCCATTCTATAGAATATCTCTTCATTGTGTTTCCTAGGGCAATTCTAGTTTCATAGGCAGAGTTTGGTAGCCTTCTTTCCCTTTTTCATTTTATGCAATACTTTGAGCAGTGCTGGTCTTTGAGTAGAATTAGGCCATGTGTCTATCTGGTCCTGGGCTTGTCTTCATTGGAAGCCTATTACTACTTAAATCTCATTGCTCATGATAGAGCTATTTAAGCTGTTTATATTCTTTTGATTTGATTTCAGTTTGTCACATGTTTCTAGGAACTTATCGATTTCTTTTAGATTCTCCATCTTTAAAAAATTTTTAATTCCATGTTCAATTAGCATGCATGGTATTACATTTCATATACACAATATTAAACATATTCAAACAGAATTTGTTTTGTTGATTCTTCCCTTCATCTTCTTCCCTGTCCTTCCGATTCCCTTTATCCTATTTCACTCCCTATTTCACTCTGGCATGTCTATTCCTGTCTATAGCCTGTTTTTTTTTATTCACTCTCATGTCACCTATGCAGCCCCCTCAAATCCTCATTTTCCCTGTCCATGGTCTCCTTACTAGTTTCATAGCCTATGTCCACAGTCCCCCCTGAGGTATACAGACACATATAGACAGAAAAAGCTATGACCTGTGAATGACAGACAACATATGCGTTTTGCTTTTCTGAGTTGAGATTACCTCATTTAATAGAATGTTTTATACCGTCTTTGGGTTTTTCTAAAAGTCCCTCTCTCCCTCCATCTTTTTTTTTCTTTTTTTTCTTTCTTTTTTTTTTTATTTACTATTTATTCAATTGTGCGTGTATGCACATGCGTGTATGTATGTGTGTGTAGAACCACTGACGAATTCGGGAACCACCATGGACACCTCCACCTCCTCCTTGTTTACTCTGCTCCGGGATTCACAGGCTCGGCCCTACCAGGACCGGAAACGCAGGCAGTCCCCGATTCCGCCCGGCGTCTATACGTGGGGTCTAGGATCCGAACTCAGGACCTTCCGCCTGCAAGGCAGAGGCTTAACCCCTGAGCCACCTCTCCAGCCCCCATCTTTTTTTTTCTGAAATTTTATGATATAATTTTTCATTACAGCTGAATACAATGACATAGTGTATATGTACCATGTTTTCATTATCTATTCCTTTGTTGATGGACATCCTTGCTATTTTGAGAATAACAGTAATAGACAGGGATGGATGTGGAAGCATCCCTGTGCTGCAGTGGTAGAGCTGAGCCTTTTGTTTGTACTTGCTTGGGTTCCATAATGGCTGTGCTAGTGGTACACTCCTGCCGGCCATGAGTGAGCACTCTTTCTCCACATCCTCACCAGCAAGCTGATATTTATTTTTTTGAAGATGGCCATTCTGCTGAGGAAAGATAGAATCTCAAAATATTTTTGCTTTTGGCTAAGGCTATTAAACACTTTCATATGTCATAGCCCATCTTAAGTATCATATTTGTGTTCTGTCCAGATGAGACTGCTTACTGCTCAGGAATACAATCAATCATAGAGGTGAAATTGTTGTTTTTCATCGGCTACAGATCTTGGGTGGGGGGAACCCATGAAGGACCTGAGTAATCAGAATCTCAATCTATTATTGGTTCTTGCCATGATTCATTTTCCCTCATGGAGAACACCAATTATTTCTCCAAAATTAAGAAGATAACTATTTTGAAATTGTTCCACCCTTGAATTATTATAGGACAACAGTTAGGTTGATATTTTTGCTTTTGTTTTTTCCTTTTTGTAATTTTATCTTTTTTCGGTGCTGGGGACCGAACCCAGGGCCTTGTGCTTGCTAGGCAAGCGCTCTACCACTGAGCTAAATCCCCAACCCCGATATTTTTGCTTTTAAAGCTTAAGGTATAAATAAAATCTGACCTGAAAAAAAAAACTTAAATGAAATCACACAATTTAAGACCAGAAAAAAATCATATTTAATTCTTAGCTAAAAATTAATTCTAGGGAGTTAGCCAAATAATAAAACATATGCTTAATCTGTCACGTTCCTTATTTCAAAGAGGAGGCATCGAATATTCATGTCATTATTTCATTTACAAGTATTTCTTATTTTTTAATTTTTCTTTCTACTTTTGCAAGCATATTGAGTATTCGTTCCAGCTTCCCTCCCTCCCTTCTCCCTCTCATTCCTTCCTTTCCCATCACCATTCTGTTCCACTTTTCGGCCTGTATGTTTCTGTAGACTTTAGGGTTCACTCTGGCATGTCTATTCCTGTGTGGGTTCAGGCTTCCAGTTACCTCGCTCAGGCCACTTCACTGATATGCGCATTTCCCTTCACTCATCCAGCTTTAGACCCAAAGGTTTCCACTGTAAGTTCCCATACTGTGGATATATAACAGCTGCCTACAGAGCAGTTTGATGTGCTGCTTCCTACCTATTTCCCTATTGATCTATTTCCTTCTTTTTTCTTTTAGGTTCTTGTTCTAGTTTACAGTAAGAGGGATGGGTACCATTCTGACAAGTAAATCTTGAGTCCAACAGAAGGCTGTCGTCTCCTTGGTGCTGTCACTATTACACTGGTGGTCACCTTGTTGCCATGGTGATTTTTATTGCAACTTACAAATCTCATGCTGTTGATGGGGCTTGTGATTATTTCTTTCCCTCAGCAGCTTCTACAATATTCCTTGGCCGTGTGTAAGCTATCTAGCAAGGAGAAAGTCTTCTGACCAGTTCCAGTTGATATATTTTACCCATGTACTGTGATCCATTTGTGTTGCGTCTTCAGCAATAGGGTCTTACTGACAGCTTTTGGAAAGTAATGAAGAGCAATGACAAAAGCCTACACTGTTTGGGGCCCTTTTAAGACCTCTGACAAACATTTTTATCAGGAAGTGCCAAATCCCCATTATTTCTAAAATAATTTTTCCCCTGTGTTCTAAGTAGATCAGCTCAAGGCTTTTATTTTATTTTTTCCCCTATTTTCCTCACTTTATGCTCCTCTGCATAGGGACTGCTCATTCTTACTCCTTTCTTTAAAAGACTTTTTTTTGACATATTACTTGCATATGCTGTTCCTTTGGCATCGCTTTATACCATCTTTGGGTTTTTCTAAAAGTTCCTGTCTCCCTCCCATCTCCCATATCTTTCCTGTCTCCCATCTCCTCATTCCCCACTGTGTGTGTGTGTGTGTGTGTGTGTGTGTGTGTGTGTGTATACTTTTTGGTGTGTGTGTGTATCAGAGGGCACTGTGTGTTCCTGTGGAGGACTAAGGATGACTTTGGGAATCATCTTGGATTGCTTATGTCTCCTTTTTGCTTCTCTCTGGAATTTTCCAGGTTTGGCTCGCTAGAGTGCCATTTCTGCCTGGTATTTTGCATGTGAGACCTGGGGATCCGAACTCAGGACCTCCTGTTTATATATAAGCATATCTTGTATGAGTTCAAGAGTTTAATCCATTTTCAGAGGCGGTACCTCTTTAGCATCCTTCATAACTGCAAAATGGATGAGTTAAAGCATTTGTATTTCTTAAGTAGTTATTGTCTGAGTTGACGAGTGGATAAGGAAACTGTGGTACATCTATACAATGGAGTACTACTCAGCCATCAAAAATGATGAATTACTGGAATTTGCTGGGAAATGGATGTCATTAGAAACAATTATATTAAGTGAAGTATCCCAGACCCAGAAAATTAAGCGCCGTATGTACTCCCTAATAGGTGGCTCCTAGTACCAAACCCACCCAGCCCACCTAGAGACAGGAATTCCAAGGATTATGAACAGGAGGGATGGGGTAAGAGGGCCACACCAGAAAGAAGGAGAGAAGGGACCATGTTACAGCAGGGAAAATAGGCCTCCACCAAGGACCCAAATAAGTAATGAGACATCTGATTAAGTTCACAGACTTTTGTTCCTGATCATTTACTACTGAGGGGGAGTGATCTCACCAGAAGAGGAGGGCATATAGTCTGGCAGATAAAAAGTAACAATTTTGCAAATGGGTGATAGACCCCTCCCTCACTGTGGTTTCCCACTTTTATTACATCTACCTTTGAATGTGCTTTTATCACAAGACTCTAACAGCTTTTTGTCTCTGGCCAGGGGGTAACATACAATGCCCACCAGGATGGAGTGAAGGGCATTGCAGGAGCAGCAAAACTGCAAAAGAAAATCAACAAACCACAATCCAGAACTTCAGAGACTCTATATCAACCACCTAGAACTAGGCCAGCTTAGTCTCTCCCCATCTTGAAGCTCAGGGAAATTTGCGGAAGAGGGGGCGGTAAGAGTGTAAGAGCATAAGGATGGGAGGAGCAATGATATGTAAGATACTCTATACTAGTTAGGGCTGAAGCAATCATAATTGGACTTTGCATGCCCTGCGCATTGTCCAACACACTGTTGACCTCACAAAGTCTAGCATCTGCTAAAGGCACCAAGATCCTTGGAGGCAAAGGATTGACAGCCACAGCAGTGTTCCTATACCTAAGGGGAACACGGGAAAGGGTTCAGGGAAAGGCCACTGGGTCCTTGTACGTCATCGGAGAGGAGGGCCCAGAGGAAAATCAGTCATGCACAAGAAAGGACTCTCTGGGAATTGGGGTGGGAGGCACTGGGGGATGGGGAGGGAGAGGAGTGGGGAGGGGGAGCAGGGGGTACGGGGGGAGGAGGAGGGAGGGAGGGAACTGGTGTACCTAATAAGTTTGTATGAGCTGAAATAAAAAAAAAAGTAGTTGTTGTCTTACAATGAAGAAAGGTACAGAAAATGCAGAATCAAAATACATAATTGTCATGGCAAGTAACCTCCACTTGCTTTCTACAGAAAATGGCAAAACCTTCCTCTGGCCCTCCTCATAGTAATTGTGTCAGTCCAGGGAGATGGTGAACTTCTGGGCTCTCACCCCCAACATGGTGCTATTTGAAGGCTGAGAACAGCACAGAGACAAAATGTGGTCTCACAACCATGTCATAGAATAGCCTATTTTATTAGCTCATTTATTGATTGGCAGGTTTTGCCTTTCATTTTTGCAATTTTTTATGTTCTAGATATTAGCCCCTTGTCTGAAGTATAAATGTTTAGGCAAAAGAAAGAAAGAAAGAAAGAAAGAAGAAGAAAGAAAGAAAGAAGAAAGAAAGAGAGAAGGAAAGATGAAGGAAAAGAAGGAAAGGAAGGAAGGAAAGAGAGGAAGGAAGAGGAAGGAAGGAAGGAGGAGAAAGAGGAAGGAAGGAGGAAAGGAGAATAGAGGGAAGGGAGGGAGGGAAGAAGGAAGAAGAAGGAAGGAAGAAGAAGGAAGAAAAAGACAGAAAGAAGAAAGAAAGAAAGACGGGGAAAGCGAACGAAAGAAGGGGCCGCCCGCAAGCCGCTCATTCGCTCGCCCCACTCACGCCATGAGGAGATAAGGGTTCCCACTTCTATACCTTAGGAAACCCTTTTCTTTGCCTTTTTCTAACTTCCTTTGCTGTGCAGAAGATTTTTAATGTCATGGAGTCAGTTATGCAGCTGTTTTCCATGTTATTAGAGACCTATCCAGAAAGTGCCTGCCTGTAGCTGTGTCTTGAAGTACGTTTCCTACATTTCCTCTTTTAAAAATCATTTTTATTCACTGAGGGAGAGGAGGGGGTATATGTTGTAACACATGTAAAGTGGTCTGAGGACAACTATTAGAAGTTGATTCTCTTCTTCCACCGTGTAGGCTTCACAGATTGAACTCAGGTCATTAGGTTTGCACACAGACGCCTTTACCCCTGAGGCAGCTCGCCAGCCCTGTGCCTTATATTTTCCTACAGCAGTTTTGGTGTTTCAGGCTTTGAATTAAGATCTGATCCATTGTGCATTGCTTTTGTGAAAGGGTAGAGGTAGGATTCACTTTTGTTCTTCAGGTAGCTATATCCAGGTTTGCCAGCAACATTTGTTGAATAGGCTGTTGCTTTTCCAATATATATTTTTGACACCTTTGTCAAATTAGATGTCCATTGCTGTGGGGGATCTTTTCTGGGTCCTTTAATCTGTTCCAGTACACTGGTCTTTGTCTCTGTGGCTCTGTAGCATAATCTGAGGTCAAGTATTGTGATTCCAGGGATGTTCTTTTTTGCCAAGGATTGCTTTGGCTGTTTGTGCCTATTTGCATTTTCATATGAAATTGTGGATTGTTTTTCCCACTTCTGTGGAAAATGTCATTGGAATTTTGATGAGAATTACATAGATTTCCTTTGGTGTTATAACTATTTCACAATATTAATTCTATCAATCCAGAGCATGGAAGGATTTTCCATCACCTAGAATATTCTTTGTGTGTGTGTGTGTGTGTGTGTGTGTGTGTGTGTGTGTGTACCTGAGGGCACTGTGTGTCCCTACGGAAGATTAAGGGTAACTACAGGAGTAATCCTGGATTGTTTCTACCTCCTTTTTTACTTTTGAGATTTCCCAGGCGGAAGTGTAGGCCATAGCTGTTTTCACCTGGCATTTTTTTCCATGGGACTCAGGATCTGAACTCAGGATCTTCTGCTTGTGGGGCAGAGTCTTAACCCCTGAGCCATCTCTCCAGCCCCTGGTTTTTAGTGATTTCTATTGTAGTGACTCCCTTTATAACAATAATTTTTAAAATTTGTATGTTGTTTTCTCTCTCTCTCAGTTAATTGGGAAGAGTTTGCTGATGTTGTTTATCTTTTTAAGGATAAGTAATAACTTTTAAACATTTATTTATGTATTTGTTTTTTGTGTGTGTGGGGCGTGTGTGTGTGTACGCGCGCGTGCGTGCTTATGCGAGTGCCTGCATCAGAGAGCACTGTGTGTCCCTGTGGAGACAACTCCTCCTTTTTGCTTCGTGCTGGGATTTCCTAGGTTCTCCCAACCAGGGCTGCAACTCATCACTGTTTCTGCCTGGCATTTTTTACGTGGGACCTGGGATCTGAACTCATGACCTTCTTCTTTCAAAACAAAGTCTTAATCCCTGAGCCATCCCTCCAGCCTAAAGAATAACTTTTTCATTCATTGATTCTTTCTATCGTTCCTTTACTTTCTAGCTTTATAATTTCCATTCTAGACTTTGAATTCTTTATATAGTCCTTTATGTAGCCAAGGATGATCTGAAACTTCTGATTGAATTCTGTCAGGCTTATACAGCAAACACCTTTACCTGTTGAGTCATCTCAGAAGCCTATCATTGACTGGTCTTAAGATTAGACTTGTTTTGTTGTGGTAGTTATTTTGAGATAGGATCTACTACGTAGCATAGTAGAACTACCTAGAACTACCTAGAACTCAGCACAAAACCCAGGTTTGCCTTGAATATGTGACAATTTCCTTGCTTCAGCCTCCCACATGCTAAGATTATAAAACTAGACTTAAGAGATATTTGTGTAGCATATCTATGATTTCCTTATCTTTGAATTCATGCTGCAGCAAATAGCAGGATTAAGGGATCCTATTTCTACACTGACATGCTGCTTTTAATTAAAAACAAAAACAAAACATAAGTCACCAGTTAAATCAAAGCTACATTCCCACAGTGTGATCTCATAAAGATGTAATCAAACTGTCCCCCTAGTGTCTGCTGAGTTGCTTGAGACTTGGCACAAATCGCAGGTTTTGATTCTAGTATCTAGAGTTCAAAAAGATTTCTTTTTTTGTTTTTGATTAAAACATGCAATGTTTTGGATATGGCACATTTTTGTTGTACCAGATAAAACATGACCATTACAACAAAACGAAAGCAAACAATCCCCAAATGTTTTAATGAAATGCAACTGAATTGAATGGCTCTCAAAGTCTTATTTAGCTTCTCTCCTGGTCTCTGGACCAGTGAGGCAAAGCAACAGGACATGGTAGTTAGGGGGCTTTTCTTGGTGAATTTGAGACAGGACCACATGGAGAGAGTACAAGCTGACTTCAAATTCTCCAGGTAGCCAAGCTCGGGAAATATATATTTTCAATGAATAATGCACATATATATATAGATATATTATTCATGTATTCATGTGTGCATGTGTAAGGGAAGGTGAGAGGACAACCCCAATTGTCATCTTAATGAATGTTGTCCATTCCTTCGAGGTAGAGTCTCCCTTTTGTCTTGGAACTCACCAAGTTGGATAGACTGGCTAGTCAGTGAGCCCTTGGGATCCTCGGGGTTCGTTCTGGCTTGTCTACTCCTGTGGGGGTTCAGGCCTCCATAGTATAACAGGTTACCTCTCTTCAGGTGACTCCACTGGTATGTGCATTTCCATTCACTCGTCCAGCTTTTGGCCCAAAGGTTTCCACTGTGAGTTCCCATTCTATGGGTATAATAACAGCTTTCTACATACAGTTTGATGTACTGTCTTCCTACCTATAGGTTTATTGGCTGTCTTCCCTGTTAATCTATTTCCTTCCCTTTTTTTTTTAGGTTCTTGTTCTAGTGTACAGTAAGAGAGATGGGCACCATTCTGACAAGTGGGTCTTGAGTCCAATCAGATAGCTGTTGGTTGTCTCCTTGGTACTCATGCCACTATTACACTGGTGATCACCTGTTGCCATGGTGATTTCTATTGCAACTTACAGATCTCATGCTATTGATGGGACTTGTGATTATTTCTTTCCCTCAGCAGCTTCTACAGTATTCCTTGGTACTGCGTAAGCTATCTAGCAAGGAGAAAGTTCTCAGAACAGTTCCAGTTGATATATTTTACCCATGTGCTGTGATCCATTTGTGTTGCATCTTCAGCAATAGGGTCTTACTGATAGTTTTTGGAGAATAACCAAGAGCAATGGCAAAAGCCTATACTGTTTGGGGACCTTTTAAGATCTCTCTGACCATCATTTTATCACTAGGTGCCAAATTCCCATTATTTCTAGTATAATTTTGTCCTCGTGTTCTTAGTGGATCAGCTCAAGGCTTTTATTTTATTTTCCCCCTGTTTTCCTCACTTTATGCTCCTCTGCATAGGGACTGCTCATTCTTATTCCTTTCTTTATAAGACTTTTTTTGACCTATTACTAGCATAGGATGTTCCTTTGGGGTTGCTTCCTACTATCTTTAGGTTTTTCTGTAAGTCCCTCTGTCCCTCCCATCTCCCATGTCCCTCCTGTTTCTCATTCCTTCATTCCCTGCTATGTAATTTTCTCAATTATTCCCTCCCTCCCCCTCGTCCCCAGACTCTAAATCTCCCCTTTAAAGTTTCATCCTAACCATCCCTTCCCACTTTCCCACTTATCATGGTTACGTACAAGTGTCAACTTGTCTAGCTGATGGGGAAGGTTCAGCCCATGGTGGGTGGGACCGGGCCTTGGAATAAAATACTGAGCTGATTGAGAGAGTTGGCATCCTTTTGTACACTTGGCCAGATATGCTGGTCTGGCAAGTAAGAATCATCCTTCTCTCAGCCATTATGTGGTGATGGTGTGGCCAATTCCCTCAGCCCTAGTGTTGGTGCATGCTCTCCCGTCAAGCTGGACTACAGACTGTAACTGGGAATCATAAGATAAAATTATCCCTTGTTCCCTTAAGCCATTTGATGGTCATTTCTCAGCAACCATGCAGACTGACTGCAACACCATTGTTAGGTCTTTTTTGAGTTTTCTGGCTCTTACAATGCTTTCAATTCAAATACATTGACAAGGATATCAGTTCAATCATCTGTATACGTCTGGCTTTTATGAATAGAATAATACCAAACATAGATATATAAATATCTCTGTGGTGTGTTTGACGTAGAGTACTGTGGATATATAACCACGAGTGCTACAGAGGCATCACAAGGTAGTTTTATTTTTAGTTTTTTGAGAATGATCTTACTGAGCTCTCTAATGACTGTGCAAGTTTCCATTGTCCCCAGTCATAAATAGGAGTTCCTCTTTTTCCCACATCCTGGCCAGCATTTGTTTTCTTGATGAGAGCCATGCTGACTGGGGTAGCCTGGAATCTCAAAGTTGTTTTAGTTTGCACTTTTCTGAGGTTGAACACTTTTTCAGGTCTTTATTGATCACTTGAGTTTCTTCTTTGGAGAACTGGCTCTTCAGTTCATTAGCTCATGTTTTGGTTGGATGATTTTGCTTTTAAAATTTACAGTTTTGCATATGATAACAATTGTGAAATACTCAACCATGAGGGTCTTCTATGACACTAAATCTTGTCCCAAAAGATTTTCTAAGAAGAGCAGGGACACAAATCGAGTTGGTGCATTTAGCATGCTGCCTATGCTGGTCTGTTTGTCACAGAAAAACTTCGCTGGTTCTGTGTCTGGATTGGTGGGTGGTGCTGACTTTGAGATTCTACCTGAAGATTGTATCTGCTCTCATGCAGTATGGGGGGGGTTGTAGTAAAACTATTTCCTGTTTGTATGACATGGTAAGTGGCCCTCGGAAGCCCAGTGACTGTGTAACCTACAGAATATCATGGCTGGAAGTCACAGCAATAAATTCAATGACACAAGCAGTGATAGCCGGGGCTGGAGAGGTGGCTCAGGGGTTAAGCCTCTGCCTTGCAGGCAGAAGGTCCTGAGTTCAGATCCTAGACCCCACGTATAGACGCCAGGCGGAAGCGGGGGCGGCCTGCGCTTCTGGTCCTGGTAGGGCGGAGCCTGTGAATCCCGGGGCAGAGTAAACAAGGAGGAGGTGGAGGCGTCCATGGTGGTTCCCGAATTCGTCCGTGGTTCTACACACACAAACATGCATACATACACACACGCGCACATGCATACACACACAATTGAATAAATAATAAATAATTTAAAAAAAAAAAGCAGTGATAGCCAAGTGGTAGTGGGGATGGGGCAGCTGGCATTTCCTCAGAGAGGGAACCAGAGGTCTCATTAGACCTTCACCTAAGACTCCTGCTTGCCTTCAGCTGCATACGCTTTTGGTAATGCCAGAGCATAAGATGTGAAAAGCTTAGAGTTACCCCTAGTCCTGTAAGTAACCTCAGTAAACCCATAGGTTCAGCAAACTAGTCTTGGAGGGAATCTTTTCCTTGGTCTGTTGGCTTATTGTCATATTTCTTTGCTTGTTCTCAGCAAATGTAAGACAATAGATGTAAACAGGTTTGCTGCTTTTCTTCTGGTATTTTTCAGTCATGATATAGATGGTTACTGTTAACAAATTTAGACAGTCTAGAATGGCCTGGAAGTAGGGTCTTTGGGCTTGACTGGTGGTGGTTGGGGGGAGCGTTATCTTGGTCAAGTCAGCTGAGGTGGGAAGATTCACCCGTTGTGCGAGGCAGGCATCCTGGACTGTAAAGTGGAAACTCTAGTATTAGTTCATTACTCTTTGCTTCTTGACTGTAGATGAACGTGACCAGCTGCTCCAAGAGCCTGCTTCTTGACTTCCTACATACTAGATTGAACCTATACCGCCTTGTGTTGTGTCTTCCAGGGTAGTTTATCATAGAACCGGAAAAAGAAACATGATTCTAACTAAATAAAATGGGGTCAGCAGGACAGCACAGTGGATAAGGAGCCTACTCATAAACCTGGTGACCTGAGTTGGATCCCTGGAAGCCTGAAAGATGGAAGGAGAGAAATGACTTCCAAAAGTTGTCCTCTGACCTCTACCCGTGTGCCATGGCATGCAAGTGTGCCCCCCTTTCTCTCGAATGAGTAAATAAATAGAATATTAAAAACTACACCTCGAGCAACATGCTGTATTTAAATTGTGTTATCTGCCTATCGTCTATCTGTTTTTCATCTGTCTGCCATCTATCCACCTATCACCTGTCATCTACGAGGAAAAAGCAAGAGAGGGCACGCACGTGCACAGAGCACATGTGGAGGGCAGAGGACTTTCTGAGTTGGTTCTCTCCTTCCGCCATATGGACTCTGAGCACCAAACTCAGGTCACCAGGTCTGTGTGCAGGGCCTCTAAGATCAGCCATCTTTCCTCAGCCATGTGACTATCACAAAGACAGTCAAGCGCAACTTTCTTGAGAGGCCCAGACCCGGCCTTTCTCTGAGCGCCTTTCTTTCTACCAACCCTTATGCTTAACTCTATGTCCAACTTTCTTCCTGATAAACTCCCCCTCTGCTTTGTGCTGGCTCACTCTCCAGCTCTTTTCTGTGACAAAGTCAAGAATCCAGGTTTCACTGAGCACGGGTCTCAGAAGACCTCAGGCTCCTGCAGTGGGCAGTGTAGAGCTGTGTCCCAGGTCCGCGATCCTCTGCTGTTGCCGGAAATTTAAATTTGATCTATAGCCATCATCTAGAAGTGACAATTCTTTTTGTATGTATGTGTTAATTAATTAATTAAGTGTATGTGTGTGTGTATGTCAGAGGGCACTATATGTCTTTGTGGAGGACCAAGGGTGACTTCAAGAATCATCCTGGATTGCTTCTACCTCCTTGCTTTCCTCTGGGAGTTCCTAGGTTCTGCCCATCAGGGCAGGAAGTGCAGGCTGCTGCCTTTTCCACTTTTTTTTTTTAATGTGGGACTTGGGATCTGAACTCAGGACCTTCTGCTTTCAAAACAGAGTCTTAACCCCGGAGCCATTTCTCCAGCTCTAGAAGTAACAATTCTTAAATTCTTATGTGATGCTATTTTATGCTTTTGTGGTATATTTCTGGAGAGAAAATGTTTGTTACTCTATCCATCTAAGCTGCATATGGGCCATTTAATCTAGAAGCAGACTAGAGGAGAAAAATATATGAAGACAAATGCGTCTGCAAAAAACACACATGAAATAGCAGATTTTATTCAGAGTCTATCGTATTTGGATTACTGTTACATTGTTAGTGATTTTGATCACTATTTTATTTTAATCTGGCTTTAAAACATTTTACATTATTCAAAAAAACAAATATTTTTATGATTGGACCAACTTTTTTTAACTGACCTTTGAAATGTTAGTTTTAAGTAATTTAAAAAATAAACTAAAAAAAAAAGCCCACTGACAAGTATCTATTGAACACATTTAATTACCACAGTAATTAAAAAGTTCAGATGTTTACTTTTTCGATTTAAAATTCATTATCAAGAATCTCTGGGACCTCCCTGTTATCCACAATGAGAGTGTGAATAATCTCTTCTCGCCGCTTCCCGCTGCTGACTGCCTTTATGTAACAGTCATGGTTCCCAACACTGAAGTGTGTCTGAGTCCCGTTGTCTGCAAACTCTCCCTGACAGCAAGAGGAGCAAGATGTCAGCCTTCCAGAGATATTTCTCCTCGTTGAAGCATTAACATCATCTAAAGTACTGATGGTCTAATGGAATGATGTTAGTGAAATGTCAAACTTTGCAAAATCATCATGCTTCTACAGTTTTGTTATAAATCAACGTTTCTTTTCTTTTACTTTTTTGCCTTTTTGAAGTAGGGTTTCAAGGCTAACCTAAAACTTGCTGTTCTCAAAGGTTGGAACTACAGGTACGTGCGCCACATCCAGACTCTCTCCCCCCTTCCTTCCTCTTTCTCTTTTTCTCTTCCTTCCTTCCTTCCTTCCTTCCTTCCTTCCTTCCTTCCTTCCTTCCTTCCTTCCTTCCTTCCTTCCTTCCTTCCTTCCTTCCTTCCTTCCTTCCTTCCTTCCTTCCTCCTTCCTTCTTCCTTCCTTCCTTCCTTCCTTCCTTCCTTCCTTCCTTCTTCCTTCCTTCCTTTTCCTTCCTTCCTTCCTTCCTTCCTTTCCTTCCTTCCTTCCTTCCTTCCTTCCTGTCCTTTCCTTCCTTCCTTCCCTTCCTTCCTTCCTTCCTTTCCTTTCCTTCCTTTCCTTCCTTCCTTCCTTCTTTCCTTTCTTCCTCCTTCCTCCTTCCTTCCTTCCTTCCTTCCTTCCTTCCTTCCTTCCTTCTTTCCTTTCTTCTTCTTCTTTTTTCTTCTCTTTCTTTCTTTTTTTCTCTTCTTTCTTTCTTTCTTTCTTTCTTTTTCTTTTCCTTTCTTTCTTTTCCTTTTCCCTTCTTCCTTTCCTCCTTCTTTTCCTCTCTTTCTTTTCCTTTTTTTTTTCTCTTCTCTTTCTTTCCTTTTCTCTTCTTTTTCCTTTCTCTTTCTTTTCTTTCTCTTTCTTTCTTTTTCTTCTTTCTTTTTTCTTTCTTTCTTTCTTTTTCTTTCTTTTCTTTTCTTTCTTCTCTTTTTCTTTTTCTTCTTTCTTTTTTTCTTTTTCTTTTTCTTTCTCTCTTTTTTTCTTTCTTCTCTCTTTTCTTTCCCTTCATTCTAACACAGGGCCTTATGTAGCACAGGGAGTCCTTTAACTCTCTGATCTGATTTTTCCTGTCTCCATCTCCCAAATGCTGGAATTACAGGTGTGCCCCACTATATTCTGTCTGGTTTATTTTTTAAAAGTAAAAATGGAAGCATGATAACAAAAATTGCTTAATTATTTATGGTATTTTCAGAGGAATTTATTTTATTTTATTTTCTGCATGTATAGGTGTGGGCGTGGGTGTATATAGAGGAGAACACTGTGTGTCTGCAGAGGTCCAAGACTGACTCTCAAGAATCATCTGGATTGCTTTACCTCCTTATTGCTTTGTTCTGGGGTTTCCCAGGCACTTCCGGGGCCAGAAGTGCAGGTCCCCACCTTTTCTGCCTAGTGTTTTCATATGGGATCCGGGATCTTAACTCAGGCTGTTTTGCTTATGAGTCAAAAGCTTAACCCTTGAGCCATCTCTCCAGCCCCAGTATCCTCATTTTATAAATGAGGAAATTGAGGAACATTAAAGGTAAACAACTTGCTGAAGGCCACATTCAGTAAGGGGAATATTTTCAACCAGTCCAAAACTCTGCCTCCTTGGGGTATTAGGTAGCTTAAAAGCAAAAGTAGACATGTAATCTAAAACCAGAAACCATTAAGTCTACCGAACCCTTGAGATGAATCTAGTTTAAATGAGATTTATCATGTAAAATGTAGTTGGATCTGGAACTTAGTGTGAACCAAAGAATGTAAATAACTCTTTATGATTTCTTTTGTGGTTATATATTAAATTATAATTCTTTTTTTTTCCTGAAGTAGGTCCCATTTTATAGTTCGGGCTGATCTGAAGTTCACTATATAGCTCACACTGGCTTCAAACGTATGCTAATCGTCCTGCCTCAACCACTTCACTCTTAGTACTGGGACTATAAATGTAAGCTCCCATGCCTAGTTTAATATTTTGATAAGCGATTTAATGCAAACATATAAAAATTAACTCATCTTAAATTTTGTTTGTGTCCCTAAAAAAATTGAAGTTTGGCATAAAGTTCATGTTATATTTTTACTGATCAGCATTAATCTAAAATAAAAAGACAAGACAGAGAAGAAAGAAAGGAGAGGCTTAGAGGACTGAAAAAAGGATTTACAAAGCAAAGACAGTTCAATCAGTGCCTTAACATTTGTACATGAACCGTTCAAATGGGGATGTAAGCCCGTGGGTAGAGGGCTTAGTATGTGCAAGAAATTGGGTTTGATGTCTTGCATGGCAGGACAGGCAGTCACCAAGCTTGGCTGTGAGCGCCACAGGAGCAGACGAGCGGAAGTGCATGGTCTAAGCAGGAGAAGCACAGAGGGAAACTCTTCCTGAGGTTTCAATGGCTCGGGCCAGAGGTTCTTAGGGAGATGCATGCAGGTCATGGGCTCTACAGGGTCTTTGCCAACTTTCAGGAAAAAATGGCAAAGTGTGCGTTGAGTTTTCAGACAGGTTCTTCAGTGAGAAACTCCCTGAGTCAGGTGGGGAGCTTGAACTCCTGACCCTCCTTGCATAGCTGTCTACCCTAGATTCCAGCCCCATGTGCTACCACCCCACCTCAGCTTGGGCAGAACTGGGATTTGAACCCTGGACCTCTGGGATGCTAGTCTGGCATCCTAACCACTGATCTGTGGCCCCAGCTTTCTCCACCTTTTTGTACTGAGCCTTGGAAATATCCTTTGGCCATATTGAGACAAGAGTTGGTAGCAGAATCCCTATAAATTACTTCTTGGCAATTCGATAAATATGATTCTGGTGATGAGACGCTGAGATGAGAAGAAAAAGAAGAAAAATCGTATGTAGCCCACTGACAGCCAGAGAAGTTTGCCGCAGGTCTCTACAGAGTAGAACAGATGCTGGGATATGGGAGCTGCCCACATGGCCCTGAAACTGAACTGTAATCATAACGAGGAGACAATAGGGTTATAAAGGACTATTTTCCACACATGTTGGTTTCCTGTCAGTTACAGAGACAAAGACATGTGGATAAATATTATTTTTACTTTATGTAAAACCACTTTTTTTTTTTTTTTTTTTTTTTTTTTTTTTTTTTTTTAGTGGTAAGGATGGAACCCAGGGCCTTACACAAAACGGGCCAGCCTCTCCGAAGGGCACATGCTTGACACCATCTCTTCTCAGTTGCATTGCAGAATTCCTTGAAAGGGAAGGAACATGCTCGGAAAACACTGATTCTCCATTAAAGAATTGCAGGGGAGGAATGCAGAGGCAGGACCCTGGGCCTGTCCCTAGACCCACAGTAGGTGTCTGACAAAAGTGATCATGGTCTTCTCCTGGCATGAAGAAGCCTCAGCATATCCCGGACCCTTAAGCACTGGGGATCAAGTTTGAAGGAGCCAGTTTATATTTCTCAGGCTTACGAAACGAAGTATATTCCCCTCCTCCATGCTTCAGAGCCAGACAAGATCAAAAAGGTTCAGGTGGTCGGCTGAGCAAGTTCAGCCCAGATCTCCTTCCTCTGAGCACCATCCTTCACCATCTTACACGTGTGACAATGAACAACGAAGCTTGTGACGAATGTGGCCGGCCCTGGGTTCCCATGGGAAGCATGACCGTGGACAGCAGGATCAGCGCTTCCTGTGTGTCTGGACACCCCAAGACCCATGGGGTTTCCACAGTGATTCCAGCTCCTGGGCTGCACCCCCTACACCTCCTGCTGCTCTCCAACCTGCACACACCATGTTAACTCATTGATCATTCCCGCCTCTTTCACATGAACGGCAGGTGATAGTAAAGGCCAAGCACCCCGCAGCCCGGTGGGTTTTTCAAGTCGCTTGGCCTCCAGGAGTGTAGCGCCGCCTTCCTCCTGCCTGGGTACTGTTGACCTGCAAATTGCTCTAGTCTGGCATTTGTGACAGCAGCACTGCCTGTCAGCAAACACTCCAGCAGATACTGTCACTACCTCAAAGACCTGGCTTGTTCAGAAGTACCCATGCTTCAGTGGAGAAAGCCTTCCTGCTCCAAGTGGGATCTGAGAGAACCGCATTGGCTGCAACAAGGGAAATGTTAGAAGTTGCATTTTTTGTGACATCCCAAGGGGATTGTTATGCATGACTTCAGATGAATAAACATGGAGGATGCCAGTTTTGAGTGACTTTTTTTTTTCATGTGTATGTGTGTATTGGGTGTATGCATGTGTGTATGCGTATTTGCGTGTGTGTGTGTTTGTGTGTGTGTGTGTGTGTGTGTGTGTGTGTGTGTGCGTGCGCCTGTAGAAGTCTGATGTTAGGGGCCAGAGAGATGGCTCAGGGCTTAAGACTCTGTCTCCCAAACAGAAGGTCCTGAGTTCAGATCCAAGGTCCCATGTAAAAATGCCAGGCAGAAATGGCAGCACTCAGCACTTCTGGCCCTAGTAGGCAGAGCCTGGGAAATCTCAGAGAGAAGCAAGGAGGTAGAAGCAATCCAGGATAATTCCCAAAGTCACCCTTGGTCCTCCACAGGGACACACAGTGCCCTATGATACACATGCACACACACGCACAATAAATAAATAAAATATTAAAAAGAAGTCTGATGCTAGGAATCTTCCTTGATGAAACCCAGAATGTTCCATTACAGTTAGTCTGGCTAGCCGGCTTGCTCTGGGGATTCATTGGCTTTACCTTTTGGAGCTGGAATCACAGGCAGGCTTCACACGTCCTTGGGCAATCATGGAATCTGGGGATACACATTTAGGTCCTTTTGCATGCACAACAAGAGCTTTAAAATGCTGAGCTGGGCTGGAGAGATGGCTCAGGGGTTAAGAATGTCCTGAGTTCGATCCCAGATCCCATGTGAAAACACCAGGCAGAAAAGGTAGCGGCCTGCATTTCTGGCCCTGGTGAGTAGGAGCCTGGGAAATCCCAGAGAGAAGCAAGAAGGAGGTAGAAGCAACCCAGGATGATTCCTGAAGTTACCCTTGGTCTTCCACAGGGACATACAATGCCCTCTGACACACACACAAACACACGCACACACACAATAAAAAAAATAAGAGAATTACTCTCCTTTGTGTTTTGTTTTTTTTTCTAAGAGTTCTCAGCACTGTAACCTGGTTCGTTCGCAGGTGCAGCCTTGTCATTGAGAGACTGAAGCAGGAGGATTATGAATTTGAGCCTGGCCTGGGCTCCATGGAAAACAAAAGATCCAGAATGAAGGAATGCAGCCACGTTGCTGGGGTCTCATCTGCAAGACGCCAGATGAGTAAAGGTCAACTTACCGATGACTCCAATGTTTTGCCGTTGCACCATATATCCATAGCGTCTTTTTCTGCAAAGGTAATATAAATTTGAAAAGTTACAATGTTCAGCTTTAAAGGTAACTCTGTACAGGTAATATATGATATTTTTTTTAGAAAAGTTGAGCAACACCGGTTCTAAAATTCCAACACTTCTAGTACTTTCAATATCTTTGAAGTTATTGGTACTATTATTATTGGACATGTCTCATATACTTCAAGCTGTCCTTAAACCATTATTTAGCTGAGGATGATTATGAATTTATGATTCTTCTTCTCAACATCCCATGTGCAGTTCTAGCAACTAACCCCGGGCTTCCTGCATGCTAGGGCAAGTCTCCTACCAGCTGAGCCACATCTCCGCCCCACCCACCACTCCTGGAACTCTTAACAATTGGAGAGACTTAATTGTTCATGGATAAAATAACAGTGACAAAAAAAAAAAAAACCCTTTCAGGAAAGATCATGGTCCTAGTAGAATTTCAATGAGGTTTTCATTTTGAGTTTGAGGACCATTTTATTGGAATTTGAAAGAAAAACCAAGCGGGGTCGGGAAGCTGTAAATCTTGGCCGTTGTTGGAGGAAAAGAGATGGACAGGACATAACCACGCCTTTCGAGTTAGGGTTTAGGGCGACCAGTGGGTTCAGCAAAGGAGGTGGACAAACAGCTGATGGTAGATCACTGGGGTCTTCAGAGACACGGTGAGGGAAACCAAAGGGTGGGGCATGCTTAGGATTTTAGTCAGTGGCCAAAAGATAACTCAGAAAAGTGGGCAAGTTCAGCTGGGAAGATCTGCGGCCAACTGCTTCTCATTTTCTTTCCTCTTTGACCTGTGTATGTCTGTGTACTGTGCACACATGTCTGCATGTGTGGGGGCGCACACACGTGTGTAGATTCATATGCACATGCGTGTGAGAGGTCTGAGGTTGACAACAGTATCTTCCTTGATTGCTCTCTGCTTCATTCACCAGGAATTATGTGGATTTGGGGGATCTGAATTCTGTTCCTCGTGCTTGTGTGACTCATCCTTTACCTGTTGAACCATTTCCCTGACCCTTGAAACAAAATAAAATCGCCAAAAAACTGTCTTTAAAGGCAGACACACACAAATGAACATGAAGGACCTTAACCCAGAAATGTTTAATATTGGTGACTAGGATCACGTTTCCAGCTACCTGCCACATTGACCCAGCATACTGGATGAGGGCACCAAGATAAGCTATCTGGGGCTCATGGAGAGCAGGTACACAGTAGAAACCCCACTTTCAGTTTCGCTCCAGCGGGACAATAAGCTTATTCTTTTTCACCATGGCACGCTTGGGAGAAAATGATTAGACTTCAAGGAAGATGTACAGCAGGAGCAGAAGAAACGGGGGTACCCAGCGTCCTCACCCACCAGTCCCGGCCACAGTTGGCCTTGGGGTGGGAGCCACGAAGCCTCCTGCCCCATTAGTGTTCTGGGAATCAGAAGGAAGACTGGGCTCCTCTAGCAGCAGAGAGAGGGAGAGGGAGAGGGAGAGAGAAAGAGAGAGACTGACTTAGGTTTGTGAGCCCCAGGGGCACCAGAAAGATGGGAGCAAGATCCTGCCCAGAGGTCACTTCAAAGGTTTGACTCTGGCAGGCCACCTGCCCCAGAAGCACAGCTATAAGGGGGCTTCTTGAGATAGGTGGGTACCTCGAAACTAGAGAAAACCTTTTGAGAAGGGTAGAGTGAAGCAAGGCAAAGGCGATGGTTGACTTTAGGTATAGCCAAATAGTGTCAGAACAACACATACGTGGTCACGGAGGAAGGGAATCCCAGCTCGTCTCAACTTGTGATGAGCCCGTAATGGCAGCACTTGGGAAACTGCTGCAGGAGAGTCACCATTTTTTTTAATACTTTGTGTGTGTGTGTGTGTGTGTGTGTCAGAGGGCACTATATGTCCTTGTGGAGGACCAAGGGTGACTTCAGGAATCATCTTGGGTTGCTTCTACCTTCTCCTTGCTTCTCTCTGGGATTTCCCAGACTCTGCCCACTAGGGCCAGAAGTGCAGGCTGCTGCCACTTCCACCTGGCATTTTTAGGTGAGACCTAGGATCTGAACTCAGGACATTCTCCTTTTAAGACAGTGTCTTAATCTCTGAGCCATCTCTCCTGCCCCAAGACTTTTCCTTTTCAAATCCTTTTTTTCTTTTGTAGATAACTTAAAAATTATTTATGTTATTTAAAATGACAATGGATTTTTGCTGTTTTCTCCCCCACCACCGCCCATTGCCCTCCCTCCTCCCACTGAGAGATATCTTCTTCCCTACAAGCTTTCCTCCTCCCCTATCACATTGGGCTCTGTAAGGGACATCCCTTCCTGCATGTGCTTTGGGTACCTGTTGGCATGGGCAAAATTTCAGTGTGTCCACCTGTTGCATGAAGGGCTTCTTTTTGTGACCAACTTATGCCATCAGTGGTCATTCCTAGAGGCTTGGGACCATCTGCATTACTCCTTTGTTCATAATGCATGGGGTTGGGCCCAATGTTGCTTAGACCTTGTCCAAGTGAGCTTGGTTGCAGTGAGTTCATGGTTTTATGAGTAGAGGGCACTGTCTGTCAAGGCCTCTCTCCTGACCTGGTTCCCACCTTCTTTCTGTCCAGTTCTCTGTGGTGTACCCTGCCTTTTGGCATGGGAGGACAGGGAGCATACGGGGGTATCCTGTTTGCTGTTCCTCAGTTGCTTACTTTCTGCCCTTAGATAAGTTGTGGTTGGTCCTCTTTATCGACCATTTCCTCTGAGCGAAGTCTTCATGGATGCAGGCTGACTACAGCTTTTTTCTACTGGCTTAAAGGTAAGTGCATAGAAAATGGTGGCTGTCATGTCTGTTTGGTAAGGCAATAATCATGGGTTCTCCTAGAATCTGAACTCTCTCCACTCAAGGGTGTTCAGCCGGACTTACAGTGACCAGTCATAGCTTTTCTCCCTTAGGATCCACGCATAGAGTGATTGGTTGTTCCCATACCGTCATGCCATTATTACACACTGTGGTCTTATTGTCTGGCTGGATCATGTTGAAGCTCGCAGGAGTCCCAGATGTGCAAGACTATGGATGGTGTTTCTCCTTCGGCAGCTTGCATATGCCCTCCCGGCAGTTCATAGCAAACCTGAAAGAAGTTAGCTTTGGGGTCACCTCCAGCTTTTTTTCTTCATGTCCTGGAGCCTATGTCTATGTTGTCTTCAGCAATAGGTTTTTACTGTCCATTCTGGTGTGCAACCAACAGCTGTGGCAATAGTCAATACTGTGTTGAGGGTTTCTAGGAACTTTATGATCAATAACTTCTTCTGGAATATGCTGTACCTGGTATTGAGGGTTTTGTATGGCTTTGTCTTAAAAAAAAAAAAAAAGAAGAGAGGGGACATGGACATAATGAAATTAAAAAATTAAATAAATAAATAAAGAAAGAAACAAAAAAACCAAAATAACCCTGCCCCTTAGCCCCATAAAACAAAACAATATAGAAAATAAAGATACATGCATCTACTTTCAATAAGAAAAAAGAAAACTGGGGCTGGTGAGATGGCTCAGGGTTGAGACTCTGCCTTGCAAACAGAAGGTCCTAAGTTTGGATCTCAGGTCCCACCCAAAAACGCCAGGCGGAAGTGGTGGTGGCCTGCACTTCTGGCTCTGGTGGGCGGAGCCTAGGAAATCCCAGATCTAAGCAAGAAGGAGGTAGAAGCAATCTTCTCTCTCTCTCTCTCTCTCTCTCTCTCTCTCTCTCTCTCACACACACACACACACACACACACACACATAAAATAAATAAAAAGTTAAAAAAAAGAAAAAGAAAACTGGGCCTGGTGCTGGCACGTGCCTGCAATCACAGCACTTAGGAAGTTGAAGCAAGAGAAAGACCTTTAACCTTTGATCCTCTTTGCCTCTATGTCCCCATGCTGGGATCCCATGTGTGCCGCCAGACAGAGCATATGTGGTGGGACTCTAGGTGCTTCCTGCAGGCTAGGCAAGCATTCTACCAACTGAGCTAGATCCTTCTTGTGGTGTGTGCACGTGTGTGTATGCACGTGTGTGCCTGTGTGTGTGCACGTGTGTGCTCACCTGTGTGAGACAGGGTCTTGCTCTGTGGTGAAAGCAATTCTGGAGCTCACTGTGAGGCCCAAGCTGGCCTCAAATTTCCAGGCATTTCCAGGCATGAGCCACCATGTCTGGCTTGGCTTGATAAATTTGTGTCCCTGCGGAGGCCCAAGGTTGACTCTGGAAATCATCCTGGATTGTTTCTACCGCCTTGTCATGGTTAGGCACAGGTGTCAACTTGACTGTTGAGGGTTTGAGCTCTGGGCACAGTTGTGGAGAATTAGTAGTTGAGTTCAGCCCAGAGCGAACCTGCAGGAGATTGTCTAGCTGATGGGGAAAGCCCAACCCATGGTGGGTGGAATAAATCATGGAGAGCTGGTTGAGAGAGTCGGCATCCTTCTGTGTACTTGCCCAGACATGCTGGTCTGGCAAGTAAGGATTGTCCATCTCTCAGTTGTTATGTGGTGATGGTGTGGCCAATTCCCTCGGCCCTGGTGTTGGTGTGAGCTCTCCCGTCAAGCTGGACTGAGAATTGTAACCGGGCTGTTGTAAGGAAATAAACCCCTTGTTCCCTTAAGCCATTGATGGTCATTGATCAGCAACCACGTAGGCTGACTGCAACACTCCTTTTTGCTTTGCTCTGGGATTTCCCAGGTTCAGTCTTCCAGAGCTAGAAGTACAGCTGCCACCATTTCTACCTGGTGCTTTTACCCGAGACCTGGGATCCGAACTCAGGATTGAATGCTTTTGAGTCAGAGTCTTAATCCCTGAACCATCTCTCCAGCTCAACATGAACATGGACTTATTTTTTAACTTCTTTTTTATTTTTGCATCTCTCTCTCTCTCTCTTTCTTTCTCTCTCTCTCTCTGTGAGGTGACTTTGGGAATCATTCTGAATTGCTTCTACTTTTTATTTGCTTTGCTTTGGAGTTTCCCAGGCTCCACCTTCTATTCACTACATAAAGTATAGCCTTCTGCAGATTCTGCCTGGTGTTTTTACTGGGACCTGGGATCTGAACTTAGGACTTCTGCTTGGGAGACAGAGTCTTCAGCTCTGAGCCATCTCTCTGGCCCCCAATGTGCTTAATTTAGACACATCAGCATAGGTATTCTTTGAGTGTACATCATAGAAGGATAATAAGTTACTTTACAAGTTTCTATTATGTGCGGAGGCACAGGGGCTGCCAGGGCTCCCCAACCCTTGGGAACCTACACAGCCTGGCCCTGAGGCAGGTCCCCAGCAGCAGGAAGCACAGGTGGGGACACCTGCAGCCACCTCTAAAATTTTGCCTACCGACCTCCTCCAAATGTTAAGAATTTTTAGGCTCGGTTTCAGTAAAATTGTCTTTCAGGATTTTCAGCCCCCCCCCCCAAAAAAAGAATTAATTGTCTTCCCTTGGTTTATGACAAAATAAACCTTTTTAATTGTTACAAAATGCTATTTGCTAGCATCCAATTAAACTGTGGACTGTAAAGACATGGACAAATACATTATATATTCTCATACCTCGGGAAATGCCATTTTTTAGATAATTAATTAATTTTGGTTTTTAGATGGAAGTTTTTAATGGAGTTCCAGAACTGCCAGGCCCATTGTAGGAAGAGGGAGAGAAGAAAGAAAGAAAAGGAAAAGAGAGAAGGAAGTAGATAATTATCTAAATAAATTTCATTTATTCAATTGCTAAATTAATAAGATGACATTAATAAATTAGACTCTTCGGTGGGAGAATTGGCTCAGGGGCTAAGCCTCTGCCTCAGAAGCAGAAGGTCCTGCGTTCAGATCCCAGATCCCTGTGCCAAGCAGAAAAGGTGGCGGTCACGGAAGGCGGAGCCTGGGAAACTCCAGCGCACAGGAATTAGGAGGTAGAAGCAATCCAAGGTGATTCCTGAAGTCACTCTTGGGCCTCCACAGTCACACACAGTGCTCTCTGATACACACACACACACACACACACATACACCCAGAGACACACATGCCAAAATAACAAATAAATATTTTTTAAAAATTAAGAAGGGAGGTGGACCATGGCTGGGAGCCGGGTGGAGACCGTGGGGAGCGTGTTCTCGCGGATGCGGGACCTGCTACGAGCTGGGGTGTTGGAGGAGGAGAAGCCGCTGTGGCTTGACATACATGAGGCCTTTCCGCCGCCAGGGAGCCAGTCTTGCAGAGACATCGTTTGCGGTATGGCAAAGCCAAAGTCAACATCCAAGATATCTTTTACCACGAGGATCGAATTCGATCGAAATTTTTTGCTGCCTATGGATCTGGTCAGAAAGCTTTTGATCTGTTCAATCCGAACTTCACGTCTACCTGTCAGCGGTTCGTGGAGAAGTATATTGAGCTACAGGATCGTGAAGAAACAGATGAAGAGAAATTATTTGTGGAAACCGGGAAGATTTTATTGGCAGAAGGTGGGATTTGGAGATGAGTGGGGAGAAGCACCGTCAGGGACAGACCCCACACTGCTCCCAAAGGAAACAAACCTCAGAAAGACGATGCCCAAGACCAGCAAGTGAAGGGATAGGAAGAGCTGTCGATAGGCTCCCCTCTCACCCCCTCCCCGTCCCCCCAAGAATCTGCCACTGTGTGTGCTGACCGCTCACTGGGCTCACTGGACCGATGCTGAGCTACGTTCCACAGCTGGACAGTTTGGACGCTTCTGGATCTGAGGCGTCTAGTTGGCCCTCTCTTAGTTTGTATTTCTGGGTTGTCATAAAATCTCATGGTTTGAAAGACGCAATTTTGTGAACTTTCATTTCAGGGTACTATAAATAAATAAATGATTCTCTAGTTGCTAATGAAGTAAATTTACTTTGAACCTGGAAATTGCATGAGGAAACCTTTGAGGGATTGTTGGAGTGGGACTGGGGTGTTCATGCTGGCAGGTGGGCGTCTGTGTCTAGCTATCACCTTTCTGTCAGGCTTATTTGTGCACATGGTGTGATAGTGTGGAGATAATTTCTTTTTCTTTAGAACTATTGACTTCAATCTGAGGGCTAATCCAACTTTTCTTTTTTGTAAAAGTGAGGACCTGCCTGCCATTGATGATGGACAAAAGCCAAAATTGTCATTTTATTTTTAATTAAAAAAATTTAAAACTTAAAAAAAATTAAGAAGGGAGATAGCTCAATAGATAAAGTACTTGCTATGCAAGCGTGAGGGTTTTAGTTTGAATCCCCAGAATTACATAAAGATGGGAGGTTGGAGAAGGGAAAAAATCATCCAAAGTCACCTAGCCAATGAAGCAGTAACTACAGAGAGACCCCGTCTCAAAGTGGAAGACGGCAACTGAAGTTGTTCTCTGTCTTCTGCACATATAGTCACAGGCAGGAACATGTGGACATACATACACCTACCTCAAATGAGCACAGACAGACACACACACACACACGCATGTATTTATACAAAGCACATTAGCTATGAATAACTCTTTCATTTCCTGTCATATTCAAATCTCTTATTAAAGTTTTTTTATTTTTTTTATTGTTTATTCAATTGTGCGTGCATGCATGTGTGCGTGTGTGTGTGTGTATGTGTGTATGCGTGTGTGTGTGTATGTGTACGTGTGTGTAGAACCACAGACGAATTCCAGAACCACCATGGACGCCTCCACCTCCTCCTTGTTTACTCCGCCCTGGGATTCACAGGCTCCGCCTTACCAGGACCAGAAACGCAGGCCGCCCCCACTTCCTCCTGGCGTCTATACGTGGGATCTAGGATCCGAACTCAGGACCTTCTGCCTGCAAGGCAGAGGCTTAACCCCTGAGCCACCTCTCCAGCCCCTCAAATCTCTTATTAAAGTTTATAGAGGGATCAAGTAAACAGTTATTATTTTAAAAATCCAATAAGTTCTGTAAAAATAGCTCTGACTTACCCAAAACAACTCTAATGTCCTCACCATCCAAAGGCAAAACTTATGTGTTGGTAGTCTTTGATCTGTTTTCCATGTACTTCTTGAAGCTTTTACCATTAATTTCCAGACTGTATTTGAAAACGTAACTTCCATTGGTATGTATATTTAAGGTTGCCTTTGTTTTTGCAGCTCCGATGTAGCCGGTCTTTTTGTCTGACAATTTGAACATCCACTGTTTTCTTATTTCTTCCTAGAATACAGTAGATTAAAGTACACATATTCCTTATGTAGCAATTTTCTCTGAATCTAACATTCCATCCTGGGGTTGGCTGGAGTGCTGAAGGGTGGGGTACCTGCTCGCAAACCTGGTGGGCTTGAGTTCAATCCCCGGAGGCCACATTGTGGAAGGAAAGAACTGACTTTCAAAAGTTGTCCTCTAGTCTCCATTCTAGCTCACCATGACATCACATCATCCCCCTCTTGCCCTCATCTGTCTCCTTCTCTCCCTCCTTTTCTCTTATATAAATGAATAAAATATATTTTTAAAATAATGTAAAATTTCAGGGACACTAATAAGCAATGATATTTATATTTTACTAATTTGTAGTATAAAGGTTTCAGAAAGTCATCTTAAGATTCCATGTTCTGTAGTGTGTGTGTGTGTGTGTGTGTGCGCACGCGTGTGTGTTTGTGTGTAAGAAAAACAGAGAAGAGAGAAAGTGTGTGTTGTGTGTGGGGTGTGTATAAGAAAAACAGAAGGGGGGAGAAAGAGAGAGAGAGAGAGAGAGAGAGAGAGAGAGAGCACCGAGCACAAGGGCACACCATGGCATACATATGAAGGTCAGGCAATGACTTTCAGAAGCCAGTTGTCACTTCCGTGTTGCTGACAGGGTCTTTCTCGTTTCTTCTGCTGTGCTTCCTCCTCCTGGCTAGCTGACTTGTGAACTTCCGACGGATTGTCCTGTCTGTGCTCCCCATCTCTCTGCAGGAGTGCTGGGTTTATAGACACATGCTACTGTGCGTTTCTGGTATTGAACCAAGTCCGTGCGATCTGGGTATTGAAGTCAGGTCTTCAGGCTCACACAGCAAGCAATTTTACCGTGGAACCATCTCGCAGGTCTATGTTGTGCATATGTTGTGATCGCTAGGAGTTTGCCTCATGCAGCAAAATGATATAGGAAAAAGATAATAACTACGATAAGGAGCCTGATTTCCTCTAGCAGAAGGATATCGACAAAACCAAAGTCACGCACTGTCTTACCTTCCCATCCACATACACCACTGGTTTGCCTGATGTGGTCTCATGTTCAAATTCGATCTTGTGGTCTTCCTCGATTAAAGCAATGTCCCAAATGGCTACAGGATCTGTCTTTTTCTTCAGGCTATAAAGAGTGTCAAGGGAATAAGATGATGTCATTATAATGTGCTAAAACAATAACAAAATAACCAATTTATCCTTCCAAGATGAAAATATCAGATTTTGTGTGTGTGTGTGTGTGTGTGTGTTTGTGTGTGACAAGGTCTCATGTAGTCCAGGCTGGCTTTAAACTTGCTTTGTAACTGAAGATGACCTAGTACTTTTGATTCTCTTGGCTCCACCCCTCCAGTGCTGGGGTTACAGGTGTGCACGGGGTCTGTACAGGGCAGGGGGCAGAGTTGTCATGGATACTAGGCAAGCATTCTAGGCAAGCACCAAGCTACATCTCCAATATGAAAATATCAGATTTTTCTGTGTATATGTAGTGTATATCTGTTCTTTCTCCCCCTCCCCCTGTCCCCGGTGTAGGGAACGGGACAATGTGTGTGCTGTGGAAGCCCAAAGGTAACTTTAGGAATCATCCTAGATTGCTTTTCCTCCTAATTACTTTGTTCTGGAGTTTCCAAGGCTTGGTCTTCCAGGGCCGGAAGTGTTGGCTACTATTGGCATTTTTATATGGGATTGGGATTTGAACTCAGGTCTTTTTGCTTTTAAGGCAAAGGCTTAATTTCTGAGCCCCCCAAATGCCACATTTTTAAAGGCTCTAAAATTGTAAAACATTAAAGCATGTACTGATTATTCTTCTCTTTTGCCGTGAGATACCCCTGAGATTCAAAGGGAGAAAGCTAGATTTTCTCAGCTTGCAGTTCTAGAGGGGAACTGGTCTTTCATGGTGGAAAAGGCGTGGCCGGCAGCAGAAGCTGGAGCAGGCCTAGGTCATGTCTATCATGGAGGTAGAGAGCTGCTGCAAGCTCAAAACAGGCTCACTAATTCAAGCAGGGCTTGTGACTGCCTTCCTCCAGCAAGGCGCCAACTCCTAAAGGTGCCATGACTTTCCCAATACATGAGCCTGCCGGAGACAGGCTCATGTATTTCAAACCATGATAAGTGATATCTCCTAGAAAATGCTACTGTTTTTTTCCTCTTATTTGCTTTTTGCTTTTGAGAGGACTACTGTGTGTGAATATAGTCTAATAATTCCAAACAAAGTCACAGGAATGCTAACTGAATTAAGAACCCATCAGTTTACCCTGGACAGCAATCCAGGCTAGACTGTGGCTCAGTAGAGGAAAAGCAAAGCAAAAGTTCCTACTTTAAGTTCCATCCTTTAACTCAGGATTTGAAGGTTTCCTTTTTTTTTTTTAGGTTTTATTACTTCAAAACAAGATTTCTCTGAATATCTCACACTTAGGCTAATGATTAGTGATTCTTTTGAACATAGTAGCATTTTTGCTTTTTTTTTTAAATGAATTGGTTAAATTTGTTGAACTTAGGGATGGGCTTTATAAACATCTTCATGCAAGTGTAAATGTCTTTGGACCATATTTGTTCCCTAGATTAGCTTCTTTTTCTCTCTTCCCTTCCCTCTAAGTTCCTCTCTTTTCCCAGACAGTTTGTTTGCTTTCTTTTAAAATTTACAATGCTGTTTAATTATGTTGTACAATACACCCAGAGACTTTTCACCCACTGCTGTGTTTTGTCATTAGCTTCTTTCTCCTCCAACAATGGCTTCGTGCCTTTTCCAACAATAAAAATGTTTGGAAGCTGGAGAGATAACTCAAGGATTAAGACTCTGCTTGCAAGCAGAAGGTCCTGAGTTCAGACCCCGGCTCCCACACTAAAGCGGTGGTGACCTGCATGTCTGGCCCTGGTAGACAGAGCCTGGGAAATCCCAGAGCAAAGCAAGGAGGAGGTGGAAGCAATCCAGGATGATTTCTGAAGTCATCCTTGCTCTTTCACAGGGACACACAGTGCCTCTGATACACACTTACACACACATACACACGCACACACACACACTCTCATACACGCACACACACACACAAGAATGAATGAATGCATGAATGAATAAATAAATATTTTTTTAAAAATGTTGGAAAGTTGAGTGGCAAAAGTTCTTGTTCACATGAACATCAAAAGAGTCAGGACTTTGGGGATCACAGCGTTTCTTCCTGAGTTAGTCACTAAGCACAGGTTACTGGTGTCAAACTTGATGAAGATTTCTTACAAATCTCCAAACTGATGTGAATGATGTCATTCCCCTTGAGAAGGGGATTAGGATAGCAATCAGTCCACACATTGTGTGTCACCAGGTGAGAGATTCCTTTTGTACCCGCAAATGTCTTTCTCACTTTGCACAATTTGTACATGGCCTCCTCCGGTGTAAAAAGGAAGAAGAGCAGAATGTCCCCCCCACCATGTCCCGTCCCCCCCTCCCCCCCCCCCGCCCTACAGCAAAAGAAATTCTCCTCATTGCTGATGACAGCCATAATCCAGCAGGGGGCGCTATCTCATCCCTGCTTTGGCTCTCAATCTTAGAGAAAGGGCTGTGTGCAAAGTTTCACTTTATCTCTGGTCATACTTGCCTGTTCTTCAGGAAAAAGATGAGAGGCAGAAATGCTGTTATCTTGTGGGGAACAGCGGGGTATACACGGGACAAATGTAATGTTAGATGTATCCAACAGGCAATGTTTTGGAACTGCTGCATGTGCAGATGTTTTCTGGGACCACTAGTCATGGCTACATCAGGAACAGAAAGAGTCACACTGTCCTGTTCCTACTTTCATGTCATATAAAGGGTCCTAATTTGCTATTCTAAAATGGAAGTATTCTTTAATATAGATGAAAATAATATAAAATGTTTGAAAACAATTTTTAGCATTATTACAGGAAATCTTATTTCATTTTATTTTACGTGTGTGTGTGTGTGTATGTCTGTGTGTGTGTGTGTGTCTGTGTAGAAGAGAGTGCTGTGTGTGTCTGTGAAGGCCCAAGAGTGACTTTCAGAAATCATCCTGTATTGTTCTAACTCCAATTTTTTGCTTTGTTCTGGGGCCTCTTGGACTCTCCCTTCTAGAACTGGAAGTGCAGGCCACCACCATGTCCACCTGATGCTTTTACTTGGGATCTGGGATCTGAACTCAGGTTCTTCTGTTGGGGCAGAGGCTTAATCCCTGAACCATCTCCCGAGCCTGACTCAGAAAGCAGAGCTGTACATTCTACATGATGCGAAATATGTTCATAACAGGATAGCGAGTTCTCTGAGTGATCCTGACAGTCTTGAAACTTGAAAAGTCTAGTTTTGTTGCAAGTAAGGACCTTTTATTTCTCCTTTATTATCTTCAAATATAGGACTCTCATTTCCTGACATCATCATCATTCGGCTATCCAATTAGCAATCAGGAAAGAACAAAAGCGAACTTGTAGTGTCATAGTTAAGCACAGGTGTCAAGTTAACTGTTGAGGGTTTGAGCTCTGGGCACAGTTGTAGAGAGTTGATGGCTGAGTTAAGCCCAGAGCAAACCTGAAGGAGATTGTCTAGCTGATGGGGAAGACCCAGCCCGTGGTGGGTGGGATTAGGCCCTGGAATAAATCACAGAGAGCTGGTTGAGAGAGTCAGCATACTTCTGTTCACTTGGCCAGACATGCTGGTCTGGCAAGTAAGGATGGTCTATCTCTCAGCCGTTATGCAGTGATAGTGTGGCCAGTTCCCTCGGCCCTGGTGTTGGTGTGTGCTCTCCCATCAAGCTGGACTGAGAACTGTAACTGGACTATCATGAGGAAATAAACCCCTTGTTCCCTTAAGCCGGTTGATGTCATTTATCAGCAACCATGCAGGCAAACTGCAACATGTAATAAAGAGAGGTTGAAAGCTAACACTGGACAGGATGGCCAGTTCCTGAAATGCTAGCTTGAGGAGACTGAGGCCAGAGGACCAGAAGTTCTAGGTCAACATGGGCTACATAGTGAGTTCCAGGCCAGCTAGGACTCCAGAATGAGACCTTGTTACGATGACAGCAACAACAACATCAACAGACCAATATTACTTCTTGGCCTTTTTTTGACTAAGATCAAGTTGACTTGATCAAACTTGACTAAAACAACAACAAAGTCATACCAAATATAAATATTTTCCGATGAGTACCATATCAGTTTGTGAATGTATAGCATTCAGTCCTAGGAGGTCTGGGGCTGTAGGTCCCTGGTACAGATAGTACTTGCCTAGTAATTAAATTAAATTAAATTAAATTAAAGTGAGCACTCTCTACCATAACCAAGGGCTAAGAGTCAGGCACTTTGAAAACAAAGCAAAATATTGAGCCTACCAACTCTAGCATTTTTTTCATCATCATGGAGACTCAAGGTAACATATCACCCCTTGACCCTACTACTGATCCTGGAATCTTTTTATCCATTGGGGCTACAGAGGGCCCCAATACTTGCATCAAGAATAAAGGACATTTTTTCATGCAACCCCACCTTGAAGCATAATTCTCACCAACAAAGTTCATATAATGCTCAAGAAAATTTTCCAAAATCATCTCTCAAAACCTTGCTTGAGGGGCTGGAGAGGTGGCTCAGGGGTTAAGCCTCCGCCTTGCAGGCGGAAGGTCCTGAGTTCGGATCCCAGATCCCACGTATAGACGACGCCAGGTGGAAGCGGGGGCGGCCTGCGCTTCTGGTCCTGGTAGGGCGGAGCCTGTGAATCCCGGGGCAGAAGGAGGTGGAGGCGTCCATGGTGGTTCGAGAATTTGTCCGTGGTTCTACACATACACAGACACACACACACACACAGACACACAGGCGCGCGTGCGCACATACACACGCACATGCGCACAGTTGAATAAATAAAAAAAAATTTTAAAAACCTTGCTTGAGGTTCTTTTAAAAGAACATTTATTATCATTTGACAATCATACATGTATATACTGTGTTTTGGTCACTTCGTCCAGTCTCATTAACTTTCCTCAGCCCACCCCCGACAAGCAACCCTTCTTCCCGACAATTCTCCCTTCTATTTTCATGTCTTTGAGTGTGTGCACATGCATGCCACTGACTTTAATTAGGGTTGCTTGCATGAATGTGAATTGGGATCATTTACAGGAACAAGGGCGACTTCCTAATAGTCACACCACTGAAGAAAACAACTTCACCTCTCCAAGGGCCATCATGAAGGAAACAATTAACAAGCACTGGCAAGAATGTGGTGGGAACTTGAAGTAGTGCAGCCACTATGGAAATCAGCATGGAAGTTCCTCGAAAAACTGACAATAGAACTATAATATGATTCAGTTTTGTACTACAAGTTATATGCTGGAAAGAATTTAAGTCAGCATACTGTACAAGTTTGTTTACCTGGAATCAGCATAGGTGCCCATCAACATGCAAATAGATAAAGAAAACAAGGTGTCTGCATTAACATTGGCTGAGTAGTGGCTGGAACTGGGCAAGGGAAATAAGCCAGATTTGAACAACAGTTTTCTTTCATGAGTGGATTGGAGATTTCAAAACCAAGTTTCAGAGGTTAAAGCCTTTGTCTCCTAAGCAAAAGGACCTGAATTCATGTCCCCAGATCCCATATAAAATGCTGGGAGGAAATAGCAGCAGCTGGTCAGCTGGTAATTTTGTGTGTGTGTGTGTGTGTGTGTGTGTGTGTGTGTGTGTGTGTGTGTGTGTGTGTGTGGTGGGGAAGGACAATTAGAGAGGGGACTGGGCTGAAGAGATGATCAATGTACCTGCGGCTCCCTCTGGCCTCGAACCTGCAGCATCTCTACCTCTGCAGCCTCTTTCTCCAGCCCCGGGTGAGTAGCCTGACTTGCCTAGAGCAGGCGATGCTTCTGAAGTGTGAACAGAGTGCCTGAGGCGGCTCCCACCTGGGCCCGGGGCTCACCTGTGCCCCCCGGGGCTGCGGAGTCTTTCGCAAAGCAGCGGGTTGGTTCTGACTCCTCACTCCGCAAGGTCTCGCGCCCCGGGCAGGCATGAGTGCAGAGCAGGGCAGGCTGTCATTTGTTTCCCTGCGGTCCTCACCCAGCCCCTGTACTCCCCACCCCGCGGCTTTGTTGCCTGCACAAACCTTTCCCAGCCTGTCCCCAAAACATCACGGAGTCCCGCCCCGTGTGCACCGCCCAGCCAACAAACGTTGCTAAGAGTCACCCGCCTGCCTGCACCAGCGGGCATCCCTGGCATCCCCCGTTGAACCTGGTGCTGGAGCCCAGCTGCTGCGCTGCTCTGAAGCTAGAGGAAGGTCAGCCGGTTCGAAAGCCGCTCTATAGGTCCCTTCACCTGGCCCCCCATCTCCCCCTTCACCCCCTGTGATACTGAGGATCGATCGGAAATCCTTGAGTATGTCCTCTGCCACTGAGTATATCCGTGGTTCTTTTTATCTTGAGACAGGCTGGTTTTGAACTTGATCTGCATTTTTCAGATTTGTGATCCTCGGGACCCAGCCATTATTTATGTGTGTGTATTTTGTCTATGGGTAGATGTGTGTGTGTGTGTGTGTGTGTGTGTGTGTGTGTGTGTGTGTGTGTGTGTGTAGGCATGTATGCAAGCGGGCATCAAGTGTGTGTGCCTGTCTGTGAAGGTCCAAGGATGATTTCCCGGATCATCCTGGATTGCTTCTACCTCCTTATTGCTTGGCTCTGGGGTTTCCCAGGCTCCGCCTTCCAGGGCTGGAAGTCAGGCTGCCACCGTTTTACCTGCTGGTGGGGCAAAGACGGACAGCCGAGCCATCTCCCCAGCCCGGCCATTACTTCTTTAAAGACGCAGAATCTTTAGGAGGCGTCTGTGCTCCGCTGCCTCTGCCTGCTCATCTTGATTCCAGCCGTAACCATGCAAGCTGCGCCGCTGGCTCTTTCCAGCTGGACGCTCCCCACCTCTTCCCTTAACTTCTGTTTTGTCAGTTAGATTGTTTTCAGTTTTTTCTAAAAGAATATTTTCTTATTTTAAGACAGGGTCCTGCTTGTAGTTCATTCTGGATTGGACGCCACTATGTAACCAGGCAGACTGAACTTGCAGCAGACTGAACTTGCAGCAATGCTACCTTAACCTCCACAGTACTAGGATTACAATCAAATTCCCTCCCTTCCTCCCTCCCTCCCTCCCTCCTCCCTTCCTTCCTTTCTCTATTTTCTTTCTTTCTTTTTCTTTTTCTTTCTTTCTTCTCGTTTCCTTTTTGCTTTCTACTTTCTTCTTGCTTTCTTTCTGTTCTCTCTTTCTCTTTGTCTTTCTCATCTCCTCTCCTCGCCTTTTTCTCTGTCTTTCTTTCCCTTCCCTCCCTCCCTCCCTCCCCTCCCTCCCTCCTTCCTCCCTCCCTCCCTCCTCTCCTTCCTCCTCCTTACCCTCCTCCATTCGTCCTTCCTCCCTCCCTCCCCCTTCTTCCTTCCTATCCTCCCTCCCTCCCTCTTCCTTCCTCCTCCCTCCCTTCCTCTTCCTTCCTTCCTTCCTTCCTTCCTTCCTTCCTTCCTTCCTTCCTCCCTCCCTCTCTCCCTCCTTCCTTCCTTCTTTCCTTCCTTGCTTTCTCTTTCTTTTCTTGTGTGTGCCTGTGTGTAGAAATCATTTGAGTGTGTGCGTTTAAATTGTTCTGTCACCATATTGTTTTGCTCTGGGGTTTCATACACTCCACCTTCCAGGGTTAGCATTGCAGGCTGCCATCATATCTGTCAGGCATTTTTTTAAACTCAGAGTTTTTTGTTTTGTTTTGGTTTGTTTTTTCTTATGAGGCAAAGACTTTAACTCCTAAGCCATCTCCCCAGCCCTCTAGGTTTCTTTCTATTCCTTCTCCCCCTTTTTTTGAAGATAGGTTTCACTCCATAGCCCAGACTGGTAGAATCCTCATTATGTGACCCAGACTGACCTTGAACTTGGGGCAATCCTACGTGCTGGGATTATAAGTGTGAGCCACTATATTCAGCTCACCTTTCTCTCTCTCTGTCTCTCTGTACTCTCTCTCTCTCCCTCTCTCCTTCCCTCCCCCAGAAGGCACTGTGTATGTACCTGTGGAGGCCCAAGGGTGACGTCAGGATTATTCTTGATTGATTTTCCTCCCTTTTGTTCTTGCTCTGGGATTTCCTAGCTATGCCTTTCAGGACTGGAAGCACAAGCTCCTGCCATTTCTGCCTGGTGTTTTTACATGGGATCTGGGATCTGAACTCAGGTCCTTCTGCCTTCAAAGCAGAATCTTTACCCCTGAGCCATCTCTCCAGTCCAGATATTGTTTCTTTCTTTCTTTTTTTAAACAGAAGAAATGGAAAAAAATTGTATTATTAAACAAAATGAGTTTACATCTTTCCCTCCTCCCCCTCCCCCTCTGTCCCATCTCCTCTCCTGCCTTCCCCTCTGTTCACCAATCCAGCCATGACCCTCCCACCCTCATGTCCCTCTGTACTAGTCCTGGACCTCTGGGGTCTGTACTAGTACTGGACCAGGCCTCTTGGCAGTATATGTGGCCCTTCGGTGGACAAACCCATCAGTGGGGGAGCTCCTCTTCTCTTGTCTGGCAATTGCCCCAAAGATTGTTTATGAATGTAGTTGTTTCTCCTAAGATCCTTGTTGGTCCACGGGGAATGTTAATTTTCTTACTTGTCTTCATTTTTATATATTTGTATTAGTCGACATTTTTGTATGTATGTAAAATTATGGAAGCTCTAACATAATAATGTTATTCCTCAGTGAATTCATTTCAGCTTCTGCCAAATAGACTAGTAAGAGATCAATTTTGTAAACACATGGTGCCAACTCAAGCCTGAGTTTAGATCTTTGCATGATATCATCTGTTTGCAGTCAATATAGGGTTAGTGTGCAGTCTGTTCTGAAATTTAATAGAAATTCTGGAGAGCTTCTCAGGATACCAGGCACTCTTTAGGAGCTGGGTGAATGCCATCGGAGTTAAAGATGGGCAGAATTTCAGACCCCGTTGCTCTCCTGTCTTTGGAATTTCAGGTCTGCCTTGGAAGCCTGCAGCTCCAGCTTTGGGCCACTTGATATTGTGAGACTGTGGGAAGCTCTGCTTCCCTTCTCAGGTTTTAGGTAATCGTGCTTACCTAAGGTGTCTTCTTGGCCAAAAAGCTTTGAATATTAGAGCTGTCTCAATGTATGGCCCATTTCCCTACGATCCTAACTCCTTTCCTAGAGGAGCCAGATATCATTTCTTTTTCTTTCTTCTTTTTTTTTTCAGATATCTTTTCTTAAGAAAGGAACTTATAGGTTGGAGAGATGGCTCAGGAGTTAAGACTCTGCCTTGCAAGCAGAAGGTCCTGAGTTCAGATCCCAGGTTCCATGTAAAAACACCAGGCAGAATGGTGGTAGCCTGTATTTCCAGCCCTAGTGAGCGGAGCCTGGGAAATCCCAGAGCGAAGCAAGAAGGAGGTAGAAACAATCCACGATGATTCCTGAAATCCTCTACAGGGACACACAATGCCCTCTGATACACACATACACACACACACATACACACATAATATATTAATTAAAAAAATAAAAATCTTTTTCCTGGTACCTTTCAAGTTATCATTTGCATACTATTTTATGATTCTTGTTTTGTTTGCTTTGGGCAGTCTTACTATGCGGCCAGCTTGTCTTTGACTTTTTTTTTTTTTTTTTTTTTTGCTAATTTTTGCTAATGATACGTTGATGTCCTTGAGAGTGGGAATCACAGCTGCTCAGCTTTCCTTCCGGTATTTTCCTTTAATATGAAGGCTCATAATACCTCTCATATTTGTGAATGAATAAATAAAGATTAGGACTAGGTAGTATTGTGAGGGTCAGAATATACCACCTCAAAATATGATGATTTTTTGACATTTTTTGAGTTGTTTCAACTTGCTTTTTTTCATTATTTTTCTAATTTTTTAAAAAAACATTTGCTCTGGTTTCTTATTTATTGAGGGGAGAGAGAGAAAGAGAGAGAGAGAAGCAGTTGCATAGTTGCATACCTATGCCATGTGGGCTTACAGGGACTGAACTCAGATCTCCAGGTTTGCAAGAAAGTGCTTTACCCACTGAGCTATCTCACTGGCCCTAGTTTTCTAGTTTTTTATAAGCATTTTGAGTACTTATCCCTATTTTCCCCCCATCCTCCCTCCTCCCGTTCCCCTTTTCCATTCCACTTCCTCCCACTCTCCTGCCTGTCTGCTTCTATGGACTCCACAGAGTTCTCTCTGGCTTGTCTACTCTTGTGGGGATTCAGGCCTCTTGTGGCGTACCAAGTTGCCTCTCTTCAGGCCACCCCACTGACAGGAGCATTTCCCTTCACTCATCCAGCTTTAGTTCTCAAGGTTTCCACACTATGTTCTTATCTCTCTTGAGTTTCTCTATCATCTATGGGGACATGTTGGTGTGTCAGTCATTACACAGGTCTGGGAAGGACAAGTCTCACTGCAGTGAGTTACCGGATGCAGTAGTCCTGCCTTGAATGGAATGTCTTGTCCAATAGTGGACTTTTCTATCTTTAAGTTCTTACGGTCTCATTACACCTTCTTCTGAGAGGATCCCCAAGCCTCAGGATAGGGAGAGATTAGGTGGGCCTGATTCTGGGAGAGCATTGCCAGGTTTCTGCATTATGGCTGACCCTTGTTGTCTTCCTCAGTGCTCTCTACTGGCCCAAACTCCATCCTGTGAGGGTATTGAGATTCCCTACTTCTGTTGTAGAAGACTTCTAGGCAGAGTGTTAAATATTCTTCAAATCTATGGATATAATAGTAGCTATTTATAAAGCAGCTTGGTGTACTGTTTTCCTGCCTGTAAGTTCATTGCCTGTTTCTCCCTATTGATCTGTTTCCTTTTTTTTTTTTTTTTTTTTTTTTAATTTGGTTCTTGTTCTAGTTAGCAGTAACAGGAGTGTGTTCCATTTTGACAAGGGGTCCTGAGTTCACTCAGAAAATTGGTTGTCTCCTTGATGCTCATTCCACTATTACACTGATGGTCACCTGTTGCCATGGTGATTTTTATTGCGACTTGTAGATCTCATGGGTTGATGAGGCCTGTGATTATTTTTCTCCCTCAGTAGTTTCTATAGTGTTCCTTGGAACTGTGTAAGCTATCCAGCAAGGAGGAAGTTCTCAAACCAGTTCTAGTTGATGTATTTTGTCCATATTCTGTGATCTACATGTGTTGTGTGTTCGGTAATAGGGTCTTTCTTACAGGTTTTTTGGAGAGCAATAAAGAGCAATGGCAAAAGCCTGTAATGTTTGAGGGCATTTAAGACCTCTCCGATCAACATTTTATCAGAAGTGTCACATTCCTATTACTTCTAGCATAGTTTTAATTGTCACTGGGTTCTAAGTGGATCAGTTCAGACCCCCCCACACCCCCTTGTTTTCCTCACTCTGTGCTCCTCTGCATGGGGACTGCCCATTCTTGCATTCTCATTCCTTTCTTTAAAAGACATGCTTTTTTGCATATTACTAGCATAGAAGGTTCCTATGGGTTTACTTCCCACAATTTTAGTATTTTTTCCCCAATTATTCCCTACCTCACCCTACTTGCCATGCTATCCTAAATCTCTCCTTTAAAAGGTTTCACCTTTACCATTCCTTCCCACCTTTCCACTCATTGGTCCCTTTTGAATTTTCTGGCTCTTACAGTAATTCCAAGCTGTCATAGTTAGGCACAGGTATCAACTTGATAGTTGAGGGTTTGAGCTCTGGGTACATTTATAGAGAATTAGTGGTTAAGTCCAGAGCAAACCTGCAGGAGATTGTCTAGCTGATGGAGAAGGCCCAGCCTATGGTGGGTGGAACTAGGCCCTGGAATAAAATATAGAGAGATGGTTGAGAAAGTTGGCATCTTGTGTGTGCACTTGGCCAGACATGCTGGTCTGGCAAGTAAGGATCGTCCCTCTTTCAGCCACTACGTAGAGATGGTGTGGCCAGTTCCCTCGGCCCTGATGTTAGTGTGAGCTCTCCCATCAAGCTGGACTGAGAACTGTAAGTGGACAATCGTAAAAGAAATAAACCCCTTGTTCCCTTAAACTGTTTGATAGTGATTTATCAGCAACCATGCAGATAAATGCTACACAAGCACATTACATTGAGAAGGATATCAGTGCTAGCGTCTGCATGTAAAAGAGAACATGCGGTGCTTATCTTTCTGTGTCTGAGATACCTCACTCAATATTAAATTATCCAGTTCCACCAATTTACCAGCATATTCCATAAGCTCATCTTTTCTGATGGCTGAATAGTATTGCATTGCATATACGTACCATCTTTTCTGATGGCTGAATAGTATTGCATTGCATATACGTACCACATTGTCATTACCCATTCCTCTGTTGACAGGCCTGATGGCTGATTCCATTTTCTTGCTAGTGTGGCTCATTGTTTTTTGGAATAGCACCTCATATAGTCCAGGCTGGCCTTAAACTTGATTGATAACCTAAGAGGCCTAGTGCTCTGCCTATGGTTCATCAAGCATGGCTGGTTATTCTTAGAAATTGCCAGCCCAGAAATTGCTGAGCACTCTGCAAACTGCCCTTTTATAGAAAATCCACATCCATCAAGGTACACACTAGTAACTAGCATAAGTATCACAAAGAGGACTGCTCCAGATATTCGTTCACTCATACATTCATTCATTCATTCATTTTTCTTTGAGTCAGGGTCTTGCATTGTAGCCCACCTTTGCCCAGAACTCATTATGTAGCCATGCTGACCTTGAACTTCTGATGGTCCTTCTACCTTACACCCCAACTGCTGGGATGATAGGCATAAAGTCTTACTTACTCAATTTTTATTATTTGAGTCTCTTTCCATTTCCCTGTCTCCTTTTCTCTCTTCTCTTTTTCTCTTCTCTCTCTCTTCCTTCCTTCCTCCTTTCCTTCTCCCTTCCTCCTTCCCTCTCTCCCCTTCTTTTACTCCCTCCCTCCCTCTCCCCTTCCTCCCTCCATCTCTCCCTCCTCCCCCTTTCTCCCTCCCCCTCTCTCCCTCCTTTCTTTCTTTTTTCTTTCTTCTCTTTCTTTCTTGTTCTTTCCTTCTTTCTTTTTCTTTCCTTCCTTCTTTCTTTTCTTCTCTTTCTCTCTTCTCTCTCTCTCTCTCTCTCTCTCTCTCTCTCTCTCTCTCTCTCTCTCTCTCCTTTCTTTCATCTCACATAGTAGGCCAGGCTGGGTTCAGATTCATGGTTCCCCTGTCTCCACCTTCCAAGAGTTGGTCTTGCCTTACCACACCGACTCTTGCAAGACATCCTTCCTTATCTTGCCTTTCCATAACGGGCCTTTACCACTGTTCAGAAGCCTTTTCTGTAGCTCAGCGGTAGCTTCCTCAGCCCCAAGTCACCTGCCCCTTCTTTATGTCTGATGATTTTGTTGGACTCTGTCGCATGTGCATATGCAATTGAATGAGTTTTCTTCGATTAATCTGTTTTTATTTGGGAGGGGGAGGGCACGCTTGTGTGTGTGTGTCTGTATATGAGTACTGGGTGGGCCTCTGGAGCCCCAAGAATGACACTGGGAGTCATCCTGGATTTCTCTACCTTTTTTTTTTTTCCTGAGGTTTCCCAGGCTCAACCTTCCACCTGGTGTTTTTACATGGGATGCAAATTCTGTTCCCTCAGTTTTTGAGGCAGAGGCTTTAACCCCCGAGCCATCTTTCCGTCCCCTATTAACTGGTTTATATCAGCTTGACTTACAGCCCAGCCAGAAACCCTAGAAGGGAAGAAGGAAGCCATTTCCTTCTGCACTTCAGGAGTCTAGCCTTGATTTGCACGCCAGGAGCTGGAATCAGCGAAGTGATGCAGTGGGCTGTCGCAGAAAAGAGGTGAGTGGTGCCCAGAGAGTTGGTCCAGTAACAGCAGAGACATGTGGGAAGGAACTAGAGGGCTTCTGAGGGCCCAGCAGATCTGAGAGCTGCTGTGATCTAAGGTTGGCATCCTCTCAAAAATCCATTTGTGGAAAGCTGACTTCCGATTCTGCGGTAAGAGCTGGGCTTCAGCAGGACTTCAGGTCAGGAGGACTCTGCATCAGGAACAGGATTGTGCGAGGAAGCCCGTTCATCCCTCCCACTGTGAGAATGCTTTGGAATCAAGTCCGTCCTGCCTAGCTTGAAGTATATCCATTACTGACATGCGTTTCATAAAAGAAAGCTTACTTTACAGGCGGTGTGAAGATGGCCTCCTCACATCTCTTAGTTTTTCTTCATGAGGACCAACATACCTGTTGTAAACAATTTAAGGGGGGGGTTGCTTGTTCTGGCTCATGATTTCAGAGGTGCCAATCTGTCATGGCAGGGAGGGCATGGGGGAGCAGAGAGGACAGCAGAGCAGCTCACATGGCAGCAGACAGGGAGCAGAGAAAGAGGCCACACCCAGACAGTCCCCAAGGACATGGTCCTGTGACCTGCTTCCTCCAGCTAGGCTCTACCACCTACTTTTTACCACCTCCCAGTAAAACTATCAGTTAAGAGTCATCATATGCGACAGCTGAAGCTTCTTTCTCTCACTAAAATTCCCTTAAATATGTCACGTCAAGCCCAACATCCCACAAAGCTGCTCTGGGACTGAGAAATATGAAAGGCAGATAAAAGAACACACAGAGATGAAAATATAGCAAACAGTTGGCTGAAGCAGGTGGGAAATCCCACAGCAGCCCAGAACGGGAGAACAGTAAGAAGACACAACCCAGTCCCGTCAGACTTTATTTATAACCAGGGGGCTGCCAATCTATGCAAATCAGTGGTGGGACTTCTGATTGGTAGGAAGGAGAGGAAGGATTATGGAAAAGCTTTCCTAGCTTCTAGTGTGTTCTTGCATTGCCAGCCTTAGAACCAGAGAATTGCATCCTTCCAGACATTCAACATGGGCCAGAGAGAAGCAGTTTTACTACATGAGATATTCCAGGTCCAAGCGGAAATCCCTAAGGTCTCCGGCGGTGGCCTTACCTGATAGGGGCTCCAGAAAGCAACAGTGGGTTTCTGTACTTCTGTTTTTCCATGAAAGTCCATGATTATATTTCTCTCAGCCTTTCATGCTTTTTTACTGGGACGAGATTTCCTTTCCATCAGGTTGCATCCAGTAGCATTTCCTGCTAGAGGGCTCCCCGCAAATCACCAAGGGATTGTTCCATTCATTAAGGCAGAACCCTCAAAATCTAATTGTGTCTGGAAATATCATCTCACTAAGAAGTGTGTTTTACTAATTCTCTAGGCCTGTCTATCAAGCCAGAGGTTGATAATAAAGATTAACCATCACATTGAAGATAGGGCTTGGGGATACATATTGAGGTTGGTGAAATGTGATTGGAGGATAGGGTTAGAAAGTAATTGAAAGTGGGCTGGAGAGGTGGCTCAGGGGTTAAGCCTCCGCCTTGCAGGCGGAAGGTCCTGAGTTCAGATCCCAGATCCCACGTATAGACGCCAGGCGGAAGCGGGGGCGGCCTGCGCTTCTGGTCCTGGTAGGGCAGAGCCTGTGAATCCCGGGGCAGAAGGAGGTGGAGGTGTCCGTGGTGGTTTGCGAATTCGTCCGTGGTTCTACACATACACAGACACACACACACACACACAAACAGACACACGCGTGCGTGCACATACACACGCACATGCACACAGTTGAATAAATAATAATAATAATATAAAATTTAAAAAAAAGAAAGTAATTGAAAGTTTATGCATATATGATCAAACTGCAACAATTACCACCATAAATCAAATATCTGTGGTGTTATCTATAGCTCTAAAATTGGTGATTTGGGGGCTATCAAGCTGGCTCAGCAGATACAGGAACCAATATACCTGACTTCCACATGATACCTGGAGCCCACATGATAGAGAGAAAGGGCTTCTGAAAGTTGTCCTCTGACTGCTCCACATGGGTGCCATGACATGCGCATGTCTGCTCTTTCTCTTTTGTAAAAAAAATTATTTATTTTATGCGTGTGTATCAGAGGGCACCCTGTGTCCCTGTGGAGGACCAAAGACAACTTCGGGAATCATTCTGGATTGCTGCTATTTCTTTGTTGCTATGCTCTGGGATTTCTCAGACTCCACCTACCAGGGCCGGAAGTCCAAGCTGCTGCCAGTTCTGCCTGGCATTATTTATGTGGGACTTGGGATCCAAATTTAGGACCTTCGGCTTGCAAGACAGAATCTTAATCCCTGAGCCATCTCTCCAGCACTCTCTCTTCCTTTTAAATTAAAACATTAAAATAAGGGATTTTTTTTTTTTTTTTTTAGTTAAAAGAGAGTTACTAGAAACAGGTGAAGCCACTTAAGCCCAGGGGTTTAGTTAGGAATTAAGAGCAGGTTAATGGGTTAAGTGTGAAGAAACAGAAACAGCAAAACAAGCCTTCAGCAGACTCTTTTTGTTTTAAATCATTTTATTTATTTATTTATTTTTATTAAAAATGTAATTATACATTTTAAAATTTTTTACCAGTTCCCTCATTCCCCCCTCCTCCCCCGAACCCCCTCCTCCCTATCCTCTTCCTCCCCATCCCCCAGTGCCTCCCCCCCAATTCCCAGAGAGTCCTTTATTGTGTACGCCTGACTCTCCACTGGGTCCTCCTCTCCGATGACATATAAGGACCCAGTGGCATTTCTATAAGCCCTTTCTCTTGTTCCCCTTTTAAGCATAGGAGCACTACTATGGCTGTCAATCCCTTGCCTCCAGGGATCTCGGTGCCCTTAACAGGGGCTAGACTTTATGAGGGCAACAGTGCGCTGGACATTGCGCAGGGCATGCAAAGCCCCATTATGATTGCTTTGGCCCCAACTATTGTTGAGAATCTTGCAAATCGTTGTTCCTCCCATCCTTTTGCTCTTACAATCTTACCGCCCCCTCTTCCGCAAATGTCCCTGAGCTCCAGGATGGGGAGATATTAGGCTGGCCTAGTTCTATGTGATTGATATAGAGTCTCTGAAGTTCTGGATTGTGGTTTGTTGATTTTCTTTTGCAGTTTTGCTGCTCCTGCAATGCCCTTCACTCCATCCTGCTGGGATGTCACCCCCTGGCCAGAGACAAAAAGCTGTTAAACTGGAGTCTTGTTATAATAGCACATTCAAGGGTAGATGTAATAAAAAGTAGGAAACCTCAGTGAGGGAGGGCTCCATCACCCATTTGCAAAATGATTACTTTTTATCTGCTAGACTATATGCCCTCCCCTTCTGGTGAGATCAGGAAAGAACGTCTGTGAACTTAACCAGGTTTCTCATTACTTACTTGCAGACCTTGATGGAGGCCTATTTTCTCTGCTGTAACATGGTCCCCTCTCTCCTTGTTTCTGGTGTGGCCCTCCTACCCCATCTCTCTTGTTCATAATCCTTGCAATTACTGTGTTACATAGGTTTACTTTTGAGTGTCTCAATGTGGGCTGGGTGGTTTGGTACTAGAAGCCACCTATTAGGGAGTACATACGGCGCTTAATTTTCTGGGTCTGGGATACTTCACTTAATATAATTGTTTCTAATGACATCCATTTCCCAGCAAATTCCAGTAATTCATCATTTTTGATGGCTGAGTAGTACTCCATTGTATAGATGTACCACCTTTTCCTTATCCACTCGTCAACTGTTGGACATTTAGGTTGATTCCATGACTTTGCTATTGTAAACAGTGCTGCTATGAACATGGTCGAGCTTGTGTTATCGAGGCGAACCTCTGCTGCATGGGGGGTTATTCCCAAAAGTAGAATAGCAGGGTCATATGGCATTTCAATCTTTATTTTCTTTAAGAATCTCCAGACGGCTCGCCAGAGTGGCTGTATGAGCCTGCATTCCCACCAGCAATGTAGCAGAGTTCCCCTCTCTCCACATCCTCTCCAGCATTTGTCATTGTTTGTATTGTAGATTTTTGCCATCCTGACCGGGGTGAGATGATATCTCAGGGAAGTTTTGATTTGCATTTCCCTGATGGCGAAGGAAGTGGAGCATTTTTTAAGATATTTGTTAGACTTTTAATTTCATCCCTGGTAAAGTTTCTTTTAAGTTCCAGGGCCCATTTTTTAATTGGGCCATTGTTTTCCTTGGTGTTTAGTTTTTTAAGTTCTTTGTGCACTCTGGACAGTAGAGCTCTGTCAGATATGTGGTTAGTGAAGATTTTCTCCCATTCTGTGGGTTGCCTTTGAGCTCGTGTGACAATCTCTTTATCTGAACAGAAGCTCTTTAATTTCACAAGATCCCAACTGTTGAGAGTTGGTAGCAGTGACTGTGCCATTGGATGTCTGTTTAGGAACTGTTGGCCTAGCCCAATCAGCTCGAGGGAGTTCCCTATCCTTTCAACTATGGTTTTTAAAGTCTCTGGTCTTAAATCAAGGTCCTTGATCCATTTGGAATTAAGTCTTGTACATGGTGACAAGTATGGGTCCAGCTTTAATTTTCTGCATGTGGAGATCCAGTTTTGCCAGCACCAATTGTTGAAGATGCTGTTCTTTTTCCATTGGATTCTTTGGGCCCCTTTGTCAAGGACCAAATGGCTGTAACTTTGTGGGCTTATGTCTGGGTCTTCAACCCTTATCCATTGATCTGTGTGTCTATTTTGGAGCCAGTACCAGGCAGTTTTTATAACTATGGATTTGTAGTATAGACTAAGGTTTGGTATGGCAATACCTCCAGCAGTGTTTTTGTTATTCAGGATTGCCTTTGCTATCCTGGGTCTTTTGTGCCGCCATATGAATTTTGAGATTATTTGGTCAACTTCTTTAAAGAATTGCTTTGGGATTTTAATTGGTATAGCATTGAATTTGTATATTGCCTTTGGTAGGATGGTCATTTTTACGATGTTGATTCTACCAATCCAGGAACATAGGAGGTCTTTCCACCTTCTGGTGTCTTCTGCTATTTCTTTCTTTAGGGTTTTAAAGTTTTCATTGTAAAGGTCTTTTACCTCCTTGGTTAGGTTTATACCAAGGTATTTCATTTTTTTAGGGGCTATAGTAAATGGGATTGTTTCTCTCAAGGCTTTTTCACTTCTTTCATTCTGGGCATATAGGAAGGCCTCTGATTTTTGCACATTTATTTTGTATCCTGCCACCCTGCTGAACTTCTCAATTAGTTCTAGGAGCTTCCTGGTGGAGTTTTTGGGATCCCTCAGGTATAAGATCATGTCCTCTGCAAATAGGGATAGCTTGACTTCTTCCTTGCTGATTTGAATCCCTCTTATGTCCCTTTCTTGTCTTACGGCTTCAGCTAACACTTCAAGTACAATATTGAATAGAAGTGGTGAGAGTGGACAGCCTTGTCTAGTTCCTGATCGAAGTGGGAATGCTTCCAATTGTTCCCCATTGAGCATAATCTTTGCTGTGGGCTTGTTGTATACAGCTTTTATTATATTGATAAAGGTTCCTTCCATTCCTACTGTCTCTAGCGTTTCGATCATAAAAGGCTATTGGATTTTGTCAAAGGCTTTTTCTGCATCTATCGAGAGTATCATGTGGTCTTGGACTTTGGACTGGTTTACATGATGAATTACATTTATTGATTTGCGTATGTTGAACCAACCTTGTGTGCCGGGGATGAAGCCTACTTGGTCCCCGTGAATGATCTTTTTGATATGTTTTTGAGTCCGATTTGCTAAGACTTTGTTGAGAATCTTTGCATCTGTGTTCATCAGGGAGATCGGCCTATAGTTTTCTTTTTTAAGTGAATCTTTATTAGGTTTTGGGATTAAGACGATATTAGCTTCATAGAAGGAATTTGGTAGTGTTCCTTCCTTTGTTATTTGATGGAACAGTTTAAGGAGTATTGGTGTTATTAACTCCTTAAATGTCTGGTAGAATTCTCTGCTGAATCCATCTGGCCCAGGACATTTTTTGGTGGGAAGATTCGAGATTACTTCTTCAATTTCCTTGTATGTTATAGGACTATTTAAATAATTCACAACTTCCTGATTCAATTTAGGTAGATTGTGTTTACTTAGAAATTCATCCATCTCTTTTGTGTTGTCAAACTTCACAGAATACAAGTTTTTGAAATATGATGTTATAATTCTCTGGATTTCTTGGGTATCCGTAGTGATAACTCCATGTTCATTTCTAATTTTGTTAATTTGGGTTTTCTCTCTCTTGCTTTTGGTTAGTTTAGCTAGGGGTGTATCAATCTTGTTGATTTTTTCAAAGAACCAGCTTTTTGACTGGTTGATTTTTTTCTATCGTTTTCTTAATCTCGATTTCAGATATTTCTCCCCTTATTTTGCTAATCTCCTCTCTTCTACTACTTTTGGGACCAGATTGCTCTAGTTTCTCTAAAGCTTTAAGCTTCATAGTTAAGTTGTTTATTTCTGATGTTTCCATTTTTTTGATGTAGGCATTAAGAGCTATGAACTTACCTCTTAGAACAGCTTTCATTGTGTCCCAGAGATTTTGGTAAGTTGTATTTTCGTTATCATTCACTTTCAGGAAATCTTGAATTTCCTTTTTAATTTCTTCCTGAATCCAGTTCAGCATCATAGTGTTAAGTTTCCAGGAGTTAGTGTATTTTCTCTTGTTTGATGTGTTGTGGATGTCCAGCTTTAGGCCGTGGTGGTCTGATAGGGCACAGGTTAGAATTTCAACTTTCTTGTATATGTGTAGATTCATTTTGTGGCCCAATATGTGATCTATTTTGGAGAAAGTTCCGTGTGCTGCTGAGAAAAATGTGTATTCTTTGGTGCGTGGGTGAAAAGTTCGATAGAGATCTGTAAGGTCCATTTCTTTCAGGGTTTGATTAAGTTCCAAAGTGTCTCTGTTAAGCTTTTGACCTGTTGATCTATCCCATGTTGAGAGGGCGGTGTTGAAGTCCCCAAGAATTATCGTTTGGGGGTTGATTTCTTGCTTTAGACGCTGTAGGGTTTTCTTAATGAATGTGGAGGGGCCCGTATTGGGTGCATATATGTTCAGTATTGTGAAATCTTCCTGGTGAATTGTACCTCTGACTAAAATGTAGTATCCATCCGTGTCTCTTATAATTTTCTTTGGTTTGAAGTCCACTTTGTCTGATAACATAATGGCTACCCCTGCCTGTTTTCTGCTTCCATTAGCTTGTAGAATTGTTGACCAGCCTTTTATTTTTAGAGTGTGCCTATCTTTTGTGGTGAGATGGGTTTCCTGCAGGCAGCAGATTGATGGATTGTGATTTTTAACCCAAGTTTGTAATCTGTCTCTCTTGATCGGTGAATTAATTCCATTAACATTTAGTGTTATAATGGAGAAACTTTTTAATTCTAGACATGTATTATGTTTAGTAGTTTTTATAAGTATATTGCTTCGCTTTTAATGGTGTTATATTTGCCTTCTGTTCTCCTGGATATGCCTGTTTTTTTCTTCACGCTTGAGTATCATTTCTAGCATTTTTTGAAGGCCTGGTTTGGTGGACATGTATCTCTTAAAGTTGTCTTTGTGCTGGAAAGTTTTTCTTTCTTCCTCAATCATGACTGATAGTTTTGCAGGGTAAATCAGCCTGGGTTGACATTTTTGCTCATTCAATACTTGAAGTATGTCTCTCCAAGCTCTTCTTGCTTTTACTGTTTCGACTGAGAAGTCATTTGTTATTTTAATAGGTTTACCTTTAAAAGTGACTTGTTTTTTCTCCCTTGAAGCTCTCAGCACCAGTTCTTTATCTTGAATGTGGAGTGTTTTAACTATTATTTGCCGTGGGGTGCTTCTGTTTTGGTCATATCTGTTTGGGGTGCGGAATGCCTCTTGTATATGGATGGGCCTCTCTTTTTTTAGATGAGGAAAGTTTTCCTTGATGATCGTTTGAAAAATTTCCTCAGGGGTGGTATTTTGAGATTCTTGCTCTGGTATTCCATGAATACGCATGTTAGGCTTCTTCAGGGTGTCCCATATCTCTTGGATATTTCTCTCAAGTATCTTTTTGGCTTTAACAACCTCTTCCATTGAGCTGGTTAGTACTCCCACTTTATCTTCAAGTCTGAAATTCTGTTTTCTGCTTCGTTAGTTCTGTTGATAAGACTCTCTGTAGAGTTCTGGGTTGAAGATAACTTGTCTTGTAGCTCAGTTTTAAACTCTGCTTGAGTCTGTTTTAACTGCTCTATGCCAGTTTTTGTTTCTTGCACTGTTTTTCTCAACTCCTCCAAATGTCTGTTGTGTTCCTCTTCAAAGTGATTGATTCGATTATGTAACTCTTCCTTGATTTCCTCTTTCATAGTATTGAACATGGTAATGATCATATTTTGAAAGTCGTTATCCTGGGTCAGGCTTTCTTGGCCTTTTTCCGCGGGTTTGTTCTTGTTGGAGTCTAACATTATGGGATTAATTTCTTCAGTGGGAAATTTGTTTACTTGAGTGTTGTTTCTCATGGATGTGCACTTTGACTTTGGCATTGTCGTTTTAACTCTTAAGATCTTTCAATTTCACTAAACTGAATTATTTGGCCTGGGGTTCTGGGGGTGGGCAGGGACAGAGCTTACCTAGGTCACGGGTGAGGCCCGGCTGGACCGCGTGCGCGTTCTGACTGGTGGAGCCGGGTGGGGAATGGGAGGATGGGGGCGTTGGCGTGGAGCTATTTAACCCGAGGGCAGCTGGGGCGGGGCCCGGGCGCGGCTCCGGCTGGATGGTGGGGTAGGAGCCGGGTCCCTTTGGGCCGACCTGGGGACCTGGTGGGCGGGCGCGGCCGGGGCTTACTTAGGGCGCGGGGTGAGGCCCGGCTGGACTGCGCGCACGACCGGACCAGTGGAGCGGGGTGGGGTGAAAGGGAGGATCTTCAGCAGACTCTTAATCGGCCAAGACCTTGATCTCAGACTTCTCATTCAGAATTGAAGTAGATAAATTTCTATTATTTAGAGATTATACACTTGTGCTAGTTAGATACAGGCGTCAACTTGACAAGTGAAGGCTGAGGCTTTGGGACAGATCTATGAACCTAACTGATGTTGGAAGATCAACCTGTAATGGATGGGACCATCCCCCAGATAGGTGGGTAAGATAGAGCCGGTTCAGCAGCTTGGCATATTTTGGAGTACTTTGGCCTGTGAGTGTGCAGGCATTCAGGCAAATGAGAAAGTTTGCCCCTTTCTCAGCTCTATCTATAGACATGGTGTGGCCAGTTCCTTCAGGCCTGGTGCTGGTATGAACTCTCCTGTCAACAAAAACAAACAAACAAACAAACAAAGCGATAGCCAGGGTCATAAGCTGAAATAAGCCTCTTGTTCCTTAAGTTGTTTGGTCATGATTTATCAAAAACACAAAGAGAAATGGAAATACCAACCTAATGGACTTTGTTATAGGAGTCTGAATAGGCCAAGACCGGGGACATTGTGGGGACATTTTTTTCCGGCAGCTTAATGCTAATGTAAGGAAAGATTGTTTTAACTTTGAGACTGACATGGTGGCTGAAGTTTCTAGGTTCTCTAAGCAAGTCCAGTGTATGAGAAAATAGGAGTTGAAAGAGAATAGGAAAGACCTTATTGATCAAGCTAATAAATCTTCAAAGGATATGATTGAAACCTTAAAATTATTTTAAATTCTCTTTACATTTATTTATGGTTTGTGTGTGAATCTATGCACGCACATACATGTGGGCAGAGGAGTACCATGGTACTCATGTGGGGGTCAGAGGATAACTTAGAGGAGTTGATTTCCTCCTTCCACCATGTGGGACCCAGGGATTGAACTCTGGTTTTCAGGCTTGGCAGCAAGTTTTTTATCCACTAAACCATCTCACAGGCCCCATATGACTGAAGTGTTAAGCAAATTGTGCTACAGAGATTCTGCTTAGTTAAAATTCTGCACTGATTGGTTGCTGCCCTATATTGAAAGATCCATAAAGACGAAAGCTTCAGAGGCATATTTTTATTAGTTTTTCTTTGTAGAACAGTTTTCAATAAACTGCGTTGAAAGAATTAAATGAGTTTGAGCAGAGTGGAAGTTTTCAGAGATGGGATACAACTGATTTTTTTCTAATCCTTGATCATTCCCTCCTAATTCCTTTTACTTAGTTTTTAACTTCAAAAAACTTCTCTAAGTTGTTGGGAATAGAGACGTCTAAGACTAATAAAGTGTAGTTCATCAAACGCTTGATACGTGTTTTATATACACCGCATCTAGTTCTTCCAACAGCTCACTGATTGTATTTATTCTGAAGTTCAGGGCATAGGTTTGGAGCCAGACATGGGAGATTTTAAATATATAAGAGAGCATGTTTTTTTAAAAAACAAACAAACAAACATGAACTTGAATTAAGATCTGGGCTTACTATATGTAATCTCTGAGAGGGCTCCCCTCAGGTTTGTGAATATAGAGTTTGGCTCATCTGCCAAGGTACACAGAAGTGAACATTGGGACTGGGTAAGGTGGTCTGTAAGTGTTTAGCGAGCAGTTTCATCTCTGTGTATAGTCTCTGGAGTACCTGGAAGGGATGAGCACACCAGTTTGGGCAGCCCGTGCCCACCTCTTCCACAAGTGTTTGGGCAGCACGTGCCCACCTCTTCCACAGGCGCACCAGGTACAGCAGTTGTTACTGCACGGCACTGAGCATGAACAAAACATGGTGCAAGGCCTTGAACTTCAATGTGAAACCTACTTGTTCCGGCTGAGTGAGCTTGACTTTGTTCTCACCCTCAGATCCTTTCCTTATGTCCTGGAAAACACTTAGATGCTGTTCGCCTACATAAGCTGCCTCATCACCGTGACCAGAGTTGGTTTAAGAGCTAAAAGCACTTCTAACATAGTGAATATCTTCATCCTCTTGAAAAAGGAATTATTAGGTTTACCGACTTTCTAAACTGAGTTTTAAAACATGAGTAGAAACTATAATAACAGAAAAAAATCCTACAGACATCTGATACCGGCAATTTTCCATATCTCCCACCTAGTGTTGGCTATGTGCAAAGGAAAGAAGCATTGGTACTTTGAAACCAATATTGCAATTATAACCATTTTTCCTTCTGGAACTAAGGCTTAAGCCATCTGTTTACATAGCTCACTCAACTACTAATAGAGAGGCATACCACCTGTGTGGATCTAATTGGTTCTATAGTAAAATATCAAAACAGGACAAAACTGGAAAGGTTTCTGGGGGGAAGATTGCTTCTGGAAGAGACTGGGAATTCTTTTTAGTATGAATTCAAAGACTACTGTATTCAGAGCACAGAGATTAATAACCTGACAACTACTTTAACCACTGAATTAACCAACCCCAAGATTTACTTGCCCCTTGGGTCTTCTGTTGTGTGACATAATCAGTTTCTTTAAGAAGGCAGTCTGAATCCAAAGTAATTCTAAAATTAAGGTAGCTGTATTTAGAAGTCGGGGCAAGTCACCTTCTTGAAAAGGCAAAGGGGCTGGAGAGGTAGCTCAGGGGTTAAGCCTCTACGTTGCAGGCGGAAGGTCCTGAGTTCGGATCCTAGACCCCACGTATAGACGCCAGCGCTTCTGGTCCTGGTAGGGCAGAGCCTGTGAATCCCAGGGCAGAGTAAACAGAAGGAGGTGGAAGTGGTCCATGGTGGTTCCCAAATTCACCTGTGATTCTACACACACAAACACACACACACACACACGCACAATTGAATAAATAATAATAAAAAAAGACAAACTGTAAGGCTGTATTTTGGGAGTTGAAAATCTGCCAGCCACTGTTAAAATATGTATAAACACCCAAGTATAGAAAGGGCAAAGATGGGCGTGGGAGAGGGCACATAGGTGTCGACAAATACAGTTTAAACTTAGTGGCCCCACCTGAGTGGAATCGGGCTGAGTATGGCCTTGAGAACTATAGAAGAGACGTGGCCTTGGACGTTCCCAGTGGCAGACACTTCAATTGAGGGTCTTTGGTAGATTCCCAGGTGCTCATTGAGGGACTTTCCCACCCACCTGCATCATTTGATCAGTTGGAAAAGGCCGGTTGTCAATAGTGACACCATGTGGTTGTAAGAAGTAACAACGGTAGATCCCATACTCTTACCTTCAGTTTGCAAGAGATGGATTAAATGTTCTGGATGTCTTAATTCCCTGCAAATTTTTGAAAATAGGACCATAGTTTCATGAGTTGTTTTTGCTCTGAGATAATGTATGTAATAGACTAAATTGGTCTTGAGCATTTCATGTAGCCGAGGATGACCTTGAATCCTGATTTTCCCATCTCTACCTCCAAGAAGATGGCATTTCAGGTGAGTACAGCCACGTGCAGTTTATAAGGGATCTCGCCCTGGGCTTTGGGCTTCCTGGTCCCATCCTCTTCCCTCCGTTTTCCCTTTCGGGCTCAGAATCTTATTGATCCGGTTGCCCTCCTGGCCACATAAGTGGAACCACCCGGGGAACTTTACAAAACTGTGGATATGTGGGTTCCATCCCAGAGAGTTTTATTTAAATAACCAGGCTGCTGTATATCAAATTTTCTTTCTTTTGTAATTGATTTTTAATGATTTTATTTTTCTAGTTGTACAAGCATTTTGAGTACTTACCCCTGCTCCCTCCGCCCCCCTCCCTCCCATTTCCCTCCGTTTCCTTCATCACTCCATCCTACTCTCTCCCGTCCTCCTGCTTCTACGGACCCTACGGTACACTCTGGCTTGTCTACTTCTGTAGGGGTTCAGGTTTCTTGTGGCAGACCAAATTGCCTCTCTTCGGGCCACCCCACTGATAGAGGCTTTCCCTGCACTCTAAGCGCGTCCAGCAGAACAGCAGACGCAGCCCGCGGAAAGCCCCGCCCTCCAACGCGGAGCCAACCAGAAGGCTCGGCGCGGGCCCCGCCTCTTAGGCGCACTGAGCTGGCCTCCCGCAGAGCGGAGCGGTCCATCGACTGCTCCGGCTCGATTGGTCAACCTTGCCGCGCCCTAACGGTTGCGGGGCGGGGCCTCGGCCTCGGGGGCGGGACCTGGGCAGTGCTGGGCGGGGCCTGGGCAGCGCCGGGCTGGCTGCCTGTGGTTGGCCGAGGTGAGGGGCGTTGGGGCGGCGGGCGGCGGGCGGCGGGCGGCGGGCGGCGGGCGGCGGGGCGCCGGGGGTCCCTCCCTGCACTTCCCTCGGGGTGCGCCTCACGCCGGCGGTGAGCGTCCCACGGACCCTGCGAGAGCCTGTCCGGGCCCCAGGGCGGAGCGCGCTGCCTGTCCGCGCCCAGGTGAGCGGCCGGGAGGCCGCCCGAGCCCGCGGCTCGGTTCCCGGGCGCGGCGCCTGCTCCGGGTCGGGACGCGGCGCTGCCTGCTCTGCCGCGTGGGGAGCGGGCGGGCGGTTAGGGGGAGGGGAGCCGAGCCGCTCCTGCGCCCCCTGCCCGCAGCCTGGCCCCGGGGGACGATCCGCCGCAGCGTTCGGGGCGCCGAGGGGAGGTGGCGGAGTGGGGTCCCCCAGCTGCGGGGGAACGCTCCTTCGTGGGGGGCCCGAAGCCTAGGCACCCTAACGCCGACGGTAGTCAGGGTTTCCAGTGCGTGCCCGCTTCTCTCCCTCTGCACCCCCTTTGCCTCCCTCTACCCCCTGCACCCCCTCATTGCCTCCCCTTTTCCTCCCTCTCCCTCCCTCTGCCCCGGTCTTTCCTTTCCCTACCTCCTCCCTCGCTCTTCTCCTCCCTCCCTTCTACCCCTTTTTCTCATTTCTTCCCCCATCCTTTTCGAATTTCGTCTTGGGTCGAGTGTGCTGGTTCACACGTGAATGCCGGGCGTACGTCCGATGTCGGTTCTCGCCGTGCACTTTGAGATTGGGGTCTCTCTGTTGGTTTTCTTTTTCTCCCTCTTTCCGTTGTTTTTCTGCCTCGTACACCAGGCCAGATGTCGCTCCAGCTTCATCCCCGCCTCCAGTCTCCCTCTGGGAGCGTGGGGATTGCAAACGCTCTCCTGCACAGGTTTTTAAGTGAGTTCTAGGGATTGAAACTTAAGGTTTTTAAGCTTGCCTGGCAATTACTAGCCGTTTTTGTCTCTGCTCAGGGGGTAGAATGATTTGGTGAAGAAACATTACACAGAAAGTTACACTATTTTTGGAATAAAGATTTTGTTTTCCTTTACATAACTCAGGTTGGCTTTGACTTTGCTGTGTGTCTTAAGATGATCTTGATGGGCAAGCATCCTTCTGTCTCTCAAATTCAGGGATTTTAGGCATGTGAGTTTCAAGGTATCAAACTATGTCCTGTAATAGCCTGAAATAGAGAAAAGTCTGCTGCCACTTTTTGGCACATTTGCATTAATGGGTAATAGGGAATCTGAAAGCCTTATGTTAACTTATTGTAGTGATTTAGAAATTCTAGACTTTGGAGGAATTTTACAGAGCTCAGTGTGATCCACTTGAACAATTACAGAAGTCACAAAATAGACCCAAAATAGACCCTTGGAAAAGAGGGCTTCATCGCAGGTGCAAAGGAGTAATTTTATTCCTGTCTTTGTTCAGTGGTAATTTATTAAGTGCCTCATCAATGCGCTTGCAAGCCACAAGTCAGAAACGAGAGGTTTGGATACCCGGCAAATGCTTTCACAAAGCAGGGAGAGAGAGAGAAGTGAGGAGGCTTTGATGGCAAGCCTCGGGCTACCCACCATACTGCAGCTCTTTGGACCTTGGGAATAACTTAAAACCATTCTTCCTAACAGCCTGAACATCTCAAGGTTTTTGGCTTGTATCTTTTTGAAATCTAGATGAAGATCCTATTTCGGACATGAGACTTGTCGGGTGATCCTTGCAGTGAGATCAACAAAGTGCAAAAGGAGTGTACTATGGCTGAGGTATGTCTGATGTGACAGATGGCCCCCTGTGGGGAGATCATGCAAAGATCGAATGTTTATTGAATACTGTACTAGATGATGTTTTTCTTTTGGACCACCTGATAATCCTGTCAGGCAAATATGTCAGGCAAATAGTTTAAGAAGCTCAGAGAGGTTAGGTAATTAAGGAACACAAACGTCCAGACAGCACTGTCTAATTGCATCTGCCCTGCTGTGCACGAGATACTGTTTAGTTCTTCTAACTAATAAGTACAGTAACTCAGTGAGCACTTATTACTATCCTTGTTTTCTGATGAGGAAATGGAAGCACAAAAGCCTAAGCAGGCCCATCCTGTGCTGAGGCGGCCAAGCGAAGCATCCTGGTATGTGGTAATGTGGTGCTTACTTGGCTAATATGCCCCCCTCCTTTTTTTTTTTTTTTTTTTTTGACAAAATTAGAAATAGGCGAGGAGTTGACTCCCTCAATGACCACAGTCATGAGTTGCAAATGTATCTAGAGCTCTGCACCTTAAGGTCTAGAGTGGGAAGCTCCAGGCTGTCAAAGCCAGAAGCTTATTGTTGAGGCTGCAGTTACAGCCCAGGAGCCTTTTGGCCTTTGAACCCTTTGTCTTGAACCATCCTGACACCTGTCCTGGCCCTTGTGTCTGTGGTGTGACTGCTTTTCCGGGGAGACCCACACAACCCACTGTCTCAGATAGTTCCACCACAGACCAAGTAATGATAAACCAGTGCAGTTTATTGGGGTTACTCAGAGGAGCAGGGGTGAGGGTTACTGACAAGGACGGACAATTCACAGGCAGCTCACCACAGCTGACAGCTTCCCGTGACTCCTTAGATGGATCTTTCTCTCTCCTCCTTCCTCTTTTCTCCCCCCCTTCTCCGCTATATCAGAATTACAGATTAATCAATGTAAGAGTAGTCCCAGCTATTTAAGACATATGCAAAGTTTAGAAAAATCAACTCATTTGTCTTAAAACTGAAAATATTTCATTAATTATATGCAACAATTTCAATTCAGTTTTGCTAGCTTTATTTAGCTTTAATCAGCTTCTGCATGAAACCATTCTACATAAAAGGGCAACATTTGCATCTTTTTGATAATTGCTATTAAAGCCATGGTTTTAATTATTTTTTATTCTATGAAGTTCATGATTAAAATTTTCTGAATATATGCACATCAATATTTTTAGGTTATGAAATGAAAAAATAGTGCTTAAATTCAGTGAGTACCTGAAGTGTAGGTAGTTTTAGCAAGTTGTAATAAAAAGACTTGTGGAACTGGGACATGTCTCATTATGGGTTAAAGCCTATGCCTTATAAGCAAAAGAACCTTAGTTCAGATTCCCAGATCCCAAGTAAAACTGTTGGGAAGAAACAGCAGCAGTGCAATTCCTGGAGCTGGGAAACTCCAGGGAAAGCAACGAAGGGCTAGGGCAATCCAGGATGATTCCTAATGTCACCTTTGGGCCTCCACAGGCCCATACACTCAGGTGTCCTCTTGCACACCCACACACACAAATAAAAAAGACATAGGATTTGAACATTTAAAACAAGTTTTGTAAGCTTTTAACATTATGTAAAAGAAAAATTTCCAGGCATTCTACATTAATAACTGATAGTAGTTCACACTTTTATGTAGTTTCTTAAATTTTGTGGCCTTGACAAATACAAGACTGTTTCTTTCAGAAAAACCCAATTTACTTACATTTAAAAATATTTAGTTGTGGGCTGGAGAGGTGGCTCAGGGGTTAAGCCTCCGCCTTGCAGGCGGAAGGTCCTGAGTTCGGATCCCAGATCCCATGTATAGACGCCAGGCAGAAGCGGGGGAGGAGGGGGGCTGCGCTTCTGGTCCTGGTAGGACGGAGCCTGTGAATCCCGGGGCAGAAGGAGGTGGAGGCGTCCATGGTGGTTCCCGAATTCGTCCGTGGTTCTACACATACACACAGACACACACACACACACACACGCGCGCACATACACACACACATGCGCACAGTTGAATAAATAATAATAATAAAAAATTAAAAAATATTTAGTTGTGTGCTCTGTGTGTGTGTGTGTGTGTGTGTGGCACCTAACAAAACGACACTTTTGATTTATCTTTGGGGTTTAGTGAATTGTTAGGCTGAAGGGTAGATACAGTTCTTTAGTAGAAGCTCTCTCATTCTTTGTATGTGTAAAACCAAAATGCTTTATTGTCAGAGACGATTATAAGAGTTTATTCAAATAAATCTTATAAGCCAGCTGTCTAGGACATAAAAGTTCAAACGTAACAGTGGCATTATTTGCTTTGTAAGAGTAGTGGATTCTTTTAAATACAATCTTTTGGAAAAGGATTTATAAAAGATATTTTTAATACATGGGGTAGGAAGATTGAGAAGAAAGAGGTACTCAGGAGAGAGCAGGCCCCAGAGCATGAGTGTGGACTTAATCTCTAAGATCGTGACCCTAAGTGGAGTTTCCTTTGAGGGTCTTTCTTTGGGAGAGTGTCTTACACATCCCAGGCTGGTCATGAACTTGGTGATTCTGCTCCTACCTCTCAAGTGCTGGGAGTCTAAGCTTTTGTTCTACACAGAACTGAGGACGGAAACCAGAAGTACCTAAGGGGGCCCAGCCCTCTTTAACTTTGGTTGTACTTTTTCTTTTTTCATTTAGGCAAATCGAGTCTTTTCATTGCCAACCTCCACTTCAGATTCTATGAAAGAAACTAGGTCTCCGGCAGCCCCCAAAGCCCAAGAATCCAGTAAATTATCAAACAGATTCATGACTGAAAAACAGGTAAGGTTACAATATTTAAGCCATTGGACATGCCAAAGAATGGCAGGTATGTAAACATGATTATTACATAGCTTATTAAACACAAGATTATTAAATAGCTTTATTACTCAAACACTTAACAATTTAACAAAAATAAAAAATTTTATTGTAATGAAAATTAAACATTTCTGGTTTTGTGTTTGTAGTAGTGTGTTGTGTGTGCACATGTTATGTGGGTGGGTGTGCGTGGGAATGGAGTTCAGAGGTGGTGTCAGGTGTCTTCAACTATTGCTTTCTCATCTTTTCTGTCACTGAATCCAGAGCTTATTATTGGTTATACTGGCTGGCCAGTGAGCTCTGGGTGTCTGCCTTTCTCCTATCCCTAGCACTAGTATTACAAATGTGTGCAACCATGCCCAGATATTATAAGGGCATTTTGGGATCTGAACATAGGTCTTAAGCTTGCGTCCCCTGCACTCAACTGACTGAATCATCTTCCTAGTCTAGACTTAGTTTTATCAGCCTTCAAAAGGGAGATTTGTCATATATTTTCCTTTTTAATTAGTTTGCTGCAGAATATCATTAGACTAGTATTCTGCAGCATATATTTTGAAAAATACAATTTTTTGGCTTAAGATATGAAGAAATATCAGGAAATAATGTATGATTTGATCACGTAACATGCATGACCTTATTAAGTAAGAGCTTTCGTTTTCAGTGAGTTATATATAGTAACTATCCATTGAGATAGTCACCCAGAACTTTTGGCTTTATGACATCAGTGATAATTTTAGTTCTTCATCCACTAGCTAGTTAAGCTTTGTGATCACAAGGCTTAGGTATAAGTGAAAGAAAATCCAAAAATATAAGCTGCCAGAAAGACTTCTTCACTATGAGTCATTAACGTAATTTGTTCCTTTTTCACGTGGCAGTTTTTTTTAAACATATGAGAGGCATGTTGATATGAAAAATAGTCCTTTTATTTGTACTTTGTCTGTTGCCCACATTGTCTTGGATTTTTGAGACAGTATGTAATACTATATAACCCTGGTGGAATTGGAACTCTCAGTGTAGACCAGGCTGGTCTTCTGAACTTGTGGCATCTTCCTTGGTGCTGGGATTGCAGATGTGTGCCACCATTTCCAGCTATCTCTGTACAGTACTACTAACAAAAAGTTGCATTGTATCCTTCAAGCTTTAAATTTAAGCATTGGTTGCAGATAATTTCATGGATGTACTTTGAAGACTTGAACAATAAAAACATCTCAATAATGATTTCAAAATTGATCATTATACTAACATGGAATAGAGCCAGGTGTGGTGACATGTGTTTGATCTCAACTGCTCTGGAGGCTGGCAGGGAAGATGAGAATTATCCTGGGCTACATGGTGAAAATCCTGTCTCGAAAGAATGAAAACACCTCCAAGAAACCACAGGCCTTAAGTATGGTTTAGTAATAGTGCTAAGGCCTCAGGTTCAAGTCCCAGCACAAAAATAAACAAAACCCAAAGTAAACAAAAAATTACATTAAATGCATGGTATCAGTTTTGTAATCTTTTATTTCAGTTTTTGGGGTTGGTGGTGCTGAGGATTGAAGTTTGCATCTCATGTTGGCTAAGAAACGTGTACTCTATCATTGAGTTATGCCTCCATCTCCTAAATGTGTTTTTTTATTATTTATTATTTATTCAATTGTGCATGTATGCGTGTGTGCATGTATGTATGTGTGTGTGTGTGTAGAACCACGGGCAAATTCGGAAACCACCATGGACCGCCTCCACCTCCTCCTTGTTTACTCTGCCCTGGGATTCACAGGCTCCGCCTTACCAGGACCAGAAATGCAGGCTGCCTCTGCTTCTGCTTGGTGTCTATATGTGGGGTCTAGGATCTGAACTCAGGACCTTCCATTTGCAAAGGAGAGGCTTAACCCCTGAGCTACTTTTCCAGCCCCTAAATGTGTTATTTAAGTTAATCTTTCTATAATTAAAGTCCTATTACCTTTCTGTTTCTTATTTCTTGCCACTGTGAATTTGGAGAGGCTTTCTCCTCCAAGCTATAATTACAGATTTAGGACTACTGATGAAAGACTTAAGCATGTCCTTTAAGGTGATTCTACTAGAATCAGCTGTCCATATGGTCTGGATTCCTTTTTATAATCAGATCTCGGACATTGTACAAGCTTCACCTGATCATGTGTGTTTTTATTAGATATTTTGTCATTATTTAGGGATATTTGCTTCTGAATAGCTGGTTTTAACTCATTTTCAGCTGCTCCTCCGAGTATGTCTTGATCTGGTTCTTTAGCACTCTCTGGATCACCAAAATGCAAGTTGCTTTTTATTGTAACTTTTGCTTTAATTTTTTCATTAAAGGCTACATATGAGTGTTCTCCATAATGTAGTAATTTTATTTTTAATAATTTTTAATTTTTTCCTAGTTTTACAAGCATATTGCGTACCTACCCCTTCCCCCTCCCTCTTTACCCTCCTGTCTTTATTAATCCTTCCCATTCTTTCCCACCTTAAAACTTTTCCTTAGTATTACAAACACAATGAATGATAATGCCTTGACCCTTCCTTCCCTTTCCCTCCCTTTCCCCATAATCTTCCTTCTCCCTGCCCTCTCTCCTCCCCTCCACTCTTTTTTTTTTTTAATATTTTTTTTATTCAAAAGTGTGTGTGTGTAGAACTGCAGGCGAATTCGGGAACCACCATGAACACCTCACCTCCTCCTTGTTTACTCTGCCCCGGGATTCACAGGCTCCGCCCTACAGGACCAGACCCGGCGTCTATACGTGGGGACTAGGATCCGAACTCAGGACCTTGCGCCTGCAAGGCAGAGGCTTAACCCCTGAGCCACCTCTCCAGCCCCCCTCCCCTTCACTCTTCATTAATCCATCCACTCCCTAGCACTGCCTGTCTGTCTGCTTCTGTTATACTTGGTGGGTGTTCCCTGTGGCTCATCTGCTCTTGTGGGGGTTCAGGCCTCTGCTGTAGGCCAAACGGCCCTTCCTTGGGCTGACTCACTGATAGGGGTACTCCCCTTTACCTGTCTAGTCCTAGCCTCTACAGTACCTATTGTTTGAATTATTTCTACCAAGATCCTCACTAGTTTATGGGGGAAATGTTGATTTGTCAGCCATTGTGCAGGTCTGGTAAGGACAAGTCTCATTGCAGTGAGTCCTGGATGTGGCATCCCTGCCTTGAGTGGAATGTCCTGTCCAGTGGTGGACCTTGCCATCTGTTGGCTCTTATAATCTTACATCCCCCTGTTCCACAAGGTTCCCTGAGCCCTCGGATGGGAAGAAATTGGCTGGCCTGATTCTGGATGGTCACTGCAGGGTTCCCGGTACTCTGCTTTCTGATTGGCTGTTGTCTACTTCACTGTTCTTTCATTGCACTAGGCAGTGCCTGTCTGGGTGTTGAGATCCTCTCCTATCTAAAGGTAAAAAACAGTTGAAAAGATCTTTATATAAGACTTAAAGGAGAAGGAAGGATAGGGATAGAGCACAGTAGAGAATGTGGTTGGCCTCTAGGTTTCCAGCTACCTGTTTACTAACCCCTAATCCCCCTCCCCAATGATAGGGACACATGAGCAGCACTGTAAACCAGTCTAAACAGGATGGGGAGGAAACTGACATTGGATAGTATCAGATATTTCGATACTTACAGACTTTAACAATTTTGTTTAGTGTGTGTGTGTGTGTATCAGAGAGCACCGTGTGTCCCTGTGGAAGCCTAACAGTGACTTCAGGAATCATCCTGGATTGCTTCTACCTCCTCTTTTTTTTTTTTTTTTTTTTTTAGTGTGTGTGTGTCTGTCTGTCAGAGGGCACTGTGTCTCTATGGAAGATGAAGGGTAACTTTCAGGAGTCATCCTGGATTGCTTCTACCTATTTTTTTTTTTTTTTTAACTTTGATCTAAGATTTCCTGCACTCTACCCACCAGGACCAGAAGTTCAGGCTGTAGTCTGCCTGGCATTTTTATGTGAGACCTGGGATCCAAACTCAGGACCTTCTACTTGCAAAGCAGAGTAGTTTTAATTTCTGAGCCCTTATGGACTTTTCTTAACAGTGGCCTTATATCTCTATTTATTCCACTCTCATGGAATCTTCTTTTTCCTAATTCCCAAGTTATGTTTCTTTGCGTATGTAATGGATATTGCAGCAATTTCCCCTTGAATATGTCATTATGAGGACTTATTTCTAATGTCTTTCTGTGTCTGGGATACTTCGGCTTAGTATAACGTCTTTCAATTCTGTGTAGTCATTTGCTTTTTTGTGTACATCTAATCTATTGATATCAGTGGAAATAATATATCTGCTTGATTTTTCTGTGTTTGAGTGATGCCTGAGTTCTACGTGGGAGCGCTGCAGTGGTGCACACATCTGAAGTCTGAGTGCAGCTTCTCCTTCCACCTTCCTTGAGACAGGTCTCTTCACCTCTGTGGAGGAGCTATGGTGGCTGGCCTGCAAACTTCTGGAGATTCTTAGGTCTCTGCTTCTCATTTCCATAGGTGCTCAAGTATTGCAGACACCTGACACTATTTTGTCAGGGATCTGTGTGAGACCTGGGGATTCAAACTCTGGTCCTTACGCTTGCAGTGCAAATGCTTTATACACTAAACCATATTCCCATTCTACTATCTGTTTTGATTTTAATTTGATACATAAACATTCACTCTTTAGGGCTAGAGAGATGACTCAGAGGTTAAGCCTTTGCCTTGCAAGCAAAAGGACTTGAGTTTGGATTCCCCCAGATCCCAGGTTAAAATGCAAACAGGTCATTCTAGCTCTGGAAGGTAGAGCCTGGGAAACTCCAGAACAAAGCCATAAAGTAGAAGAGCAATCCAGGATGATTCCTGATGTCATCCTTGGGCCTCCAGGCATACACACTCATGTGCACAAGTGCACTCTTGTAAACATGCCCTTCAACATATATGCACACATACACATGTGCACTCACACACCAAAAAAAAAAAAAAAAAAAAAAAAACTTTTCGAAAAATTCTGCTGTGACAATAGGAGATTATATAGGAGGCTTTTCTTTATATCTTAACAGTTTTCCTTTTCTCTCTTGTAATTGTAGCAGGAGGAAGCAGAATGGGAAAACATAAACATGCTGTTAATGACGCATGGCTTGAAATCTTTGTGCCTAATAAAAAGAGCTGATCTTAAAGGTAATTAAGATCCTATCCTTGCCCTGTAAGTTAAAAAGCTTATTTTTATTTTAAAAAAGCTTTAATCTTAAATGTTTTTCTCATAGTAATATCTGTATTATGTATTTTTAAAATGTAGATTTCATCGTTTTTGATAAACAGTCATCACAAACAATGAGGCAGAACTTGAAAACATTGATGGAAGAAACAGCTTGTCAACAAAACATGATACAGGAGCTCATAGCAACGAATCAGCAGCTTAAGTAAGAATATGGAAAAAGCCAGGGTGGGGAGAGGGCTCAGCAGTTAAAGCAAAGCACTTGTCCTGCAAGTAGAGGACCAGAATCTGAATCTCTAGATTCCATGTACAGTGCCTGGTGGATGTGGCAGCCTACTTGTAATTCCAGTCCCAGAAGGTGGAGCCTGGGAATCCAGAACAAGCTGGCTAGCCAGACTAGCTCTACAGGCAAGCTCTGGGTACAAGCAGAGTCCCAGATAAAAGAATCAAAAGAGGAAGAGGAGGAAGAGTTATTGAGGAGGTCCTATATCCGTACATGCACACTCATTCGTGCACATGTGTGTCCACAGATATGCAAGACACACACAAACATGTTATCTCCCATACACATGAAAATGGAAAAGAAAAGGAGAAAGTGACTTTTCTGTTTTGTCTGCAAAAAACTGTCTTAAGAAGGATCCTGAGGGGCTGCAGAGGTTAAGCCTCTGCCTTGCAGGCGGAAGGTCCTGAGTTCGGATCCTAGACCCCACGTATGGACGCCGGGCAGAAGCGGGGGCAGCCTGCATTTCTGGTGCTGGTAGGGCGAAGCCTGTGAGTCCCAGGGCAGAGTGAACGAGGCGGTGGAGACGGTCCATGGTGGTTCCCGAATTCGTCCGTGGTTCTACACACACAAACACATACATACACACGCACAATTGAATAAATAATTTTAAAAAATTTAAAAAAATAAAAAGAAGGATCCTGAGATTTAATTTTTCATTTCATTAAATACTGAAATTTAAATTATTTTTAAATAAATTTTAATCTTTTATTAGCACTTAACATAGATCTGTAATGGTACCATTGCTGCTTCTATTACAAGATAGAAATGTTGTTGCTGGGGTATATATAGCTCAGTGCTACAGCATCTGCTTATTACATTCAAAGCTCAGGAAATATTAAAAATTTGAAATTTTAGAAAGTTGTTTAATGAGTATGTCTGATCTGATTTGTTTTTAATACTGAGGACAGGAATTGTGTCTGTTAAATTAGAAATGAACTTCAGCTAGAGCAAAACCGAGCAGCACATCAGGAGCAACGAGCTAATGAGTTGGAACAGATTATGGAGAGTGTGAAATCCAAAATTGGCGAACTGGAAGACGAATCCCTCAATAGGGTTTGCCAGCAGAAAAATAGAATAAAAGACCTCCAAAAGGAGCATAAAATGTTACAGGTATTAACGTACATATGTTTTCTTTTTTGTGTCTGAGTATGTATGTTGGCCTACAAGCTTCTGTAGATTCTTGGGTCTCTGCTTCTCGTTTCCCATAGGCGTGCAGGTGTTGCAAATGCATGTGGAGGTCAGAAGAAAGTCTCAGGTGTCAATCCTTGCCTGCCACCTTGTTTGAGATAGATTTTTTTTTTTTTTTTTTTTTTTTCTGCATATACCAGGCTAGAGCCACGTGAGCTGACCCAAACTGAAACTCAGTGAAGGATGCTGCAGGCACTAGCAGAAAGGCAGCCTGGTGACAAGTTGTAAATGCAAAAACAGATCTGAACATGGCCACATCAGAACCTTAGGTATTGAGATCATGAAGGGAAAGCATGACCTCCCAGCATGTGTGGACAATAGGATGGGAAGGATTCTGAGGCAGCATCCCATGATGAGTTGAAAAACTCCCTAGGGTGGGCTAACCACTACTAATACCAGGGGACAAACTCAATTCAACATGTAATCTGTTGGAACTGTGCTGAGACTACACGTCAACCAATCTGATTAACAGGTGTGAGCTGGAGACATAAGCAACTGGCTCTGTTAGCAGACTAGCTGTCTACATGACAACTTGGAGAGAACCAATTCCCACTCTGGCAAGAAGAGATGTGATGCTGTATTTTTTTTTTTTTAATTTCACCTATGCTGCTGCATTCTCTTTTCACTTTCATTTGCATACAGTTCATGTGCTCATTCTACTTTTCATCTCATTTTTCTTTCCACATTGCTTATTGCTTTTAAAAATATCTATAGTGTGCCAAGGAGTGAATGGTCCACTGGTAGGCCAGCTATGGAGTATAGAGGTTCCCACCTCTTCTGTCTAGCACCAGTATCATACAGTCTCTAAGGGTCATATCATAACAACTAATGGGATCTTTCCTATCCTTTGACAAGATGTTGATAGGCCAGCTATTGTGGAGGTCTGGTGGAAGTGGACATGGTTACATTGAGCTCTTGAGTATGGTAGCCTTGATGTGATACACTCTTTATGAATCTGATACTGCACATACTATTTCTTGAAGATAATTCCCTTGGTATGGCCCTGCTCTGAGTTATGGCCCTTCACATTGCCCAAATACCCAGACTTACTACATTATTTGCAATCCTGAATTATCATAGATCAGTTGAAACTCAACTTCAGCATCTTTTTAATACTGGCCTATTTTTGATTTTTGTTTCCATCTCAAAATACATATAAGCCAGACTTGGTGGTACGCACCTGTAATCCCAGCTTTTGAGAGGATGATGCAAGATGATTGTGAACTGGAGGCCAGCTTGGCTCTGGGGTGATGTCTGATTCACAAAACAAGAACAATGATCAATACACATTATTACTTCAGCTTTATGGAGTTTTAAAATCTTTATTGTAGAATCTTGAATTCATGTAGTTGTAAACAACAGTCCTCCATTTTATGTTTTCACATTTGTAACATAATAATCCATGTACCTATTTAAATTTTTTTTTCTTAATCTTCGTGTGAGGTCAGAAGACAACTTGGTTCCCTCTTTCACCATGTGGGATCTGAGTATCAAACTAGGTCATTAAGTTTGGCAGCAAGTGCCTTTATCTGCTGAGTGATTGCGTCTACTCCTTGCACCATTTTAAAAGAGCTTTGATGTTGAACTTACTGAATGAAACATCTGTAGAAACAGTAAAGATGCCTGTGTATAAGGTGTGCCAGGACAGTATATATCTGAGATTCTAAATAAAAATTATGGTTTTAAATTTTTCTTACAGGCAAAATGCCAGCATTACAAGAAAAAGTTGACAGAACAAGAAGAGACTGTTTCTTCTTTGCAAAACAATATCTACCGATTAACACAAGAGAATGAAGACCGCATTGTCACTCAAAACAGAGTGTTTGCCTATCTCTGTAGAAGAGTTCCTCATTCAGTCCTGGATAAACAGTAATGCTTAATATATAGGATGATGATTTAGTTACCTTGTTGCTGTGATAAAGTACTTGTGGAGAAGCAAATTTAAATGAGAAAGGGTTTAATTTGATAGGATTCCAGTCCATCATTGTTATCTCATTATATCACATGTACTTCAAGACAAGTGACCAATGAATCAGTGCAGACAGGCTTAGGTCTCTGTGTGACTGTCTGTCTCTCTTCCATATTCTCTCACCATTGGTCCTCGACAGTGGGCTATCCAAATCTTTTCACATCAATGAATGCAATCAAGACATTCCCTCAGCATCACGGCAGAGGCCAGCCTTAACCTCAGGTGGTCCTCCCAGGTGAACTAGAAGCCTGCCAGGTATCAGCAGTACCAACCACCTCAGCTGATAAAGAACTAGGTTCATTTTTTAAATCTGATTTTATATGTTTATATCGCTTGGATATTTGATGAATTGTCCCTTTTCCTTGCTTGATTTTTAAAGTTCATCTTGTATATATTTTGCCTGAGGTTTTTGAGGAATGAAGTTAGACTTTTAACAAAATTCCCAATTTTTAAGCCTTTTAAATTTTGTTTATAACTGGAATACAAAACATAGTTTTGCATATTAATGTCATAGTGTGATGTTTCAGGACCCGTATATATTATATAAGAAATAATAGATCAAACATACATAGTTCATTGGTTACTTTTTTTTATGGTGAAACCCTTAAATATCATTAATGAACTCTTGGAATTCAAACCCCTCTCCACCCAGGTCAGTGTCTCTTCACATTCACCCCCTAGTTAAGAGCCCATAGAGTTCTTCTTCAATACATATATAGATTCATATATAATTCTTTTTTTGACAAAATAAGGTACCATACAGTTCTGTTTTGCAGTTTTCTCTTACCAACCTTTATTAGAACTGACAAATTATTTTTATTATGCTTCATTAGAAGAAAACCTAAATGTGCTTTTATGTAACTTTTACTGTTGAAAGGCAGTTTCTGGCTTTTGACTCTTACAAATATGACAATTTATATTGGGTTGCACCATTGGGCAGATACTTTTGTGGGTGTTTGCTGAAGGAAAATTGTGACAGAATATGTGTTTAATAAGTTCATGTATATTTAAATGCAGTATATTCATTGAAATTAATGTATATGACTTTCTTACAAGAATGATTTGAATTTTTTATTGTTACTCGATGATCTATACATATATTTTAAATTTTATTTATTGTGTGTGTGTATGTGTATATCTCTGTAGCGTGTCTGTATCAGGGCCCGTGTGAGCCTCTGGAGGCCCAGGGTGACTTTGGGAATCACCCTGGATTACTCTACCTCCTCTTTGCTTTGCTCTGTAATTTCCCAGGGTCTGTCTTCCAAGATCAAAAGTACAGGTCACTGCTATTTCCTCCTGGCATTTTTACGTAGGGTCTCTTTTGCTTGTGAAGCAGAGGCTTAAACCCTGAGTCATCTCTCTGGCCCCTGTACTTATTTTTATCATTAAAATTTGAAAATGTATATAGAAAATGACAAATAATACTTTATGAAAATCTTTTGTTTTCTAGGTTGCTTTGCCTTATTGATTACTATGAATCTAAAATTAGAAAAATCTGTGCACAAAGGTAAGAATAGTTCTGATAGTCCTGTAGTATAAACTTTAAATCATACTCAAAGTTTCTATAGCTTTTGGAATTTTATGCTGTGGAAATTAATGTAATCCTTCACTATCAAGATCTAGAATATTATTCTATTACTAATTTTAAATATATTTAATAGAAGTGCTAGTTCTTTTGTTACCAAAGTATTATATCATAACTAACCAGTTGGTGAACATATTCATAAAATATTTTTTTTTAAAGATGAAATGTTAGTACAATAGGCATGTGGCTGGGTGTGGTAACTCATGCCTGCAGTTCTAGCTCTTTGGAGGCTGAAGTCATTGTTTAAACACTCAGGGGGCTGAGGTAGAAGGATAGCTACAAGTTGCAGGCAGTCTGAGCTGCAGTGAATGCTAGCCATCTTGAGGTACAGAGTGAGACTCCATATTGGGGATAATGTTGGGAAGATAGAAATTCATGGAAGTAAAATATAAGGACTTAGTGCTGTGTGCTTATGATGGGGGCAGGTAGGATGGTAATTAAGTGTGGGCATATGGAGAGTAGTGAAAGGCATATGGCACAGACAGGCATCAAGAAGGAGGCAACTTTTCAGCTGCTAGACTAGAATTTTAATAGACATAGGCAAGATAAAGAAGGTTTTCAGTAACAGGACTGCTCTAGCAAGAACATTGAATACATTTAGAAATGGCAAATAACCAAAATCTGTGAAGCACAGGTGTGTGAGATGTGCATGCTGTCCACTTAGCATTATACTATTTTCTTAGCTTTTTTTAAAATCTAAAGGAATTAGGAATAAACAATGTGAGACAGTATATTTTAAAAGACGTAGACATTCCATTTGCATTTTGTTATTTATTCAACAAATTCAAGTGTTATGCCCCATGCTCCTGTTAATAGATGTAGCAGTATACAAGACAAAGTTCTGGTCTTAAAGTATTCTAAGTAAAGACACAATAAACAGATATCAGTTATTATATGTTATAGTTAATTAAGCACAAGTGTCAGCTTGACTGTTGAGGGTTTGAGCTCTGGGCACGTTTGTGGAGAATTAGTAGTTGAGTTAAGCCCAGAATGAACCTGAAGGAGATTGTCTAGCTGATGGGGAAGGCCCAACTTATGGTGGGTGGGATTAGGCCCAGGAATAAATCACTGAAAGCTGGTTGAGAAAGTTGACATTCTTCTATTCAGTTGGCCAGACGTGCTGGTCTGGCAAGTAAGGATTGTCCATCTCTCATGTGGTGATGTTGTGGCCAGTTCCCTCGGCCCTGGTGTTGGTGCGTGCTCTCCCATCAAGCTGGACTGAGAACTGTAACTGGACTGTCTTAAGGAAATAACCACTTGTTCCCTTAAGCTGTGTGATGGTCATTTATCAGCAACTATGCAGGTGAACTGCAACATTATATTAGGCAGTGCTATATCATAATACCATTCTCTGAGCACAGTTTGAAAATTTGGATTTTTAATTCATGTTTAGATTGGCTTAGTTCGTTTTTTTCTTTAAAGATAAGTTTATCCTAAGATACAATATATTTATCTTTTCATAGGCAATATAAAGAAGATGAAAGCCAATCAGAAGACGAAAAAGACTACAGAAAACTGGATGCCTTGCCAAGTTATAAAGGCCTTCTAATGGTATGGGGAATGTGTAATTAATGAATACTTTCTAATAAAATAATCCCCTAGCAAAACTAGGTATTTTACTGTGAAATGTATTGCAGTCATTACAGAATCAACTCAAGGAATCAAAATCTAAGATTGATGCACTTTTAAGTGAAAAGCTTAACCTCCAAAAAGATTTGGAAAGCAGGTGAGAAAAACTTAAGTAATTTTTCTTCATCATTTGGCTTGTTAAATAATCTTCTTGGCCCTTGTACTTTAAAACTTATCCTGAGTACTTGACATTCTTAAACTCTCTTAGTTTAGGAAATGAGGAATTAGGAGTCCACAATGAAGAAGATAAAACTGACTTAAGAATTTTGAGTAGATTTGGTCGTGTGTGTGGTGCACATGGGTGTACACATGTGTGTAAGGTGCATGTGGGTGTGTATGCGTTTGTATGCTTAGATAAAGGCCAGAGGTGTAGATAAAGGCCAGAGGTCAAAGCCAGCTGTTCCGTAGTAGCAGTCTGTTTTGTTTTTTGAGTCAGTCTATCAGTAGAACCTGGGGCTCACTGATTGGATTAGGATCTGCTTATCTGCATATTGCCGGTGCTGAACTCACAAGTGGGCAGCAGCGTGCCTTGCTTTACGGGTTCTGGGAATGGAATTCAAGTCCTCATATTCACATGGCAACTGAGCTGTCTTCTTAGATTTAGTCTTGTTTACTTTTCTCTTAATCAGCTATATGTAGTGAGGACTGAGGAAGAGCTAAGCGGGTGAAATGTCACTGCACACCGTTAGTTCAGACCCTCAGCACCCACATACAAGCCAGATGTAGTGTAACTCCAGCACTAGGGAGAGAGTGAGTGCAGACTGGTTGATCCCCGGAGCTCATTGGCCAGCCAGGTTCAGGGAGAGATGCTGTCTCAAGAAAAAAGTGACAAGGATATACAGCATGAACATACACCACAAGCATTCACACCTTTGGTAAGTATAGTGAAATAGAACTGATGTATTTCACATTGCGCACACCTGAAGGTGCCCACGTGTAGATCTTTGTGAAACAGTTACAGCTGAAGTGCTCACCCTGTGACTTTTCTTCCTCATGTCCCTCTTGCCTTTGCCCCAGCCAAACTCTGGGTTTATTTTTTTCTTTAGATATTAGTTTGTAGTTCCTAGATTTTTTTAAAGCTTTTAAATTTATTTTATTTTTCTAGTTTTACAGGCATATTGAGTACTTATCCCTGCTTTCCTTTATTCCCCCCTCCACCTCCATTTCTCTCCCTTCCTTTCATCAATCCATCCCACTCCCTCCTGCCTTCCTGCTTGTCTGCTCCTACGGACCCCAGAGTTCCCTCTGGCTTGTCTACTCTTGTGTGGGTTCAGTCCTCTGTGGCATACCAAGTTGCTTGTCTTCAGGCCACCCTACTGATAGGGGCATTGCCTTTTACTCATCTACTTTTAGTCCCTAAGGTTCTTATCTTTCTTGAATTCCTCATCTATGGGAACGTGTTGGTATGTCAGTCATTATGCAGGTCTGGGAAGGACAAATCTCACTGCAGAGAGTTCCTGGATGTAGTAGTTCTACCTTGAATGGAATGTCTTGTCCAACAGTGAACCTTCCCATCTTTGTAGTTCTAGATTTTATTTAAGTGGAGTCATGAAATAATTCTTGGGTGGAAGAGATGACTCAGGGGTTAAACTAGCTTATAAGCAGAAGATCCTGAGTTCAGATTCCAGGTCCCACATAAAAATGCCAGGCAAAAATGGCAGTGTTTTGCATTTCTGGCAAAGTCTGGGAAATCCCAGAGCAAGTAAAAAAAAGGGAGAAGCCATCCAGGATGATATCAAAAGTCATCCTTGGTCCTCTACAGGGACATACAGTGCCCTCTGACACATAACACATAAGGAAATTCTTTTTTTCTTTATAACTTAGCATATATTTATTTTAATACTGTCTTCATGATCTTAAAGTGTACATTATGTTACTGCTTTCTGTGTTAACTTCAGTTTCCCATCAGTGCGTTTCTCATTCCCAAAGCATTTTACATTGTCTTTTTTCTTATCTCTGTGTTATAAGGAGAAGATGAAAAGACAGTATTTCTGTACAGTATTTCTGTATCATAACAGGAACTTATATGCAGTACAGCCATAAAAGGGACAGTATGCAATGTGTGTAATGAGCAGTGAGCATCATTAGACTTTATTTTCACTCAGATACTTGTTTAATGCTTATTAAAAGTCAGACACTCTCCCAGGTTTTGGGAAAAAAATGACCAGCAAATCCCCTGTTCTCATAAAAGTTACACTGGAAGTCATTAAATGGTTTATAAAATAAAGTCTGAAAATCTGCTGTATAATTCTATGCAAATTTATGGTTATATATAATTATCTTCCAAGATTTAAAGGCATGTTTGGGAATAATGAACAAATGAATTCAAGCATAGTGGTTACCTGTGGTATAGAAGGGAGAGGAATAACAATATATGATGTTTTAAGACGTAGGTCCGGAGCTGGAGTGGTCAGGAGTTAAAGCTCTGCCTCACAAGCCAGAAGGACCTGAGTTCAGATCCCAAATGCCAGGTAGAAATGGCCTGCACTTCCAATCCTGGAAGGCCAAGCCTAGGAAACCCCAGAGCAAAGTAGAAAGAAGGTAGCGCAATCCAATATGATTTCCTAAAATCACCCTTGGGCCTCCATAGAGACACACAGTGCCCTCTGGTACAGACAGACAAACATACAAACACATGTACACACACATAATAAATTTTTTTAAAAAGATGGGGCCCATTAATATTCAAATTTGACAATTTTGGGTGGTAGATACACCAGTAGTAGCAAGTTATAGATTAGCAACCAAAGGCTTTGAAGAAAATTATGCAAATGAACCAAAATAGATAGTAAACACCAGCAATCAAGAATTTTAAGAATTTTAAGCTTGTTTTGACAAGAAGCAAAATATTATTTACTTTTTATTTACTAAATATTTTTATAATTTTATTCAGTAAATTGAATATATTCATGGTTTATTTTCTACAGGCCCACAGAACATGAATTAAGACTTTATAAACAACAGGTGAAGAAACTGGAAAAAGCCCTTAAGAAAAGCTTGAAGTAATTACTTTTTATCAGAGTTATATTCTTTATTCAGGTGTTGTGTTACATTGTCTTTATACTTAAGTTATCTTATGTAACAATTTGTAGGATTACTTGGAATTACTAAGCCAATGGTGAATATGGCATCAGAAGGGTATTTACTTATATATATATATATTTGGGTTGGGAGAAAGTGGATGAGAGAGAGGAGAGAGGTGTACATATGCATCTGTGATATATGGGTGGAGGTCACAGGACAACTTGGAAGTAGGTTTTCTCCTCCTACCCTGTGGGCTCCGGGCATTGAGTTCTCAGGTCTCCAGACTGATGTGCAGGTGCTTTTATCCATTGATTCATCTCGCTGGCCCTAGAAAAGGTATTTTTTGAGCTGAGCTTGGGGCTGGAGCAGGGGTATCTCAGATTTCAGAGTGGTCTGGGCCGTACAGTAAGACCCTGTTTCCAAAACTATAGTGCATGAAATAAAAAGGTGATATTTCTGGTTCTGCAGTTTAAAAGCAGTTTCATCTGTTTTGGACTTGGCTTCATATTTAATTAGGAAAAAGAAAAGGACAAATATTTTAATAGAAAACTATACTTGGAAATAGAATCACAAATATTATATTTACTTAATATTTATATATTGAAAATAAATGAAATTTAAGCTGCAAGTCCCATATTTTTGTTGCTAATAGTCATGATCTAAAGACACTAATTTTTTTGGTAGTAGGCTTGAATATAGAGCTTCAAGCATACTAAATAAGTGCTCTTCCATCTATATACATCTCCAGTATGATCTGAAAATTTTAAATTGAATCTTACCACTTTAAAATTAAAAGTACCAGAAGGCACATAGTGAGTAATTCCTGTCTGCTACTGATAATTATGAGAGATGGCTCAGGGGTTAAGATTCTGCCTTGCAAGTGAAGGTCCTGATTTGGATCCCAGGTCCCACGTAAAAACGCCAGGCAGAAATAGCAGTGGCCTGTACTTCCAGCCCTGGTGGGCAGAATCTGGGAAATCCCAGAGCAAAGTAAAAGGGAAGTAGAAGCAATCCAGGATGATTCCTGAGTCACCCTTGGTCCTCCACAAGGACACATAGTACCTGCCCTCTGATACACACACATATTAAATGAATGAACAAATAAAGTTTAAGATATAGCATGAAGGGAAAAGGGCAATGGAAAGATAAAATATTTTGTTTCAAAATAATACAAATATTATCCTCTTTTTTTTCCTGAGCTATTTTTCCTGGTGTCTTTTTTTTTGCAGAATATGAGGTTTTTCAGAAGAACCTATTATTGCAGATAACAATGTGAGACTAGGCAACCAAAGGACTGGTTTCCATGAATCCCCAGCTTTTTCTAATCTCTGCTTTTATTTTAAATTTTATTATTACTATTTTTGTTTACATGCATGTTGTAGCATGTCTGGAGATGAGAGGACAGCTTTGAAGAATCTGTTCTCTCCTTTCACTTTGGGTTTTGGGATTGAACTTGTCATGCTTGTGCACCAAGTGCTTTTTATCTGCCGAGCCATCTCTCTGGCCCTGTCATCTGTAATTCAGAAGAGCAGTAGGATTAAATACCTGTGAAGTATTTAGAATTTCTGTCTAGAAAGACTCTTAGTGTCTATTTTAGCATAAGACTCCCAATAAGTTTTAGTTATTATGATTAAATGAGGATATTTGTTATCCTTTTTTTGAAGGTTATAGTTATCTATTTAATATCAGATTTTCAAACAGTTCATTGGTAATGTTCTTTTCATCTGAGTGAATGATTAAACATTTAAATTTACTAATATTTGCTCTCAAGACCACATTAGCTTTTCCTTTTAAAAAATATTTACTCAGAGATGGGGGGAGAGGAAACACAAATGCTCATGTACCACAGTGTACATGTAGAAGTCAGAGAATAGCTTTTCAAAGTTGGTCTCTCCTTCTACTTTGTGGGCTTTTGGTCAATGAACTCAGGTCACCAGGTTTGGGCATAGGTGCCTTGACCTGCTGAGCTATCTTCTCAGCCCCAATATCAGTTTTTCTGTGTCTTTCTAGATAATAAGTATTTCCTTAAGAATTTCATCCTATGTGAAAATGGGAAATAACATGTGGAAAAAGCTCTCTATCTATTCAAGGAAGGAGATTGATTATTTAACTAATATTAATTGTATTTGTTAATTTTATATGTATATATATATATACATCAGAATAACAGTCGAATGAAGATTAAAGGCAAGTAGGTAATTATGTAATAAAATGACCTAAGAAGAGAGAGGAATATTGAGCTATGAGTAAAGAAGTATAAGCTCATAAAATATGCATGTAGTCTATCTTAATATCATTAAAATTAATCTCAGGGGATGGTATACTTATAGGTTAAGTCCCAGGGTGATCAGAAACACCAAGGAGAAATAATTCATAGGAGGCGAGACAAGATCAGTGGGCCAGGGATGATGGGGGACATCACAGTCTCAGGTGTCTCCCATGCCCAGTTCCTGAAACTTTATGCAGGAATGTAAATGGGAGTTGGGGACCAGGTTCCAAGCCCAAGTGAAGGCCTGGGATTACAGAGAGAGGGAAATGAGAGTCTGTGCCATGAGAAGAAATCAGACTTGTACAGAATTCCTCAGATAACATGAAGTCCTTCTGTCAAGGTGGCATTCTAACTACCACTTTCTTCTAGCTGGCACTCTACACAGCAGGACCAGATATATTAACACAGCCCACAATCCCAGGACTCAGGAGTAGGGGTTGGAGGATTTGAAGCCACCTATGGCCATGTTCTCTTTGCTTTCCACTTGAGGTTGAGTCCAGCCTGGACTACACAGATTCAGGAGAAGTAAGACAAGGGAGAGGAGAGCAAAGGCTTTTGATCACTAACCCAAGGAGATGAGATTAAGTTGGCAGAGCAATGGAGGCCATTGACGGTTTCATAGCGGGCAAATAATAGGGTAGAATTTTACAAACAAATCGCAGATCATAGATGAGTCACAGAATCCATTTAATGGATTCTGGTCCCAGCTGGAAACTGATAATACACCCAAATTAAAGAGAGTTCATTGGAACAGGTTTAATAAGAAACTATTTTCAAAAGACATAAGAAAGAATATCTCTCATGAATTGTCTTCAAAGATAATTGGACAAGAGTTGATAATTTATTTCTAGATAGACATACTCAGGTTTCTGGGCAGAGACTCTCCTAAGTCTCTGGCCAGATTCTTGAGGCCACCTGTGGCAGTGTGCTTTCTGTCTCCCCTGACTGGTTCAAGCACCACTGATTTGTTAATACAAAGCATGTGAAAAGAGGTAGCAAATTAGATGTTTCTGCTTCCGCGCTTGATCCAGTTACTCTGCAAATGCCGAATACTCCTTTACCTGGAGCCTTGAAGTTTGGAGTACTTTGCAGTGGAGGTTGTGCTCATCTTTCGCTGTAGGTCTTTTCATGCTGATTTTAATAAGTGCTGGGGGGGGTGATAAGAATTTTTTGCTTCGGTCTGATCTCTTGTGATTGTAGGGATTCCTTTTAATTTGTGATCTGTTGGAAGGAACTTACTACTTTCTAATCTTAATGTATGAATTATGTTTTATATATGTATATCCATGTTTAAAGTTTGAATACATATATGTTAAATGACAATATTTTGGGAGAGGCCACCAGAATCATTGATTAGTCATCTTTGTATTATCTTGATTCCCCCATCTTTAGATTACAAGAACTTATTGGTCAAAAAAAGACTGAGGACATGGAGAAAAAAGATGAGCCCAGGAAAGAAAGCCAGCGAAAGACCCTGATTGACCAGAGATACTTTCAGGTATTGAACAGCAAACAGAAAGTCATGTTTGTGATGAACCTTGATTTCAGTTGCAATGCGTTGAGTTACTCTTTTCTGCTGTAAACAGTTACACGTATATTCAGCTTAAAGGGAAAAGGGGAAGATTAGGGTGGATGCAGTCCATTATGACAGAAGTGGCATGATTTGGAGGCAGAAGCTGGAGGAGGCTCAGGTCACTGCAGCTACCATGGAGACAGAGAAAACAAGAGGCAAACTGCAAGCAGGCTGGTCCATCAAAGCCAAGATCTGACCCCTGTGATATGCCTTCCTCTAATAAGCCTGTATCTCTTAAGGTTCCATGACCTTTTCAAATACTTAAACATTCAAACAGCTGAAACTGCAAACACATAAACTTGTGGGAAACAATTCACGTTCCAAGCATGACACAGTATAATAAGTTATCCCTTGGCACGAAGTGCTTGTTCAGGACCCCCTTGGGGTTGAATCCACGATACCTGTGAATATTCAAAACTGTAAAATCCCTTATATAAAATGGATCCATTGCTAATTACCTATTTGTACCTCCCATACCAACTTTTACCAAATACTCACTTCACCTGTTGCTACTCTTAGTAAGCTCATGGTGAGAGCACACAGATCTCTGGCTTACAGGAGGTTATCCACGTTGTAAGCACAAAGAACCCCAGCCCACAGAAGGCCATCTTCATGGTGAGCGCATCTATCCTCAACCTAGGGAGGCCATCCACATTGTGAGCACACAGAGCCCCAATGCAGGGAGACTGTCCCCATTGTGACCACACAGAGCCCAACCCACAGGAGACGGTCACATTGTAGCACATGTAGCCCAGCCCGTAAGAGGTCACTCATGAGCATATGAGATTCAGGGTTTTGACAGGCAGTGTGATTTGTCAGGCTATTATTCGGTTGTTAACAGGCCAGAACACTGAATATAGAAATACTTTCATCATTTCTCTGCCACTATCTAATGCGACACATGTGACACAGCAGCCACATATGCAGTGCCTCTAGGGGCAGGGCATCTAATTTTTATTATTTTCTGAATTGATTAACATCTAGCGAGCACACCTGTGTGTGTGTGTGTGTGTGTGTGTGTGTGTGTGTGTGTGTGTGTGTGAAAGGGCACTGTGTGTCTCTGTAGAAGACCAAGGGTCACTTCAGGAATCATCTGGATTGCTTCTACCTCTTTTTGCTTCAATCTGGGATTTTCCAGGCTCTGGGACCTGGGATACAAACTCAGATTCTTCTGTTTGTAAACAATCTTAACCCCTGAGCCATCTCTCCAAGACTTTATAATATGCCCAGGACGTCTCTTCAGAATATGTTCTTAATGACTTCATACTTCATACTTTTAACTTCAGTTGTTTTTAAAAAAAAAAAAAAAAAAAAAACAAAGTCTCTTTTAACTTCTACTTAGTTTAAATGTGAAGAGAGGGAAATGTGGAAACTTTTGGTAAGCCTAGATGATTATTCTCTGTAGATTGTAATTAGTTGAAACTACTTTCAAATCTAAATCAGTTTAAAATTCATTTTAGTTTTTCTGCTTATTTTAGTTTTTTTATTAGAACATAAGATGTTAAACTTTGCTAATGAAACCACTGTATTATCACAATATTTACATGTCAGTATCACTAAAGGTATTATTAATAATGTAAAATTATTAACTCTGAGAATGATGTTGGTGTATAAAGCACTTCTTTAACCTATTATGCTTAGCAGAACTGGAGTAAGCACTTCGACTGAAAACGCTGTCTGTGTTTACAGGTGCTGTGCAGCATCAATTCAATCATTCACAATCCAAGAGCTCCAGTAATCATCTATAAACAGAACAGAGAAGGGGCTCAACACTTTAATAAAGATACTGTTCAAGATTGTGGATTTGAACATCTTGTTCCTATCATAGAAATGTGGGCAGATGAACTGACATCCTTAAAGGTAAGTAGTTGACTAATCTGTACATGTTTGTCAACATATTGGGCTTTATTATTAAGACTTGGTTTTTGTTGTTTTCTAATTCCTAAAATTATAATCTTGTTAGTTACAAAGTCTGTTCTAAGTAATATCAATTCAATATTATTAAGTTTATTTCCTCTAGGGCTGGAGAGGTGGCTCAGGGGTTAAGCCTCCGCCTTGCAGGCGGAAGGTCCTGAGTTCGGATCCCAGATCCCACGTAGAGATGCCAGGTGGAAGCGGGGGTGGCCTGCGCTTCTGGTCCTGGTAGGGCAGAGCCTGTGAATCCCGGGGCAGAAGGAGGTGGAGGCGTCCATGGTGGTTCCCGAATTCGTCCGTGGTTCTACACATACACAGACACACACACACAGACACGCGCGCACGCACATACACACGCATATGCACACAGTTGAATAAATAATAATAATAAAAAAATTAAAAAAAAAAGTTTATTTCCTCTAAAGTTCTAAGAATAGTTTTAGGCCATCTCTTAACGAAAATCTATAGTGAATCTATATTTGCATTTCTAGACTCTTCCCTGTTGTACCGTCGTACTCCTGCTGCATATGTCTATGCTGCAAATTGCCTGGTCTTTCTACATGCTCAGATACATGTTGTTGCAGTTACTCTGCATGGTGGCTGATATAATATCCATCAAACAGCTTTAAGGGAACAAGGGGTTTTTATTTTCTTTTCTTTTACAGTTGTTCAGTTACAGCTCTTAGTCCAGCTTGGTAGAAAAGCCCACACCAACATCAGAAGCTAAGGAAACTGTCCACATCGTATCCATGTAACACCTGAGAAGAGGAATGATTCTCACTTGCTAGACTAGCATGTCTGGCCAAGTATACAGGAAAACGCCAACTTCCTCAGCCAACTCTCTGTATTTTATTCACATGTCCAGGTTTGTGCTGGACTTAACCTGCTAGTTCTCTACAAATGTGCCCAGAGTTCAAACCCTCAGCCATCAAGCTGACAAACTTGTATTTAAGTATGATACGTTTTACCTTTATTTTCATCCTAATTGGAAATATTTTTCCTGTGTTTATATTTTTAAATTGGTTTTCTTCTCTGAGTTTATTACCTGTAGGGCAGGCAATAATCAAAAAGCAACTGGGAAATTAAAATGTACATATTCATTTTATAGATTTAGTGTGTATTTTCTATTTTGTAACTTAAAAATTATTCCAGTTTTGTTGATTATAAATATTTTATTTATTGTGTGTATATATATATGAGGACACTGTGTATTCCTGTAGAGGGCCAAGGGTAACTTTGGAAATCATAGTGCATTGCCCCTACCTCCTTCTTGCTTAGCTCTAGGATTCCCAGGCTCCGCCACCAGGGTTGAAAATGCAAGTCTTTTTTGCTTCTGCCTGGTATTCTCCTCCTGACATTCCTCCCCCCACCCCCTTGCTTGGGAGTTTTTACATGGGACCTGGGATCCAAACTCAGAACCTTCTGCTTATGAGGCAGATTCTTAACCCCTAAGCCATTTCTGCAGCCCTGGTAGTTTATTGAAAGGTGATTTGTCAAAGTGTCAGTAGAACTTTTTTGCCTTTTAAATGCTGGATTTTTGGGCTGGAGAGGTGGCTCAGGGGTTAAGCCTCCACCTTGCAGGCGGAAGGTCCTGAGTTCAGATCCCAGATCCCACGTATAGACGCCAGGCGGAAGCGGGGGCGGCCTGCGCTTCTGGTCCTGGTAGGGCGGAGCCTGTGAATCCCAGGGCAGAAGGAGGTGGAGGCGTCCATGGTGGTTCTCGAATTCGTCCGTGGTTCTACACACACACACACACACACACACACACACACACGTGCGTGCGCGCGCACATACACACACATATGCACACAGTTGAATAAATAATAATAAAAAAATTTAAAAAAAATGCTGGATTTTTTTTCGGTAACTAATATACAAAACACTATCTCGGTTAAAAAAGATGTGATTCATTAATAGTATTTGTCAATATAAGTGTTATCACATGATGTATGAGTAAAGATGACACTCGTTAAGAATATACAAACTCCTTGGAAACAAAAAATTTATTTGTTCCTGATATTCCCCAAAGAGTCTCATGACACATAATGAGTGCTCAATTAATACTTGTACAAAGAATGATCAAGAATTCAAGAATTCTTTTTCAAAAAGAAGAGGATCATAATACTAATTTTTAAAATTTAGTGTGTGTGTGTGTTTCAGAGGGTATTGTGTATCCCTGTGGAGGACCTAGGGTGACTTCAGGAATCATCCTGGATTGCTTTGTTCTGGGATTTCTCAGTGCCAGAAGTTCTGCTTTCAAAACAGAATCTTAACTCCTGAGCCATATCTCCAGCCCGTAATACTAATTTTTTAGTTTAATGAAATCATACTTGTAGATACCTCATGAAAGACTTATTTAAAACATTTAAACCTTTTCTTTGTATGTGTGTGTGTGTGTGTGTGTGTGTGTGTGTGTGTGTGTGTGTGTATGTATGTATAGAGATTAGAGAATAGCTTTTAAAAGTTGGTTCTGTCTACCATGTCTACATCCAGTGATCAAACTCAGGTTGACAGGTTTGGCAGCAAGTATTTTTTTTTTTTAATCAATTGTGTGTGTGTGTGCATGCGTGAGTGTGCATGTATGTGCATGTGTGTATGTAGAACCATAGGCGAATTCAGGAACCACCATGGACCACCTCCACCTCCTCCTTGTTTACTCTGCCCCTTGTTTACTCTAGACGTGGGGTCTAGGATCTGAACTCAGGACCTTCCACCTTCAAGGCAGAGGCTTAACACGAGCCACTTCTCCAGCCCCAGCAGCAAGTATTTTTATCCACTGAACTGTCTCACCAGTATTCATGAAAAAAATCTTGACATTCAGCCTACTTCCTTTTTCTGTTGGATTCAGAGAAATTTATATAATATATAAGCATTATGACTAACTATAATAAAGGTTAATATACTAGGGTAAACATTTAATATACTAGTAGAGACTTGCCTCCACTAGTAGTAGTATCTTTTGACCCTCCTGCTTCTACTTCCTGGGTGGTTATTACTTTACTTAATTTTATATTTTGTTGTTTTGTTTTATTTTCTCCTTTTTAATGATAAGTTTTGTTCTTTCATCTTTTCATACATGTGTAATACAGACGGATCACTCAGCCCCTCTACCCTCTTAGCTCCTTTACACTTCTGCCAATCTCATTTCTTCCCTACAAAAACTACCATATTTATGTCTTATTGTATGAACCATTTGTGTGACCACTAACTTGGGACTATGATCTCCATTTAATGGGTTCACCAGTGGGTGCACAACTATATTTTGCATCTCCTCTGAATTGTTTGATAATTGCTCCTCAGTTACTGGTAGGATCCCATGGTTCCTGCCTCATCCGTAGCTGATCACTGGTCCTGTGTAGACTTGTTATGAGTTCATGACTGCTGCGACCATGTTGTGTTTTGAAAATGGCATTTACGATTCTATCCCTATCTTCTCGCTCGAACAGTCCTTCTACTCTCTTGTAAGGTGGTTCCTGAACCTTAAGGATGGTAGCATGAATGCCATGTCAAGAACCAAGCCCTCCACTATCATTCTCAGACTTGTACAGCCAAGGGTTTCTGCCATTCACCTCTGGCCACTGTAAAGAGAGGCTTCTTTAAGACTGAGAACCTTTGTATATGAATGTGAACATAAATATTTAGAAGGTGGCTTGATATCATGCCATTGTAGTTTAGGAATCTAGTTTAGGATCTCCTTATTCATGGGTCAACAGTACTGAGTTAACAGTACCAGGCATAAGTTGTCTTACAAAGTGGTCCTCAATACTACTGTAAGAGCACCTAGTTGTCACCATAACAGTCATCTGCCCAACAGGTTGGTGTCATAGTTCATACATTCACAGCTGGCTTGAAGAGTGCCGAGCCTTTACTCCAAATGCCTTTCCAGCTGCCAGCTAATCAGTTGTGGGAAGTTTCCCATTCAGTTCTAAGATGTGTACTGTCTCAACAGTAGGGTCTTATAACTACTTCTGGTGGGCAACTAAGCAAAATGACAAGAGTCTGTATTTTGGGGACCTCTTGGGCCCTTCTGGTCAATAGCTCTGTTGAGATGTCCATACCTGGCACTTGAGTTTTGGTTGAGTGGCCCACTGTTTCTAACCCATCACTTACTGTCTTGCCATGTGGCTATCTGTCTTCAGATTTTTACGTATTTTAATTGGGCTGCAAGATATGTTTCTATGTGGTTTTATCACCTTTGTCTTGGCTAACCTTCCCCCAGCCCCTCACCTATCCATCTCCTTACCCTACCCTGCTTACTCCTTTCTTCCCCCTCTCCTCCCTCATTTTACCTATGTGCTGCTGTCCCCACTCTCTCAAAGCACCCCCCCCATTGGGCTCAGAAGTACTAGCTTCAGAAGTACTCACTCCAAGGTAAATGCACAAAACCGTAGAGTCAAGGTTGGGGTGGACATATGAGAGAATATGTGACACTTGTGTCTATTTGAGCTTAGTTACCTCATTTGGGATATTTCTTTCCAGTCTATCCATTTGCCTGCAAATCCCGTGATTTTTATTTTTCATTATAGCTGGATAAAATTCCATTGTATATATGTACCACATTTTCACATTACCGTATTAGTTGATAGATATCTAAGCTACTTCAATTTTCTAGGTATCATAGCAACAATGAATATGGATATGCACAAATTTCTGTAGCAGGATGTAAATTCCTCTGGGTATATGCCTAAGAGTGGTATGGCTGGGTCATAAGGTAGTTGTAGTTTTTTGAATAACTTCCAGATAGATTTCCAGAGTGACCGTTAAGTTTACATTCTCACCAGCAGTGAATAAAGACTGACCTCATTTACCATTCTGAGAATTAAACCAGGGCTTGTACATGTTAGGCATGCTTTATCACTGTTTAATTTTGTGAGTGTGTGTGTGTGTGTGTGTGTGTATGCATGTGTGTGTGTCTATCAGAGGGCATTGTATGTCTCTGTGGAAGATCAAGGGTGATTTCAGGAATCATCTTGGATTGCTTCTACCTCCTCCTGTCTTTGCTCTGGAATTTTCCAGGCTCCACCCACCAGGGCTGGAAGTATAGGCCACTGCAGTTTCTGCCTGGTGTTTTTACATGTGATTGAGGATCTAAACTCAGAACTGTTCTGCTTCTGCCCCATCTCTTCAGCCCCATTGTTTAAATTTATTACTAAAGTTAACATCACTTGCTTCTTTTTCCTTTTCATGTTGCTACTCACATTGTACCTTTGGGTGGTGCTGTTCTGAAGGGCCAAACACTGATTGGTAGATAACTCAGTAGATTTTGTTAGTTGTTCATTCTTAGACCTGTAAACTTTGAGTAGCTTTTCCTGTTTGTCCATAATTTAACACGCAATATGTGTGTACAAAGAAAACTAGGTTGGATCTATGAAGATTAATGAGTAGAATTAACTTAGGGATCCATTAATGCGCTCATTTCTTCAAGCCTAGTATTCACTTCATTCAAGAACAGAATTCTTTTAACAAAGGCATGTCAAATAGTTTATGGAAGTGAGAAACTGTAGCTTGCAAAGTTTGAAAGTTTGGCATTTTGCTATTCTGTTCAGAAGAGGGTGAAAAAGATAGTGCATATCATAAAATAATCCTAAATCTCCAGTATAAAACTTTAAAACAACACATATTTAATAAGCATTGATTACTAATACTTGATTTAGGGATCCAATAATGGGGATTCACAAATGAAAGGTGTCAGTTACAAATGACTACTTGTATAAGAAGTAGAAAGTGGATGCATGGTTACTAGAGATGAGGGAGCGGAGGTAGGAAGGGAACTGTAAGTGGGTGTGGAGTTTCTTTCTGGGAGATGAATAAGTTTTGAATTGGAGAGTGATCATTGTGAAAAGGTTACAAGTACTGAGTTGTATATTTTGGTGTGTAAATTTCATCTGAAAGTTTCTATAAAAGAATGTAAGACTTGGGCTGGGATATGCTGTCTGCTTGCTGAGCATCATATGAGGGAGGATCTGTATACAATCAATTTCCAGCACTGTCAAAATTTAAAAATTAAAATGTAACTACTTAAATAGCAGTGAATTTCTTACAATGTCAAGATTTGGGGAAATCATGTGTAATTTTTTATTTTTATTTTGATAGACTTGATTTTCTTTCTTTTTTCTGTGCATGTGTGAGCATGTGTGTGTGATAAATGTGTGCTGTGTATCCGCAAAAATATGTGCAGTGTATACATGAATGTGGAAGCAGAGGTTAATGTCATATGTCTTCCTTAATTGCTTTCCACTGTATTTTGTGTCTGCCTGTGGAGACCCAATGGTGAGGTCAGGAATTATCCTGGATTGCTCTACCTCCTTTTTGCTTTGCACTGGGATTTCCTAGGCTCTGCCTTCCAGAGCCAGAAGTGCAGGTTGCTGCCATTTCTACTCCAGGATTTTTATGTGGGATCTGGGATGCAAACTCAGGTTCTTCTGCTTTCCAGGCAAAGACTTAACTCTCAAGCCATCTCTGTAGCCCATCCATTTTATTTTTTGACCTGGAGTCTCCAGTGAACCTGGAACTCACCAGTTTGACAGCACTAGCTAGCCATCAAGTTCCAAGGGTCTTCCTATCTCTACCACTCCAGCATTAGGAATTCAGGTGCATGTCACTATACCCAGCATTTTATATAGATGCTGGGGATCCAAACTTGTGCTTGTACAGCAAGCACTTTATTGACTAAGCTGTCTTCCCACCCCAGACTGGTTTTAAACTACTAATGACATGCATATCTTTATCCATATATTTTTAACCTTTCTGGATTATTATGTTACTTGTGTATTACTATATAAACTATTAAAATCATTAATCCCATGTAGTTTCTTTTGTTTTAAAGAATTTGTATAAGTCCTTGAAAATACTGTCTGAAGAACTGGTACCTTGGTATAATTTTAAAAAGCCGAATGAAAACGAAGGTATCAAAGTTGAAGATCTGTTGTTTATGGTAAATGCCATGTTGGAAGAAGTTGAAAATAAGGAGAAGGTAATTAATAGTTATATAAATGTTCTCATTTTAAAGTTATTAAGGATTTAAAATTACTTCAAGATGTGAATTTTTTTTTTTACCTTCTTCTGGACAGGACATCAAAACACCAAACTTTCAAACTTTGCAAGCTATAGTTTCTCACTTCCAAAAACTATTTGACGTGCCTTCTTTAAATGGAGTCTATCCTCGAATGAACGAAGTGTATACTAGACTTGGAGAAATGAACAATGCTGTGAGAAATCTTCAAGAACTCTTAGAATTAGGTGATGATCTTTGTCATTTTGGGCCCTCATTTAAGAATTGTTGCTGATAAATTAACAAAATTTACCTAATGTTTTGAAACAAATCTCAGATTGCCCCCAAACTGCTCTTTAACATCGAGACTGGCCTTGTGCTGACCCACTTGTCACCTGGGACTACAGGTGTGCACCGCCACATCCTGCAAATAGTTCTATTTGAGTTAAAAAATCTCCCCTAAAGATAGAGCTCAGGTGCTGTAGCACATGCTAGGTTCAATCCCCAGAACAGCGTGAGCAGTGCGGGAGCACAAGACCAGAATTCCCATCCAGAAGGGGAGGATTAGAAGTTCAAGATTATCAGCCAGCTCAATACTGTCTCGTAACTGCAGCCCCCTGAAAAATGTTTAGGGCACCTGAAGCATGAAATGTTTGGTGGATGATGTAATGGTTTTCAGTATATTATTTTTAAAATATTCTATGCTTTTATTTCTCCTTTGCAGATAGTTCATCCTCGTTGTGTGTAGTGGTAAGCACAGTAGGAAGATTATGTAAGCTGATTAACGAGGATGTGAATGAACAGGTTAAACAAGTATTAGGACCTGAAGACCTCCAAAGGTACTGAAAAGTATCCAGAATCCTCCCCAAGTTATTTACCTTCTCTGTTTGGAACGGTTCTTCTGAAATAACTTGACTACCTAAAATACCTACCCACACCTTTAGGAATGGAAAAAATGTCAAGTATATTCTAGAAGAGAGTAAATTGTTGGGCCTGTAAGTTCACAGGATAAGAACTCTATACCACAAGCTTGTTCCCAGAGAACGTTTTATATGTGGAGAAAGTAAGATTTTTTTAGACAACTCATATGAGTTCAGATTATATCCTATAGTTTTTTTTAGAATATGGCTTTAGACTACTGAAAATTAACACTATCGTTATTATTTGATTAGAAGATGAATTTTTTTTTTAGGCCTATAGAGACCATTGCTGTTTTATTGCTTGTTTCGTGTGAGATCTTACAAAATGAATCACCATTTTGGACATATTTACAGTAAATTGATATATTCTATTTTTTAAATTATTTTATTTTTCTAGTTTTACAAGCATATTGAGTGCTATCCATGCTTCTAAGATGAATTTTTTTAAAAGACCTTTTAAAGGCTTCACTCACAAAGCCTGATTCTAAAAAAAAAATAGATTAAAGGATTAGGGATGTAGTTCAGTGATAGGACATGTGCTTAGTATGCCTGAAACCCTGGGTTACCATCCCAGCTGCCCCCTAAAAAAAATCTAAGATACGGTAGCTACTTAAGGTAGCTTTCCCCAGTCCTCCCAATTTTATGCTGCAGCCTGTGGGAAAGCGTGCATGCGCACACCTACTTCACACACGGTGCGAATTTTCCGGGAAGAACCCTCACATGAGCTGGCACTTGAGTTTTTTCCTACTTTTTGTTTCAGCCAGTTGGTCTTTCCCTTCTTTCCACAGTTTTACTAACTACTGAACCTAATATTTAATAGCATACTGAGTAGAAAAGCCTGTTTTTAGAAAATGTTATAAAAGACATGCTTTGAGAAGCCTCAAACTAAATGGGACCTTTGCTATGTTAAGAATCTTATGTAAATTTTTTAAAAATGCAAGATGAAAATGAATGTTTTTTAGAAAAAATATATTAAGTAAAGAAAGATCTTAAAAGGAAGAATTAGAGTAATTGGACAGTATTAGCAGACTATTTTCTTTGTATTTGAACATTCTATTTGCTTGTTAGTAATCAGATGCAAGACTGTTATGTTGGACTTGTTTGTAAACTGTACGTTTTCTTAAACAGCATTATCAGCAAATTAGAAGAACATGAGGAATTTTTTCCAGCATTTCAGGCTTTTACTAATGATCTACTTGCAATCTTAGGTAAGATATTTATTAATGGTGGTTAAATTTGGATGTTCGTAGATTTGAGGAAGCATCTTTTCGTCACTGGCCTTGTCTTTTTGCCTCAAGGGTTTGGTGGAAACTGTGTGGGGAGCTCTGACAGTTCTGCACACACTGCTCTTACCTCGCAGGTAGAGTTGATAGGGACACAGAATACAGACGCACAGAGCCTTTGAAGACATAAGAGTCCATCTTGTTTTGAGAGCTGCTCATGAGAAATTTACTGTGTCAAAACTCAGTTTAACCCTGACTCTGCCACTTGCCTACTAAGAAATCTTGGTAGGATTTATGATTTCAGAAGATCTTCTCCTGCCCTTTTCATATTGTGTGTGTGTGTGTGTGTGTGTGTGTGTGTGTTTCTGTGTGTCTGTGTGTCTGTGTGTGTGTCTGTCTGTGTGTGTGTGTGTCTGTGTGTGTGTGTGTGTGTGTGTGTTTCTGTGTGTGTGTGTGTCTGTGTGTGTGTCTGTGTATCTGTGTGTCTGTGTGTGCGTGTGCACATGCACATGCACCTTTGGAGCCCCAATTCATTGGAGGCCCAATTCATCCTGGATTGCTCTACATCCTTTTGGTTTTGCTTTGGGGTTTTCCAGGATCTGGTTTCCAGAGCCAGAAGTTCAGGTGGCCACCATTTCCACTAGGACATTTTTACAAGGAATCTGGGCGCAAACTCAGGTCTTTCTGCTTGCCAGGCAGAGGCTTAGCCATCTCTTCAACCCAGCACCTGAATTTTTTAAATATACAAAGAAAAACTTCCTACCAGATGTTATACTTTATTCAGATTGAGACTTTTTTTAACGGTTCTGGGATTTGAACTCAGACCTTATGCATGCTAAAGCAAGATCTGTACGGTACTTTGGAATCATAGACAAACTGTTAATTATTTTGGCTATGATTCCAAAACATATTACATTTTATCTTGCTAAGAACAATTTTCAAAATTTAAAGTGTTTTTTTTTTCTATTTAGTTCATTTGAAAGATACTTGTTTATTGATTTCTTTGAGACAGAAGCTTCCTATATGGTCCAGCCCATCTTTGAACACACATTCCTACTTCAATCTACTGTGCGTGCTAGGATGAGACATACATGCTTAGATCTGAAATTTTCTTTAATGATTATTCCTGATTTTAGAAAGGAAATGGCACTTCATAGGACGGTAAAGGATTGATAGGTGAGAGTTGTGTAATAAAAGTGTAAGACGCATGCAATTGGAGTGTGGAGGTTAGTGATCATAAGTGAGGTTTTATAGTTGGCTTTTCATGGTATGTGTTTGGTATCCTGAAAGACTGGTTTTACAGAAAAATGTGATTCTGTTTCAGGGTGGTCATTGACTTCAACAGTCATGTTCTAGTCATTCTTAGGTATTATTTTTCACATTAATACGTATTTTAGTAGCTATGTTAAAAACTTACTGATGCTTCTGTAGAAACTTTTTCTAAGATATGATATTCAACATGGCTCAAGTAACATTATTTGTTTCAGAAAGCCAAGTTTCTTTGCAATATTTTGATAAAAGTTGAAATTTTGGAGTTAAATATTGTATTTCAACTGTAAAAGTTATCTGTTTGGCAAAATGTGATTATAGTTTTTATTAATGAATTTATTATCTACGTAGTATACTAGATACAGAGATATTTTCTTACATAAGCCACATGGTAGGCTAAGAAAATTCCCAAATCAGCAAACATTTTTCTCTCTGAGATTCATTTATAAGGAAGGTTTCTTATTTATAGGAAATTTAGAGAAAAAATGTGATTTGAATGGGGAAGGCAGGGTATTTATTACTTGATCTTGATAGTGTAAGGTATGTGCCAAACTTTCTGTTACAGGTAAGTTTATATACTTTCTTGTAACTTAATACTTCGTGAATCTGAACAAGTGTTCTGACTAAAGTCAGGAGCTTAACAGTCTAACACACAGTGGGACAGCCTGAGTTGACAGCATGGAGCTTAAACAAAGGGGGAAGAAGCATATCTAACAAAGAGATTAAAATCACAATCAGTGGTCTAGCAGAAAGAAAGAGTAGCTGTGCAGAGAATCTGCCACTCAGGGCCGAGTGCGAGTAGATCTGGTGTCTATATATGAGAGTGACCAGGAGTTTTAGAGCTTGAATTCTGACTTAAGATCATTGAAATAATGAGAGTTTTAGAAAGAATAATCAAATTGAGAAAGAATCTGTTGAGGAGCCTTAATTGGTCGTCTGGTAAGCCCGATCAGGATTGTATATTTCATTGAGATTCGTTCTAAGATTCACATCTCTTTCTAGGCAGATCCCTTTTACCCTGAAAAATAGGCCTTACAGCTCCCGACTTTGAGGGCTCTTCCTGAGAGAATCAAGAGACACTTTGTTCTTTGAGGGAAAAAAAAAAATCAATTTCCAAATCCTTAGATGGAGAGCCAGAAAAAAGATGACCCTTGACTGAGATTTGCTGTGTTGGCTTTCCCATGTGCTGTACAGACCTAAACAGTCACTTCAAAAATATTATGTATATGCATATGTTAATAGAGTATGCTACTGATAAAGTTAATATTGAGTCAGAGGTACTTATAAAAATATGTGGTGGCTTTTAAAAATTTATTATGTCTTTTGTGTGTGTGTGTGTGTGTGTGTGTGTGTATGTATGTATGTACGTGTATGTGTGTGAGGTAAGTGCACTGTGTGTCCCTGTAGAGGACCAAGGGTGACTTTGGGAATCATCCTGCATTACTTACTGCCGCCTCCTTGCTTCCATGTGGCATTTTGCAGGCTTCTACCCACCAGGGCTAGAAGTGCAGGCTGAGTCCTTTTCTGCCTGGCATTTTTATGTGGGACCTGAGATCCGAACTCAGGTCCTTCTGCTGTGAGGCAGAGTCTTAACCCCTGAACCATCTCTCTAAGCCCCTTTCATAACAGATAATGCGAAAATTTTCTATGAGGCAGTGGTAATCTATACTCATTATTGAAGAAGTCTTTTTTTTTTTTTTTTTTTTGTGGGTGTGGATCTATACACACGAGTAGAAGAGGATACTCAAGTGTGTGCCGTGAAGACCCAAGGGTGTCGACAGAAATAATCCTGTATTGCTCTTCCTCCTTATTCCTTTACTCTGAGGTTCTGCTTTCCAGGACTGGGAAGAAAGTGCAGACAACTGCCATTTCTGCCCAGATTTTTTACATAGGATGTGGGATCTGAACTCAGGTCCTTTTACTTTTGAGACAAAGGCTTTAACCCCTCAGCCATCTCTCTACCCCTAGAGAAGTCTTAATGTGCATGAAAACAATGTTATTGTTGCCTCTGTGTTTGAGGTTTGCTTCTGCACAGAAGGTTCTCATTTCTTATGAGATTATTGCTAGACAGTGTTACTTTTCTTTGTAACTTTTGTTTTTCTATTGCAGAAATTGATGACTTGGATGACATTGTCCCTGCAGTAAAGAAATTAAAAGTACTTTCATACTGAAAACAAACCAAATCATTTTTACTGTGTAAATTACTTTCTTAACATTTTAAGTATTTTATAGGGTTGATCTTGATACAAAAGTTTGAAAATGTATTAGCTCGCAGAATTCATCCTGTTCTTAGCATTGGGTCATTTTCTACCCATATAATTTTTTTTTGCTACTTTTTTGAGTATTATGATAGTAAATAACATTTAAGTTATTAAAGTAATAAATTGATTTTGGATTCCTTAATCATTTCTTGAGCAATTCTCAAGTGCTTTAAAATTCATGGTTGTTTTAAGATAGTTTATGTGTTGAAAAGAGACTCCAGGAAAGAGAGAGATTGAAAATAACAGAAAAATTGCATTCAAGTGCAAGGCTTTGACCTGTGGTGAGGGCAGAAGGAAGGAGCCAACAGGAAGCTGCTGCTTTCTTGGAAAGGATTGCTTGACATGCTCTACTAAGATACCCCTAATGACTGTTGGAACTAAATCATGAGAAATGCAATAGATGAGTATGTAGCAGACCCTCAGAAAAAGTCTTTTGGGGGGTAATATTGATGTAATTTTTTAGAAAAAATAAGATTTCAAATAAAATGTTTGTAAAAAAAATCTCCAGAGCATAAATGTTCTCAGTGATTTGTTTTTATTGTTTAAAAAATGAGTCATATTCTCTCTGTAGCTTGAGATTTCCTTGGGCAATGGGCTTACCCTAGCTAGGTTTTGAAGGGAAATAATGATTTTTACTTTTTAATTTTGGTCTCCATTTTCTCAGGGGCAGTGTTCTGAGTCATGTCCCATAGCACTAGCAATTCCAGGCTGCCCCCTACCTTCTCTTTTTAAAAGTGCAGACTGAGAACAGTTTCTTCATGGTTCTTGCTAGTTGGTTGTATGGCTTATAGCGAAACATTTCCAGGAAGCAACATAATAAGATGGAGAGAAAGTGTCAGGAAACAGGCATCCATATGTCTAGGCTTGTGACCTTTGACATAGGGATCAGCTTATAAGGTAGGTTCCTTCTAATTTTTAAAATTTGTTGTTTTAACTTACAGTTAAATTTCTAAGCATTTGTTCACAGTTTATAGAACACGTCTTGAGAGTTGAATAGAAAAAACATTTAAGACACCAAATAATGGAAATATTCTTCTGAATTGGCTAAATTGCTCCAGGAATTGCTGTGAGACTTTATGGGTTCGCATGCATGCGCATGTACACACACACACACACACACACACACACACACACACACGGATGCTTTTTGGAGAGAAGGTGTTATGTGGGCCAGGCTGGCTTTAAACACCCAGTCGTCTTACCCCCACCACCCAAGAGCTAGGTTTACAGGCATGCAGCTTCACATCTGTCCACACCAATAGTTAAAAGAAATGGGTGTAGTTAAAGATTCTGTTAACCTAAATTTTATCAATATTCAAAAACATTTAAAATACATTGATTTAAAAGGAATTTTAACATTTAAAATTGTACACAAGATGTGCATTTCAGTAAGTTCTAACACACATTTATAACGTAATATCTCCACAATAAACATAATAGATGGACTCATCATTGGCAAAGTTTTCTTACTGCCTTTGCTCATCCTTCCTCATCTTCCATCACTGTAGATTAGTTTACAATTTATAGGGTTTGTGTAAATGGGATCATGTGTTTTCTTTTTTGATATCTTTCAGCAGTAGTTATTTTGAGATTTTTACATTCTCTTGCTTGTGTTAATAGTTTATTCTTTGTTACCGTTTCATATTCTATTGTACCACCATTTGTCCATTTGCCTGGTGAAAATTCAAGTGTTTCCAATTTTTGACTACAAGTGAAATTTCATGTTCATATATATATATATATATATATGTACCTAATGTCTGGTATCTTAACTGTTGTTTCATGTGTTTTTCAGATCTAGGTCTATTTTCACTTTGTGTGTGTATGCACGTATGTAGGTGCTTGTGCACATGTGTGGGAGGCCAGAAGATGTCGGGTATCTACTGTTACTGTCCACCTTACTCTCTGAGACAGGGTCTCTCATGAACCTGTGACCTGCTGTTTTTCTTGTCCGAACTGACAGCCAGCCCTGTGACTCTCCTGCCCCTGCGTCCAGCTCACCAGAGCACTGAGGATCACACTCGGCTCCTCAGTTTATAGCAAATGCACCTGCCCTGCATTTCCCCAGCCCCTATTTGGTGTTGTTTTTGTTTTGATTTTGGCTATTATTAGGTGAAAGGTTAAATGTGGTTTTTGTTATTACCCATCTTTACTAGAGGTAGAAGAATGATTTGTCGAAGTCTGAAACTATATAGATATTTTGGGTTAAATGTAGAATGTTGCCCCATGGATCATGTGTTTGAATAAGGTGCTGCTTTGGAAGACTGTGGAAGCTTTAGAAATTGGGGCCTAGTTAGAGGAAGCACAGGGGAAAGTTTTGAGGTTTGAGGGGCCTGCTTTTAGGCACCAGCCCTCTGCTTCCTGATGTCCTGAGATGTGAGAAAACCACAAACACCTGTGTTGAACCTAGTTCACTGCCCCGTCTTCCCTGTGAGCCAAAATAAACCCATCATTACTTCTGGCATATATTTTGTCACAGAAAAAAAAGAACAAAAATAGTAGTTTTTCTTGATTGTTTAATGAAGTTTTTGAAATCACGAAGTATTTTTTTACTTATTTTGGTTCCAGGGATTGAACTAAGGGCTTAAGATGTGTTACTAACTGTAAGTTATTTTCAGTTTTTTCTAATTTTATGCATTATAGCTAGAGACCATATTCTTGTGCTGTGGAATCTTTAACGCTTTAAAATTTGTTCAGACCTGGTGGGTGTGTTTACATTGATTTTCATACATATTTCGTATATGATTTTAAGTCTAATCTTTACTATATATTTTGTGGTTGTGTTGTCCATATGTACAGTTCTCCTAATTTACCTACTTGGTCTCTCAATTTCTAGGAGATAGCAAAATACATTTGACAAATTTTGTTCTGTGTATTTGAACCTATTTTTTAAAAATGTATAAATTCATAGTTAATATATTTATAGCTTCCTTTTTTGCTATATTTATTTATTGCTCTGTTTTTTTCCTTTTTATTAGCTACTGATTATTTCTTTTACTAGTCTTTTAAACTGTAAGATATGTTATTGAAATGGTATAAATCATAAATATCAAGTATATCAAATTATTACGAAGTAAACAACCGCACGATAGACAGTCGACAGTTGAGATTAAAGCCTTTCTGCACTGTGAATGGCTCCTCCGTTTGCCGTTTATTTTCATTGCTGCAGTGCATTCGTTCACTTCTGAAATGTTCTACTGGGGATTGAATGATGGGTGGTTTCTAGATCTTGTCTGCTGCCATCAGCGTGTACCCTTGTGTTCAGGTTTTCTATAGTATATATCCAAAACTAAAATTGCTGGGCCCTTAGCAGAATTACTTTTATATACAATCATGGGCTATTCAACTGAGGCACTTGTTATGGAGAGTGATGTGACTGAAGCCTCTGGAATCACAAGATGGCGACTTCATTAGGACACGTGTAACTTGAAAGAAAATGTCACTGTTTTTTTCACAGGTTACATCAATTTACATCTCTCATGACCAGTTTATGAAAGTCTCCATTTTTCTACATTCTTTTGGCTAATACAGTGTATAAAGCTATTTTTTATAATTTTTTAAAATTATCCAATTGTGCGCGCGCACGCACGCATATGTGTGTGTGTGTGTGTGTGTGTGTGTAGAACCCGGACGAATTCGGGAGCCACCATGGACCACCTCCACCTTCTCCTTGTTTACTCTGCCCTGGGATTCACAGGCTCCGCCCTACCCCAGGATCAGAAACGCAGGCTGCCCCCGCTTCCGCCCGGTGTCTATACATGGGGGTCTAGGATCGGAACTCAGGACCTTCTGCCTGCAAGGCAGAGGCTTAACCCCTGAGCCACCTCTCCAGCCCCGTATAAAGCTATTATTGTACTTTTAATTTTTAATGTTTATCAGTTATTTATTAAGTTGAACATCTTTTCCTTTATTAGGTGGGCATTTTTGTTTTGAGCCAGTTAACACCTCTATGTTTGATGCTGGGGATGGAACTCAGGGCCTTGTGCATTGCAGGTAAGTACTCTGCCACTGAGCTGTATCCCAGCCCTTCTCATGCCTGTTTTCTTCTGTATTATCTATTAGTGGTTTGTGATAGATGTTCTGGACAGGAGACATTTGAAAGCAACATTAAGTTCTGTCTTTGCATTTTCTGATAGTTTCTTTTTTAAAAAAACTTTATTTTGTGTATGTGTCTATGTGTCAGAGGGCACTGTATGTCACTGTGGAGAACCAAGGGTGACTTGAGAAATCATTCTGGATTGCTTCTACATCCTTTTTGCTTCACTCTGGATTTCACAGGCTCCACTCACCAGGGTTGGAAGTGCAGGCCACTGTCATTTCTGCCTGGCATTTTTACATGTGATCTGGAATCTGAACTCAGGACCTTCTTCTTGCAAGGCAGAGTCTTAACCCCTGAGCCATCTCTCCAGTCCCATAGTTTCTTTTCACCTACAGAGTAAATTAACCTCAATATAGAGATACATGATTTTTACTTTTTCATTTTTGTATATATGTGTGTATGCATGTTTGAATGTGGTGTATATGTGTGGTTGTAAATGTTTGTATGGGTACATGGGCATGTTTGTGTTATGTGGAGGCCTGAGGCTGATATAATCATCCTTGATCGCTCTCCACCTGAAATGGACTCTCCAGTCAGACCCAGAGCTTGTAAATAGGTTAATTTGGCCAGTTACCTTGCCTTGGGGATTCCCAGTCTCCACTTTCTAAGACTAGAATTACAGTGAGGCCTCCACACCCACATGGTATTTTACATGAGAATTAAGTATCTGAACTCTGATCCTTTTGCTTGCACATTAGGCCAGAACCATCTTTCCAACCTTGATCTTTTCATTCATAGTTAGTGTTCTTTGTGGCTTATGAAATTTGGCTGTTGCCATTATGTTGTAATTTGCTCTGTCCTATAATATCTTACCACTGTTTAGTTTTCCTTTTACATTTAGACTAATACGCCTGGAGTTGATTTCTAAATGTGGTTGGAGTGAAGAAAAGCTTCATATTTTCCTAAATAGATGACTATTGAAGTTTATCCTCTTATTTGCTCATAGTGGTGCATGTGTCATAAGCTGAATAATTCACAATGAATTCCTGACACTGGACTTGGTGTTTCTATTGTTGGTGGTCTTTCCTGCACTACTTTCACCTGCTGTAGTTGCAGCTTTGATGTTCCCTGTACATCAAAGCTGCTTGTCACCTTGCACACATACGTACCCACACATGTAACTTGTTGCAGTTTTTAATGGGCTTTTACTAAACATCTAGATCAGGCCCAGAACTGGGTCTTCCAACCTCAAAATGTAGTGTAGCTCCCCGTTTCTTTAGGTTACTTCAGCATTTAAATTTTTTCTAATTTTTTGTAGGTGTTGTTCAGTATATTACTTATATTTTTACGTACTTAAGAGTTTAAAAAAATAAGTTACCAGTTAGGTGTTTTTAAAAATATAATCCCATGGCTTTAAATAAATATGTTATACAAATATAAACAAACTTTAAAAAATGCTTGGGTCACAAGGTGGTTTCTTGGAAACCTCTCCTTCCTCCTTAAGAGCAGAGGACATACATGTACTTTTAAAAATTATCAATTTTGGCCATCGTAGTGACAAACCTGAATTTGGGTGATTAACCCACAAGGTAAGAGTAAGAAGAAAAAAGAATTAATTTTCTACTCTGAACTCTGCATCTCCAAAATTAGGTCGAATGCTACCTTTTTCTGTCTTTTAGTCAGTCTATCAGCGTAAAGAGGATCTCATGAAGAAAGGGGTCCACTCGGTTTAAAGGAGGGGTTTGTGTGTCACTTAAAAGCATGTGATAAGAAGATGCATGCAGAACCTGGAAGAACGCCCAGTTCCCACACCCTAAAGGAATGTACTTTCTGGTGTAGGCCCAAGCGCTAGGTTCTTTGCTCTAGTCACACTGTTTCTTTGGTCTTTTTTTTTTTTTTTTTTTTAATTATTTATTCAATTGTGTGTGTATGCATGTGTGTGTGTGTGTGTGTGTTGTTTCTTTGGTCTTTTAAAAAACAAGATTTAGTTCCTGGGTGCTGGGGGTGGGAGAGAAGAGTGTTTCAGCGGCTTCCAATGAGCACTGACTGAATGGCTTAAGTTTAGGGTTTTTTTCCTTTTCAAACTTTTTTTAAATGAAATTCCATCCTGTGTGGTACACAGCTCTTTTGACTCACCCTGACACTGTTCCAAGGAAGGAAGAGTGAGGCTGTAGGGCTGGAGCTTCCTCACTTTCTCCTGCAGCTTCTGTGCGGCTTCCCTCTCAGGTATTTTGTTGAGGCTAGAGAGTACAGTGGCCCCAGGCCACTGCGAGGAAGTATCCTTGAGCCAATGTGATGTGGGTAAGGAACTCTGAGGTATCTGGGGAGACTCGCACATCCTGGTGTCTAGCCTACTTTATGATGTCATGGACCTTTCCATTCCTCGGCGCAGGGAGGTGATCTTAAGACCCCGCATGCACGACTGTCCCAGTCTCCTTCCTCAGCAGGGGATGTGCCTGCTGCCTCTGCAGTGTCCAGCACTCTTAGGTTCTTGGTCCACGTCAGACCTCCTGTGCTTTGCTCACGTCATGTATTCAGTCTTCCTGGAGCTTGGACAGGCTCATCAATCACCGACTCACTCCCTGCCATTCATTTCATTTTGGATTCCTTCTGCCTTTCAAGGGACTGACAGCCTCCTGAGCTTTTTTATTATTAAACTTTGAAAAAAAAACCTTGCTAAATTGAAAAATCTGAAAGAAATGGATTAATTTTCGGATGAATATGGCCTACCGAAATTAAAGCAGTCTGGGATGATTTTTATCAGGATAAACGAACATCACTTGAGCTTGCCTGCAGTTCTTTAGCTCAATGTCTGATGCTGTGACTTTAGCCCTTGGCACATAGAAAGGGTTCGTTCATCCTGGGGAACTTCAGTCACGGTCAAGGGTCGAGCTGCTCGCTCTCCTGGCCAGCAGAATACTGCGCCCGCTAGCGACAGGTGCATGACACTGCCTGTTACTCCTAGCGTTCACTGAAGGCTCTGGCCGGGCCCTCTGAGCTGGTCTTCCCAGCTGCTGCCAGGCCTGCTGTCTCAACAGTCAGGAGGTGTGGCAGGGCTGGAGAAGCCAGTCAAAGGCACAGCCAGGTGCCCTCACCCCAGATCTACACTCAGCAATGACTTTTTCTCAAAATCATGAACAGCCATTAGTCTCTGAATCTAACACTGTTCACTGCTTGAAGAAGCTTTTCTGATCAAGGATAAGAACTGTTGTGAATGGGTATAAATATCAATATTTAGGAAGCAGAGTGATATCATGTTTATTTAGCAAAAGAACTTGTAGTAAGTTACCCCTCAGGGCCTGTGACCTCTCCACTCACGGGCTTTTGATCATGTTTATGGTACCAGACATAATTTCCTCCTGTAGAATGGGCCTCAAATCCAGTCAGTGAATGGTTTGTTGCCCCCATAGTGGTCATCCCAATTGTTGCACAAGTCTCTCCATACAGACTGCTGCTAAGTAAGTCTTCTGGAACTGAAAATAGCGGGGAAGAAGCTTCCACTTTAATCCAGCTTGATTTTTCGGTCTCATAACTAAAGGAGTGTGGTGTTTTCAAGCAATAGGGTCTTGTCATCCAGTTCTGGTGGCCAAGGAGGAGCAATGGTAGTATCCAAGGCTGTTTAGGGGGTGTCAGGCCTTCCTGGCCAGTGACTTAGAGATCTGACACCTGGTACTGGAACTTGCATTTGGTCGCTCGTGGCTTCTGAGCAGTGTTGTCTGTCCACCCATGCAGGGAGCCTCCTTTCAAACTTCTAAAAAAATACTTTCTAATTAGCTTGTAGGGTTAGTTTTTCTTCAAAGACCTGGCAGCATTTTGTAATGAATACTTCTGAACTAAGGCTTTTGTTAAATGGGAGAATTTTTTTTATTGCTATAGTCTGTTACTTGTTATAGATCTGTTTAAATTATTTATCTCATCTTGATTTAATTTTGGTAGGTCATATTAATCTAGAAATGTATCCACTGCTTTTAGAATTTTCAGTTTAGTAAAATATAGTTTTTGAGGCATGTTCTTAATGAATTTTTTCTGAATTTCATCAATATCTGTTATGTTTTCCTTTTAATCTCATTTTATTAATTTGTATCTTCTCTGTGTTTAATTTGACTAAGGGTTTGTCAGTCTTCCTTCCCAAAGAACAACTCTATCTCATTCTTTGTATTATATCTTGTTTCATTAATTTCTGCCCTCATCTTAATTATATCTCCCCATCTACTGCTTTTAAATTTATTTTTTTTCTTGTTTTCCAAGGCATTAAGGTATATCATTAAGTTATTTGTGTTCCCCGATTGTTTAATGTAGGTATTCAGAGCCATAAACAGCATTTTAGGACTGCCTTCACTGTATCCAGTGGATTTTGGTGTATAGTGTTTTCATTTTCACTCAGTTTTAGGGATTTTTTTTTTAAAAAGTACTGATTTCTTCATTTACCCATACAGTCAATTGTGTATTAATTTCCACACATCATAACCCCTGTTGATTCTCGCTTTATTCCATTGTGGTCAGATAAAATGGGTTATTTCGATATTCTTGCATTTGTTGAGACTTTTTTGTGTTCTAATATGTAATTTATTTTAGAGAATGTTCCATTGGCTGTTGAAAAAAGTATATTCTTCAGTGTTTGGGTGTAATGTTCTGAAGATGTCTGTTGGTTTCATTTGTTCTAGGTTTCATTTAACTCTGAAGTATCTCTGTCTATTGGTGAAAGTGAATTTTTCAAGTCTACCATTATTATTTGTGTTGAGGTCAATCTGCTGTCTTTATATGCAATAGTGTTCTTTTTAATGAAATTGGGTGTATTTGTATTTAGTGTGTTTCTTGTTTCCTTAATATGGAGTGACTGGCTGCTTAGTTTGATTTGACTTCTTTGTCTGAGGAGCATAGCTATGCTTGTTTCCTAGTTGCATTAGCGGCAATACCTTTTTTCATCTTTTTTCTGTCTTTGATGATGAGGTACGTTTCCTGGAGGCAGTAGAAAAATGGATCCTGTTACTTAATTCAATCTGCTAATCTGTTCTGACTTGGCCCTGTTCTGACAGGTTTTAGTATTCTTCTTTGTTCTGCGTACTCAGTGCTTTGACTGTAACGAGATTTGAAACCTTTCTGATTCTGTTTGGTGTTCTGTGTGCCTTTTCTAACTCTATAATCATTTCCTTTCCAAAAAACGGGAAATTTTCTTTGATTTAATGAAGATATTATCTATGTCTTTGACTTAGAATTATTCTCTTTCTATGATCATAATTTATAGATTTGGTCTTTTCACGATGTCTTAAACATCTTGCATGTTCTGTTTGTGCATTTTAAATTTTATTATTTTATTTGAATGATCCAGTTCCCCAACCTTGTTCATAATTCCTGATACTGTGATTCACTAACAGTGAATCTACTGAGCTTTTCATTTGGCTTCTTGAAATTTTTAACCTTCAGAATCATTTCAGTTTGGTTTTTCTTTAACACCTGTGACTCTTTATTGGACTCTTTTTTTTATAAAGAGAACTGACTTGCTTATTTGGGTACTCTTAGAGTACATTTGTATCCTCTTTGAGATTTTTTGAACTTACTTATAACAATTTCTTTATCTGAAATTTCCTCTAAGTCACTTTGGGAGAAGATACAGTGTTTTTGTTTGTAATGTGTATATGGGAAGAGGTGATGTGCAGGTGTGTATTCGTGTTCATATGTGTATATGCATGATGGGGTGCCTGTGTGCTGTGCATGTGGAGATCCAAAGTTGACATCCAATATTTTCATTATTGATCTCTATTTACTGAGGTAGAGCTTTCCAGTTGAACCCGCCAGTTTGCCCTGGGAATTCCTGGCTCTGCCTCCCGAGTGCTTGGATTAGAAGCATCCATAACGCCTTCCCAGCTTTTATGTGGGTTCTGGGATTAGAATTTTGGTCCTCAGGCTTTCAGGGCAAGCACCCAGCCCATTGTCTTTTCACGTGGGTTATTTTTGTTTCTTCACTGGGACTTGTGTAGCTAGAGCTAGTTCATTGATTAAATTTTTGTATCAGTTTTTTCAAGTTGGGAAGAAGACTGGTGAGCTTAGTAGGCCAGTCAAATTAAGCCTGTGTGTCCTGTTGGATGTTGTCAGAGTGCTGTGTTCCACCAAACTTAATCTTATTTTGGGCTGCACTTCACTTCTTTGGGTCTATGGTACCCTGATGGCTCACTTTTGGCTGATAAACATTCCTGCTACTGCTGCTGGATGCCTGGGACTCACAGGTCTGAGTACCCAAACGCTGCCTCACCCCAGGGATACCAGTCTGTATGCCTTCTGCCACTTGGTGGTATCTGGGGCACAGCAGTCCTGTAGGAATGGAGCCTAAACTCTGCTTCTATAGGCGGTGGCACCTGCAGCCCTATTGGCCTGTGTATGCCCAAACTGCCTCACCCACTGGCAGCTAGCTCATAGCCATCACTGCTTAGTACCTGGAGCCCTGGGGCTTGCCTGTGTCCAAATCCTGCTTCATCCTCCCTCACAGGCCGTTGCTACTTAATGCCTAGAGTGGGCTTCACAAGCCCTGAGCCACTGGGCATCTTTTCTTCCACTGTTCATCTAATACAGAACTCTAAATTATTGCTTTATTCTACTAGGTGTGTACACAGGTATGGAGGCCAGAGGAGGATACCAAGTGTTCTCTGTCACTTTCTGCTTTACCTCCTTGAATGAGACAGGGCCCCTTGCTGAGCCTGTAGCTTGCATGTTTGTTGTGTTTTGTTTTTGGCTAGGCTGACAGCAGGAACCGCCCAGCAATCCTCCTGTCCCTGTCCGTCTTGGGATCACATCCAGCTTTGGCACATTGTGGTGTGTGCACGCACTTGTGTACAGGAGGCTAGATGACAACTCCTTGGGTGTAGACTTCTTCCACATGGGTTCTGGGGAATCACATTCAGGTCATGATGTTTGGCAGTACTTGCCTTTATGTGCTGAACCATCTTGCTGGTCCCACATCTGGTTTTTTATATAGGTACTAGGAATCTGAACTCACCTTTACTTGCACAGCAAGCCCTTTTATGCCCCTGTGCTCTTTCTCCTGCCTAGAAATCTGAAGTATTCTTGCATCTGTTTTTATTATCTACATTTATATGTTACATTGACCCTTATGAACAACATACATTACTGGTTTCAAGCTATTGGTTGACATCTAGATTTTAATGGTGTTTGTTATGTTGTGATTACAAAAATAGGTTTTGGTCATCTCCTTTGCATTTTCTATTATGTTTGTCTATGCATCCCTCTCAGTAGGAAGGGAGTTAATTTCTTTTGGAACCTTCTCACTACTGATTCGAAGTTTCACATTTCAGCTCTGTTAGTTTTCTCTTATTCTATTTTGTTGCTTATTATGAAATTTTTAGTATGTATCTTGTCAACCAGGCGACAAACTTTTTTTTTGTAAATTATTTTATGTGTGTGTGTGTGTGTGTGTGTGTGTGTGTGTGTGAGAGAGAGAGAGAGAGGGCACTGTGTCTCTGTGGAGGACCAAGGATGACTTCAGGAATTATCCTGAATTGCTTCTACCTCCTTTTTGCTTCACTTTTGGGTTTCCCGGGCTCTGTCCACCATCGCCAGAAGTGCAGGCCACCACCACTCCATGTCTGGCACTTTTACATAGAACCAGGGATCCAAACTCAGGACCTTCTGCTTACAAGGCAGTTTTAATCCCTGAGCCATCTCTTGAGCACCAGAAAATCTTTGCACAGGTATCTGAAACATGAAAAATTTAATACAAGATTGCTAACTAGCAAAGGTGGTAACTTCTAGAAGATGAGATGCTAAAAGTGAGAAGGAACACTGGGAAGCAAATCCTGCCCCTAAACAAGGGAGAGTGAACCAGAATTGAACGTAGAAGCTCAGCCAAGTGCCCCTGCTGGACTGATTTAGACCAGAAACACGCAGTCCACCTAACTAAGAACTTGTAGGACACCCAGGCTGTTCCTGCTGGGGCCACAGCTGTGGCAGCACAGCCCGTGGACGTGAACCACCACGACTGGGAGGCTGCTTCGGTGCATGGGAACGTGCCCAAAAATCATTCACCAGGGAAAACTGTCCATTGGAAGGAAAGCCACCTTCCTGCTGTGGCCTTGCAGTGTTGCCAAGGCCCAAATCACCGTCCCTGGAGATGCTGATTTGAAGCTGAAAGTCAGCAACTGATCCACACGTAGTTACTATTTTTTAAACATTTTCACTCATTTTAGTTTTCCAAGCATATTGAGAGCTTATCCCTGCTTCCCTCCATCCTCCCAGTTTTCTATTTTTTTTTTAATTTTTTTTATTATTATTTATTCAACTGTGTGTATGTGCGCGCGCCTGTGTGTGTGTGTACGTGTGTGTCCGTGTATGTGTAGAACCACAGACGAATTCGCGAACCACCATGGACGCCTCCACCTCCTTCTGCCCCGGGATTCACAGGCTCCGCCCTACCAGGGCCAGAAGCGCAGGCCGCCCCCCGCTTCCGTCTGGCGTCTATACGTGGGATCTGGGATCCGAACTCAGGACCTTCCGCCTGCAAGGTGGAGGCTTAACCCCTGAGCCACCTCTCCAGCCCTCTATTTTTTAAGATACAGAATACAGATCTAGCTTTTGCACTAAGGACTCGAACACGTATAGTCTGATTGGCCCTTTCCACCATCAGTCGTTCTAGTTTTAGTTCCATTGCTTTTTAAACCATTATAAATATCTTTAGCTGCTTCCTGCTATGGTTTTGATTGTTCCAAAAGCCCGTGCGTTAAAGGCATGTCACCAAAACCTGTGGCACTTTGAAAGAGGTGAGACCTGATGGGAGGCCTTTCTGGTCAATGGTATGGACTGAGGCCTCAAAGTATAAGCTAAAGGAACATCCTCTCTGTAAGTTGGTGACTTTGAGTATTTGTGTTTATCATTTTTTAGAATCATTAAGATTTAAGTTTATTGGCCTATCTTATGACATATAATGCCAACCCTACACATTAGTGGTACATTTTTCTTCCAACTGAAATCTCTTTTGTGGCCGTCTTTTAGTTCGACATTCCACAAGCTTCATGTCCTTAGTGGGAACATAAGGGCCAGTTGTGTGCTTGTTATTGGAATTCCAGGTTGTAAACCAGTTTCCTCCTTTGAGGTAATTTCTGTACCAACTTGACTTTGTTAGACTCTAGGTTCCAAAAGCCCAGGTTAGTTGGTTTGTCCTCACTCTAGCCTCTCTGATGTACACTGAAATCGTAATGCGCTTAACACTACATATTGTTTACATAGTTTTTCTCTTAAATATCATAACTAGGAACTCTGTGATACTTTTAAACCATCTCTAAAATAAATGTTTATAGTTTAACCTGGTTCTCATGTGTTTAGAAGGAAAGGGAGGTTTTTCCCTTCTCTGCTACCTTCAGTAGTAGTTTGAGCATATGTTGTATTTATGTAAGACGTGATACATTTTTGTATCCTTCTCTGATGCTTTGCTAGTTTCAAGATGTTGTCTCTTTGGGGAACAATTACGACGTCATCAAGAGGAGGTAGGCACTTACTGTCACATTTGTTGTTTGAAATAGAAATCTTGGGCTGCAAGTGCAAGGCAAGCCACAGGAACTCGAGTACAATCCCCACAACCCACAGGGGTGGAGAGTCAGGTGGAGTGGCCCACACCTGTGTAGTGTCACACCTGTGTAGTGTCACACCTGTGTAATGTCACACCTGTGTAGTGTCACACCTGTGTAGTGTCAGTGCTGGAAATGAGGACATAGAATCCCTGGAGCTCACTGACCAGCCTAGCCTACTTCATAAGTCCTAGTACAGTGTATTATCTAGGTATACATGAAGTAGTCCTCTGGTCTCCGCACGCTTACACACATCTTGTCAAAAACAAAAACTTTATTGTACATCTTACATACAGTCTTGGATGATAAAGGTAAAAAAAAAAAGCAATTCAAATAGTTTATGGTTTAATAACAACATTAACCAACACAATACTATAATTGCTTAGCATGTGATCTTAGTAGATAACCTTGTAAACATTCTCACAAACTTACTGATACAAGGCTTGAGAATTAGCAATGGAAAATGCTGCATAGGTAGTGGGGAAAAGCCACATACATATTGATTGGCTCTAGAGGAGATGTCACAGGACACACCCAAGGCCACAGTCATAGTCTAATAAAATTTTGACGACGAGGTCCAGTTTTGCAGAGTGCAGGAAATAACAGATATTCTGTAAGTGAGAGTCGTGGCAACAACTTGGTCTCAATGTTTTGTTTCATGAAGCTAGGATGTTGGTACTTATTCCAGACTGGCTGGACCTACAGTGTGAGCCATGGCGTCAGTGGGAGGCTGGACCTACAGGTGTGAGCCATCGTGTCAGTGGGAGGCTGGACCTACAGTGTGAGCCATGGCGTCAGTGGGAGGCTGCCATTCCTCAGAGAGTGTCAGGAGGAGGACGGGAGTGTGCTGCTGAATGGTGGGAGGAGAGGGAGGAGGACGTGACCTTGGAATCGCCACATCAGAAGGAGAGAAGTCTACCTGGTCTTAGGAAGTTTGAAATGCATTAGAGGCACTTGTTTAAATACACACTTCACATATGCTGCTGGGGCGAACCAACCATCTCATCTGTGCCCCAAATCCCCAACCTTGCCTGAGAGAGGCAGAAAAGCTCCCTTTCCTCCCAAGCAGCCTCTTCTGGGCCTCCTGGGTGTAAGCGGGGGCGGGCTTGTCGTGTGCTGTGGAGATGACGCTGCATGTGCTCGCCCTCCCCACACCAGTGTGTCAGTGTACCACTCCAGCACTGTTGCCACTGGAAGATGGTCACAGCTCCGCGCAGGAGTAATTCTCCAGACTGTCATAGGCAGGTGGAAGGGCTTCAGTGCTGTCAGCTTGGTCGCTTCTTGTTCAGTAACTGCCAGGAATTGTGGTAGCAGCGCCAAGAACTGGCGTCTCCAGGGCTGGGGCTAGGCAAGGACATTCCCTGGCACGTACATTCTGGCACATCCTGAATCACACTGAAGACTTACCCAAGTGAAGTCACTCCCGAGGTTTCAGTGACTTAGACACTAAGTATTCCAATTTCTTTCTGTATTTGAGCAGTCGAATCAAACCACATAGTTCTTGCCTTTCTATAACCCCACCTCTTCCTAAGCAGTTAGAGTTCATACAGTGCATAACATTCATCAAATGGCTATTCTGATTTAAATGGCAAATGCACATATTTACAGTCTAACGTATCGATGAGAGCAGCTCATCAGCTCCTGGGCTGTCCATCCGGAGTCAACTCGTACCTGTAAGACAAGGGATTTGAACTTGTAACAGGAGTGTTCATGACCACACCAAGACAAGCTTTCTGTCCTCTGTGGACACAGTAGAACCCAATTCTCTAGGAGTTGGTTATCCAGGCTTGCCAGGCTTCGAGGGTTGATGGGCAACCTGAAGTAGGACTGAAAGGGCAAGAAATCTGGGGACCAGGGAAGCTGTCTGAGCCAGTGTCTTACATAGTCAGTTGATAGTGATCAAGAAAAGGTTATATTTACCATTGAGAAAAGCCCTTAATCAGATCTTCTTTTGATAAGTCAATCAGGACCTAAATAATCACAAAAAGAAGTGAGGCAAAGGCTTTTAACCCCTGAGCCCTATCCCCAACTCCAGTATGTTCTTTATAAAGGTAATATGTAATATCACAGTAGATGTTAACATACTTGTTGAATGTATGATTCTTGAATTTTTAAAATTATTTATTAGAGTTTATATCCTGTTTCTATCCTGTTTCTATTTTTAAAGACTATAGAAAAAAATTCTCGGAAGCTGTGTCATCTCAGTCAGTCCTAGAACTAGCTTATCAAGACCTTCCATTATCAGGGCACAAGGAGAGACAGTACTTACTTTTCCCAACTCCTTTCTTCTGTGTGAGCCAAGGGGCCTGCTGTTTTTTACTGCAACATCTAGCGATCTCTTCTGTACGTCTTCCATGGGAACAAAAAACTCAAATCTTAAGAATTGAAATTCACAAATGAGATTTACAGTTAGTCGTGTTTGCTGAAAACATGAAGTGTTTCTCCCACTTCGCTACTAAAGCAAGATTATTAAAACGCAAAAGAATCAGTGCTGGCCTCTAGGGCCTCAGGGCACCTTGATTACAGATAATCACTTCTCTGAATTTGTACATAAATCCTGGAAGTGTCAAGAGGCAGTTTGTCTGAACCAGACTTCACAGGGTTGCTACCTGGGAGTTCGTAGGTTTAGTCTTCTTACACTGCATGTCTAGCTGCTCCCCACTCTGCAGCTGCTCATCCCCTGTGCTGACAGCTAAGGGCTGAGGCTGCTGCTAAGGAAGCTTACTGAAGTTGAATGGAAACCCCCACGGCCTCCTAAGGACTGCATTCCAAAGCTGTCATCGCCACTGCTTCTCTAGGCTTATTTATATCTGCACTGGGGGCTGCCAGGTCTGCCTTCCAGGTAACCTTGGCATAGTCAAATGTTAAACTTGTCCCTCCCATGTCCCTTTATAGACATTTTGGCAGTTTTCATAATTGTGTCCAAGCTGTCTTGGAAGGCGAGGTCCGTTTGTATGGCTGTAGCACGGCCTGGCGCGCAGTGTTGAGCAGACGCTGAATGAGTGAGCTATGACTCTTCTTGCGGCCTTTCTTAGTGAAGACAGACTTCTTCAAAGACATGGACTCGACTACTCATTTTAAAAAGTGGAAATTATTACTGAGCACACCAAGAGTGACCTAAAGTATAATACCTTCCCTTAGTACTCTGAAGCCAAGGGGGGAAGGGATTTGCCTTTTATATCTTGAAAATTATCACAAATACATTTACAATAAGACTTGCTACCATTCACTCATCAAAAGCAAGCGATAAAACCAATAGGCAGGCAAGCTCTCTGTTATCACAGGTCCCGGATGAAGAGAGAGGGTCTCTCTCACCACCCTGCTATGTTGCAGGGGTCCTGACACCTTGGAACTCTGGAAGCAATTTTAGTCTTTACGTTCAAGAACTGTTTGCTCTTAAGTGAACTCTAACAGTTAAAACAGAGAAACAAAACTTTGAGGGCTGCAGACGTAACACTAATACAATGATTTCGAGCATCTAGCGTGCAGGAGGCCTGCGGTCCAGTCAGCATGGGAAGGAGGAAAGATGAGACGTCATTTGAAGGAAAGTTGCGTCAGCAGGAATGCTTTTGTCTGGGGGGTGGTAGACATGAGCAGCCTTTTTGATAAATTGCCCTGGCAGGCTGCCAGGCATACGGCCAGTGTTGGGTCTATGCCAATGACCCAGACATGTTAAGCAGACCCCAAAGCACTCACGTCTCATCAAACAAGGGTTCCAGGGTCTTCCGCTTTACTGAAGTCTTCTTTCGACTTGCCCACCTCCTCTCTGGCAGCAAGTAGACGCGGACATAGGGGTCGGCTCCACTGCTGGTGCATGGCGTCAGGTTTCTGATGGGTAGAGAAAACACTTGGTAGAGAGTAGACGGGCCATTGGACGTTAGATGGGCTTGAAGATACAAATCCCCAGTCTAGATGGACAAATATCATGCATGATTTTGTAATGGTTATACCTGAACAAAGCCCTGGACTCTGAAGCCCACCAACAAAGAATAACCACCCAGGGGTCCCTTTGAGAACTTGGCTCCTCACGGTTTGCAAGTCTTCAGAGGTCACTTATCTGTCTTGGGACTATATGCTCCCACCGTTACCCCTAAGACTCCCTTCAGGGTCCCCTGCTGTGTGCCAGCCCCGGGATCTACCTGCAGCCGTTGATGAGCACTCTGAGGCAGCGCCGCAGACACACGTAGCGCACCGTCAGCTGAATCTCACCAAGTCGCCGCTGCCCGTGATTCCCAGCTCTGTGAAGAAAGGACATGTCGCTTCTCTCATGCCTGCAAGTGCCGCCCCTCCCCCCCTCCTCTACAAGACAGAGAAACAGGTCCTGTATGAGGAACACAGAACTACGTGGTCAGATTCCGTTTAGGTGAAATGAATTGTCCTACCTGACCACAGGAAGAGCATGAACAGATCCTGGAGCGATGGCTCTTTATGGGGTTTGGGGGATTTTTTTTTTTTTTTTTTTTTTTTTTTTTTTTTTTGCAGTGGTCTATTTTATCTTGTAGGGTTGTGAAGACTGAATGCAATCAAGTACCATGCAAAGCCCAATAGTGCACCTTCCTAGTTGGGAACCATTTGTTACATCAGTCTACATTGATGTGTCATCTCACTGTACTTAGGAATTGGGACATTTCTACCAGGTATCTGTTTACAGGCAAGCTGTGGCTCTAGTTGGGCATCCTCCCCCCATTCCTGTGTTCTACCATCCAAGCTGTCCCTCACAAAGGCTTTTTGCGACAACTCAGAACTTGCACACTGTCTAAGTGCGTATCTACTTTGCCATCCAAAGGAGCCGCCTTTCCCGAAGGTGGTTTTAGGAAAGGTTAAGCAGAGAGGTGCATACTCAGCGTTGAGGCTGACATCAGTCAGGTCAAAGCAGGAAGAGGCCAGGGAGTTGAGCGAGGACATGCTGGGAGCCAGCCTTGTGGGCGGCCATACGAATGGGGAGGCGGGGCGTTTTATGGGTCTGGGTGACTTGATGGGCCCTGGAGAGTGGGGGCCTGGGACAGTCAGGAAGGTGATGGTTGCGCTCCTCTTCTTCCCCGTGGACTCACAGAGCCCTCTGGCACTGCCCTTGCCTTGGGGCTCTGGGCCTGTCTCTGCAGGCTCAGGCTTCAAGGCAGCGTCCGTATCCTTGGCGGCTCCCTTGGTGTCACAAGCGGGGTCTGGGCTACGTGGTAAACCTGTGGGACATTCTTCCTGGGCTGGGGCTTTGGGACTCTGGGTGGTGACCCTCTTTTTGATGAACAAAGGGCCTTTCTTCGCAGCATCAGGTCCTGTGTATGGGCTTCCCAGCTCTCGTTCCTCTACCCGCAGGAACTGTAAGTAAATGACAAGGTGGTTTAGACACTGGGCCCACCACTTTCCAATGGTGCCATCCGTCACCAAGTCCTTTCCTAGCAAATCCAGTTTCCAGAAGTGCGGTTGGGTGTTGAGGTGAGAGCCGCAGGCTGGAGCGCTGCTGGAGAAACAGCATTACTCTAGCCCTAGCAAAGACGGAAAAGTCCAGCTTACACCCAAAGGTGAAGCGTGACAGTCCTGTCCTCATGAATTTTAAGGTCATATTTAGACTCACCTATGGGGCTTGAATCCCTTTTAAATTAACATAAAAATGCAGCCAGCTTCTTAATGCCCCAAAGTACTCTACTGAGGTTTAGCTTCTGATGCTAAACATATTTGTAGCTGGAGTTACAACTCTTTCTGCAGTTCACAAGCATGACGGGCATTTGGATGACTGGTAAGTGCCTCATTCATGACATCCATTTGGTATGAGAAAGTTTATTCCTGAGGTCTTTGGGTAAGAAAAGTGATAGACTGCAATGCAAACATAGCACAGTGTGGAAAAGACCAGGTGGACCTGCAAGGGATTTAAAAAAAAAAAACTGACCACCACCATCATTGAAACAAAAATCCCACAGCAATCTAGGCACAGTGAAAGAATGATCTGGAAGACAATTGGAAATAGGAAAGATCCACGGGATCTCTGGGAGTCGAAGAAGGGATTAAAGAATGGGAGACGGGCAGTAAGGATGATGAAGGCCTGTCTGTCTCCTGGCGTGGACAGCTCACACTGCCCTCAGCCAGAACCCATTCCAAGCCTCCAGGAGCAGATTTACCCGCAGCACTAGCCTCATGGAGATGAGGCTGTCCAGCCCCGAGTGGTCCAGCTGGAAGCGCTGTTCAAGGGTGAGGTCAGCACACGGAAGGATCTGGCACAGGGGGAAGTCCAGCACTCCCAGGGCACACTCCTGGTCATCATCCAGCACCTGGACAGCAGACGGGTCAAAACCAGGGGAGGCTGAGTCCACCGTCACCTGGACCCACGTTCTCTCGGGGGACAGCACAGCTACTGGCACGGAATGAGGCTGGAGCTGGTCCCTGGTTGAGGCGCAGGGAACACAGTGACTATGTCTGTTACATTCCCAGAGACAAAGGGCTCTGGGGACCAGTAAGTGTACTGCTGTGTTGTGGGAGAGCTCAGGACCCCCCCAAACATCTCTGTTCTAACACTGGTTAGTCATAAGATTTTGAGAAAATAATTTAGCCTCTGTTTGCTTACATATAAAAAATAAAGGTGATTCTGTCATAGATTGTTTGGGAAGATTAAGAATGTCCTGGGTAGATCTCAATACGGGTCACTGTGGCTACTGTAAAGACTCTTTGGCAGGGAGAACCCAGGGACTTGTTTTGTCTTAGGCATCAGCCTCAAGGAGCTGTGGCTTTGAATCCATCCGTACGCTGGGACTGATCCAAACTGCTCAAGCGCAGAAGCCTCGCCGCTGCCCCTGGCTTGGAAACCTCCCAACTTTGCAGCTTGGTGCAAACCTTCAGGCAGAGTTGCTCCGTGGTCACACTGTGCACAAAGAAGGAGAACGCCTGGCTCCACACAGGGTCCTTGTTGTGAGGGCAGGTCTGAGAACAGAAGGGGGGAACATCAAGGAGGCAGTCTGGGCACTTTACCTACCCAGGGATCAAACCTGTCCATGAGGGCAGCACGGCCAGGAACTTCCCGGCATGACAGACGACAGGACTTAAGACCATGTCAAAGCTTAACCCACATCTACAGTTTTGTGGTACTGCATCTCGGTCTCTATGTTAATCGATTAAAAAACCACCTTGGGAGATGATGGCTATTCAGTTAAGTTCCCTTGCGCCTCTCTATGAGAAGGGCTGGAAGCCCCACTTCCTTACCCAAGGCCTACACGCCCAACTCTTACCTTGCTCGTGTAGGTCTTCTTGCCTACAGATAGCTTGACATAGGAAGAAGGGTCTCTGCTGACTTTGTTCTGTGAATAGGAAACCCACAACACTGAGATGCCATGGCCAGTCGGCCTGCTCCGATCTGCACCCTGTGGGCACATCAGTGGGTTCTGGCTGGTGGTTTCTCTCCTGGGTTACATGCCAAGCAAGACCACCCACAGGAAAAGGTTCCAAGTTGCAGATGGCGGCTGAAGCGGGGCCAACTAGCTACCAACTCTTATTCCCTGGGGCAGTGGAAACAGTTTCATTTCCACCTACCTGTGTAACCCAAGCTCTCACCCTTCGGGATTCCTTTCATAAAATACCGAAAAATACAACTGACGTACAGAGTAACCGCTGGGAATTAGCTGCTAAGCCCAGGCCCAGGCCGTGTCCACAGAAGGAGGTGGGGTCGCTCCAGGGAGAAGGGAGTCGTGAGTGCTGAATCCACTTACTCTGGCAGATCTGGAGAGCTTTTTGGCTTGGTACTCGCCATTGAGGTAGTCAAAAGGGTTTCTCTGCAGCAGAAGAAGAGCCGAGTTAAAGTAACATGTGGCCACTTGGCAGTGACGGGCCAGTAGGGAGAGCACGGCGACTCACCGGCAGATTGCAGGCACTCTCCAAGAAGACCACGAGGATGGCAGTGGACAGGCCACCATGGTCCTGAGAACAGACCCTTTACTGAGTGCCCCCCAAAAAAGGAACCGGATATAGAGAAGTCTACTTGGGGCAGAAGGAAGTCAGACTGACACTCTGGCTGTATGAGGGTAAGATACACCCTCCTTGTGATGGGTTCAAATCGGACGCGGGGATCCCTGTGACCTAGGACGGCAGGCATTGACACAGAGCTCTAACAACCTTCCCTTGATGACTGGGTGCTGGGAGAGGTGAGGGGTTACTCTGGGTGGGGAGAGAGGCCTGACATGATATCTAGCTCGGGCAAGAAGTGGAAACTCCCTCCTCGCCTCCCCCTGTACACAGTTGGCAGAAATGGGGGTTCTGCCAGCGAGCCTCCACCCGTACTGACCTCCATCAGTGCTTCTGGATCAGTGAGCAGTGACAGCCACTCCAGCCGCAGATGCAGCCGCCCACTGCTTGTATCATTGAGGACAAACCACTGTGGGTGGGGGAGAGAAGAGAGCTCAGGGAGATGTCATGCTACTGAGACAGTGGGGTGCTCAGTCCTGAAGAAACCTGCTAGATTTTTCCAAGGGAAAGGGCTACCCTGGAAACCCCAGGACCAGGCGCGCCACCTCTACCTCATCCACCACTCTGTTCGTCATGACGTCCCCGAGGCAGATCTGCAGGCTGAAAGACAGGGACAGAGTGAGCCTGGGGCGCAGGTGGCAGCAGCATGGCCCAAGGCCCGCCCTGGACTGTTGACTCGGAAATTGTTCATCCCAGGGGAACAGTGGGGGGCCAAGTGCAGCTCAAGAGAAGGACAGGGCTCGCGAGCTAACAGGGCTGCTCCTCTGGTACGTGGCGTCTGTATCTCCCAGCTCCAGGGAGGACAAACGGAGACATCTGGATTTCACAACAGGACTGTTGGCGGGGGGTAGGATTCTTCACCTCAAAACTAATGTGTCACGGGAATTTAGCTTCCTGAGCCTGTGCCTCTAAATGCCAGAGGCACTTTGGAGTCAAAAACGCCCTGTGATTTGAAGACAAGCCCATAGGGCACAAGTGTCAAGAGCCAGTGACTCATCACGGTACCCCCCATGACGGAGCCAAGTTCAGTCTGCAGGTCCTACTGCCAGAGGAAACTCTGAATTTCTATGGATCCGGAACAGTGCAATTGCTCAACGCACACAACTGAGCTCAGCACACAACCTGGGAGGCAGGCACCACAAACCATACTTCACATCTGCATGGCAGAAGCAAACCCTTTTCACTGAGGTGACATTAAAAACAACCAGCCACCCCTGGCGAAGCTGCTGAGGCTGTCAGACTGTGTCTCCCAATTGGTCTTGTTTCTACTACTACACGTTTGTAAAGTGAGATGAATATTACAGGAGCATGATGTGCCTCAGCTCCTTCCCTTCCCACTCTAAACGACAGCTGTGGCCCTCTGCTCATAAGAACTCAGGGGAACCACCTCCCAGGGCCTCTCCTATAGGAGTGGACCCCCCTGCATCGTGTCCCTCACCCGCTAATACGCCTGCGGCCCCAGTCTCTATAGTTTTTGAAAGTTGAATCATTTTCTGTCGTGGGCAGAGGCAAATGTGTTAAAACATTCATGCTCTTCCTCCAGCACAGGTCTCCGTCCGTGCTGGGAACATCTGGGAGAGTTGTGACTGGAGTGTGGAATGATGGGCAGGTTGTCTGGCGGACTCGCAGTGACCAGAGAGGTTGCAGGTCATCAAGCAGTGAGAGGCTGTGCCCTCTAAATGCTCAAAGGTCCCTCCTGTGCTCTCGGCAGAGACGCCCCAAAGCCCAGGTTGCCCACGTCTCACCTGCCCAGGAAATCGTCCTTGTCGGTGTCCTCGTCGTATAGATCTACCTCCAGGTCCTGCCCAGGCACTTCATACACCATGAACTGAAAGCACACGGATCGGGTCTTCACTGGTGAAGGAAACCCTATGATCCGTAAGAGCCAAATCCCAGCTCAGGGCTCTGGCCTTCCCAGCGCCTCAGCCTGCGGGAAAGAGGCGCTAGCTCTCCACTGCAGGGCATGGAGAGGACTAGAGACGGTAGTAGGGGCTGCCACCTACTTGCCCTTAGGCTGTTAGTTTCCAGAGCGCCTGCCTATCACAGTCTCCTGGGCCTGGGGTTACAGGACACCAGGAAACTAAGCTGTCTTGTCTTTTATTTTCATTGCCTGGACCTGGATATACGAGCATGTGGACGCCATATTGGGAGGGGCGGCTAGCAGGTGGCCTGATGACATACGATCAGGATGCCTGCGGGTCCTACTCGTCCAGGAATAGGGGCTGTGGCTGGGGCTCTGGGGGCGGGGGGCTGAGTTTGGGGCAGAAGCACTTCTGAGGGCACCCAGTTCCTTCCCCGTGAAAATATCTAATGATGCTGTCTGATTCTGGTAGAGGAAAATGGATGGGGACGGCTGCAGGAGGGGCCAGAGTAGCCTACCTCTGGGGGTCTGCTGGACAGGGAACTAGGAGTTCCATGCCTGCCTGTCTGCGAGGACCACCCCCTAGCCAGGGCACCCTGTGGAGCGTCGAGAGCCACGCAGGTCAAGCTGTTCTGTGACTGTTCCCAACACAGCCCCCCATGAGGCTGGCACTAGGGACAAAGGCTGAGGGGAGGCTCACCTCAAACACCTCCTTCCAAGTGGGGTTCAGGTTCCTATAGATGGTCCTGCTCCGGAAGTGCTGCAAGCCGATGCTCACCTTGGCATAGGGGTCTGACTTGCCTCCGAGCCCCAAGAAGTTGTCCTTCTGGGCCAGCTTTTCAGCCTCCAGCAAGTGGACTCGGATCACCCCCTAGACGACACCGGGACCCTGGTTCACAGCTGCATCCTGGCTGTGCCGGCTCTAAGCCCGAGGTACCAGAGAGGCACTACTGCCCCATTCATGGCTGGCCCGAGGTCACACAGTAAGGGGCCGTAGGGCCAGAGGCTCCATGCTGTACCCGGGTTCTCTGCCCAGCTCCCCGCATCCCCGCAAGCCTTGCCAGCTTCGCACGCATGGCTCGTTCAGCTGCACCTCTTTGCAGCTGTGCTCAGAGGCTGCCCACAAACATCCCACCTGAGCCGTTCTCGTCCCCTCAGGGCCTCTGTGTAACTGCGCATCGACTGAGCCCTCCCTCCCCCCGGGAAGCCCACCTGACGGGCTGTGGGCCCTGCCTGCTGGCGTATGTTTATGAAGACCCCCTTGAGTGTCACCTGCCACAGGGCAAACTCTTTCCCCACATTCACCCTGTTTAAAAAGAAATGAAAAAATATACTGGACTGGGGAAGTAACACGTCGTGGGGCTTGCGGTGTGCTCCTGACTAGAACAGGTTTTTGTTGTTGGTTTTTAAAGCATCATAAACATTTCTCTTTGATCTACAAAACCATCTGGAGGAATTTAACCCAAAGGTGCACTGCCAAAAAACACACAACAAGACCTGGCACAGGCTGCTCATTACTCTGGTAATTTGTTGTAGCAAAAGCCCAGGCAGCCTGACTGTCCATCAGCCCCGCACCGCCCACAGCGAGGCATCTGCAGCACAGAATACCCGAGACTCTTCTGCTGAGGGGAGACCCGGACAGAGGCGGTGGTAAAGCAAGGTGGGGAAACGGTAGAACTCGACTATCTATAAAAGAAATAGGGACTACTAATATAGACAAAGATGCACACGTGTGACCTTGAACATGTGTTCTACACTTACTAGAGCCCATTCATAATGAAGGGAGGGAGGGTGGAAACTGTAGGGAGGAAACAGAGGTGAAAGTCAAATTCCTTAAGACACAGGTTTGATACTGGCCTTCAAAAGCAGATGGCCTTTTTTTTTTTTTTTTTTTTTTTTTTTTTTGCAAAGTTTAAATTAAAATAAAAAGTAAACTTTGAACACAGTAGAATGAGAGAACCAATGCAAATGATCATGACGAGCTGTCAAAAACACGCAAGAACTATGCCCCGAAACCTTTAAATGTAGCACTAGCTCATGCCCAGTGACATATGCCCTGAGAACAACATGTTTTTCTGGATGTGCACGATGTTAGTATTCTGAGCCTGCCACCCATGTGGTATGGGGGGAGACAATGAGCCCCCATGGGAAGACCAAGGGGGCATCTATGTTGCTGCATGAGCAGAAGGTCTGACGCCTCATATATGGCATTGATAATAAACTTGGTATTTCCCTTTCTTTTGGACCTTAAGTAGCTCTTTGGGAAGCAGCCCTTCCCCGGGGCCACTTTCTGTAGGGTGGTCACAGGGCATTTTCCAGGGGCCTCCTGAGTGAGCCCCAGGATGTCAGGGATAATGGGGCTCAGCACCCAAGGAAGTCTCATTCCTGACTCAACCAAGTCTTCTCCTTTTCCATAGATCCCAAGTTCCTTTCGACAACCAAAGAGCCAAGAGAGCCTTCCTGAGGAAGGAAGGGGGACCCGCAGGCTTCGTGGGGTGACTGTCCATCGTCCCCAGAATAAATCACACCAGGAACAAGAGGAACCGTGAGACCGGGCCTACGTGCTCCCTGGAAGTGGTGGCTTTGAGTCAGTCACCTTTCCAGACTCGTCTGCACCCTATGGATTGGCAGCTGTCCCTCCTCCTCCCCTGCCCGAGACCCTGGCGCCGGCCCCCAGTACTCACGCAGGGGAGGGGGAAGCGCAGGTTGGTCACATCCAGCCCCTTCTTCACGGGCACAGTCACGCGGTTGGGCAGCACCAGGTGGGCAGCGATGAGGTCCTCAAGCAGGCTGTCCGACACCTCACTGGGACATCAGGTATGACAAGCTGTGGGCGGGTGACGTTGCCTCCCGGTGCCACTGCCCCTACACGCAGCTGCAGTGCTGGTACCCAGAGCCCAGCTTGCAGGGGGTGTCTGTCCATCGCTGGGCAGCGCTGACCCCTTCCTGCCCAGATGCTGGGTATGAGGTAGGTACACATCCTGATACACCAGCATCCCGTGCCAAGGAGCCATCTCCTGCGCACATCTCCCAAACCCCAGTCAAGGTCCTGCTTTCTTCTCAGGCAACATGGCAGCCACTAAGAACAGACCCCAGGGCCCAGGCTAGGATCCCTGCTCCGCGTCCCCCCAGCTGCCTGGCCTCAGCATCCTGCTCCTCTGACACAGGCTAACGGTCGCTCTTGGGTTGAGCTAAGAGCGGTGGGCACAGCAGGAAGAACAGTGTGGAGGCCACGGGAACATGACGGAAGAGCTGACTGTTGAAGCGCTCCTGTCCCCAGACATGGTGGCACGCTGCTGCCAGGCCCCCCTCCCCAGAGCAGGGCCAGCACACAGTAGGTGCTCAATAAATCTTTCCTACGTGAAAGAGCACAACTGGATGATCTCTATCCAAAGTGGTCACAGCCAAGGATGCGTACTTCTTGGGACCTAGTGGGCAGCCGGCACTCTCCCTGACCAGTCCAGCCCTCTTTCTCCCCTGGGGAGCACGTGCAGCGTGTTGATGCCCTCCTCTGTGCTTCAAGGGGCCTGGCACGCGAGGGCAGCCTGCACCTGCCCTGGGGGGTAGGATCTGGACTGTCCACTCCCGGGACAGGGCTCCTCCCCTGCCCTGAGCTTGCCCTGAGCTTGCCCCGAGCGTCACTCACAGGCCATGAGGGTAGCGCGAGGACACTTGTCTTTGTCCACAGGCAGTGTGCATCTATCACGCGTGCACACAAGGGGGGGGGGACATGGAGTCAGAGAGTCAGGCCGCCCTTTTACTGAGGAAGGTCCTAGAGAGGCGACGTGTCCAGTCATGCACTGGCTGGCTTGGTCTGGTTCCAGACCTGTGCTCTCCACCCACTAGTTCAGGTGACTGCTGGGGAAGCTCAACCAATCAGTTATTTCCTGCACTGGGGCAGAGCCCCACGTGCTTGTAATTGAGCAAAGCCTTCCGCAGGAGTGTGTGTCTGTCCGTGTGTGTGCACAGCACCTGTCCACGACTACACACGTGCATGCGTCCACACGCATGCACATGCACATTCATTCCCCGACATCTGCCCCTCTTGCACTCCACATGGAGAACAGGAGGAGATCCGGCTTTGGGGCAGCCCCGGCACTTACTTGATGCCCGGCATATCCAGCAGGTTGGTCAAGCCCGTCCAGTTGATCTGCAGGTGCTGAAGGGCAGAGAGAGGCTGTAAGGCTCCGGGGCTGGGAGCCAAGGACCAAGATCCTCGCTCACTTGAAGGGGAAAACCTGAAAACCTGGCCCGCTGGGACGTGCGTTCTATGAGGGGGTCAAAGGAGGTCAAGAATGGGGGACATCTTCCAGGCTGCCCGAGCTTCCTGCCAGGGCCACGACAGGAGGGGTTTTTCCACGCAGCCAGCCTGGACTTGAGAACTTAACTCTGTCTCAGCCCCACTTCTGACCGTGCGGCCCTCTCTCAGCTCTTTTCCCTGTCATGGGCAGAGCTGAATCTAGCTCCCCAGGCTGCCCTAAGGACTGAGTGGGTTGGGGGTGCAGCCGCCAGGCTGGGCCAGCTGCAGGTGTGGGCTCCTGGGCGAATCCCACGTGTGCGGCCCAGTGGACACGCCGTTCCTGTCACCAGGCCCCGGGCTCACCGGCTTCTGAAGGAAGAACACCGTCACAGCTCCCACAAAGGGCTTGTCCACCAGCAGGGGCTCCAGGATGATCCGCAAGGTGCCCTGTAGCTGGTGTGCACAGAGGGCTGTGAGAGGCCACGCCCGCGCGCGAGGCCACGCCCCTCCGAGAGAGGCCACGCCCCTTTCCAAATCCACACGCTCTGCCGGGGCCATCTGCAGCCTATTCCACGCCCGCGCCTGCCAGTGGTCAGGACGCCGCCGAGGTCGCCTGCCGTCCGTCCCAGCAGGGACCACACTTGGCGTGCCGGGACCTGGACACAGCTGTGACCCCACTGCTGGCCACCAGCGGCCACGAGCTAGCTGCAGTGCGTTTTGTGGTGTACAGGACATGCTGGAACCCAGAAGCCGCTTTCAGCCCCCAACACAGCTCCTGGCAAAAGCATTTCCACCTCTGGGGCCCACCTAGGTCACTGAGCTGTGGCGAACAAGTGGACTCCGGGGACCCAAGAGGGGCCAGTGAACCCAGCACCACTTCCTGACCATGCGACACCCCCCCAGGCCCGCAATAGATCCACATCAGCGGTCTGTCATTGTGCCGCCCACAGCTTGTTCCGACATGAGCTGCTTTCGCTTCCTGAGCCCACTGCAAGGGTCTGAATGGCAGAGTCACGCTGCCCTACCCACCTGGATGCCATTCACGCCCGCGCGGATCTTCTGCAACTCCACGCTGATCTCACAGTCCCCGATGTAGCTGAGGAGGAGGGTAAAGGAAGGAGAGACGGAGGGTGGCTTTACTGTCGAGAACTCAGGACACTTGCCCCATGGCACAGCCTCAGCCGTCACTGCTGGCTGCCAGCCTCTGTGGTGCCCAGCGTGTCGCCTCTTCAATGCTCCTAAGCTCGCTCAGTTTCCCCCACACCTTACCAGGCGGCAGTCTGGGAGGCAGTCCCTCCCTGACCTCCTGTGTCTGTCCCCCAAGCCTATAACCACCTCTGTCTAGAAGAGCAATGCCCTTGGGCATCATCTCACCCAGGACACCCACATGACGAGGAGGAAGAGTTCGTGGTATACATGCTGCCCCTTCACCACTGTTAGACCCCGACCCCTGCGTGCACATAGATATTCTCTGCCTGCTACAACCCTCGTGCACATTGTTGCTGGGGTGGAGGTAGATAAAAGTAGCAATGCCTTAGACAACACGGCCAGGAAGCTGGAATCAGCTGGGGGCTCTTGTCAGGCGATGGCACCTGAGGGGCCAGGATGAGTCCCCTTGAGGGTAAAGGTCAGGGACCACACCAAAGTCTGAAGGATGCTAAGGGAGGGAGGTGGCGGTCACACACACAGGATGCCAGTGTCATGGGCCACAGCATGACACTGAGCAATGTCATCCTCAATACCCTGGAGAAGGGATGGGCAGGATGTGCAAGGGGCATGATGCCAGGCACTGCCTGGCATGTTGAGTGGCCACATGATGCTGAGATGCCTCAACCATTCATATGAGACTCTCAGGACAGAGCCTCTGGGGCCAGGCACCCGGTTGCCTGCCATCATCCAAACGCACTGGAGATCCTAAATGAGGGTGGGTAGCCCCAGAACCAGGTCCTCTCTGTGGGCCAAGGACGGGCAAGGTGAGCCACTGGACAGGAATGGTGACCTCAGGAGTTAGTCCTGTCTTCTAGGGCACCAAACTCACCACCTCCAGGAAGACTTCCCAGTTGGAATTGCTCTTCTTCCTACTCAAGCCCATTATGAGCGCCGGTGGCAGATATGCCCACGTGAGCTCCCTGAAAAGTCACCCACGGGTCTGCAGCCTCTAGTTTCCCTGAAGTTCCACAGCCCAGCTCTCCAGCCGCCCTCTGGACTCACCAGAGTCCCCTCAGCCTTTTGTCGTGCGTGCTTCCTCTAGCCAGGTTCTCTGGGGTGGCCCAGCTGTGGCTTCCAAGAAAGCTTTGGTGGTGGCCAGAGATGCGGGGGTACGGGATGACATCTACCCCTTCAGCAATGACCTGGGCGCAGCCCATAGAGAAATACGGTCCTAAGAGGGGTTTTACACCCCAAATCGCTATGTGCACGTGCCACTCCGTCTTCAAGCTACTGTAAGATACCAGAACTCACCAGATCTGCAGGTCTAAGGTCACTTGCCTTCGGTTGCACTTGTTGGTGTGAGCCTTGACACCGTTCACCCTGGGGCACTAGAAAAGATGGCGGAAGGGCTAGGTTAGCAGTTCCTATAGCAGAAGACAGACAGCCCTCAGGTCATACCCCGAAGCCCACCTTGAGCCCGAGACACCTCTTCCTTCTTCTACGGGCCCTTCTCCTTGTTCTCCCTTCCTGCCACAGCTGTTTCCTGGGCACCTGCTGTTCAGGCCTGACCAGTAGACAGCCCAGCCCAAGGGACAAATAGGGTGGGAGGGGCCAAAGGAGCAGCCACATTGTCCCAGAGGATCTGGGACCTCAGGAATTCCTCCCAGCCCAACCTGGGGAGGTGAGAAGAACTTCTCCTGGAAAGAGGAGCCTATAATCCGAGTATGGCCCCACATGAGTATGGGGAAGGCGGGGTCACTCCCCGAAGGATGCAACCCTCAGGACTCAACCTCCCTGCTTGGGCCGTGGTCCCCAGGACCCAGGCCAAGACATTGGCCCCTAGGGAATTTCCCTTCTGTTTTAACCTTCTCTCCATTTCCTGTTCTCTTTCCCTGGCCTGGTAATCTCTAAGAACGAAAACTAAATTTCATTTTAATATGAGCTGAAACTCCACATGTCAAAGGTTAGAGGCAAAGTTTACTGCTACCCTGTTTGAAGTGCACTTTAAAGAGGACTAGAAAGATGAACGGTTTAGATGGCAGGCCTCTGACACTTGCTGGATAATTAATTTCCATTTTCTGTATGTTTGAAAATTTTCATAATAAGATGTTGGAGAAAAAAAAAAATCAATCAGCCTCACTAGGGGAACAATTCCATTAACTTTCTATTCACTCTACTGAAAGTGACATTTACAAATGTATTATCCCATGAAAAGGTTCTAAAAGCATGAAAAAATATAGGAACATATTGAATAGCTAACTGAAATGTTTTAGCAGCATCTGTGATATGTAACCTGTCAGCTTTCTAAAATATTTAACTTGCTGTGATCGTATTTCTTACATTTAATTAATGTTCATTTGGCATTTTTAATTTTCTATTTTTTGTGGCACCGGGGATTGAACCCAGGCCTTTGCAAGGGCTAAGCAAGCTTTACAAGCTTTACAAGTCCTCAGGATTACAAGGCACGTCTAGGCTGGCTCCACCCCAGCCTCAGTGGGAGCTGGCATTGAGGGGCACGGAGCTCAGGTGCCACCACCCAGGGGTCTGCTGGGGGTGCATTGGGGTCTAACTAAGAGAGCTCAGCCAGCCTTAAACCTCACCCATTAGACAGGTCTCTGGGGAGGCTGCCTGGAGCTCCTCGGAGAGGAAGGAAAGACACTGCCAGGGGCTTACTCTGTGCCAGACATGGTGGGCTGGTCCAAGCTCATGGCTGGACACCGGCGGCTTGCAGAACACTGCTTCCCACAGGCAGCCCGAGGCCCGGCCTATTGTTCACGCCTCCAAAAGCCCTTGGACTAAGTCCTTCCTTCTCATAGGTAAGGAAACAGGCGCTCAGAGATGTTTGGTTATTAGTGGGGGCGGGGGGAGGGGAATACTGACGGATGTGAAGGAACATGTGGGGAAGTGCCTGGCTGAGACTGTGAGGGTCCTATGGATTTCTGTGGTACCACAAAGGACAGGAGAGGAAGTGGGAGGATGGGGAGCAGAGAGGAAGTAGGATGGGACAGGACCAGAAGATGCCAGAAGGCCAGAATGAGGGGAATCAAGTGAACATCTTGCTGAGCTGGGACATCTGGTCAACCTCCCCAAGTTCTCCTGACTAGGCAACAGTCGTTCTTTATGATCACTTGCCAGCAGTGCCAAGGCCCAGCCCAGCTGAGCAGACTCAGCTCTGAAGTCAGCAGTCTTTGGGCCTCTGGCTCTTTGCCTACTGAGTTCTTCAAAAGCCAACGTAGATATTACTTCCCAGCGGAAGTCTCCCCTGATTACCATGGCCACGCCTCCACTTCTGAGTGCTAGCACCGCTCTACCATCCTGATATGCACAACCCATGACGTCATCCAGCAGTCTGTCCAGTCCTCCTGGTAGCAGGGGCGTGGCCACGCCTGGTTCCGTCTGCGAGGCTTACTGCCCTGCGCATGCTCAGCAAGTCACGGGTAAATAAGACAAGGAATGAATACGTAAACGTACAGATGGAGGGAGAAGCCAAGCTCGGCAGAGTGTTGAGTGGCATAAACAAGGTTCCCTAGGGCTCAGGCATGTCTAACGTACCCTGACTCCAGGGTTCAAGGCTGGAAGGCAGCTCCTAACAGGCGGGCCCACCTGTGACACCTGCTTGTTCCAGGCCAACCCCATGCCAGTGCCCTGGGCTTACTGGTACAGATGCCACCCCAGTGTCTCTCAGACTAAGTGCACTCTTTGAATAATCAACATCAGATTCAAGCAACCAAGGCCTGGTAGTGCAGGCCTGTGACCCCACCCACCCAGCAGACTGAGCGAGAAGACCCCAAGCAAGGCCTGGACTATAAGGTGAATTCAAGTAAGATCCCATCTCAAATTTAAAAACAAAGTGGGGGAGGGGGGCTCTGGGGATATGGCACATTGGTGGAGTGCTTGCCTGGCATGATCAAGACCCTGGCGTTCCATTCCCAGCACTGGAAAATAGACTCGTTATCAATGGCCACTGTGAGGCATGGGAGGGGCACACGGGGCGGAGCTAGCAGCCTGATCTGTAGTAAGGACTGTGAGGTTAGCTCTGCTAGCTACACGCCTGCTGGGTTTCCACAGAACCAGTGTGAGTGAGCTCCTACCACTCTGAACCGCTTTGTGGCACCGACTGACACAAACCACAAAGGGAAATCACCCTGGCTGACACCCAAGGTTAGCAGTGACCTATTCATCCAGCTGACTCCCTCCACACATTCCCAAAATGTCTAAGATGAGAACTATTCCCCACCCCCAAAAAAAACACCTGACCCCATCTTCCTTGGAACCTGCAGAGTTAGATGGGAAGATGGGGTGGAGGTGGGATGGGGAAAATGAGGGGGAAGGGTTGCACCCAAAGGCTGACCTCTGAGGATTGCCACATTCTGAGGCCGGTGGGTACTTTACTATCAGGTGACTGACTGACCCACGTGGGGTGACGTAAAAAAAGGGAGACAGAGGAGAGACTGCACAGCAAGCCCAGGCCACGTTCTGGAGGCAGCACCGACCTTCTGTCCGAAGTAGAGCTTGGTGAAGGTGAAGGTCCGCAGGTGGGCGCTCTTCTCCCGGATCTTGGGCTCGAGTTTCTCCCGGATCTTGTTCTCCATGATCATGCTTAGGTACGGCCACACCTGGGCGATGATCTGCTGACAGCACAGAGGCCCGTGCGGGTCAGGGCTGTGCCCCTGACGGCCGACTCACGCTCCCTCGGCTAAGGCCCCCGTCCTCCACAGCCTGATCCAGGAGTGGGGTGCACAGTGCTCTGGTTGCCTGCTTACTAGCCCCCTCCAATCCATCAGTCCGTGCATCCTAAAGTATGCTGACAAGGATGGCAGGAGGCGGGGCTGCACAGAGCGCAGTGGTGATGCTCTTACACTAAGCTTAATAAGAAGCTGTTCAGCTGTGCGCTAAAGCATCTCACACACCCAGTGGCAGATGCCAAGGGCTTAAGAGACATTACGGAAAGAGTTAAACTGTCCTGTGGATTTAATTTCTAGCAGACGAGAAAAAGACAGTCTGTGGCCCATCTCTGCGCAGGAGTCCTTGGGGCTGGGCACCTCAGGTGACATCAGGTTCCTCCTGATGCCGGGACTCCATAGGTGCCCACCCTACAGGCTTGGGGTGCTTCCTGGGGTACATTCTGAGAAATTCAAAGTTGGGCGATTTTGCTCCTGTGCAAATGTGACGTGCACATACAGAAACCCAGAGGGTCTACTAGCCTGTGGCACACTCAGCTGGCTGCCTCAGCCTAGGGCTCCCAGGGTAAGAACCTGCCCAGCAAGCTGCAGGCGATTGGTCCACAGCAGGGAGTGTCTATGTAGGTAAACACAGTGAAGCCTCGAGAAAGGATTTGACGGGAACCTCTCAGTCCCACGATAAGCTAGGGGACCCCCATCATATATTGGCCTGGGGTTGACTGCAAGGTCGCATGGTTCACACACGGTGTGAACTGAGACGTTACTGTAGGCCCGGTACTTTCTAACTGACCTAGATATAGACTACTGGGTTTTGCTTTTTTGCCAATAATGTTTGTTTTCCACTGTAGCAGAAGGGAGGTGGAGACGGCACGGGGCAGCAGTGAACAGGCCCAGACTGCAGTAAGCACGAGTCGGGTGGGGTTGGGGCTCCGTTGAAAGACATCCCTCTTCCTCCGTGCCCTTTTACAATAGTGGGGGAGCCAGGAGGTGTGGGATCCCTGGGCTCAAAGCTGCCCCTTTCTCAGTGGCCTCTCCCCACCTTCAGCAGCCTGTCATTCCCCCAGTACCTCCAGGGTACACCCTCATATACGTAACTCACCCCCTACCTACAGCCGCTTCCACGGCCTCTCTGGCCTCCGCAGGCCTCAGTGAGGATGTGCGATCTGAAGCAATCAGGACCCGGCTGGCTCACACAGGAAGGACAGCACGGTGCACCCCAGAGGCTGCCCCCCCCAGCCCGGGGTCACGCCTCCTAAAGTTGCCTCCTCCAAACTTTATCCAGAGGCCAGGGGCAGTCTGTGGGGTACTTGGCAATGAGATTTCTGGGGCCCTGGAAAGTATCCATCTTAGATGGACAGCTGTCAGAATCCCTGGGCTGAGTCAGGAGCCTGGACTTGGGCCTGCTGGGGAGCCCACTGGTCTGGCCAGGCGAGTGGGGGAGGGCCTCGGCTTCTATAAAGTCAGGGTTCCTTATGGGGCAGAGTCAAAAGGAGAGGCGCAGAGCCGGAGGGGTGGTCCCCCAACTGACCTATCACAGTCCTGACATTGATGTCCGTGAACTCTGAGCTCACCGTAGGCCAGGGCCAGAACCATTCATGGCTCCCATTTTGTGGATAAGGAAACCGGCTCAGAGATGTCAGGCAAGATGCTCAAGGCTGCACAGTGCTGTGCCCGGGGTGGGAACCCAAATGCAGAGCTGGGTTCTAATTAGTGTCTTTCTCTAGTTGGGAAGTGATCTCAAGGGCCGGGCGGTAGGGTGGAACTACATGGAATTTCTCTACATTTTCTACCTTTCCTGCTGAGGTCAGGTACTAATTTGAAACTTCTTTAAAGAACTGGGAGGAAGGCTCAGGCCTTTGCCTTACAAGCAAAAGGACTCAAGTTCAGATACCAGATAGAAACACTGGGCAGCAATGGTGACAGCCTATAATTTCAGCCCTGGAAGGCAGAGCCTGAGAAATCTAAGGGCAAAGCAGTAAGGAGGATGGAGCAATCCAGGATGATTCCCGACATCACCTGTGGGTGTCTACAGGGTGTCTACACTCAAATGCCCTGGTGTGTGCATACATGTACATACATACCTGCATGCGTGTATGCAAATAGAATATAAACTTTAAAATTTATTTTAAAAGCTTTTTAAGAAAGGAAAGTCATGCTGTCGAGTCAATCAGTGGAGGAGCTGATGAGAGAGACAGACTGAGAGTCCTCTGCCCACGGGTTGCTAGGTGCCCGAATGCCGTGGACAGGGAGAACCAGCTTTAGGCCCTGCCCATGCACTTACCTTGTTGGCCCATTCCACGCGCTCCACATCTGGGAAGTGGATCTGGGAAAAAGAAACCACAGGGGACTTTAGGCAAGAGTAGCATGTCCCCTACAGACCACGCGAAAAGCCTGAGGGTCTGCCTGTCACCAGACAGGGCCCAGCAGGTAGCCCACTCCTGCCCCGTCTGTCTGGCTGCCATCTCCCCCGTAGGTCTCGGCACCCACAGGAGCCAACCTGCTCTCCCAGCCCTGTTCCAGGTTTGCAGTGGAAGCCAGCTCTTGGGCTCAAAGGTTCCTGGGTTCCTGTGGGGACCCGACGAGAAGGCTTCCTGCAGTTCCTTCCCTCTCGTGGTTACCAGCCCAGCTGTGTGTGTTGGAACAAGAGGGGGAGTAGGGTCTGGACGTTACCACTTTGCATATCCACTAGATATCCCTGACTCGCTCAGGATAATACCCAAGTTCACGCCTCACAAATTCCATTCCTGTTTTAATTTCAAATAAGCAACAACAAGGTGTATGTGGAAAAACCGCACATGCAAAATTTAGCTAGGCAAAAAGAAGCTGTTTATTAGAAATGTCACCACTCAATGACAGCCGCCTTTAATAGGTTGCCGTTTTCAATGGTCACTGGGGGTAAGGTACATTGAGGTAGCTACCATCCTCTCCCTTATCTTGATTCCCAGGAATCCCAAGCAAGCAACTCCCCCTCCCCAGCAAGGAGCCCGCTGGACCACTCGCTCTTCTTCTGCCATCCCAAGCCACTGCCCATCCTGCCTGGGCATGTGGTGGGTGGGGCTCCCTGCACATCCCCAGCCCAGGCAGCGCTGCATCCTGGGAGCTGAGCTGTTGCGCCTGTGGACCCCGGAAGCCGATCCAGCTTGGCAGGTCCAAGCCGGCCACCCGTGGGAGCAGGTCAGAGGGAGATTCCTGAGCTGTCCAGCACCTCTTGAATCACACTGTATTGGGGTGGGGCCCTCCAACTTATTTTTAACAAGCTTCTGACATGATTCTGGAGTTCAGTCAGGGTTGTATCAATGACCCGCCCACCCCTTGTGGCTGATCCACACCCACCTGTAAGTGCAGGCAGCCACGGGATGATCAGACCCAAGCTGCTTGGGATTTTATGATCTCTCTCAGCCTCCCACACATGTCTCAAGGCCCCTCACCACATGGCACCCCTAAAGATGGTCTGAACCCCCTGACAGGGATGAATCCCTTGGCTTGTCCTCACCCCGGGAGGGAGCTGGTGGTAAAATTGGGTGCCCCCTGCTCTTATTTTCTTGGGGGAGAGGCTGACGTGCTGTGTCCGCGCAGGCACCACGCACATAGGAAGGCGGACATGAGCAAGGGCTCAGACCGTGTCTCCCCTCTGATGCACAGACCCGTCGTTCTGTTTCCCATCATAACTGATGCTTTCCTGCACTTTGCTGAAGAAATCTCCATGACCAATCGGCAGTGTTTTAAGGTTTCATATACTTTTGGCGCGCATGTGCACATGTGTGCCTGTGTGAGGTGATTGCAGGAATCGTCCTAGATTGCTTTACCTCCTTTTGATTTTGCTCTGGGATTTCCCAGGCTCCGCCTTCCAGGACCCCAAAAGGCCCCCCGAGCGCAGGCTGCCACCATTTCCATCTGGCATTTGCACATAGATCCAGGATCCGAACTCAGGTCCTTCTGCTTATGAGGCAGAGGCTTAACCCCCAGGCCATCTGTCCAACCCCTTTATCTACATCTCACACACTTCATGCTCTCCATAATTGTTTCACAGGATGAGATGTGGATCTCTCTCTCCCTCCATGCAATGTTTTACCACCACACAGCAAAAGCCCACCTTTCCCTCGATTCTGCCATGTTCATATTCAGGGTTCAGCTCCGCCAGTCTGTTTGCCTGCCCCTGCGTGGCACCCCATCTTCAATCACTAAGGCCTTTTTGAAATGACCTGGGGCAGGGTGATAAACCCTTGTTGCTGGCCTTTTTCAAGTTCCTTCAGCTAACGGAGGAATGTTCATCACCTTCACATTACTGTAACAAAACACCTGGGATAATCAACCTATAAGGAAGAAAGGTCTGTCCTGGTGCGTGGTTCTTTGGCCCAGTTGTTTCAGGGTCTGTGGCAAGATGGAACAACACAGCTAGAAAGCAAAAGGAAACAAGAGGGGGATCAGGCCCCAACACCCCATTCAAGGACGCACTACCGGGGTCCTAACTTGCTCTCACTAGGCTCTCACTTCTGAAGAGCCCACAACCTCCACAGCACCACAGGATGGAGACCAAGTCCTTACCACACAGGGTTTTATTTTTCTGGGGGGAAGGGGCACTCCACATCCAAACCCTGCAGGACTGCAGACATTTCTCCTTCCAGACAAATACTGATCCCTTAATAACATGTTTTACACTCAGCAACAGAACATTCTTTCCTCCTTCATGTCATCATTTTTCTATTTAAGATTATATAAAACTTTTTCTGTAAAAGCCCTGTATATTTTTAATTTTTTGGTTTTATAGTGATTGAAAAATGCCGTCTCACTTTTGGAACAAGTGACTTGGCTGAAATCTGTTCGTAGATTCTAATTGTTCGCTGGTTATGTGTTCAAAACAGGGTATCATGGAGTCCAGGCTGCCCTCAAACTTGCTACGTAGCTAAAGCTGACCTTTAACTTACAATTGTCCCTCTACATCTCCACGTGCCGGGATGACTGGCATGCACCACCATGTCTGACTGTCTCAAGTATTTATAATTTTTTGTCTTCAGGTAATAGTTTTTATTCCTTTTTCGTTCCATGTCTTTGTCTTCACTTATTTTTCTTGCTTTGGTACATCGGCTGGGACTTCTGCTACGGTCAGTAGGCCAGTGAGAAAGCTCCGTGGCCTGGCTCTCGGCTTTCAAAGAAGTTTCCCAAGTTTTTCCTTCCAATGGGTCTTTACTGTAGGATTGGAAGTTGGTTTTGTCTGACTGGGAAATTCTTTTCAATCCTTAACCTCCCAAGTGCCTTCATTACAGATGGGCTTCGAACTTACGTCTCCTTAGATAACCTGCTGCTCTTTGACTTAAGCAATGGTTCTTTCTGAAGCAGAATCGTCCCGTCTTGGGCTAAGCTCTGCTGTCATTTTCCACTTGGCTTGTACACACTGGACTTCAACGGATACCTAAAATCTTCCTTTCTCAACGGTTCTGATCTGGGTTTGGCATAAAGATTTTACAGTAAACTGCGAAGGCAGTTGAGGCAGCTTTCCCCATCCTTTTCTGAAACCACCGTAAATACAGACTGATATGTATAATTCATAAATTTAGTGTCTAACCTATAAGCTGTCTTTGTCTGAGGCTTTTTGGAATTGTGAATTACCACTTCACCACAAAACACCATGTTTCATGGTGCATCTGAGGTCTTATTGCTTATTGTGGCATTTCCATTTATCTAGAAATATATTACCTCATCTTGGTTTTCAAATTTATTCATATGTAGTTTGTAGCATCCTATTACTTCCAATCTAGTACATTTCTTCTCGTTTTGTATATTTAATTTTTAAAATTTTAAAAAAACTATTATTTGTGCTTGTGTGTATGTGGTGTGTGTGGTGTGGTGTGTGGGGTGTGGTGTGTGCGTATGTGCGTGTGTGCGTGTGCGTGTGTGTGTGTGTGTGTCTGCATGTATCAGAAGGCATTTTGTGTGCCTCTATCTCCTATTTGCATTGCTCTGGAGTTTCCCAGGCTCTGCCTTCCAGGACCCGCTGCTATTTGTGCCTGGCATTTTTACATGGGATCTGGGATCTGAACTCAGGACTTTCTGTTTGCAAGGCAGAGGCTTAACTCCTGAGTCATCTCTCCAGCCCTATATTTTAATTTTTATTATCACCGTATGCATGATGTGTATGTGTACGGCACATGTAGAGAGATCAGAGGACAACTTGGTGGCGTTAGTTCTTCTATTCAACTTTGTATGGGTTCCAGGGGCTGAACTCAGATTATCAGACTAGGGCAACAAACAACTTTTCTCGTTGAGCTATCTTGCTAGCCTCGTTTTTTTTTTTGGTTGTTGTTTTTTTTTTTAGCCTCGTATTTTTTATCTTTTCTAAATTTTTTTTTCATGGGCAGTCTTGCCAAAGGTTTTGCCTATTATGCTAGCCTTTTCAAAAAACTAGCTTTTTGTTGTTGTTGGTAATCATTTTCTTCCTCCCTTTATGCTTACAATATTTTGAGGGTAGCAAGAGGGTTTAGCAGGTAAAGGTGCTGCTGCCAAGCCTGGTATGAGTTCAATCCTGAGAACCCACGTGGTGAAAGGAGAGAACTGACTCCTGTGAGCTGTTCTCTGACTTCCACATACACACACACATGCACACAAAACAAATGTAAAACAAGTCAGGCAGAAATGGTGGTGGTCTGTACTTCTAGCCCTGGAAATTGGAGCCTGGGAAACTCCAGAGCAAAACAAAGAGGAGGTAGCGCAATCCAGAGCGATTCCCAAACCCGAAGTCACCCTTGGGCCTCCGCAGGCACACGTAGTGCCCTCTGATACGCACAAACACGAATGCAAAAATAAAGGTAAATATAATTGTGCTTGTCATTACATTATTCCCTCCCATACTTCTTTGCTCTTTCATGATTTTTCATGTTGAGTTTTGGGGGTGAATCATTCTTTTTTTAACTCTGTTCTGATGAAGTCAGCTGTAAATTCCCACTCATGCTGCTACGGCAGCTCTGTCGTGTCCCAGCCACGTGCTTACGGCGGCTCTTCCTGCTCGCGACCCTACACTGTCTCCTCCGCCCTAATGTTCTCCACGGCAAGGCTCGCCTTCCTCCTTGCCTCCCTCAGACGGAGCCCCCAAAAATTTCTTTCCTTTCCTTTTATTTTCAAGAAAATCCCTACTTTAACCTCTCAAAAAAAAAAACAAACAACCCATTCAGTCTATGACTTGTCTTCACTGTATTCGCATCTTTTTTCCCTCTAACTTCCATTATGACTTCATCTTTATTTCTGCCTTATACTAGCTGGAGACTTTGACATCTTTCCACTCACTGCTGTTTTTTTTCTAATTTCATTTATGTTGTGAACAAACATGGAACGTATAGACAATTCCTTTGTGGCCTGGGACAAGGTTGTCTGATGAACTACACGTCCCATGGCTGCATTTCTGTATGTGTGTGTATCAGAGGGCACTGTGTATTCCTGTGGAGGACCAAGGGTGACTTCAGGAGCTATCCTGGATTATTTCTACCTCCTTTTTGCTTCGCTTTGGGATTTCCCAGGCTTTGCGGTTTCAGCTGGCACTTTTATATGAGACCTGGGATCTGAACTCAGGTCCTTCTGAGAGTCTTAACCCTAGAGCCATCTCTCCAGCTCCCATGGCTCCATGTGAGTGATCAATCTTGAGCACACATCCTCCTTTCCTGCCTTTACATTTGCGTTGTCTTGCCTTATGTCCTGTATTTAAGCTCCTTTTTCTTACAAAATTCCCCAGTTGGACCTTTCTCCATCCTATTTCCAACCTCTCTGAATCCATATTATCACTTACCACTTAAACCTCACCTCATCTCTGATCAGCCTGAAAAGGAAAGTGAGACTTGGTCAGGGTGTGCGACTCACAACCAGCAGCTGAGCGGTGCAATCAGGGCTGAGGTCCAAACCCAGGTCTGTCTGAGCACACAATGCATTTCTACTCTGCCCGCTCACTTCCCTAAGAAAACCTTACCATTCCCATTTCCCCTTCTGTTTGGTTTCAGAGACAGGGTTTATGTGACGATCCAGGGCAGCCTGACCCCACCCCCCTACCCCCTATCCCCTGCAGGCATGCGCTTCCTCATTGAAAAGTCTGAATGAAGACAGTTAACCCCTCCTGATCGCTCTCTCAGGGTCTAAGACTCCATGTGCAGCTGTGTGCCACGGGGCATTTATACCTGCCAAGGGCATCCCCTGAATACTTTCATTTCCCACTCCCGGCACTCTGTAATTATCCACTTTAGAGACCAGTTACCACTTGTCCAGGATCACCCAGGTGAGCAGATCCAACGCTTCTCACTAGCGTGCGATTTGAGCTCAGCCCTCCAATCTCTTTCTCACCCACTTCCTCTCCTTCCCCTGAACCGGCAGCCCCACCAAGCACACATTCTCGGCACTCTGTAAACAATTGGCTGTAGATTTGAAATCCTGCTTCTCCAGTCCTTCCCAGAACCTCTCTTCCCAAGTGCTTCTGTTCTGTTTCTCAACAGGAGCCGAGGCCAGCCTAGGATTTGCAAGCGTGCCATCGGGGGACCTGGAAGTCACCAGGTGCCACCGTTACCGGCCACAGTTCCACACGCAGCTGGGAGGCCATGTGTGGACACGTGGGCCGCGGTCTACCATCTGTCTGCTTTGTGCACAGCCTTGCGCGGAGTCTAGCAGCGGATGGCTCCAAGTTTGTTTTTCTGTGTGGAGTTTCTTCACCCAAGAGACAGTCTCGTCTCTGCTCTCCTCCGCCCTGAAGCCTTCAGACACAACCTAAGCATGGGCGCGAGCAGGACCGACGCAGCATCTGTGGGATTTGGGTTCCTGAGAGGGGGAGCTTTGAGCCCCATAAGCCACTGGAAGGCTGACTTTCCTAGACAGCTAACACTGAGGCCGGCACAGGACAAATGGCAGTGGGCTAGGTAGAGTCCCAACAACCTGGTGCTTTGGTTACCATGGAAACCGGGATGCCAGGCTACAGCCCATGCTGAAGAGCTGCTGAGCATGCTCCTGACATGGTCCACGGAGGGAGGGGGGCAAGGGGACAGCAGAACCTGTCAGAAAAAGCATTCCCTCCCCCTCAGGGGCACTTCTTTTTAACAGGAGTTTCTCTTACATTATCTTGAGCTTACTGAGACACAGAAACAAGTTTCTGTTTGACCACATTGTTTCTCATTCTTATTTGACTACATATGCATATAGAGGAACAGTCATATGCACTGTCTTTTACATTCATGCAATATTCTCAAGTTAAATTTCTGAAAATAGAAAATGAGATTCTTCTTTAGGCCTCTATTTTCTCGTCTGCAGGATAGGTACAATGCTCCCATCTTTATGGTCCTGAGGGAAGATGAAATGGAACTGTGTGCAGGACACGCACAGACCTACTGACCCCAAGGGAATGCTCTGGAGGTGGTTCCTGTTATGAGAAGTTGTACAGACCCTCTGTCCCTTTGGATCTCAGGCACATACAAGAACAGGGTCACATGACCTAGGTGTCTACTTGCGCCTGATCCAACACTCAGCAAATTCTCTGCTACATCTCCTGGGGCCTTTGGAGCTGCACTTGGAGAAACATCATGGAGGGAGTGTCATAGTTAGTGTTATAGTTAAGCACAGGTGTCAACTTGACTGTTGAGAGAGTTTGAGCTCTGGGCACATTTATAGAGAGTTGATGGTTGAATTAAGCCCAGAGCAAACCTGCAGGAGATTGTCTAGCTGATGGGAAGGTCCAGCCCAGGGTGGGTGGGACTAGGCTCTGAAATAAATCACAGAGAACTGGTTGAGAGAGTCGACATTCTTGTGTACACTTGGCCAGACATGCTGGTCTCGCCAAGTAAGATCGTCCTTCTCTCAGCTGTCATGTGATGATGATGATGTGGCCAGTTCCCTCGGCTCTGGTGTTGGTGCGTGCTCTCCCGTCAAGCTGGACTGAGAACTGCAACCAGTAATCCTAAGAGAATAAATCCCTTGTTCCCTTAAGCCATCTGATGGTCATTTATCAGCACCCATGCAGGCTGACTGCAACAGCGGGAACAGAGGAGAGAGTCTGGGGCTCAAAGCTCCATCTGTAGAAGGAAAAGATGCAGTTGGTGGCTGCTTTCCTGGACCCCACCCATGCGTCCCAGGTACAGTCACTGATAGACCAGGACCTGTGGGGGCCACAGGAAAACCTGTAGGTCCTCGACAGTGAAGTCTGGCAAACAGACCCCCACGGGAGCCACTGCCCCGTTCCTTACTGAGAAAACAGGGCAAAGTGAGGCTGAGGTAGAACTCTCAATCATCTGAGCACATGTTCTATGCTCAGGAAGATGGGGGTCTCTCAGAGCATCGAGGGGCAAAGAGCGAGTTCTGCAGTGCTTCTCAGACACGTGTATAAAATGCTCCCTCCTCCTTGGTTGTCAGGAGGCAAACTAAAAAGTCTAGCTATGAAAACCACTCTCCTGTTCCCCTTTTGTTGTGAGACCCAGGCCAAGACTCACGCTTGCTGTCCTCTTGGGCCTTCGATTGTCCACACCTGCCTGGCCAACAATTACTTTTTAAATCTGTTCCCTTTTTGCTTGAAATGACCCTGCTTTAAAGAGAAATAATTGCTCTGCCAACCTGTCTAGTGCTGTCTGAAATCCACTGACTCTCAACAAACAAAACACACCTTGCTAGCAAACTGGTGGAAACCAGCTGAACCCAGCAGCAGAACAACTGAGCAGATGGAACTCCAATGGCGGCTATGAGTGGCCAGAACACAGATGTCCAGCAACCTGTTGTTCACAAGGACTGAGGGCTCAGAGTAGCCCACAGAATAGGGTGTCAGGGAGACCTCAGTGGGCATTCTAAGTTGCCAGAGAGATCAATGATTTGGACAGGTCTGGTAATTCCTAGAGATTTAAATGATTATCTTTGGGGTTGGTGAAATGACTTGGAGAGTAAAAGCCTTTAACAAGCAGCACTGACGACCTGAGTTCAATCCCTAGAACTCATAAAAACTGGATGTGGTAACGTACATGTGTCATGCTACAGAGAGACGGGAGGAGACAGGGACCTGGCTGGAAGCTTGCATACCCAGTGCAGTGGCAGAAAGAGTAGGAAGGACCCTGCCTCAAAAACAAGGTGGGAGATGAAATTGACCTCTGGAAAGTTGTTCTGTCTTCCACATGTGCAGGTGGGAATGCCCTTTCCCCAGCACCTCTGCCTGCATGACTCTGACACACCACACACACACACACACACACACACACACACACACACACACTGTTCCTGCTCATCAAAATAATAAAAGCCTCAACATAATATGCTATTCATTGCTGCTAAGGTCACAGAGAAGTATGTCTTTGTTCATAAGCTTTGGCACATCCATTCAACTTCTAGGAATCTGCACAGAGGAACTCAACAAACATATGGATACAGCAGCAGTTATTCAACGGACTTTGAGAGGATCTTCTGGGTGCTGGCCCTGAGCCCAGAGTAAAGGGCAAGAAATGAACACGTAGCAGCCTTGCCTGATAGAGCGCTTAGGTGGGAAGAAGGTCAGACATACAAAATGGCAGGCCGAGGTCAGTGTGGGAAGCAGAGGGTTAAGAAGCTTTTACACGGGAGTCTGGCCAAAGGATCTGGGCCTTGGGGGAAGTCGTGGGACTCAGACTGGCAATCGAAGGGAGAAGCTGCAAGGACGGGAGTCTCTGCTGGTCATATGTATACAGACATGTGTGTCGCATGTATGTGCACATGTATAGGTACATGGGTGTGGAGGCCTGTTGCAGTTTGCCTGCATGATTGCTGATAAGTCACCATCAAATGACTTAAAGGAACAAAGGGTTTATTTTCTTACTGATCGTCCAACTTGAAGGGAGAGCTCGCACCAACACCAGGTGGAGGGAACTGGCCACACCATCTCTACGTAAGGGCTGAGAGAGGGACGATCCTTCCTTGCCAGACCAGCACGTCTGGCCAAGTGCACCCAAGGATGCTGACTCTCTCAACCAGCTCTCTGCATTTTATTCCAGGGCCTAGTCCCACCCACCTGGACCTTCCCCATCAGCCAGACAATCTCCTGCAGGTTTGCTCTGGGCTTAACTCAACCACTATGTACCCAGAGTGTAAACCCTCAACTATCAAGTTGACACCAGTGCCTAACTATGACAAGGCCCAAGACTGAAACATCCTTAATCACTCTGCAACCTCATTCTTTTTGTGTCAGTGTCTCTAACCAGCCATAAAGCTCTCCAGCAGGGCTAATCTGGCTAGATAGATTGCTCTGGGGACCTCTGGTCTCTGCCTTCCAAAGTTGGAATTATAGGCAGGTTTCCACAGCTGCCTTGTATGTTATGTGGGATCCAATCTCAGTCCTCTTGCTTTGGCAGCAAGTGCTTTAAGCACTAAGTCACCTCTTCAGCCTGTGAATATTAACAATGTAAAAAATATTAAGAAAGGGTGCCAACAAGATAGCTCAACAGGTTAAGGCGCCTGTTTGCAAACCTGATGCCCCAAGTTCCATCCCCAGGAGTCCACAGAGTGGAAAGGGACAGCTGACTTCGACCCCTGTGCCACTGTATGTACGGATGTGCACACATCCATTTTCAATCATAGGAAGCTACAAAACGTTTTGTACACTTTCCATGTTCAAAAGTACGCCTAAATATAAACAAGTATTTCTGTGTGGAGAAATTATTATGTCTTTTTTCTAATTTTGTCTTGGAAGCCATTTCCAGATATTCTACAAGGGTAATTTAAATATAAATTTACTTTTATAATCCAAAAAAGATATTTTTTGCCTCTGTGTGTGTGTGTGTGTATGTGTGTGTGTCTGTCTGTCTGTCTGTCTGTCTGTCTGTCTGTCTCATGGGGGCACTGTGAGTCCCTGTGGAGGTCCAAGGTAACTTCAGAAATCACCCTGGATTGCTCTACCTCCTCTTTGCTTTGCTCTGGGGTCTCCCAGACTCCATCTTCCAGGGCTGAAGTACAGGCCAATACCATTTCCTCCAGCATTTTTTTTTTTTAATTTTTTATTATTATTATTATTATTATTTATTCAACTGTGCGTATGTGCGCGCCTCGCATGTGTCTGTGTGTGTGTGTATATGTGTGTCTGTGTATGTGTAGAACCACGGACGAATTCGCGAACCACCATGGACGCCTCCACCTCCTTCTGCCCCGGGATTCACAGGCTCCGCCCTACCAGGACCAGAAGCGCAGGCCGCCTCCACTTCCGTCTGGCGTCTATACGTGGGATCTGGGATCCGAACTCGGGACCTTCCGCCTGCAAGGCGGAGGCTTAACCCCTGAGCCACCTCTCCAGCCCGTCCTCCAGCATTTTTATGTGGGATCTGAACTCAAGTTCTTCTGCTTGCAAGGCAGAGGCTTAACCCCTGAGCTCACCCCCCAAAGAGATTTTTAAGCAGTTTATAATCAGTTATACATAAAATACAGTAGAAACGTTAAGTTTTAAACATTTTAAAAGGTGTTGGGCATTCTTAGCCACCAGGAAAATGCAAATGAAAACTGCTCTCAGATTCCATCTCACCCTAGTCAGGACTATCATCAACAAGGAAACAAATTAACAACAAACCCTGGCTATGACGTGGGGAAAAGGAACTCTTACTCACCCTTGGTGGGAGTGGTGTAACTACTATGGAAATCAGCACGGCGGTTCCTCAAAAACTGGAAATAAAATTACCATACGACCCAGCTGTACCACTCCTGGGTACACACCTGAAGGGCCCTAAATCAGCATATCACAGAGAAACTTGCACATCTGTGCTTGTTACTACACTGTTCACGACAAGTCAGGAAATGGAGCCAGCCTAGATGTCTATCAGCGGATGAAGAAAATACGGTACATATACACAAAGAATTTTTATTCTTACCACCACAAAGAAGAATGAAATCATGACATTTGCAGGAAAATAAATGCAAGTGGAAATCATTATGTTAAGCAAAATGAGCCAGATGCAAACAAATATCTCATGTTTTCTCTCCCACGTAGACTCTAGACTTAAAATGATATATATGGTTGTATACATTAAGTGCATATACTTATATGTATGGGGGGAGATCTTAAAATTAGCAAGGGGATCAAAGAAGGGAGAGAAAGATCTTAAGGGAAGAAAGCAAAAAAAAAACAACAACAACGAAATAAAACAGGGTAATGGAGTACTTGGGACATGGAAGCAGGTGAGAGGGTCTTGATTAGGAGAAGGGAGGGAGCCAGCAGGAGACGGCAGGAGTCACAGGGAAGGGCAGTGTGGAAGGGAACGAACGAGAACCAACTATGAGGTGCCCGTGCATGGAAATGCCAGAAATGAAACCCGTTACTCAACACACAGATCTATAAGCTAATTTTGAAAGGGAAGGAGGCTAAAAAATGGTAAAAGCTTAAAAATGAAACACGAGTAACCGCAAGGGGTGCAAGAAAGGGTGGGCGCGGCTGGGGTTCTGAGGAGCTGCAGGAGCTCCTGGAGACTTTGCTCCGGGTGTTCCAAGCTACAGGAGCTGAGGCGTAGGGCTTCTTGGGCAGAGTGGCCCTGTCCTGCTGCAAGGACGGGCGTGGGAGACCTGGGCCTATGACTCCCGGGAGTCAAGTTTCAGGACCTTGGATTGTCTAGGGTGTGTCAAAAGAATGTTGCTTTGTCTCTGTAATAGGTCCCAGTAAAAAAAATAATAAGCAAACATATCTTTAATTCCTCATTATGGAAGGAGAAGAAAAAGAGAAGGAAGAGGAGGAGGAGGAGGAAGAGTCAAGAAAGAGGAGCAGGGAGGGAGGAGGGGCGAGGAGAAGGGGGAGCAAGGGGAAAAGAGGGAAGGGAAGGAGGAGCAGGGGGGAAGAGGGGAAGAGAGGGAGGAGGGGGAGGAGGAGGGGAGGAGGAAGGGGAGGAGGAGGGAAGAGGAGGGGGAGGGGGAGGGAAGAGGAGGGGGAGGGGAGGAGAGAGAGGAGAATCCTAGGTATCCAGTGAGCACTTTGTGCTGTCAGCCCCAGGTTCCCAGAGATTAGAAATCCCTGGACCGAGAAACTGCGTGAAGGTGCTATGGTTTGGATGTGGAGCGACCCCCAAAAGGCCCATGTGCCGAAGGCTTGGTCCCTAAGGCAGCCGTCCATGTTCAGAGGTGGGGCTTTGGGGAAGCGACTGACTTGGCACATGGATTAATCCTTGGGTGGACTCAGAACGTGCTGGCATTACTGCGAGATGATAGAAGCACCAGGAGGTGGGTGGAGAAGTAGGTCACTGGGGCCACGCCCCCCGTGGCCGGCTCCTGCCCCCTGCCCTGTCCTCGCCAGGTCTCTGCTCCTGGCTGCCGTGACGTTCCACCCTCACCCGTGATGCAAAGTCACCACGCCACTTTACCCGGGCAGAAACCTCCGAGACAGCGAGGCGAAATAAACCTTCCCCGTTGAAACCATTGTCTTGTGTTGCGTTTGCCACAGAGATGAACACGCGTGGAGCGCAGGGCAGCCGGTCCCAGCCCACGCGCACCACAGGGCTGTGTGCGACCCTCGCATCCATCGCGGGGAAGCTCACGCCTCCCACGGGCCCTTCCCAAGTCACCTGCCGTTGTCACGGAAGCGCCACCTCTCCTTGCCTCTGGACACTCAGGGCCAAGAGCGGGAGGAAGCCGCCGTGGCTCTCGCATCTTGCCGTGTCCTGGGACCGGGGTTCTGCCCACCTAGTCTGCACTCCCCACGTGACTCAGGCCCGCGGGAGCCAGCCTTGCAGAAGATGCCTGGACACTCCTATCGCGGCATGGGGCAGGCCTTGTACATGCGCGAGTGGGCAGTCTCGTGGGCTGGGGTATGGCAATGGCTCCCCTTCCATCCTTTATAAACCTGTAAGAAGCGTGGGGCCCAGAGCTCCTGGACCACCTGTCCCAGCCCTCGACCCCTCTGCGCCTCTTCCAAGATGACCTCCGGGACTACTCCCAGTCTGCTTTAGATCCCGCCCCAGGCTGCTCGGCATCCTGGGCTGCCCACTTAGAGGGTCTTAGCACAGACATTCTCATGGGTCTGCGCCCCGGCTCGGCGCCCTGGTTCCTGGAGTGCGGGGGTCACTCTTGTCTGTGGTCCAGCCAGCAGCCCGGAGCCTCACACAGGGCAAGCCCTCCATGAACAGGCGCTGACTGAGTGGAGGATGAACACACAGATAGATGCCTGAGATCTCTGGGCTGGGCTTGGAGGAAAGGCGCCCACACACTCTGTCACCTCATTGCCCAATCCTGGCCCGGGACACACCAAGTCCCATGAAGCATCACTGAGACACGGTGCAGAAACCCAAGAGGTGTGTCTGAACCGTCTGCCTCTTCTTTCCGGAGGAGCTGCCTTGAATGTCTCACTCGGGCTTCAGGCACCTGACTGCATGACGTTCCCCACTGATTCACATGGCCCTCAACCAGACCTGATGCTTCAAAGCAGCCCTCCCCCTTCCCCAGGCAGGGGCTGCAAGGATCAGGCTCTGTGAACACATTTGTGAGTACCCAGGCTAGCTCCCCACCCTGACTGCAACGAACAGAAAGAAGTGCATTAGGACGGGCCATAAGATCTTGGGCTCTAGAATGATGGCTGTCCCCCCAAACAATGGTGGCCCCTCAGCCCCAACAAAAGCAGCATCAGTCCAAGGATGCTGGTAGGGCCTGAGTATGCACAGAGCCTTGTGTATACGCCTCGACTCACCTTCCCTAGAGTCTGCCTTTGGCTGGCATCCCTGGTGAACACTCAATTAGGTGGGGAGTGGACAAGAAGGGTTGGGGAGTGGGTTCTATGGGGTGTGACACCCCAGGGGAAAGCTGACTTGGAACGGATTCATTACCCTACGAGCACGTCATAAAACTGCATTATTCCCAGCTAGGAGTCAGAAGCCCCAAAACAGGGAAACCCTGATGAGCGCTCAGAGGTCAAGTCTACGCCCCCTTCTCTTCGCATCAGCCCTGCCTGTCAGCAGACAGACACACAAGGGTTGGCTGTGCCCAGCAAGGCTGCCAACTGATTCCTATCAGCTGGGAGGAGAGCAAGCTGGACTAGACCCAGAGCCCCAGACAGACACAGTGCCCAGGTTTCCCACAGTTCTTTCTACTCTTTCCCTGCCTCGGGCTGTTTGCCTACCAACCTGCTCTCGGCCCTCACACACTTGACCTGGAGCCAGGAGAGGCGTTGACCAAACTTCCCTTCTTACCGCCCAGCCACAGCAGAGACAAAGTAAATATCCGATTAGCAGTTGTGGATGGCTCAGTGTTAAAAGTGCTTTGCCTACTGCTTGGGCGGTCCCGGATTCAGTTTCCAGCACTACAACATCACACACTCTCACACACACACACACACACACACACACACACACACACACTCACACTCATTTAAAAACAACTGTGCAGGGCCGGAGAGATCGCTCAGTGGTTAAAACCTTTGCCTCACAAGCAAAAGGATGTGAGTTCAGATCCCTTGTAAAAATGCTGGGCAGATAGATAGAGCAGCCTGTAATTCCGGCCCTGGAAGGTGGAGCAAAGCAATAAAGAGGAAGAACAATCCAGGATAATTCCCGATGTCACCCACAGGCACACACACTCAAGTGCCCTCTAATACGCACAGACACACACAGGGAGGAGAAAAAAAACAGGAAGAGAAAGAACATTGTCATGTAAATGTACAGATGGTGCCCAGTTCAAGGGCCTAGCAGGCGACTTGCACAGCGCTGCTGGGCAGTCCCCAGCATGAGGGTCCTTGAGAACCTCAGCGCTTTTTCAGCAGCCCCCCATGCTGATCTGCAATTTGGTAATGGTTGAGAATAATTCATTTACACCCAAGTAGATCATATGCCATCACCCTCTCTTCCATGCAGGGCCGTAAGCTCTAAGAAGAGACATGCCTAAAGACGTGCTTGCAGTAATAAAGACGGTCCTTTATCCATGCTGCAAGATCTTGGGCATGGGTTCCATCGGTCTTTGCTTTTAAAGGCAGCGTTCTTATTTCTATGGAGGTAGAATAGTCATTCAAATAGACTTCGGGTTCCCACATCACCCCGGGGCTTTGAAACGAGGTCACAATGCCATATATGTCGAGTTGTGTGTTCTTTCTACAAGTTTACAAATAACCAAGCTCCCGGGACCTTGCTCTCATTCTAGAATCCCAATCACAGTGATAAGCCCTCCGGAAGACGGCTCGGTCTAGAGCCCACCAAGCAGAGTCCCTCTTCCGGCCGTCTCTCATCTCTTCCTCTTACATCCACATCTGTTGTCTTGACTCAGACTTTTCCAGCTGGGCTCTCTTCTCCTGCTTATTCCTCCCTCCACACTGCTTTCTGCAGCGTCTTCCAAACCTTCTACAAGCTCTGTGGCCCTCAGAATCTGATCCAGTCACCAGCACTCCTGGCTCCATTTGGTCCTGTCCTCTGTCAATCCGCCCTGAGCACACAGTTAGCCAGGCCAAGCACGCACTGCTGCCTCAGGGCCTTGGCTCACGTCTCCAGGCCGTGCTCCCAAGTCTTCTTCAGCCTGTAGAGCCCCGTGTAGCAACATGTCCCGGTCCCAAAGCTTGCCTGGCATCTGGCTCCCCAAACTGGCCAGCCACAGTGGCAAGGAGCCTGGAAAACCCAAGCCAAGTCGAACCTTTCCTAGGACCCTGTAAGAGGCAAGGGGCTGTTGTTTAGGACAACCTGACAGAAAAACCAGTAAGGGGTCCTTCATCCTCAGTCTCTGAACCCTGACTGGACTCCATGTCGGCTTCTGTCCCTGACTCCTCGGAACCGCCGTAACAACCGCCTATCATGCTAGTCTCCTGCTTGAGACTGTGTGAGTGTGTGCGTGTGTGCATGCACGAGAGGGCACTTGAGTGTGAGTGCCGACATTGGGTATCATCTGGACTGTTCGACCTCTTTATTACTTTGCTCTGGGGTTTCCCAGACTCCGTCTTTCCAGGACTGGAATTACAGGCTGCTGTATCTGCGCAACATTTTTACAAGAGATCTGAGGAATCTGAACTCAGGTCCTTTTGATTGTGAGGCAAAGGCTTTAGCCACCAAGCCATTTTTCTCAGTCCTGAGACTATCCTCTTGAAGAGACACCATCGCCATCCTCTGTCTATACCCAGAGCCAGTTAGATTAGAGCTGAGGTATGGGTCTAACCTTCATGCTGAACTCCTCCGTTGCCTGGGTTCATGAAGCTCCCTGGGGTGCGTGGCCCAAAAGAGGAGCCGTCCCTACCTGTTTTGTGTGTTGTGGGGTAGTTGAGGGTGAATGCTTCTGCAGGGTCTGATTCTTGGTCCAATTTCAGAAACACTATCTTTGGACACAAGCAAGTGTCCAGAGGCCTCTCTAATACAGGAAGGAGAGAAAAAGCAGGGCTGTTGCTTGGTGGGGTCTTAAGCGTCCATCTCATCAGCTGAATCCACCATAGAATCACAGCTACGGTCTGACAGCTGCCCTGGGCTCCCTCAGGAGAGAGGAGGGGCTGAGGACTTGTGGGGTCTGTTCTCTGGGTCCACACCTTCTGGATCACAGACACTGCAGAAGAGCCAGGATTATTAAGACTCCTTGCAAAGAAACTTACTTGCAGCTTTAATTAAAATACTTCTCTTACAGAGCTATAGTAACAGAAACAGCAGGTGCTGGCACAGAAACTGACATGTAAATCAATGGATCAGACAGCAACTGTCAGCTGACTTTTGACAAAGAAACTCTGGGGTTCCCCAAAATACACACTGAAGAAAAGACACCCTGTTTAATAAGTGAGCTGGGGAAACTGGGTGTCATATTGCATCCACGTGGAGAGGAATGAACTAGAACCTTCTCTGTCATCCTGCACAAAATCGACTTCCAGTGGATTAAATACCTGAAACTTTGGAACTATTAGAGTAAAAAGTAGAGAAAGATATAAACTTAGGTAAAGACTTTCTGAATAAGGCTGCAGGCACTTAGGAAATTAGCCCAAGAGGTGACAAACAGGACCTTGTGGAGCTAAAAACTCTCACAGCAGAAGAAGCAGTCATCTGAGTCGAGTGGCTTAGAGAGTGGGAGAACGCCTTTGCCACCTACACACCTGACTCCGAATAAGGAATAGTTTCTAGAGTATACAAAGAACCCAAAAAGTAAACAAACAAAAAACACAAGCCAATCAGAATAAAGGATGAAGAACTGAACATAGAGTTCTTGAGACAAAAAAATACAAATGACCAATATTTTCCAACATATACAATATCCATAGCCATCAAGCAAATGTAAATTAGTGCTTCTCTGAGATTTCCTCTCACCCCCCCCCAGTCAAAACAGTTATCAAAACAACAGAGACAATAAATATTGTCGAGGATATAGGAAAGAAGAATCCTTATTCACGGTTGGCAGTTCAAACTGCTGCAGCCGCTTTAGAAATCAGTGTGGCGGCTTCTCAAAAAGATAAAAATCCTATGACCCCTCTACATCACTCCTGGGCATATATACCCAAAGGACTCTATAGCCTACTACAGAGATACTTGCTCATCCATATTTATTGCTACTCTATTCACAATAGCAAGGAAAAGTAGTCAAGCCAGATGCCCATCAACGGATGAATGGGTAATGGACCACAAACACTACAGAAGAGCCAGGATTGATAGGATCCCTTCCAAAGAAATTCATTTTCAACTTAAATTTTATTCAGCTGAAAAGAAATGAAACTATGAAAATTACAGGGAAATGGATGGAACTATTAAATGAAGTGAAGGAACCCAGGCTCAGAAACACACCACATGCTCTCCATATGAATATCTTAGCTTCTAATTTTACATATGCTTATCAGGCGAGTGTGTGTGAAAAGACCAAGAAACTGCAAAGCGGCCAGCAAGAGGTAGAAAAAGCTTTTCAGGGATCGAGGTAGGACGGGTAATAGAATGTGGTAAGACAGTGGAAGGGGATTCCTGGTCTGGAAGCATGTAACAGAGATGGGAGCAGGGAGATGGGGAGAAGAAGGGGTAAGGAGAGGGTAAATCACAACTATGTATAAAGATGTCAAAAGGAAACCGAAAAACCTCTGGAGGTGACAGACCCCAAACACGGGCGGTTGCTACTCTGAGTTTTACACTGTGTGCCCTTATCAGCAAGTCTCTGACCTCCTTGATTCAGATATGTGAACACCTACTTACGAAGTTTTACTGCCAACCCACACATTGGGCATTAGTGTCATCAGCTAAATTTTATTACTTCTCATCCCTGATTTTCTATGTTCTAATGTGACTGAATTTTACAGATGTAAATACATTAAAATGAGGACATTATGGGCTGACAAGATGGCTCAGCAGGTAAGGCGCCTGCTCAGAGAAACCTGGGGACATGAGTTCAATCCCTGGAAGCCCGCATGGTGCATGTGGGCATCTCTTTCTCTCCTCTCTCGTTTTTTTTTTTTTTCTTTTTTAAGTGTATCTTTATTAGGTTTTGGGATTAGTATGACATTAGCTTTGTAGAAAGAATTTGGAAGTTTTCCTTCCTTTGCTATTTTTTTTTAATTAAAAATTTAATTATACATTTTAAAATTTTTTACCAGTTCCCTCCCTCCCCCCTCCTCCCCTCCTCTCTCTTTCTCTACCATAAACAATGTCTTTAAAAAAATCAGGAGGGCATTAGAGTGGACCTTAATGCCACGAGTTGGACACAGGGACAGAGAGGGAAGATCACGTGACAACAGAGAGACCACCCATTAGCAGAGGAGAACGGTCTCTACAAATCAGTCCTGCAGACATCTTGACCTTGAACTCATTACCTCCAGAATAGTGAAGTCGTTGACTTCTGTAGTTTCCAGTCACCATAGCTCTGGTACGTTGCTATGGCAACCATAGCCCACTAGACACTGCAAAACCTAATTTCCTTGTCTCTCTCCCAGCTGAAACAAATACACACAGGCCTGTCGCATATTTTCTCCTCAAACCCAATTTTAGATCACAAGCAGGTGTGAGAAACATAGGCCGGGCTGGATTGTAGAAATTCAGGCCACAAGCAAACTAGAGGAAATGACGGGTCTGGGGACTCTGAACATTATTCCTGGGTTGTCTGAGCAACAGGAACTGAACCTGACAAGCAGGAATCCACCCCCCCCCCAAAAAAATCACAGGTCAGTCTGGCAATAGAGTGAATTCATATCAGTACTTGTTAAACTCTCATCAGAATCATCTAGTGTCCCGGGAGCCACACTGGGAGCTGGGCAGCGGGACCCAGAACTTGGTTTTAAGTGAGTCAGGGGTTTTTCTCAGGACCAGATGCTTTTGGGAAACCCGGAGAGCAAAGAGGCCGGTTCGTCCCTGGAGTGCGGGTGTGCTTGGGGCCTACGGATCCAAACAGGTGGAGGGGGAGAGGAGAAGTCGGTGTCCCCGCTGCAGCATCCCGGGCACCTCCAGCTCAGCTGACCTCCCCTCGCCCCCAGTGCCTGCTCGGTATATAGATCATAGCTGTGTTCGCTCACGTGCGCCCTATGCCCAGACTCAGTTCTCTGAATCAACAGGTGGGTGGAAAGCGCCTTCCGATTCCCCCTTTGCGGAGTCATGGATGCCCAAATTTTCACCTGGGTCCGCTTTGGGGCTCTGGATCTCTACGTGAAACCTCCCGACTTTCCCGCTCCCGCCGCCGCGCCAAGACACCCTGCCCACCCCCGGGGTCTCCGCTCCCCGTGCGGTACGAAGTAGCTGCGGGGCTCCGGATCGCCTGCGCGCCCCAGCTTCCCGAGGTTTCCCTCGGAACCCCAACAGCCATCGCCCCGTTTCCGCCCCGCGCCCGGCCCGGCTCACCCAGGCAGGCAGGTGCTGGCCTCGCAGCTCGCGGCTGATGAACTGGCGCTCGTTGTTAAGGAATTCGAAGGCGGCCTCCAGGCGCCCCAGCTTCCCGCAGCGGTTCCGGCGCCACCACATCCAGAGCAGGGCGCCGAGCAGCAGCCAGGTGATGCTGAGCCCCAGATAGCCGGCCAGGTAGACGGGCGCCAGATAGAAGAGCACCCGCACCACGAAGGCGTAGAGCGCGGGCAGCAGCTGGCTGGACACGCGCAGCTCGGGGCCCGGCGCGCGCTGGGGTCTTTCCTGGGTGCCCGGGCCGCGCGGCGCTCCAGGGGCGCAGGGCTCCTCTTCCGCTGGCATCTCCTGGTCACCGTCTGGTCCTCTCCCAAAGCTTCAGCCGAGCTCAAGCCTGAGCGTCCCGATGTCTAGCGCATCTGTCCTTCTAGTGCGAGGACTCAATCGCCTCGCCGCGCCGCTCCAGCTGTGCTGAGCCTCGCGGGCGCCCCTGGGAGCCCGGAGCTCGCGATCTCCGTCTCGCCCTTAAGCACCGCGAGTGCGAGTAAGTCGAGCGGGGCGGAGCCCGCAGCAAAATGGGCGGTCCGGAGGTCTCCGCCTGCAGGGGCGGGTCCAGGTGAAAGGAGGCGGGGATGTACGGCAGGCAGCTAGAGCGAGCTACCGCAGCTACTGCCGCCGAGGCTCCTTGGATCTCAAGTCTGGCCTGGGGAGGCGCAGTCCTCACTAGGAGTGGGCTAAGTGCTGTTCCTGGGAATTTCTGACTCACCGAAGAATGCGCAAACTGACTTGTGGATAAACATTACCTGCAGTTTGTTTCCTGCACCCACCCGGTCTTGTGTAGATCTTTAGCTTTAGGTCTTATACACGGACCGGCCTAGAGGAGCCCCTCCAGTCCCCTGGGTGGACTAATCTTGTGCTGGGTTCTCCATCTGACCCCTAAGTTCACGACAAGGCTCCGTCCTTCCTCTAGCTTCTATTAAGCGTGGTTCTACCCCCCACAAGCCAAGCTGAATTTAGGGCTACTCCTGTGCCCCAAACTGCTCCATTTCCCTATCTGGATCTTCACTCTCTGAAGCATTAATTAGCTTGGGAGTCTCAAGGGGCCAGGCAGCTCCGCTCACCTGTGGGGCACCGAGAAAGGGCCAGGGACCTAACCCCATGTGGTGTCGGGGAAATCAGCGGAGCCCAAGGATTCTGTATAATCTGAACGAACGATCAGATTAGGCGGAGCGCCGAGTCTCCTTTCCTTTTCCCTCCTCTCTCCTCTCCTTAATAAAAGCACTTGAGGTTTTCCAACAATGGGTGTGTGCCTGGTGTTCAGAACACCTGAATCCTCCCTCACTCTCACCTTTCCAGACCCAACCAAAAACAGAGGTGAAAAGCCCCTCAACTTAACCTCCTGCTATCATGGCATTCCCAGACTACTCTGGGAAATCAGCATGAATACTGCTGTCTCCTTCTTTTTGGAGAGTCACATGTATTCACATCCTATTAAATTCCTGGCAAGTCCAACAGATAAAAGTTGCTAAACATGATTTAACCCAGGGGTTCTCCAATTGTTTGGCCGCAGAACCCAGGCCTCAAGACCCTTCTGCGTGGGTTGGCTCAGGTCAGCAGACACTGGACCAGCATGGTGTCTCAGCAGGTAGAGCTCTCCAAGTTTGAAGAGCTGAGTTCCATCCCTGGACTCTACACGGTGGAAGGAGAGAACCAGCGCCTGCGAGCTGTCCTCATGTACGCTGTGGCATGCACGGCTGAATAAATAATTTTTAAGAATGTGTTTTAAGACTACAAGGAAGTAGGGCTGGGAAGTAGCTCAGGGGCAAAAGCCTTAGTTCAAAAGCAAAAGAACCTGAGTTTAGGGAGGGGCTGCCACAGAAAAGGTGGTCGGTTGTGAGTGGGATAAACACCCACCAAAACAGATGTCCAACAAGGGACCTGTGGACTTTGCTGTCCTGGCTGCGTGACCTTTGCTATTTCCTGAACTCGCCAAACTGGCTCTCACATCAAAGCTTGGAGGTTTCTCTCTCTAGAAGGTCCCTCTCCTAAGGTTTCTTCACAGTACAATAGGAATGTGAGAATATGATCCCATCTTTCCTCCTCTAACCTTATGTATTTTGTCATTAGACTATTTTCATAAGTCAAATAGATGAGGACATAATATCTAAAATGTCATACCCCACTGAGGTTTAATATGTGCCTAGAACATTGGAGCTATTATTGGCATTGGCCTGGACAAAATCTGCTACAAAACCATTCTGTGGATTGCTTGACCACAGCAGGATCTGGGAAGAACAACGTCTGCCAGAGCTTTGGCCTGCATTCATTGTGAGATCAGTGTATCACACACCCACTTTGCAGAGAATAGCAGTCAAATAGCAGCCCACTGTTGTGGGCTGAATTATATGTATTCTCCAGAAAAAAAAAAACTGTGTTGAAGTTTGAAGCCCTAACATCTATGAATGATCTTATTTGGATATAGTTTTTACAGAAGTAACTGAGCTGAGATCAGACCAGAACAGCATAAACCTTAAAGTCAGTCTTCAGTGTCCTTCTAAGAAAAAGGAAATTTGGAGGAGATTTGGGAAGGGAAGAAGCCGTGTTGGACAGAAGTCGGAACTGGAATGATACAACTCCAAATCAAGGAATGCTGACTGTCTTGCAGAAGATAGGAAGAATCATGGAAGGCTTATCTCCCTTTAGAGAGATGGTGGTTTCAGACTACCAGCCTCCAGGACTGTGGGAGAAGAAATTCTGATTGCTTGAAAGCTACTCAGTCACCTGTCAACATTCAGGGCGACCAGGACACAGGAGATGCCTGCTTCTGACAGGTGACAGACATCAAATAAAGAACTAGAAAAATGCAGGTGAGTAAAAGAAAACTATATAAACAACTTCACCTTAAAAAAACAAAACCCACACAACTTGTCCTGTAAAATCATCCCACCTTTGGAAAAGAAAGATAAAATCCTCCATTGCATATGTGTCTTTAAATTTACCTTCGCATTCCCATACAGGCTTAATTTCCTTGTGTCCGTCCTTAAGAATGGTGCCTGTAGGTAATGCATGTCTCAGTGTATGGGTATTAACTTGACTCAGTAGCAAATTGGAGAGGAGCATTTACCTGGGATTGAACTGAAATGCAACTCTGGCCTCTGGGATGTGGAGGAAGGTCTGCAGTTCTCAGCCGCTCTACTTCCTCATCCTTAAGTGGAAATGATTATGCCACCTAAGTCACCCCAGGACTTTGAGGACCAACTAAGACACGCTGCGTGGACCACAAAATGCAGCTGAAGAAGCCGGCAAGGAAAGATTTGTTTTTGTCTGGATTGCTTGACTTTTTTCAAGAAAGCATTTGTGCACAACTTTTCACAATTTGAATGGAAATGCAAATAACATGCTATTTCCCATACAATCATTCCTGTGGTCCTTACATGGTGGGCAGCTCAACACTGTTCATGCTTATGTGGTTGGACAATGGTCACCATCTCTCCAGAATGCTTTGCATAAAACGTATAGTCATTACAAATAAATCCTTCCTCCTGGTTCCCCAGCTCCCGGTAGTTACCAATCTGCTTTCTGCCCTTAGAATTCTTGCTAGGAGCCTTATGCTAAGCAGAGTTACACTGGCTCACTTCACTTAGCCTCAGAGTTGATCCATATGGTAATGTGTGTCAAAATGACCTGGATGAGTCATTCAGTTTCATGGTTTTAAAACATTTTATTTATTTGAGAGGAAAGAGAGGGAGGATGCATAGTGCACAGGTGGGAGGCAAGGAACAGCTTCCAGAAATGAGTGTTCCCTTTTTGGGAATCAAACTCACTGAGCTTTCTTGCCATTCCCCCTTGTGTTAGATTTTGGGATGGGGTTTGACTATGGGACCCGGACTGGCATCAAAGTCCTGGGTTCAAGAGCTCTTCCTGCCTTAGCCTCTTGTGTAGCCAGGTCTCCAAGTACACATCACTGCCTTCAACTCGTCCTTCCTTCCCGAGGATCATACAGCACTTGGGGAAACTAGATGCGGGTTTGATTTTCCAGCCTACTTGGCTACCCAGTGTCATTTTTTTCCTCAACATTTTCCATTCTACTCTGTAGAAACCTAAAAATAACTGTTGAGCTTTTTCTCTTGACTAGAAGCAAATTCTCTTTTGACCCCATACTGCAGCCCTAGTTATCAGCAGAGAATGTCTATCTAGAATCTTCTCGCACACTGACAACAGAAATAGAATATTCTGGTCCTGTCAGTATATGTTTCTTTGGCCTGGGGTGTTTTGTTAGTCCCAATCTTGTCACACGGCTCCTCAGATTCCTCCCCTGAGTAACTGGTAGGATACAGGATCACGCCACAGACCCTCCCCAGCTGCACCAGTGGAGACACCTGTGTGCACTGGGAAATGTCGCCGGTTCCCAAGCCCATCCTTCTCTGGGGACAGGCACACCGGCTCAGCAGGATAAGCGTCACGTGAGACCTGGGCAAGCCATCTGTCCTCTACACAAGCCAGCTGCAGATGTCTACACCTTCGGCCCCCAAGATCTAAACAAAGTGATTCTAGTATAGTGTGTGTGTGTGTGTGTGTGTGTGTGTGTGTGTGTGTGTGTGCACTGTGTGTCCCTGTGGAGAACCAATGGTGACTTCGGGAATCATCCTGAATTGCTTCTGCCTCCTTTTTGCTTTTCTCTGGGATTTCCCAGGCTCTGCCTACCAGTACTGGAAATACAGGCCGTCCTTTCTATTTGGCATTTTTTATGTGAGACTTGAGATCTGAACTCAGAACCTTCTGCTTGTGAGGCAGAGTCTTAACTCCTGAGCCATCTCTCCAGCCCACAAGGTAAATCTACACTTCACATTTTCCTGTTTTGATACTTACAGGACTCTAGAATTCATATTTTCTCCCTCTCTTCTTTCTCTCCATCTCTCTCTCTCTCTCTGAAATGAAATTTGAAAAACATTTTATTTGAGTTTCAAAGAAAAAGCATAGTATATGCCAGTAAATATATTACTTTTTCCTTTTCAATTTTCCTATCTTACATTTCATTTCATTCTCTTTTTGAAATGGCCAGGAACTTCATATAAAGTTGAGCAGCCGCAAGAATAAATTTCTTGTCTTACACATTATCATAGAGGCAAACTGTTCAGTATTTTATCATTATGATTTAGCTGTAATTTAAAAAAAATCCTTTATCAGATTAAAGAATTTCCCCTTTTAGGTTAGCTTACTGGAATTGATGAAAATATTTTTTTGGATCTATAGAGATTATCATATGATTTTCTACTTTATTCTGTGTTGCAGAATTATGGAGATTGATTTATGGGTATATATTATATACATAATTAAGTCTGCATGCTTAGGACAAAACTCACTGGTCATTTTTTGTCACGCTTTTATTAATGGATTTGGTTAGCTAATATTGTGCTTGGAAATTTTGCATGTTTGCTCATAAGAGATATTGGTCTGAAACTTTTCATTCTTGTTATTTTTTTCCTTATTAGGGTTTGATTTTTTTGTCAATGTGGAAGAGGGATTCTAGAATCTGAGCTCAGAGCTTTATTAATGCTAAGTAGCTGAGACACCACTGAGCTGCATTTCCACCTCTAGTGTCCATTTGCTTTGCGTTTGTGCTGCTGGAGTTTGAACCCAGAGTCTTGCGCACGCTGGGCAAGCTCCCTACTACTGACTTACACTCCCATCCTTTGTCAGGTTTTGCTATCAGGATTATGTTGGGCTCTAAAATGAGATGAGACATATTCTTTCACTTCCATGTTCTGAAAGAATTCATGACAGAATTCTTCCCTATGTATTTTGTAGAATTTACTGGTGAATCTATCTGTGCCTAAAGTTTTCTTTGTGGAAAAATTCATGTTTATATATCTAATTTTGTCAATATGTAGAGCTATTTGGACATTTTGTTTATTCTCCTTTTGGGTTTAAGTTCAATATATTATCATTTTCCTTATTCATTCAGTTAAGCGCTTTATTTGCATTAGTTAATTATTGACAAGATAGTATTCAGTAGTTTATTATTTAATTTTTAAATAGTTGAGGATATTCTGGTTTTTGTCACTTTCTTATTGAACTTCATTGTAGGGTTCTTTCTGTCTGTCAATAGATAATGAAAAAAGAAGATTCAATACCCCTTTGTTAAAAGTCCTCAGAGACAACAGGGATGGAAGGGACGTATATCAGTACAATAAAGGCCATGTTTGATGAGCCTCTAGCAATACTATCCTAAACAGTGAAAAATGTGAAGTAGTCCCACTTAGATGAGGAACTAGCCAAGGCTTTCCACTCTTACTACTCCTGTTTAACACTGTACTTGAAGTCTTAGCCAGAGCAATACGACAAGAGTAGGAGATAAAGGGATAGAGAAAGGATGCGGATGACATGGCGCTCTACCTGAGATTCAAGGTTCCACTAGGAAACTAGTAGAACTAATAAACATACTCAGTAGAGTATCAGTATCTAAAATTCAATGGCCTTCTGATACACCAAGGACAAACAAAGGGAAAAAGAAATAAGAGAAGTAATCCCACTAACATACCTTCAAAAAATATGTAATACTTTGGAATAAACCTAACCAAGCAAGTGAAAGACCTGCACAATGAAAACATTGTTTTTCATTCTGTGTATGGGGGGTGTAGTGTATGTACATGTGGGGGTATGCGGGGGGGGGGCAAGGGTAACTTTGGGAATCATCTTGGATCACTCTACCTTCTTATTGCTCTGTTCACCTCACTCCATATACTACCTTCCGATTCCATCTATTTACCAGTGAATTTCACAATTTCATTTTTCTTGACAGCCAAGCAGTTGTCCACTGTGTATATGTACAACTTTATCATTATCCATTCATCCAGTGATGGACTTCTAAGATGCTTCCATTTCTTTGCTATTGTGAGTAGAGCTGCAATGAACATGGACGTGCAAGTAAGTGTCTCTGTGATCAGATATAGAATCCTTTGGGAATATTCCCAGAAGCGGTAAATCTGGATCATTAGCTTTCTGAGGAACCACCATACTGATTTCCAAAAAAGCTATACAAGTTTGCACTCCCCATGCAAATGAACAAGAGATTCCTTCTCTCCACATCCTCACCAGTATTTGTTATTATTTGTGTTTTTAACCTTAGCCATTACGACTGGGGTAAGATGATTATCTCATAGTGGTTTTAATTTGCATATCCCTGATGGCTAGGAAGGTTGAACATTTTTTAAGATATTCATTAGGCATTTGAATTTAATCTTTTGAATCTTTTAAAAGTTTCTTTCTGTCTAGAGAGATGGTTCAAGTGTTAAGACTCTGCCTCGAAAACAGAAGAACCGGAGTTCAGATCCCATATCCCAATGTGAATACACCAGGTAGAAATGGTGGCAGCTTGAAAGGCAGAGCTTGAGAAATCCCAGAGCAAAGCAAAACAAAAAGGAGGTAGAAGCAATCCAGGATGATTCTTGAAATTACCCTTGGTCCTCCACAAGGACACACGATGCCCTCTGATACACACACACACTCACATACTCAAAAATTCAAAAAAAGAGAAGTTTATTTATGCTTTCAAAACCCATTTTTAATTGGATTGTTTGCTTCCTTGATATTTAATTTTTTGAATTCGTCATACACTCTGGATACTAATCTTCTATCAGATATATGGCTAACAAAGATTTTTTTCCCTATCCTGTAGGTTGCCTTTCTGTATGACTGACAATTCCTTTTGTAGAACAGAGACTTTTTAAATTTCATGAAATCCTACTTGCTGATTGTTGGTCCTGTTGGCCCAATCATTTCAAATGCACTTCCTATTCTTTCGACTAGGAGTTTTAGAATCTCCAGTTTATCAGTGAGGGCTTTGATCCATTTGGATTTAATTTTCATGTACGGTGAGAGATAAGAATCCAGATTCATTCTTCTACATATAGACATATAATTTTCCAGTATCATTTGTTAAAGATGTTATCCTTTCTCCAATGTGTGTTTTTGGCATCCTTCTCAAATATCACATGACAAATATCATATAGGTGCATGAGCTTATATCTGGGTTCTTAATTCTAATCCATTGATCAATGTGTCTGTTTTTGTGCCAGTGTCATGCTGTTTTTATTACTATGGCTCTATAGTATAGTTTGAAATTGAGTATAGTAATGCTTCTTGAAGTTTTATTGCTCACGATTGTTTTGGCTCACCAGGGTCTTTTGTGCACATGAATTTTAAGATTAATTTTTATTTCTTTGAGGAGTTATACTGGACTTTTGACTGGGAATTGTGTTGAATTTGTATATTGCCTTTAGTAGGCTGGTCATTTTCCATTGTTAACCTTTCCAATCCATGATCATGGGAGATCTTTCTACCTTCTAGTGTCTTCTCTAATTTCTTTTTTGAGTATTTTAAAGTTTTCACTGTGGACTGGAGAAATGACTTTGTCTTGCAAGCAAAAGGGCCTGAGTTCAGGTCCCAGAGTTCTCGAAACAACAGGAGTAAATGGCAGAGGCTTGAACTTCTGGCCTTGAAGACAGAACTGATCATACTCCAGTAGGTACTCGGGCAGGTCCCAGTGCAGAAGTACTGGATTGTGCCCACTGGGTCCCACTCAGGGGGATGTGGGAGCAAGATGGAGACTGTCGGGAAAGAAGAACGTGTGGGATGGGATATGGGGGATAGAAGTGGGTAGCAGAGAATGGAGACACATAAATTTATTTTATTTGTAAAAGTTTCAAAGAATAAAAAAATTAAAAAGAACTCCGTTATGGTTAGAGAATATATCAAGTATGATCTAACTCTCAGCTGTGTGTTCAATCTTGTTTCATGGCCCAGCATCCAGTCAGTCTTTCACAGTTCCTTGTGTTAGTTACAAGAGATGAATCCTATAGTTGTTGGACATAATACTCTAAAACTGTTAAGATGATTGACATATCACTCACAACTTCTATATCCTTACTCATTTTTGTCTCATCATTCTGTAACCATAAAATCTCCACCTCTCCTTGTTGGTTTGTCTCTGGCTTTTGCTTCTGTCAACTATTGTCTCATGTATTTGCAAGTCTGTAAATTAGGCACATGTATATTTCTAACTTGTATTTTTTATGTTTTCTAATGAATTTACCACCATGTTGTTTATCCATGATAATTCACAGATAAACCTTTCGGTTCTGGATTGTTCTTCATTTATTTTGTGCATGCGTGCGTGCGTGTGTGTGTGTGTATGTGTGTGTGTGTGTGTGTGTATGTGTGTGTGTGTGTGTGTGTGTGTCAGAGGGCACTGTGTATGTCTGTGGAGGACCAAGGGTAACTTCAGGAATCATCCTGGTTTGCTTCTACTTTCTTTTCGCTTCACTCTGGGATTTCCCAGGTTCCACCCACCAGGACCAGAAGTGTAAGCCACTGCCATTTCTGCTTGATGTTTTTACATGGGACCTGGGATCAGAATTCAAGACCTTCTGCTTTCGAGGCAGAGTTTTAACCCCATCTCTCCAGCCCATTTTTTCATTTTTCAATGTAAATATAGATGTGTGATTGTGCTTAAGTATCAAACTACATGAATGAAAAACTGGTCAGCTCAAACATGGTATTAATTATTAACAAATGGGATGCTAAGAAGTCTACTAAGTGCTTCCTTATCATTGTACAAGAACTAGCATTTACACTGTAAAACTAAGGAAGCTTAATCTCTTTGGCAGGAAGCCCAACCAATATATCAGATTGTGTGTATGTATACACATGTATGTGAACGTGCATATAGTATGCATCTGTATGTGTACATGTGTGTTTATGTTTGTATGTAGGAGAGCACATGTACTATATGTACACAAGTGCACTTGAATCTGTGTGCCTGTGGAGGCCCAAGGGTGACATAGGGAGTCATCCTTAATCACTTTACCACCTCAGTGGTGTGAGACTGGGTTTGTACTTAAAGCCAGAGCCTGCTATTAGGGCTCGTCTGGCTCGCCTGCTTGCCCTGGGATTCCCAGGCTCTGCCTTCCAGGACTGGAATTACAGGTGGGCTGCTATCTTTAAGTGAGATTTGAAGATCCAAACTCAGGTCCTTTTGCTTGTGAAGCAAGGGCTTTAACCACTGAGCTATCTCCCCGGTCCACTTGCTATTCTTTTTATACACTGCCAGGTTTATTAGGACTATGTTTATATTAGGATTTATTATTAGTAGTGTATTAGTATATTAGCATTATATTTATTTTCATAAGTGGAGTTTACCATTTGTTATTTTTTGTTTGCATTACCAGCTTTCAATACTAATGTATTTTTCACTTTATGACATTACTTAATGGTTTTTGTCTCTAATCGTTTACAGCTTGACCCATAGGTATGGGGAAGTACCTCGGTGATAAAGCAATTTCAGCATGATGCTTAAAAAGTGATAAATTCTTAATAAATTTTCTACATTTATTTATTTAATATGTGTGTATCTGTGTCTGTCTGTGAGCATTTGTATGGTGAGGGAATTGACTCTCTCCTTCCAACATGTAGACTCCGCACCTTTACCCACTGAATCATCTCTTTGGTTCATGGTGTTTTTTGTTCTTTGTTTAATGTTGTGAACTGTAACCTAGAATCAGGAGCATGGACAATCTCAGTTAGATCCCCAGCACCATTACAAAAAGCTGGGTGTGGGGGCTGGAGAGGTGGCTCAGGGGTTAAGCCTCTGCCTTGCAAGCGGAAGGTCCTGAGTTCGGATCCTAGACCCCACGTATAGACGCGGGGCGGAAGCGGGGGCGGCCTGCGTTTCTGGTCCTGGTAGGGCAGAGCCTGTGAATCCCGGGGCAAAGTGAATAAGGAGGAGGTGGAGGCGTCCATGGCGGTTCTCGAATTCGTCTGTGGTTCTACACACACATACATACATATACATACACACGCACACATACATGCACACATGCACACACACACGTACATGCACAATTGAATAAATAATAAAAAAAATTAGAAAAAAAAAAGCTGGGTGTGGTGCCACGTGTACCAGGGAGGGGGAGACATATCCCTGCAGCTTGCTGATCGATCAAATCTAGCCAAGTTGGTGAGTTCTAAAATCAGTGAGAGGTTCTGTCTCAAAAAAAAAAAAAAAGTGGAGAAAAGATTGAGGAAGATACCTGATATCAACCCCCAACCTCCATATTGAACACACATGTACGACCCACACACACACAGAGTCTCTATTTTCCAACTTCCACTCTTAGTAAGAGTTCATTTAAACGAGCCACTTGATCTGTTTTCACAGAGACTGAGTCTGTCTTTTGATGACAATTTCTGAACGCTGTGAAACTCTTCTTGGATGTGACCAGCAAGGAAGGGAAGGAACTGGTCACAGTCTGTGCAGAAAGCTTATCTGTCTTCCACTGTGGGCTTCCTGAGTGAGGGTGCAGCTGCTTCTTCTGCAGGGTACCCTGCTGTTCCCATGCCGGCTGCTGCCCCCTAGATGGGGCTCTTGCTGACCCCCGGAGGCAGGGGGCTGTCTTGCTTACTTTTTCCTTTCCTCTTCTCCATCTCAGAGCACCCCACCTCTCACCTTGGAGGAAACAATATCACAGCTGGACGCTATAACCCTATAGTTTATGGAGTGGGTTGTCTTAAGTCAGAGTTCTTTGCTAAACAATTATGTAAAAACCACAATATATTTTCATCAAGATTAGAAGTCAAAACCCCAGTAGCTTTGCACACTATCATATGGGAAATGTCTATCACGACTGTGTCAGATGGGTTACCACAGCATCATTGGAAATCTTGAGTTACAAGGGCAGCTGCAGTACCCTCTGTGCAGCTCCCAAGAGACCAGGAAATGGCAAACCAGGATACTCCTCTTCCACTCCTAGACGGCTTAAATTAGTCACTCGGGAGATTCTGACTCAGTGGAGAGAATTTCCATTTCTTAGCAAGTTCCAGAAATGAGGCCTTCTTCAGGACTTCATTTTGAGTACGACTGGCCCATACTTACTACTTCAGACTCTCCCCAGAAATCTCTGTTCCATGAGAAGCGGTCCTCACAGAGCACTTAGTGAATCGCTAGGGGTAAAATGAGCAAGTCAAAGGTCAAAAGGGACTTTGTGAAGCCTCATGAGAATGGAACCAAGAGAGACCTTCTAAACCTCAGGGAATCTTAAGTAGACGGAGAAATCTCCAGGGACATGAGGTCAGGCATGAGAGACCGGTGCTTAGCCTTTATCAGGAAGGGTCCAGGAGAGCCAGGTTGGCCCGGGATGAAGGATTTTGGAGCCAGAAAGCTTATAGAATAGTTGCCTAAAATGCTCTTGGTCTGGGGCTGGAGAGGTGGCTCAGAGGTTAAGCCTCTGCCTTGCAGGCGGAAGGTCCTGAGTTCGGATCCTAGACCCCACATATAGATGCTGGGTGGAAGCGGGGATGGCCTGCGTTTCTGGTCATGGCAGAGTAAACAAGGAAGAGGTGGAGGTGGTCCATGGTGGTTCCCGAATTCGTCCGCGGTTCTACACACACACACACACACAATTGATTAAAAAAAAAAAAGCCCTTGATCTGACTTTGTGCCAACCTCTTGGTAAAGGCAAAAGGGTAGACTCGAACTGCAGACAAACACTTCTCAGGTACCAGCAGACTTACAGGGATGTGAGTCCCACAGGGCATGGACCAAGACCAGGAACAGGGTGGTTGAGGGATCCTGACCTTTGACATCTCTTTCAGGTGTGGCCACTGGGGAGGTCTCAGCTGATAAACCCTGTCTGGGAAGGGTTTATGCAACTGGAAAGATTCCTGTTGGCTCTGCGATGTCGCCATCTGGTGGTCAGGTGGGGTACTGGCCTGGCATCCCAGGCAGGCTCAGGACGGCCATAATTTCCAGAAGCAGAAAATGCCGGTGATGCTTAAAATAGCAGCTCATCTTACTGAACGCTTTCTGTGTATGTGCTCAGAGAGTATTGTTGAGTTCTCTGAATGCACTAACCAGTTTAACTCCCACATCAGCCCTCGAGTGAGTGTTCACATGAGTCCTGTTTCAGGTGAAGGAGGTCAGGCCCATAAAGTAATTATCCCAGGCCCACATAGTGAGGACGTGTCCTCTGGTTGTAGCTTGAGGTTGGCATGGAAGAGACGCCAAAGTCAAAGTCCAGATTTGTGCCGGGCGTGGAACCTCTGGGGATGCGCAGGTCTTCCTCTGAATCACAGCTTCTGGACCTTTCTATGCAGTAGTTAGTGCAGAGAAAGCTTGCTACACGCTTTCTGCACAAGTCAGGGGCGCAATCCCCATAAATGTGACGTAAGCCCGCTCTCCTTCCCTGGCCTTAGCCCCATGCTCCTTCCCTCTCCCAGGAGTGTGCCTTGTTTCTGGAGGCTTCCTTGCGTAGGGGAATGTTAAGAAGCAGGAGACACTAACATTGACCAAACTTTAGACCTCGTTAGAGCTCATTGTCCACCAGAAGACAGTTCATAGTACATGTATGCAGAGTTCATACTCAGTGTGTATGGAGTTTTAAATGTCATTTCATAGCAATCATTATAGACCTATATAGGGCTCCTATAGCCCTGCACACAGCTCACAGTGCTTTATGAAGATCATGATCATAATGAACTCATAATGTCATGTATAGGCCTCATAATGGCCTTTAGAGAACTCATAGAGTATCTCTGTCGAGGTCATAGTGACCTGCATTGAGCTAGACAGCACGTGCACCTATTGAAATCTCAGGATGCCACGTGCATAGCTTGTGGGGTTCCACATACATGTAAGCTGAGCTGGTAGACACCTCATAGTGCACCTGTGTAATTCTTAATGCCCTTATATGACTCACAGTGTATGTCTAGATAGCTCATTGTTATCCTGATTACAAGACATGGTGACCTCTAAGCTCAGTGGCCTTAAACAACCCTAGGCATTCTGTTTAGAGATCATAGTGCCTGGTACAAAGCTCATAGTTCACCTAGTAGAGCTCACACAGGCCATGCACAGCTCTCAAAAATTCTGCAGAAGTCAAGCGCACCTGTAGTTTATAGTACTCAAAATGACTCAATGAGCTCACAGTTCCCTATAGACTTCATGTTACCCTCTATAAGCATCATGATGGCTTGTACTGAACTCACCTTAAGCCTGTATAGAGCCTATGATGCGTAAACACAATTATATGCTCTAACCAGAAGTACCATGGTGTTTATCAAGATACACTCTGAGCTATATAAAGGGCATTAGGAATGTGCATAATAAGCTCAACACAGCTTAAAAATACACATGTGGCAGAATCAGCTCAAAATGGGTTCACTGTGAACAACATGCACATGCAGAATGTGCCCAATGCAGGCTACTTGACCTGACTGTGTGGGGGTTGCTAGGCCCAGAAGCCTGCACTCTGGATGATACATTAGCAACTGAGCAGGCCATTGAGTGACTCCTCCCTTGGGCGGTTGAGTTTGCCTCTGGTCTGCAAGACAATGATAGGCTGAACTCCCTCCTTGGAAGTTGAGAAAACTCCCAGGTCGTTTGGAACACTTTTGTTTCTCTAAGAAACTGGCTGGGCTGTTCCTCCCTCCCTTTCAGTTCTTTCCTGCCTGTCTAAAGAGATGTTAATGCATGGACCAGGTAACTGTTTTGAGACATACATTGTCCATTCTCTTCTAGCAGCAAGGTGGCATGCATGTTTAGCATACCTGGCACTATGTCTGCCCCAAGGGAATTGGGTGTCACTCCTGACTTCTTTTTGTTGACCAAAATGTATGAGTTTTACATAGTCCTGTAAAGAATTTGGCCCTGCTTCTTGATTCTAAAAACCCTGTACTTTTACAATAAAGTTGGCTTGGATGGTAAGGGACATCCAAGACCCCCTCTGACCCAAGCCTGAAACTTTTAATTCCTACCGCTCCCACTTCAGATTTCCACGTTTGTAGATTCGGGTTCGTGCTGGTTCGTGGGCCCGGACAGACTGGAGATGTGCTGAGTTCTCCACAGATCAGGATGAGCCATGTGATGGCACTAAGCTCTCTATGCAGATCTCTATGTGGCATCTAGGACAGCTGTATGGGGCTCTGTGAGGTCTGTATTGGGTATTATAAGGTCTATCGTGGTCATTATGGGCTATAAAAAGACATTACAAACTATGCTGGTACGGTATGAGCTCTGTATAGGTTCATTATGAGCTCCATTTAGTTGGACTATGAGCTGTACAGAGGGCTCTGTGGCCTCTACCCAGAGCCCTATATACTCAAAATATGGCAATGTGAACATTACACAGCTACACTCTGAGCCTCACACACTCAGCAAAGCACTGTCTCCTCAAAGAAGGTGCACTACAGGCTCTCTGACAGCACGTGCCCTGCACAGGGCACAGGAACTCTACCGGGTGCGTCGTGAGGTCCTCACTGGGCACTGCAAACTCTATACAGGTCTACAACAATATCTAACACGTGGTACCATGAGCTCTCTGCTGGGCACTAAATACGGAAGATGAACTCAGAGAGGTCATTGTAAATTCTACACAGGTACAGCGTTGGCTACACACAGATGCACAATGAATGATGTAAAGGGTATTATGAGCTCTATACAGGGCATCGTGAGGGTTACATCAAGCACTGCGCTCTCTATACATGGGACTGTGTGCTTAGTAAAAGGCAATATGCACTCAGTACAGGAAGAATTGTACACACACGTATAAATGCCTGATTTCTATGTCAGGAATAATGAGTATAGTGAGCTGTACATAGGACATTATGAGTAGTTACAGAAATATGAGCACAATACAGGGAAATAGAAGATTTACTTTGAATGCCGTTGCCTCCATAAGGAACACTATAATTATATTCGGGTCACGACGACTGACTTAAATTGATCACGATGACAAAAAAGCAGTGTAAGATATGTGAGGGCATAATTAGTGCCATGTTGGGAATTATGAGCCACGTACAGATTCAGTATGAGATGTAGAACGGTTTGCTATTACCTCACTGCACAGTTGATTCTAACATGATGCTATGCGCTCCATACAGGGCAAGTAAGTTCTAACAAGTGCATTACAAGGTGTATACTAGGTACTATGCACTCTGTAAAAAGTTACAATGAACTCTACACATGTCACAGTGAGCTCTGTATAAACTATGCATTTACAGATGTCATTATGAAATCACACAGTTGTGAATGTTGTAGTTACTTTTCTTTTTGCTGTGAGACAGTACTCAGATCCAGGTGTAAAGGGAGAAGGGAATATTTATATGTCTTATGCTACTTATGGGATATAGTCCATTATGGTGGGAATCAGATCAGAAGACATGGTTGAAGGCAGAAATAGGAGGCTTGGGACCCTCCAGCCACTGCAAGGCAGAAAGGACAAGACAGCAAGAGAAAGCAGGGATGGGCTACCAAACTGCAAGCCCACCCCCTGTGACATGCTTCCTCTGGCAAGATTTACCTCTTAAAGGTGCCACGGCCTTCCTAAATATTCAGACATATGAGTCTGTGGGGGGCAACTCACAAAACCATGACATGCAGTATTATCGACGTGCAGATACCCAAGGTCTATATAAAGGTCTTATGAACTCTTTCTCTATATATGCACAATGAGCTCTACACAGGGCATATAATAAGCTCCAGTTGGGGTTCTGTGGCTCTATTCAAGGCTCTGTGGGCTTTGTACCGGGCAACATGTGCTGAAGCAGCAATGTGAAATGTATGTCAGACATCACGGCATGTACAGATGCACTATGATTTGTGTGACGTTAAATGTGACCTTTATAATAAGCTCTACACAGGGCATTATGAAGCATTTACAGTAAAATATGAACGTAACATGAGATCTATTCAGGGCACTGTTAACTACAGGGCATAATGGTTCCATATACTACACTATGACCATTTTATAGTACACTATGAGATGTGTGTACGATAATCTCTGTGCAAGTCAAATGAGTTACATCAAAATGCAGTGTGAGAGTCACACAGAATGCTCCCATTTCTATGCAGGGCATTGTGAGCTGTGTACAGGTGCAGTATGTATTGCTGCGCTGTGGGAACTGGGTCTTTACACAGAGCATACTGGGGTCTTTACAGAGAGTGCAATGAATCACAACAGGTTTACTATGACCACTGAACTTTGCATTATAGACCTTCTCTGTACAGGCTCACTGTGAGCTCATACAAAGCACAATCATGCCTGAACAGAGCAAAAGCAAGTAATTTTGAGCACTACAGAAGTTTATTACAAACTATGCAATGTTCCAGTTTTAGCCATATAAATGCCATCATGAAGTTTATATGGGTGCACTATGACGCCTGCAGAGGGCACTGTGAGTTTTATACAGGTCACTGTGAGAGCTGCAAAAGCACTGTAAGCACTGCACAGGTGCACTGCGTGTAGAGAGACATTATCTCCTCTAAATGGACACACTATTCGTTCTATTAGGGTACATTATAAGGTCAGAGTAGATGCAGTATTAGATCAAAGCTTCCCGAGTTCTAAGTAGGTCTGCTCTGTAGTTGAAAAAAGATATATTACTACATGCTTGAGTGGCACTATGAGATCTTCAGTGAATCACATGCTTTCTATACAGGGCCCTATGAACTCTATACAAGGCACTATAGCTTATAAAGGTCACTTTGAGCCTTGCAGACTGCTATGAGCTCAGTGTTGGGCTCCATACAGAGCCACTGTATTCTAGATACACACACATTAGGATTGATATACACATTTGCTCTGTGAATGCACAACGAACTCTCTGCAGGAGCTTTATAAGCTTTACACGTGGCACTATGCCTTCAGCATAGGACAATATGACATCTGTATAGAGCATCTTAACCTATATACAGAGCACTATGACTTCTATACAGGAAACTAGGACGTACACAAAGTGCACAAGGAGGTTCACACAGGCACGATGGTTCTATTCAGGCAATATTATAGCTCACAAGGAAATCTGCCATCTTCACAGGGCACTGAATCCTCTACAGTCCACTGAGAGTCATACTTGGCTCAATGATCTCTATAAATTACCCTGTTAGCTCTGTGCAATCTATTATGTAGTCAGTGATGTTGAACTATGAGCTCTGAACAGGTGAACAAAGACTTCTATTCGAGAGCTCTATGAACTCAATTCAGAGAGATACGAACAGAATAGAAGTTGATATCAATTCTATATAAAGCACTGGTGCCTATAGACAAGGCATTTTGAGTTCTACCAATAGCACCACAGCCACAGTAAGTGCAAGACGAGATGTAGACAAGAGCATCATTAAAATCTGTGCAGGTCACTGTGGACATCAGAAAACATAATATGAGATGTACACAGGGGACTGAGTTCCCTACAGGACATTATGAGCTCTACACTGGTGCACTAGCAGTCTAGACTGCAGCACCACGAGCTCTATCAACGTGAACGAGGAGCCCAGCCAGATTTACTAAGAGCACTAGCCCAGGCCCTAGGAGCTTTGTTCCAGACTCTGTGACCTCATGTAGGTCAGTTGGAGCTGTCTATTTGTCAGGGGCAGCATGAGTTGTCTGGAGGTGCACTGGGAGCAAGTACATTATAAACTCTGCACAGGAGTGCCATGAGCCCAACACAATTCTCAGAGATTTTTATAATGGGCACTGTGAGCTCTGCAATTGCATTCTGCTCTAACCATGTGCACTCTCTGCGCCATATACATGTAGCCTTAATTGTGGTGTACTTTGATACATATATATGCATTGTGAGCTCTACATAAGGCACCATGAACTCTACATACGACAATGAGAGTGGTATACAGCTTCACTTTGAGATCTATACAGAGTACTAAGAACTTATTCAGATTTAATGAGCTCTATACAAGACATCGTGTGGTCTGTACAGGTCATCATGAACTCTACACAGGACATTATACACAAGCACTCGGGTTCTGCACAGATGCCAGTGAATTCTTTATGGCTCCACAAATTACCAAGTCAACTCTATTCAGGCCATTATAAATCAATTAAATTAAACTGTGGGATGCCAAAAGATGAACAATGATATTGTCACATGAGTTCTCAGCATGGACTTAGATAATTATGAGTTCTAGTCGGGTATACTATGATCATATAAAGATGCACTATAAGCAATGAAAAGACCACTATGAACACTGTACAAATGCACTATGAGCTTAATAGAGAGTCAAAAGATTTTTCTACAAGGCACTAAAAAGTGTGTAATGAAATTATGAGTTCTAAACAGGTGAAGTAGCAGCTCCCTTCATGAGTAGTATGAACTTGTAACAAATTTTTTTTTTTTAATCACAACAGTGGTGTTGTACCTTGAGTTCTATAAGGTCCTAGAAAACCACACAGGCTTTAAGAGACAAGAGTTCTGTGGTTTCTGTAGGTCATTGTGAACAATATAGAAGACATTAAAAACTCCTTACAATAGAATATGAATGTTGTATATGCAAACTGTGAGCTCACTGCAGGAGTGTGTGAACTCTTTGAGGAAGACTAACTCCATGTAGGGGATTATAAGCGCATAGGGAGCAAATGAGCTCTATATGAATGCAGTATATACACATGCACTTGAGCTATATAACCAGCAATGTTCTCATCCTCTACTTTTTTTCTGTCAACCCAACATTAATCACTAGTCTTATACTGCTTTTATTTTCCTTTCCACTCATACCCAAGTAACTAATACACTCATGCACATAGTACTACCAGTGCCACATTGATTTTCTAAAGTGATTACTTAATGGGTGATTGTTTTTTCTTTGGTACTTACTGCATTTTTATGGTGGCTCTACCTTTCAATACTTATTGCTATTGAAGACAAGATTCTAATCTCAGGGGAGTCGTGGAGATTGGGTCTTGTCGTTTAACACCAGTCTGTCAGAAGGAGAAAGGCACCTCAACAAGACACTGATCTAGTCCCCTTAAATATTGCAAACCCTTCTACTGAAAGAATAAAGCTGACTCAAATTTCTAAAAATTCACCCAATGACTTAACTCCAGATGCAAAAGTCCCAATGCAAAACCACAGAAACATGAAAAATCAAAGCAACATGACTCATCCAAAAATGCCCAGTAAATGGCTCCCAGTGAGAACAAATTAGACAAAATTTCAAGGTTATAAATATGTTCAAGGAAACCAAAGAGGACACAAATAATTTCTGAAATAATTCTAAAAGACATAAACAGCTGAATGAAATAAGGAAGTTAATAAAATACACAAAAATGTTATTCAGTAGAGACAAAAATGCTGAGGAAAAATCAAACTGGAATGTTGGAAATGAAAAATTCAGTAAGTCAAATAAAAATCTCCGTGGACTTTTTAAAAAAAAAACTAGCCATTCATTTTGCACTTTGTATGTGTATGTATGTATATCAGAAGGCAAGGGTGACTTCAGAAGTCATCCTGGATTGCTTCTATCTCCTTTTTGCTTTGCTCTGGGTTTCCCAGGCTCTGCCCACCAGGAACAGAAGTGTAGACCTCCAGTGCTTCCACACGTGTCTACCTGGAGTTTTTATGTGGGACCTGGAATCCAAACTCAGGACCTTCTGCTTGCCAGGCAGTCTTAACCCCTGAGCCATCTCCTCCATGGGCTTCTATATCTCCTCTTTTAAAGCAATAAGAAGGTGGAAAAGGAAATAATGGGGAGAAAGCTGAAAGAGGAAGAAGTTAGGGGAATAAGGTACAGGAAAGGATGGGGGAGTAATAAATAGCACCAAGATATAAGACAGGCCAGACTGAGGCCTTCTATATTAAAATTTACTTTAAAAACATTTTTTTAAAAATATAAGCAGACGTATCTCATACAAGGAAACACAGAGAAAAAAATAAGGAATCACAGAGAATTCCCTGAGATGCTCCTACCAGAAATAATAATCAATTAAACAAAACTCCCAATACCAGGTATATGATGCCTCCTAATGGCCCAGAAAAATCTCAAAGGCCCTCAAAACAAAATAGGCTTTTTCACCTTTGCTTTTGGTTGTTCTCTAGAACCCAAGAGTAACATCCTATTGCTGATGACACCATATACATTGCTCACAGGAAATGGACCAAAAAAGCTGGAATTTATCTGAATGTTTTTTTCTTGCTGACCAACTTTCATAGTATCAGAAGCTACTATGCAGACTGCTTGGGGGGGTCCATCAACAGTCTTACCCAGGTATGAATTCTTCAAACTACAATAGTTCACCCTAGCAAGAGGTAAACATTGGTGTAATAATGGCATGAATGTTATGGGAGTAACTGTCATAGTTGGGCACAGGTGGCAACTTGATGGTTGAGGGTTCAAGCTCTGGGCACATTTGTAGAGAATTAGTAGTTGAGTTAAGCCCAGAGTAAACCTGCAGGAGATTGTCTAGCTGACGGGGAAGGCCCAGCCTATGATGGGTGGAACTAGTCTCCAGGAAGATGAATAAAATGGAGGGAACTGTTTGAGAAAGAGGCATCTTTGTGTATTCTTGGCTAGATATGCTAGTCTAGAAAATAAGGATCATCCTTCTCTCGGCTGTTATGTGGAGATGGTATGCCCTGTTTCCTCAGTCCTGTTGTGTGAGCTCTTCTGCAAAACTGGATAAACAACGGTGACCAGGAATCATAAGAGAAGATAAACCTCTTGTTCCCTTAAGCTGCTTTTTTTTTGTGATTTTTATCAGCAACCATGCAGGTGAACTGCTACAGTAACCAACTGCTAGATTGGACATAATCTGATTGGATTTAAGATCAACTTTGATCAGGGAACACATGCCTGGTACTGTAAACCAAGTGTTGAGAACCTGTGGAGAGAGGGAGTGGGGGCCCTAGGTGGGAACAGCTACTGAAGTTGAGAGATAAGGACTTGGCATCAAACTGCCATCTAAATACATATCATTATACCCATATATTAGAGAAGCTCCCAGCAGTCTACCTAGAAGCTTCCTTTTCAATGGTATAACACAGAGAATCACAATTGACTGAAATGCAGAAAATGAGGGATTGGATTTCTTGCCCCTTAACAGGACATCTTAATCGTTGTCCATCTCAGGGATCAAAGAACATGGTGGAAGAGGGAGTAGTAAGAATGTAAGATCCTGATGGCAGAGAGGGATGCATAAGAAAGGAGAAGAGGGCTCAGGGGTTAAGCCTCCACCTTGCAGGCGGAAGGTCCTGAGTTCGGATCCCAGATCCCACGTATAGACGCCATGGCAGAAGCGGGGGCGGCCTGCGCTTCTGGTCCTGGTAGGGCGGAGCCTGTGAATCCCGGGGCAGAAGGAGGTGGAGGCGTCCATGGTGGTTCCTGAATTCGTCTGTGGTTCTACACACACACATACACACATGCGCGCACATATACATATGCACACACGCACAATTGCCTAAATAATAATAAAAAAATTTTTAAAAAAAAGCAAGGAGAAGAAAAGCTCTGTGGAAAGTCTCACCCATAGAATGGTTCATAGGGAACACAGAACATGAGGGGTTGAATACAAGGTAGAGAAATTGAAACAGCCGGTCAACAACAAAGAGGAATTCATTAAAAAAAAAAAGAGTATGAATGGAACATGCAAGATGGATGTTTTGAAAAGACCTAATCTTTGAATTGTGGGCAAAGTCACAGTAAATCTTTTCAATAAAATAGAAAATTTCACAAATCTAGGGAATGAATGCCCATTCCAGGTACAGGAAGCATTGGCTCAGTAAAAGTACACATGTGAAACCCGAGGATCTGAGAGAGAGAGAGAGAGAGAAATGAAGGAAAGAAGGAAGGAAGAGAAAAGTTATTAAGTCATATGATAGTTAAAAAACTGAATATACAAAATAAGAGAGAAACACTAGTACGACTTCTTTAACAGTTACTCCTAACTATTGCTGTGAGAGAACACTCAAAGTCGATCAACTTAAGGGAGAAAGGGAGGTTTATTCAGCTTACAGTTCCAGAGGGGAGACAGTTTCTCATGGCAGAGGCGGCAGGGCTGGTTGGCCAAAGCTGGAGGAGGCTAAGTCACTGCAGACATCTTGGAAGCTGAGAGCTGCAGACTCCTTGCTGCAAAGGCAGACTTCTCCTGGAGGTAGGGTGGGACTCATCTACCTCAAGGCCCACCCCTTGTGACTGCCTCCCTCCAGCAAGGCTCCACCTCTCAAGGTGCCATGACCTTGCCAAACACATGAGACTGTGGGGGACGCATTTCAAACCATGACAACATCCATCAGAACAGCAGGATGACTTTCACGTACATCAAGGGATCAGTAACTTCATTCTTGCAACTTGCTGATAGAAAACAGGGTAATCCACACCATCTCTGTTCTTACAAGAGATAATAATTGGGCAAGTGAGATAGTTGAGTGGGTAAAGAGCCTGCTTGCAAATCTGGGGGCTTCCTGAGTCAAGTCACCATAAACCCATATTGCAGGTTACCCAACAGGATCAAAACACTACACATGAATTAAGCTGAATAGGAAGTCTTTTTTCTTCCTGCCCAGAAGACCTACACTTTTGGGGTACAGATCCCAAAATGTAGCCCCGAGCAGTTTCTCAAATGGGTTTTTATATAGGAAAAAAAACCACATGGAAAACTCCCAAAGGATTAAGTCAAATGAAATGTTACGGGAATATTTAGTGTTTGCCGAGGGCAGTCCATGGAGGTCATTAGGCCCTGACTTTCAGACCCACGTCTCCTTGTAAGTTCTCTTGTAAAGGGCTAGGTTAAAGATTTCCCACCTCAGCCTGGCTTGCAGGATGGGCCGACCTGTCACACTCAGAAGGCGCCTGTGTGCACCTCCCCCGTCTCTCCAACAAATAAGATATTTTAAAAAGAGAGAGAAACAATAGCTGTAACGAACTTATCAAGCCGGGTGAGATCCCCATGGGGAAGAAGGCAGGAGCGGTGTAACAAGCCACTTTGGTGAGATCAGTAGCAGCTGCCAGAAGTGCATCATCCCCCACCCCAGTAAACACGTGGCAGAACTGTTAGCTAAACCACCAAAGACTGCAACCGTAATTGGAAATGATATCTGGCAGCAGAAGGCCTTGAACTAGAGAGTGTGGGGTTCAGCTGAGATCAGTAGAAACCATCAGGCAGTGGCTTACCTCGTCTGCCTGCCCCCCCCAAACTGGCATTGGAAGCTGAGCCCAAGGGAAGAACTGCTACACAGCCTGGAGACAGCAGCGCCAGGCTGCTACGAATCACCGTGGTGAGAGGTTTTACTTTGGGGGTCACTGGCGGACCGCTCCCTAAGGTTGCTGCTGAAGTCTGTGGAAACTTCAATATGCTCCCCCACACAGTACAAAGTAAGAACACCAACAGCGGCCAGGCCTGGGAAGCTCATGGGCAGAGAGAGACTCGGGGGGCTGAGGCAGACTGCTCCCCAAGGCTGCCACAGAGGTCAGTGGCCACCGCAGCAGGGGCTTCCATCCTGCCCACCCCCTCACAGCACTGCCAAAGCAGAGCACAAAGGAGGGAGCCGAGAACTACACCGCTCAGCTCAGCCCAGTCATGCCAGATGCGCAATCCAAAAGGAAACTGATCTAAACTTCACGGGGGCAACACAGACCCAAACCTGGTTTAACAGGTATGACCTGGAATTGCAGATTACTCTCCCCCATCGGTAAGGTTTGCTACATGAAGCAAAACAGGGAGGAAAAATATCAAAACCTACTGCTGATGGTTAGCACTAATTATCAAGTTGGCCAGATGTAGAATCCCCTAGGAGACAGGCCTCCAGGAGCCCCTGTGAGAAACTATTTAGCCCCTGCAAGGTATTATGCTAAAGGAATTATGTAAGTGGGGAGACCCACCCTAAATGTGGGCAGCACCATTCCCGGGGCTTGGGTTCTGGACAGCAGGAAAGGAGGAAGCTAATTGAGCACAGGCGTTCATTACTCTTGTTTCCTGACTGTACATGCGAGTTGACCAGTTACTTCCAGTTCCTGCTGCCTTGACTTTCCGTCCATCATGGACCAGACCCTTGAACTGTGAGCCAAGAGAAAACCTTTATTCCTCAAGTTGCCTTGTCAGGGTATTTTTATCACAGCAACATGAAAAGAAACTAAGACATCATCTCACCAAAGGGGGAAAATATATATATATGAACTGATGTGTTATTTCCTCATGTCATTCTATAGGAAGAAATAACCAAAACCAAGAAAGAGGGCTGGAGAGATGGCTCAGGGGTTAAGACTCTGCCTTGCTAGCAGGTCCTGAGTTTGGATCTCAAGTCCCACGTAAAAAAATGCCAGGTGGAAATGGTGGCGGCCTGCACTTCCGGCCCTGGTGGGTGGAGCCTGGAAAATCCCAGGGTGAAGCAAGAAGGAGGTAAAAGCAATTCAGAATGATTCCCAAAGTGATTCTTAAGCCTCCATAGGGATACACAGTGCCCTCTGATACACACACACACACATACACATACACATGCACACGCACACACACACTCATGCACGCATGCGCGTGCAGGCAAAATAAAGTTTAAAAGGTTTTTTTTTTAAAGGAAAGCAATTAAATGACAATGAAAAATTAAAAGAATCAAAATGAAGAGCTGGTTCTTTGAAAAGATAAATGATACTAACAAACCTTCAGACAAATAACCTGTAAGAAAGAGAGAAAACTCATATTATTAGAGTTAGTGATGGATAGGAAGATATCATAGATATCAAAGAAACTCCGAAAATTATAAGTGCATATTTTCTAAACTTCCACTAAGTCAAAAATCTAAAAGAAATGGATGACCTTCTAAATGAATGTGACCATTTAAATATAATTTAATATATTTAATTATATAATAATTTAAATATATTTAATAAATTTAAATATAAATTTAAACCAAGATGATATCAATAATCTCAACAGACCTATAATAAGCAAAGAAACTGAAGAAATAGCTTAAAAAAATTCCCATCTAAAAAAAAAAATCCCTGATCCAGATGGATTACAGCAGAGTTCTATCAGACCTTTAAAGACAAACTACAACCAGTGCTTCTCAAATTATTCCACAAAATAGAGAAGAAATGCTCAAAATCCTCCTGCAAAGCCAGTATTACTATAAACTCAAGCCAGAAAAAGGACAACAAAAAGAGAGTGTAGAACAACATGCCTGACGCACAAGAGTTGTCAGCAAGATGCCAGGCACACTTGAAGAAGATCATTTGCCATGACCGCGTTGGCTTTAATTCCAGAGACAGGGATGGCTCAATATAGTCAAATGGTCTCAGATACAAAAAAGGCCACATGGGCATCTGAATAGATGCAGAATAGGCCTTTGATTAAAGGCCATCACTTCATAATAAAAGTCCCCGGGAGAATAGGGCGGGAGGGAACACATTTAAATGTAATACGGGCTGTGTATGACAAATCCACAACCATCACCATCCTGAATGGAGAAAAATCTCAACGCAACCGCATCAAAATCAGGAGCAAGACAAGGACGTCCACCATCCCCACTCCCATTTAGTAGGGTGCCGGAAGTCTTGGCTAGGGCAATAAGATAAGAGAGATACAACTAGGAAAAGAAGAAGTAAAAGCATCGCAGTTTGCAGATGACATGATGCTGTACTTGAACAGATCTGACTTCCGACACCTCTTTTTTGGAGCATGGTGGCCATAGCGGATGGAACTTCCCCCTCAGCCCTGTCCAGAGATGCCTCTGGAAGGGGAGCATTGGCTCAGAGATGGCTCCATCTGGTGGGACAGTGACCCCGGCATGCCTGGCCTTCTCAGGCTGCCAGAGGCTCCTCAAGGGGGAATGATACCGGCAGTGACGCTAAAAATAGCCGCTACAGGGTTCTGAGAGCTTCCTATGCGTGTGTTCAGATACTATTCTAAGCTCCCCCAGAGCGTTAGCTCATGTAGCCCCACATCAGCACTGAGGGCGAGTGTTCACGTGATTCTCATTTCAGAAAACGGAAGCCAGGCCCACAAGAGTAATTATCCCAGAGCCATGGAGTTGGTGAGGAAATGTCCTCTGAGGCTAGCTTGGGGGTGCTATTAAAATGGAGTCAAATGCACCAAGGTCTGAGTCTAGATTTGCACCAAGCCTGGGTCATGTGAGAATGCTCGGGTCTTCTGAATTGAAGCTTTCTGGTCTCTTCATGCAGCCAGTCAAGACAGAGAAAAGTTTGCACAAACATCGCACTACTGTAAAAACCGGGGAGGGGGGCACCATTTTCCACAAATGTAGCCCAAGTATGGTTCTCCAGTGGCCTCCTCAGCAAGCCTTCAAACGTGGCATTTCTACTGACCGACAGGAAACGGCTGATCTATGGATACATTCCCTTTCCTTCCTTGGCCTTTGATACCATGACGTCCCCTTACCTGGGAGTGTGCCTTATTCAGAGAGACTTTCTTTGGGGGGTGGGGCATTAAGAAGTGGGGCAATCTAACATTGCCTATTTTTAGGGCCTGGACCACTGGTTCTTACCCGGCCCAGAAACTGGCAGGGTGCCTGGCTGGGCATACGCCAAAAGGAGGGGAGCGCCCTTACTTTGCTACACTTTGTTACAGCCAGGTGAGGGATTTGACTAGTGCCCTCTCCCAGATTCTGATCTGGGTAGGGTGAATGAGGGCTCAGAAGCTCTGGCCTAACAAATTCAGACTGTGGCTCATTCATCCAATAGGCCAAAATGAATGGAGGTTGGGGCAGGGTTTGTGGATGGACTGACTTCGAATCCAGGCTGGTAAAGGAGCGAGCAACTGGCAAGTACAACCTGCTCCTAAGCCATGGGGAAGGTCATATGAAAAGGCACAGAGCATGGATGTGGGGGAGGGAGGTGGAGAGGGGGAGGGGTGATAAGGGCTCTTACTCTGAAAGGGAACTGTATCACATGTTCCCACAGGTCAGTGAGAAGACTGAATCCATACTTGTCAAAGCCAGGAAACTATGAGGGGGCCAGTAAGGAAGGTGTTGGGAGAAGGATATTAAGGCAGAGAAGGTAAAAGGATGCACGTGATATGAAGGTAAAAAGGGGAGTAATAAGAGAAAGGGTTTAAGGGAGATGGCAGGAGGAGATAGGGTAGAACAGGGTAAGGGAGGGATAATTAGCACTGAAGAAGTAAGATAGAACCATGTGGAAACTTACCATTATGACAAAATCTAAGAGTTTGAACAGAGGTATGCTACACAGGGGTACACAGAGAGGGGGAGAAGAGGGGTAGCAGAGGCGGCCATAAAATGCTCCTCCCAGAAAACAGAAGTGATGGCACAAAGCTCGAAGCATCCTATCCCATCCTTTTGTCCTTTACGCCTTTTCTTGTAGAAAAGGCTTTTTTTTAAAAAATATAGATTTTTTTTGTTTAATCCTTGGATAGGAGAGGATCTCGACACCCAGACGGGTTGCAGCCCAGTGCAGTGTAAGAGCAGAGAAGTAGACAACAGCCAACCAGAATGCAGAGTACTGGTGCCCCTAAGTGTTCACCTGGAACCAGGCCAATCAAATCTCTTCCTATCCTAAGGCTCAGGGAACCTTGAGGAAGAGGGGGCAGTAAGATTTAAGAGCCTAAAGATGGGAAGGTCCACCACTGGACAATACATTCCACCGAAGGCAGGGCTCCTGCAGCCAGGAACTCACTGCGATGAGGCTTGTCCTTATCAGACCTGCACAATGACTGGCATACTAACATACCTCATAGACTAGTGAAGATCTCAGGAGAAATAATTACATGCAGAAGGAACTTTAGGAGCTAGAGCTAGACAGGTGAAGGGGAGTGGGTCTGCCCAAGGAAGGGCCACTTAATCTGCTACAGAGGCCTGAGCCCCTACTAGAGCAGACAAAGGGAACCACAGGGCCCACAGAAGCAGACAAATAGGAGGGTGAGAGAGAATGGGATAGATTGATGAAGGGAAGGGGGATGGGAAAGAAAAGGGGAAGGAAAGAAGAGGGAAAGGAGGTGTTGCAGTTCGATTGCATAGTTGCTGATAAATGACCATCCAATGACTTAAGGGAACAAGAGTTTATTTTCTGTTACAATTACTGGTTACAGTTCTCAGTCCAGTTTGACAGCAGAGCACGCACCAACATCAGGGCCAAGGGAACTGGCCACACCATCTCTACACAATAGCTAAGAGAGGGACGATCTTTACTTGCCAGACTAGCATGTCTGGCCAAGTGTAAAAAAGGATGCCATCTCTCTCAAGCAGCCTAATCCCTAATCCCACCCACCATGGGCTGAGTCCTTTCCCATCAGCTAGACAATCACCTACAGGGCTGCTCTGGGCCCAACTCAAACACTAATTCTCTACAAATGTGCCCAGAGCTCAAACTCTCAACTGTCAAGTTGACACCTGTGCCAACTATGACAAGAGGGGAAACAGGGACAATTACTCATCATGCTTTTAAAGCTAGGAAAAGTAAAATCAAAAAAGAAAAAAGATATCACTATTGCAAATGATATGATTCTATATATTAGAATCCCCAGAGGTTCCATTAAAAAAAACCAACTAGAACCAATTAATATATTCAGCAAGGTGGCAAAATCAACATATAAAAATCAGTATTAGCTTTCCTACACACTAAAGATAAACAGAGAAAAAAATGAGAGAATTGATACCATTCACCACATCCTTTGAAATAAACCTAAACAAATAAGTAAAAGACCCATGACCAAAAGTAAAACACTGAGAAAAGAAATTGAAGAAGACACCAGAAACTGGAAAGATGTCCCATACTCATGGATCAATAGGATTAGTACCGTGAAAATGACCCTAATCAAAAACAAGCTACAGATTCAATAACATCCCATCAAAATCCCAGTGCAATTCTCCGCAGATACTGAAAGAAAGTACTACAATTCATATGGAAGGACAAAAGACCCTGGTTAGCAAAGACAATCCTGAGTAATTAAAAAAAAAAAATCTACTGGGGCAGTCACCATACCTAACTTCAAACTGTACTACAAAGCCATAAAAATGGCATGGCATTGGCACAAAACAGACACATTGGTCAATAGAATAGAATGGAAGACCCAGAAATAAGTCCACACATGTACGGTTACATCATTTTTGACAAAAGACTAAAAAATATACACATTGACCTGTCTTACAAAGGAAGCAGAGTGGATCCTGCTGGGCGGGTCCATCCAGCTTGGATCAATTTACTGGACTAAGCTAATCACCCAGCTCCTTCTTCCTTAAATGAGGTGACCCGCATGATACACAATGATTGTCACTGAAGTTATTAGGAGGCATTCAAAGAGCCGCATTGATTTGGTCCTGGGACCCCAACAAACATTTAAATACACTGAATGTCTACATTAAGTTATAACCTAACAATACCCAGGAGCCCTAAGAAGCATCATTATCAACAACCCAGTTTGACAAAAGAGGAAACTGAGTCATGGGCCTGCTTGGTCATCAGGCAGCAGCATAGTCAAGCTAGACCTAGGCAGCCTGCGCCCCTGCCAGGACCCCACATGCTCCCTGCACAGGCAACCTCGGAGACCTCGGCAATGCCAACCACAGAGAAACCAAAAGTCTGAACGGAGCGGGAAGGAAGGAACCAGCCCATCGTTCCATGTACAAGGAAATAGCTGCAGTGTCTTGCTTCACGAGATCTATTTGCAGAACCCAAGGGTCTGGGCCGCGTCTGACAGTTGTGAGGGCTCCTGGCTGTAGGTGATTCTCTAGGCTGAAGGCCAGAGGCCTAGAATATGCTTGAAGCCCCTCCGGCCTCACCCTCACCCAGTGCTATCTGACCACTGGGGTGTCCTGCCAGGGACAGATGTGGAGGTGGTGTGCAGGGCCGCCCTGGGTGGAGGCCCAGTGCACACACTGGAAAATGACTGTCAACGAGCTCCAGATGCTGTTGCTGAGTCACCCTGGGGAAGTGGGGCTGCACTCAGCTCTCGCAAGGAGGGGAAGTGCCACAGGCTTTGAAAGAGTTCCCTCGAAGGAAGGAAAAACTGAAAAAAAGGCGGTTCAGGGGGCTGGCCAGGACTAGCTCGGGTCCTCAGAGTGGCAGGGTGGTGGGAAAACGGGCGCGTCAGTCTTCGTCATGACAACTGCTGCAGGCCCAGGCTTATCCTGGCGATCTGCAGCCTCCATTTACCTCTCGGTAAGACCAGCATGCATCGCCTACCTCACGGGTGCTCGTGTGGCTGAAAGGCAGAAGGACTCAGCGCCGCCAGTGGCTCGTGTTTCTCTTGCATTCACTCTGTGCTCTGCCCTGTTCCTACGCGTCCTGTGGATTATTAGCTCGTTCAGATTCTCAGAGTGGGCCTGACCAGCAACAGCCATCACCTGCAGCTTGTTAAGCAAAGTCTCAGACTGCACCAAGAACTGCTAAATCAGAGAAGCCTGTATTTTAACTAGCTGACCCCGCCCCCTCCTTGCCATGGGGAATTATGACAGTTGCTAGGGCCTGAAGAGCTCCAGCTGACTTAAAGTTACCAGGGCTGTGATTAGAACAGGGTAGACATTTTATTCTTACCAAAAGAGCGATCAGCAGTCTCACTTGGCCTGGGCCTGTCCTGGATCTAGCAACAAAAGATCAGCATCCCCAAGGACAGAGAAGGGAAGCTTGAGCTAATCTGATTTGGGTTTTAAAGCATGGAGGTTGATGTCTGTGATAATTATTTCTTCATTTAATAAATAGTAGGTTTTAACGTTGTTCTATCGCTCTTTCCATAGGCTTGGGGGTCATAAAAACAGAAAAGATGTAGACAAATGAAGTATCACTGCAGTTTGTGGTCAGGTAAATCAATACATTTAACCAGCCTCCGAGGGGCCCTGACTTCATGAAAAGCCAATTGCTTATGGGGCTGGGGTTAGAGTGCTTGGCTAGCATTCACACTCCCTACACAATCAGTCCTTACACAAAACGCACAACAATGAAATCAGGAACCCTCTATGGTCCAGTGTTCACTTATGTTTCAGGGGCTACAAATTTTTAAAATGTCTGACACTGAATACTTTAGGCAGTTAAATTGTGTGTGTGTGTGTGTGTGTGTGTGTGTGTGTGTGTGTGTGTGCACGCGCACGCACGCACATGCCAAAAGGCACTTATATGTCCAGAGAGGTCTAAGGGTGGTATTTGGAATCATCATGGATTGCTCTACCTCCTTATGGCTTTACTCTGGGATTTCCCAGGTGTGGCAGTGCCACCATTTACACCTGGCATTTTTATATGGGATCTGGGATCCGAACTCAGGATCTTTGGCTTGTGAGGCAAAGGCTTTAACCCCTGAGCCATCTCTCCAGACCTACAGTTAATATTTTTAACAGCCCATGATCAATAAAAAGTCATAGTATTAAAGGAATAAGATTGAAATGTACCCCAAATGGTAGTTTCGTCTTTGTCCACACAAAAGAGAATCGCCCCTGGACCCCATTCTAGACCAGTTGCACCAGCGCTCTGGAGGTCAGCTTGGACCAGTGAGATGATTTTCCACCCCGCCCCCCAAGTCATTCCAGCCACAACTCCAGGATGACCCACTGGTCCAGGAAGGCGGTGGATGCCGTAGGGGTAGCTGCTTTGTCTGCACTCCTCCCGTCTTTCCTCTGCTGGGCTCCCACCCTGCGCTGGGCTGACCGGCAGCCCCAGAGCCGTCCAGGCACCTTGAATTTCTTCTACTCCTTTGCCAGTTCTGAACCAGGGTGTTGGAGGCCAGTGCTTGCCACGGTGGAAGTGGGGGGAAGGGTGTAGGTGAGTCATATGTGGGTCATGCACTCTGTCATGTAAGGGGAACTGGGAGAAAGGCAGCCTGACCGCCTCGCCTCCCCCCGGGATGTCGTAGGAGGGCACGCAGGGACGTGTCCACCCAGGGAACGATTTGGTCAGCGCTTCTTTGGGGTAGCTCGGCCTCTGCGCCTTTCATTTCCTCTTCTTGTTCTGGCTACGAAGCTACCAGAAGGGCCTGGCACCGGAGAAGAGGATTAAAAGATCATTTCATTTTCACAAAAATCAGGGAAACAGCCAGAATCTGACAGAATGTGGCTGTGACGAACATGACCCTGGAAGGATATGTGTGTTCCCATCGTTTTCATATGATCCCGGGGTGTTAGCCACCCACGTACGCCTCCAGGACTCAAGGTCGATAGCCCCTTTGCTGGGATCCTTGGTTCCAGACCTTGAGGGACCCTCATTAGTCACATGCAGGAAGCAAAGAGGAAGGACCTGGGCTGCTTTGCCCTGTGAGCCAACTGCTGCCTTTCAGATAAGGGCAACCCCGGCTGCTGTCATGCTTGTTAGAAAAAGAAGCAGAAAGAAGAAAGGGAATAGAGGGGGGAGAGAACATGAATCCAGGCTTCATCCATGACTGAAGTTTATTCAGGAAGCTTCTCTCGAACTCCAGCCAGAGGTAGTGGCGATTTATCCGTGAGATGGAAATTACTACTGATTTGAAGTCAGAGGTGCAAGCTTTTAACAACTGGAGGAAGGAATTTCTGTTTGATCGTTGATTCCTTTTCTAAGAGTCTAAGAGTCTGGCCAGTTGTCTGTTTTCCTTATCAGATCCCATTAACCTTCTTGGTGGGATTCTGGTTTTGAGGTCTGGTTCCCAATCTATCCATGCTGTTCTAACCTCGAGGGTTAGACACTTCTATTTTTTTTTTCTGTTTCTTTTACCCACACTTTGTCTAATTTGGTGGGTCTCAATTCATGGAACATTAGAATCCCCTGGAGTGTGTCAAACACAAATTACTGATCTGCAGCTCAGTATTTCTGACTCAGGAGATCAGGGGCGGGATGGGATAATGCGGGAGTCTAACACATTTTCCCCAGAGGCCGAAGCCACTGGTGGGGGAGCCTGTCCAGTTGTCTGTCTGAGAATCACTTTGAAAATCACTTATCCATGATCTTACCACTGATTCAGCCCAGGGGACCTCAGGAGGGAACAGAATCCTGAGTGTTTGTCAGGATGCACCAAGCACTGAAAAATAGGGATGTGTGTGTGTGTGTGTGTGTGTGTGTGTGTGTGTGTGTATGTGCGCGCGCGCGCGCGCATGCTTGTGAAGGCCCAAGGGTGACATCAGGAATCATAATGAATTGTTCTACCTCCGTATTATTTTGCGCTCCTTCCAGGACAGAAATTGCAGGCCTCCGCCCAGCATTTTGATGTGGGATTTGGGGAATCTAAACTCAGGTCTTTTTGCTTGTGCGGCAGAGGCTTTAACTCCTGAGCCATCTCCCCAGTCTTCACTCGATTTTTTTAAGGCTTAAATGTTGGTATTTGCATAATAATGAGCTGTTTGACGTGGCGCGGGACCCCAGCAGCTTTAGGAAGTGAGAATCCTGGGGTGGGGAGGGTCTTCAGCCTGCATAGAATGCTCCAGCATTTTTATTCAGAGGGCTTGGAGAAGCCCCAGCTCCAGTGACGCGTTTTCTCCTGTTCTTCACCTCAACATCACCACTCACATTTTAGGAGAAATGCAACAGTGAGAAGCTGCCCGGGGGGCCTACTTGCCTTTGTGCAGGGCTTCCTATGATTAAGGGATGCAGGTGCTGATCTGCGCGTGGGAGGCCCTTCTGAGATCACTGCCTCACCAGGCCCACCTAGCGCTGTTTGCGGAGGATCCAGTTCTGGTGAGTGAATCTGGTCCTGAGACACGGTGAATCCAGGCAAAGCTGGATTTCTTCACGTGCTCCTCAAACTACCGTGTCCGACATCACTGGGAGTCTCGGAAGAATTCCGGCTCACTGTGTTATACTGGGCTCAGGTCTGCGTGTCCACCAAGCTCCAGGGGGGACTTTTACCCCCAGCCTCTTCTAAAATCTACGGAAATGGAGGTGAACTAAAAATAGTCTTTAATAGACCTGGGAACCAGGGCTTGCTTTGAAAAGGGAAACCTTCAGACTTCAACAGTGATGGAATTAGCGGGCCCGCCCTGTGACAAATTTTCTTCTGGCAACTGAACAGCCTCTTTACTTACTGAATATCTGGGTTATGAGAAGCATCTTTCATTTTCTTTTCACATCTCTTAATGCACAAATCACCAGGGCTTAGCCCTACATTACCTCACATCCTGTGCCTTGATTTCTGACGTTCTCTGTGGTCTTGCTGGGGTGCTCAGAGCTCCGTGGGTATCTGTCGCCTAAATCAAGGAGCACATTTGACTGCCCATCTGCTACAGGCAATGAACATATTAACCTGTTCTTAGGTGTTGTGACAGCTAGTTGTAGATGTCAACTTGACAACTGAGAATTGAGCCTTCGGCACACATATGAAGAATTAGTCAGGCCTCTAAGCAAGCGTGCAGAAGATTATCTAATTGACATGGGAAGACCCCGCCCGGGAGGGGGGGAATCATTTCCCTAGCAGGTGGATAAGATAGAAAGTTGGTTTGAAGCTGGCAGACTAGCAAGCTAAAAAGGATGCCTGTGGGCATAATATGGCCAGTTCCCTTGGTTTCTGAAGCTGACATAACTCTTGCACCACAGTGTACTGAAAACCTGAAGTTGTGAGCATGAATAAAAATCCTGTTTTTCTAAGCTGCTTGGGTCATATATTCACTACATCAATGGGAATAAAAAGCTAACATAGGTGTTCATTGATGTGTCTATATTGCTGCGTTTCCACAAAAACCCTGGGGAACCATGGGGGGGGTGGATAGAGCAGAAACATAGGTTGACTTTAATTTTCCTCAAGATTTCTCTTGTTACTATTTAGAGAATGAACTGTAGGAAGAGAGTCAGGAATGAATGAGACCAGCTTTAGATAAATATTAGCCACAGAGATGGTGGGGAAGGGGTAGATTCTAGATGCTTTGCAGCCAACAGCCTTGCTGGCAGAATGGATGTGAGGAAGAGGGGGAGGAAAGGCAAGTCCAAGACTTTTGGCCCGGGAGCTGGGGGCACAGGGCTGCCATCCTCTGAGCTGGCTGAGAGGGTGTAGACGAGGCACAGCCCACACGTCCATCTGGGGCGTTTTAACTGAGACACTGTGCCTGAAACACCCACGTGGGAGAGCAGCCAAGTAGATATTCAATAGGTTTGGGAGAGTTTCAAGCTGGTGATGTTCCGCTGGGAGCCGTCGAGGCATTTAAGCTCAAGACGAAGGAAGTCATTGTCAGCCTTGGATGTGAGTCGTCCTCCACTAGCTCATGCGTTTGAATTCTTAGGGGGTGTTAATGTTTGGGAAGGTCAGATACCTTTAAAAGGTGGAGCTTTGCCGGAGGGCAGGTCAAAGGCCTTGAGATTTGGTAGCTCTGCTTTCTCTCTGCTATTGCCTTCTGGTGGCTTCGGTGACCTGAACTAGCCTCCTGCTTCTTCCACTAGCCATGCCATCCACTACTCGATTCTTTCCACAATAGATTATATCTCCTCTGGAACCGTATACCAAATAAATACCTCTCAACAACAACAAAAAAATATCAGTAATTGTGACAGTCACCAAGGAAGTTTAGCAAGAGAAGAGCATCAAGGCCTGAACTCCGAAGTGAGCAGGGTAGGTGAAGAGGGGAGACAAAGGAAAGCAAAACCAGGAGGTGGTAACATTCTAGAATCTAGTAGAAGAGCGCTGATGATAAGCAAGAGTGACCAAGTGCTTCCGTGCTGTGGAAGATGAAGTTCATAAAGGCTGAGAAGCAACCACGGAGGTTCTCAGCAAGATGGAGGCCGAAGCAATCTGGAAGGTTCTTAGCAAGATGGAGGCCTCTGGAGATCTCGTGAGTGGGGCAGGGGTCATGTGGAAGTCCATTTAGAGCAACTGAAAGGGACAAATTTAGGAATCGTGGCAATAAAGATAGATTACTCCTCTAAGATGGTTTCTTGTAAAAAGCAGAGAAGAAATAAGTGGCGCTTGGCCGAGGAAGTAAGTCAAGTAATTTTATTAAGATAAGAAGGAGCTGGTTAGAGGAAGCAACCGATACAGAAGCGGAGTCACACTCCAGAGAAACGCCAGTGCCTTCTGCTGACTGAAAGAAGACACTGGCTTTGGCCGGGAGCGTGGGCATTTGGTCTGTAACAAGAAGGTGGAGGACGGGGTGCAGGCGCTAGGGGTGAGGCAGTGGAAGGAATCTATGGAAACTTGGTTTCTCAGGAAGGGGACGTTTGAGCTGAGAGTGAGCGAGACTGAACTCCAGATGGAAGGCGATCTGGAAGAGGAGAATGCAAGCTTTGAACCCAATGGGTTGACAGCCGCCAAACACTGTAGTCCCCCCCCAGTCTCCAGAGCGAGGGTCCTGTTCAGATCTCGACCTCACCCGTGACACTGCCTTCAGGCTTTTCATCTCTAGAACGGAGAAAACGATTTCACATTAGAGCCACTTGTTATACCAGCCACAGGAAACCTGCTTGGAACTATCGAAGGAGGGACAGACTGTGAGAAGATCCTTTGCCCTTCACCACTATACACTTACCACTTCAATGCCGGGCACGCAGTAGCCCCCCCCCAAAAAAAACCCCATATTTTGTAGACTAACAAAATGTGCAGGAAGTGAGTTAGCCTACATTCCCTTCAGCCTGCTCCATTCCCACATGTGCCTCTCAGCTAGTCACTTAAAAAAATGCCGAGAGGAATGTGGTTCTGTGTCCCAGAAAAGGGGACTTGGGAGATCAACAAGGTCACGTTTCCAGCAGGTTCAGTGAATGAAGCAACGAAACGGGAAGACAGTAACCCAGTGGTGGAGCAGGGAACGGTTTCTACCATCAGGACTGGCAGACCATCGTCCAGCGGGCTCCTGACCACATGCTCCCACGCTGGCCCTGTTTAAGAAGGGAGTGCCCTGGTCACAAGCCCAGGCAGCAGCAGACCAGGACACGTCACTCGTTCAGAAGCACAGGAAGGTCAGGGCACAGCAGCAGCTGAGTGAGGCCTTCCTGGCGCTGGCCGGGAAGGAGACTCTTCAGGTGGCCCAAGCTCATGCTGTGGAGGCGCTGGGCCTTCGGGCAGAATCAAATGTTCTCAGCAAAATTAGGAAGATTTGACTAAGAGGAAATAAGACAGGTGTTTCTCTCGATCTCTTTATTAATAAGCAGAGATACACAAAGACTTAATAAAAAGTTACATAAAAGGCTCAAGCATCATCGAGATGTCGGGCATCATTCTCGTTTCACGACAATGGCCGCCTGTTAATACTGTGTAACCGAAGCTGGGCACACAAAGGAGCTCAGTAATTCAAGTATCTGTGATTCTTAGCAAGCCCAACGTGGAATGTCAACCCGATACGCCAGCTGCTCATGGAAGGGACCTGTCTGTGGCTCTGGACTGAGGCACATGCCTGAGGGGCTGTCAGGTTAGAGTTGCTGTGTGCTAGGGGGTCATTGCCCATGGGCCACACTGAGCCAGTCAGGCTCACCACGGCAAGAGTCAAAGCCCTAAGGAACACATCCAGGGGTCACTTGTGTGTCAAAGTGCACGGGAAGGAAGTAGCTACAGCCCCAAACAAGACTGGGGAGACAGCAACAATTAGCTCTGGGGGAAAGCAACCTGGGGGGGGGGGTGGATCAGAGCACACAGTGGAAAGGTGGGGCAAGCGGGTTTCAGAAAGGGTGTGTGTACTCCAAGGCGCCTGAAGGGACCAGTTCCCCAGAAATGAGTGGGAATAAGAGGATGACACTCAGCCAGAGACCTCAGGGTCCCCCGGCACACAGCAGCAAGGCCAAGCAGCTAATCCAACTGTCTCTGTCAGCTGATGGAGATGTGCTGGCAACTCTTCTCTAGCGCTCTGGAAGCCACCTGTCACAGGCCCCATTCCTAATACGGGGGCGTCCCTAATCCCTATGGGGAAAAAGGGATTATGGGAGATGAAAACTCAACAGGGACCTAAATCCGAGGCTGCAGAAGGCTTGATGTCCCCTCAGTATGTGACGTGAAGCTGTGGCCTGTTGAGGATAGGCTCCCTAGAGGATGGGGTCAGATGCACTTCTTGGAAGGAGAAAGATGAAACCTCCCTCTGGTTATCGGCATACTGGGGCTTTGTTCTAAGCCAGTCTGAGAGACTCCCACACTCAGTGCTTCATGTGGGGGGATCACACTGCACAGTGGCAAAGGTGGGGGGTCCTCCTGTCTCAGTGCATACTTCTCTATGCAGAACACCCAGTCCTTGCTTCTTCCTACCTGTCCCCCTCGTCCCGTCTCCAGGCTGCCACTGCCATCATACACTGCTGATGTGTCTGGGTGCAGGTGACACTTCGGGAGCCAAGAGCTGGAGACAGCCGCTCCTTTTAGTATTGAAAGGCTTCATTAACGGTACAGGATCTGCGAACCTGCTAGACGCTTCATCTGGAATGTTCTCTCTTACTCTTCTCTTTTAGGAACGAGGGGGGGGGAAAGAGAGATCTTTTTGAAGAACAGGAAGTTGAGTTTCAGGCCAGCAAAAGTCTCCACTGTTTCCTTCTGCTGCAGAATCACCCTTGGCTGGGGCCTCTCTGGACCAGTGACTTCTGAATGGGAGAAGAATCATGAGACTAGACATCCAATCAGGTGCTCACACGAGACTAGACATCCAATCAGGTGCTCCGTTTCCTTGGGTTTCTTCCCATTGAGTTTCTTTCTCCAGCGTCGTTGGACCACTGGCTGAGATGTTCTAGCCATGTGGAAAATAAGTTCAATAGCCAAGCTGCCTCATCCTGTCCTTTCAGACCGCAGAGCTCCGCCCCTGCTGTGACTAGATCCCCCCCTGCTGTGGCTGGAAAAATCCAGTCTTCATTCTAGGAGCAGCACCGACGAGGGAGGGGGGCTGTCTCTCGCTGAAACAGGGACGTGGCATCACATCCTCAGCGCGACCTTCCTTCCTCCTTTGATCTTGTAAAACCGAGGACGGAAAAGGGTAATAAACACGTGTACCAAAAAGGGCAGCCCCAACAGGGCCGATGCAGGCGAAGGCCAAGCTGACCCGCATGGAAATGGCTTCAGGTCCTTGGGGTGTAGAATCCCTGTGCTTAAGATTCAGCGTGGAACCTGAGTGGTGGTCTCACATTAGTTTCTCGAACACGTCAGGGCATGTGTGTCGGAGGCACCAGGAGCACAAGGGATGAGATGCCCTGGGCCCCGCCCACCCCTGGGAAGAACTCGGAACTCTCCCATGTCTGATAACAAATGAGTGTCTGAAGAGTCGGTGCTCAATGTCACCATGATGGCTCCGAAGGGGCGTGCCTGCCCAGGCCACACTGTCAGCCAGGCTGCTTCTAATCTCTGTATCCTCAGCCACAGCAAAGCCTTCAGGCAAACATCTTCTCGCCAGTCTCCAGGGGCTGTTTCTGTCCCAGGTTTGAGCCACGGACAGAGCCTCCACCAAAGCCCCCCTTGGCTACCATCATGTCACTCAGTCTACTCCCACCCTCACTGGGGGTGTGGCCCGGCTGGGAACACTCACTTAAACAGGCAACAACAACTCTTTTCCAGACGCAGTATCTGTCAAAGACTTGGGGTTTTACCAGGCAGTGGGCACAGACCCTTTTAATAAAATAATCAGTACTCAAATAATTTAAAAATCTACAAAAGACATCTGGGCTCAGACACCGTGGCTGGGGGGGGTGGGGGGAGTCGAGGGAAGAAGCCTGTTCATGGCTTGTCTGGTATTGTGTATGTGAATAAACACTTTCCACACCCAAACCAGCTCTGTGTAGTTACAAGATGCAACACACCCACCAAAAGTCTGGAAATAAGGTTGAATCAGCAACACACGAAGGACTTGTGCTGCTTCTGTTAATGACGACTTCCTTCTCTCCTGGGAGAGGCGGCAAAGCCAGACCCAGTGGGCTCCTGACTACCCTCCCTCGCTCCCTTCCTGAGCCCAATCCAGGGGCCAACGGTTGTGGTTAGAAATGGTTCTCAGTGTAGTTAGGCAGTGGGCGGGTCCGAGGGCTGGCAGTTCAAGGTCGTGATGCCCAGGGCCTTGGGCCTTCACAAGATCACACACTGCAGTTTGTGGGTACCCGTGGTGCGGTCTCCCCTCCATTTTGTTTTCTTCTTCTTCTTCTGGCTTTTCTCTGGGATCTGTTGCCTTTTGAACAACGAAGCAGAAAGACACAGTCAGAATGGGTTTTGCTTCCCTTCTGCACACCCTCGACACTGCTCCTGGGCAAGGGGGGGGCCTTGTCTAAGGGGCATCAGGGGGAAGGACCGACCAAGGAGGCTGCTGTTCCAGCCATAGGAGAAGACCTGGCTAGGAGCATCGTAAGGCAAGGAGACTGGAGAAAAGGTGGTGGGAAACTCGCTCATCCTACTGGGGGAATTAGCAACATCAGACATCATTTATCTGACTGCGAGCACCATAGAATGTTAGACTTGAAGGTTCTGGTCTGTGCTTCCTGTCTAGTGTCACATACAGCATCTCTGGGTTTGAGCCCTGGAATCCCTGTTGGCTACTCAGGGCTCTAAGGTCAGGGCAGGGAGCAGAGAGGAGCCTGCTTCCTTCTAGGTCGGACGTGCTGAACCTGGGGGCTGGAAGGAGCTGCCTCATCTCAGCAAGCAGCATTCATTCCACAGAGTTTGAGCCGTCTCCACCCACCTACCTAGTCATGGCTGGGGGCAGGTTAGGAGTGGGTGGAAAAGGCAAGAGGAGAGCAGAAAGAAGTACAAGGAATGGTAAGATCGGCCTGGCATTGCCGGGGCACAGCATATGTTCCCAATGCCTTCCACCTAGGCGCGGCCTGTCTGCCTCTCATAGAGACTGGTGCCAGCGGGGCACGGCTGTCAGGGAGGGCACAGGACTTACCTAATTACTCTAACGAGGTCATGGAAGGCTTTGTCTACGTTGAGAGGCGGATCCTTGGCACTGGTTTCTATGTATGGAATCTGGAAGGCAGAACTCAACTTGGTCCAAGTGGCACCAGCACCCACAAAGCCCCCTCCCACCCTCTACATTCTCGAAGGTTCTGAGAAGCCCACGGAACTCCAGCTCCCTTGGCCTGCAGGCTTCCTGCCCTGTCAGGCTGGGGAGTTTCACTAATGGCTTGTCTAATTCCCTCTTGTTCTGGAGGCACATAGCTATTTAATAGGTCCCTAAAATAGAATCAACATGATCTTTTTTTATATACTCGAGACCAAACTGTTTCATTTCTCACACAAATATATACTGTGATTACTGTATCAGAGGTGACCTCTGACCTTCCTCCCGGAATCCTCCTAAATAGATGGCATTGGAGAAGGGGAGGTATGCCACAAGGACTCTGAACCCGGATGACCTGAACCCCCGACCCCCTCTTCCCCCAGCTCTTGAGCCCAGCCCAGCTCCTGTGTGCTCTGTGTTTGCAAGCATGGGAGCTCGGTCATGTTTACTCAGGGAGACCGTCGCTACCAGCACTCTGCTAAAAGAGAATGGCACGTGGGCCACATGTGTACCAAGCCTTGACAGCAGAGGCGGTTCAAAGGCTGTGGGACGTCAGGATACACTTCCGGGCCCTCTAACAGAGATCCTAGGGAATGAGGAGCCGCCACCCCCACCATCATGGGGTGGGTCAGGGAAACACACTGGCCTCTTGGATGAGAGGGAAGTTAAAGCGGATTGCGGTTAGACTGATGAACTTTGTTATTTCTCATATTTTCCCCCCCTGGTTACAAAATTAGTGCCTTTCATCATGGTATCTTAGAAGCAGTCAAGTGCAAGAAGAAAATAGAAGTGATTCATTGGCCAAACGCGAGGCGGGAAGCATCGAGCAAGCTACTGCCGCCGAGGTGATGGGACAGCCCTGGCCAGGACACACGTGGGCAGTGTCACGACGGCGCCGCCGCGTGAGGCCACCTGTCCACACGCTGCTGTGGCTTCCGGCCCAGGCCTTATTGTGGCTGACAGACTCATAAGGGGAGGGGCTCAAAGAACCCAGTTCAGGCGTCTGAAATTTTCATTTGTGCTTCTGAAAACACAGAAAGGATGGTGCCCTCCCACAGTGGGATGCTACACGGTGGGACAGCTGTTTGACCTCCCAGGTCTCGGTATTCCTGCCCACACGGACTTAACCTTCTGAAGCAAGCAGGCATCTCACCCTGCAGTAGGGAGACTGGGCTCAGGGGGGTATGCCTTTGAGGATTCCGTATGACCAGTGGAAGGTCCAGGCAAGAACCTGGTGCACCTTCTACTTCCCTAGTTGTCCTCTAAGAACAGGTGAGTGTCAAGGTCAGCTTCGGAGTCTGCTCTGGGCCAGACACCGTGTCGGGTGTGGTAGGCAGCACGGGAAGTCCGCAGTGGAAGTCCTCCTGCGGATCAGGACATCATGCGGCCCGTGCGCGCCCAGGAAAGCTGAAGGAGCTCGGTTCCTTGGCCCCTGCGCTCCCGGCAGCCCCGCAAGCCTTGGCTTCCAGAACACTGCTGCCTGCAAGCTCCCCCTACATCCAGCCTGTGAGCAAATGCTACGGGCTCTGGGAGAACAGCCTGAATCAACCACCTGTCAGTACTCTCCAGGGCGGCCCCACCTCCCAGGGGACTGTTCTCTACCTGCTCACAGGAGAGAAGCTCTTCAGCCACGTCGGACCAAGTCCCGCCTCTCTCCAAACTCTCCGGTGTACCCCCCAACACAGTCATTGTAAGGACCGTGAGTCCTCAAGCCCCCTCTAGGCTCACCTCCTACTAGTCCCCTCCCACCCATCTGTCCTAAGACAGGAAAGTCGTGTTCCCCAGGAACGGGTAAGCGAATGAACGCAGCAGGCAGGAACAGGCAGAGTGACTCCCAGCACGATCATGTGGTGGGCAGCGGAAAGGGGTCATCTTGCTGCAGACTCCCCAGCAGGCAGGGAAGGACTTGCACAAAACAGATCCAAGGAGGCCAGGCCGTGTACTGTGCCACATGGGCATCGGGGTAGAGCCCTCGCCCAGCACCTTCTGGAGGGCAGGGGCACATTGCAATGAACTGGAAAAGCTAAGACGTTTGTGATGTTCACAGCGTGGCCCAGGCGACCTCAGTGTGACCACTTGTCAAGTGGGGTAACCATGCCTACGGCAAGCTGTGATTGTGAGGAGCAGACAGCTTGGTGTCTGTGCTTCCCTGGCACAATGGAGGACACGGAGCAGACTCAGTGGAACATCAGTAACTTCAGTGACTCAGCAGAACCAGGTGCTGGCTCACATGTGGGCAGAGATACCACCTCCGCACACCCAGCACGAATTCTACCATGCTCAAGGCTGACTCAGCCAGGAACTACGTTGAACACCACAGCCTCCAGACATGTGGAAGGTAGCTCTGTGTGTGTGTGTGTCTGTGTGTGTGTGTGTGTAAGGCACTATGTGTGCCTGTGTAGCCCACAGGTGACTTCAGCGGTCATCCTGGATTGCTTGTATCTTTGCACTTGGCTCTGGGATTCCCAGGCTCCGCCTTCCAGGACCAGAAGTGCAGGTCATTACTATTTTTGCCTGGCATTTTTATGTGGGGTCTGGGATCTGAACTCAGATCTTTCTACTTGCCAGGCAGAGGCTTAACCTTTGAGCCATCTCTTCGGTTCTTTCCTACCTTTATCCCCCACCATTCTTTAATAGCTCTCTGACCTACTGATTGTTTCAAAAACATCCCCCATCACATTGGACTCTTTGGGTCTCTGTGCCAGGCTCAGCCACTTCCTAAGAGCCTCCAGTCTCACCAGCCCCGTAGGAGGGATGGCATATAGACTTTCACACCACACACACCTACATTGTGTTTGGTCGCCATTTCTTTTCCTTGCTCTCTGGTAATTTTCCTCAGATGCATCAAATCAACCTTGTTGGCCACGAGGATCATTGGGAAGGACTCCCTGGGAAAGGAAGGGAACAGCAGTCACGTGAGAGCCTCTCCCCCACCCCACCAGGTCAAGCCAGGGGCACAGCCCACCCCACGTTACCTCCCCAGTGGACCTCCTCCTTTCCAGAAGGAGGCAAGAGCTTGGGGGTAAGGGTTGGTGGCCGTCCTCACGTAAAGCCTTGGGTTTGTGGGAAAACTGGTGCTGAGGCCGGCCTGGGGCTGCCAGCATGGGGTCTGGCTTCCTGACCTGCCCCCACCTCTCTGTCGCTCTACTGTGCCAACCATGCAGCAGGGCTGTGGTCCTCAGCAAGCACTCCGTGAGGAGCACCAGGCACGGCTGGCACAGCTGGGACTCCGTACACGGCAGTTGCAAAATTAGGAAGGTTCCAGAAAAGGAAGGGCAGGATCAAGAGGCATGTCCCCCAACATTCTTATCAACACCTGCAGCCAAATTGCTGTCCAGACAGAATGAAATGGCGACCGTCTGGACACAGGAGGGCCGCTGCATGCGTGCCCACACGACAGCTATGTATTTTTCCATGAAGCCTACATGGGATTTTGTCCTATCAACATGTCACCAGGAAAGGGTAGGGAACTCAAGTGGCTCCACACCTCTCTGACAGACTGATGGGGGGGGAAGGAAGATGCTTTCCTCAGTGTGTACCCACTGATATATGAGTACATATATACCTGCCACCAAAAACAACCCAAATGAAACCCAGTGGCCACTCATACAAAAAAGAAAGATGATAGGAGGGAGACTGGCAGAGAAGAAGGATTATAATGGTAAGAGGGAGGAAGACGGGGATTAAGGAGTAAAGCTATCGTCAATTAAGGAGTAAAGCATGTGTCCCACAACCCTGTCAGGTTACTAACCCTTCTTTCCTTCGGAATGGGGGTTAACTGGAATTGTCCATTTTTATTGGGATTTAGTGAAAAGCTTGCTCTCTTCCTTTATTTATTCTTCTTTACATGGCCTCTTTGAGATTCAACTGACTGGTAGTATCAGCCGAGTTCAAAACAGACTCCAGGTTATCCCGTTATTTTATACAGCGATAACAAGAAACTCAGCTTTTATCCAGGCACTTAACGAATCTTGTAGTCCAATCCAATTTAACCAATTTCAATGTACTCTGGAGGGAAAATCCACTTTTTCTTTGAGTATACTGTTCTTTGCTTAGATTGGAGTTGAAAAGCAAAGAAGTTAGCAATGATTCTCTGACTGAGGGGGTCAGTTTGTGAAGGTCGGAAGAGATGCTGCTGTCAGGGGGCCTTGGAAGCAGTTTGGCCCCCCCAAAAAGAATGGGGATATCTTGGGGGAGCTACTGGGGGGCTCCTGGGGAGGCAGAGGGGCAGGCCTCGCGTGCTCACCTGTCCTTGACGCGCAGGATGAGCTGGTGGAAGCGGTCCACGTGTTCGAAGCTGGCCTTGTCGGTGACGGAGTAGACGATGAGGAATCCGTCTCCCGTGCGCATGTACTGCTCCCTCATGGCACTGAATTCCTCCTGCCCGGCCGTGTCCAGAACTGAGAAGAGACAAGGCCACTCAGGGGCTGCCTGCTCTCCGCCCCCACGGCCTGCAGACCCCCAAGCTGCGCGTGGGAAGCTGCTTCATCGTGATGCTCTGCCTGATCATGGCCGCCACGGTGCTCGCTGGACCCCCATCCTCTGACTCAAGGGCAAGCTCTCATGATGTTACCCATGGACTTTCACGAGTCCCTCTGGGGATCCCCTGAGCCGGGCTTCGGTTCCTGCTGCAGCCCTCATAAACCGGGGCTGTCTGACTCTCTGAGCTTCCGTTTCTCTGCACACAGCGGAAATGGGGCCTCCACCCCGCAGCCTGCTGGGGAGGGGAGCAGGCTTGTGGAGGAGCATGGGGAGCCCTAGAGAGGGCGTCCGGGTCCACGGGGACCTTGTGTACACAGATGTACCAAGCAGCCTCGGGAGGGCACAGCCCTCAGTGGCCGGAGTCCTATTCCTCCCAGAATGTGGACAACAGGAAGGGGAGTCTAGGACAGGAATCGGGGGTCACTAAGACCACTGACAAAAGGCTTTTCCTCCAGCACCCCACAAACATTGCTTATTGACCCCACAGAACAGAACCCTAATACTCCCCCCTCCTGTCTGTCTGGAGCTTCGTAAAAGTACCTCAACTGTAGTGAGTAATTAGATAAATGTGAGTCTAAGGAATTTTGTTCATTCACTCAAGAAATACTTGAGCGCCTGTTCCATGCCAGGCAGGCTGTAGGCCCCGTGGATGAGGCAAGTCCTTGCTGTGCAGGGCTTAAATCTAGTAGGAAGGAGCTGAAGAGAGGGCTCAGGGGTTAAAGCCTTTGCCTCTCAAGGAAAAGGACCTAAGTTAAGATCCCCAGACTCCACGCAAAAATGTTGAGTGGAAATGGTGTTAGCCTGGAATTCTGGCCCTGGATGGCAGAGCTTGGGAACCCCCAGAGCAAAGCAATAAGGAAGGAGAACAATTCCAAAATGATTCCTGATGTCAGCCTTGAGCCTCCACAGGTGCGAATGCGTGCACGCGCGCGCACACACACACACACACACATACACACACACACACACACACACACACACACACACACACAATCTAGTAGGCCGATGAACAATTGAATGACTAACAGAACTTTAGTTGGAGGCACAAAAGTCACAGTGAACGACAGAAGTTGGCGTGTCATTTTGTCTGAGTAAGGACGTCATCTCTGAGGAGATGACTAAACGCACAGAGGGTGAGTCACGAGACCCAGAGAAAGTCATTCTGGCAGAGAGAATCCAACAAAAGCTTGGAGGCAGAAGTGTGGCTGGTGCCTGAAGGGCTGAGGAAGAGGAGGAAGGGGAAAGGGGGCAGATCATGGGAGTCCCTGATGTGGCTGTCAACTCTTTCTCTTCTTCCTCATCCTTTCCATCTCTTCCTCTTCTTTTTTCTTTTTCCTCCTCCTTTACTTCCTCTCATTCACCTCTTTCCTCTTCCTCCCCTTTCCTCCTCCATCTGGTCTTCTTTCCTTCTCCATCTACAAAGTGTGGCTCTCCCAACCTTAAAGCTCCACAGGAGGTCTCGATACCAAACACAAGCTCAGGCTGTGGCCTCCTCTCTGGCTGTCCCACCTGTCATTAGGCTCCGACTCAACCGCGTCTCCTCCACAGGGGGGGGTCTCAGCTCTGGGTCTTTTCTCTGAAGCCCTCCCATCAGACATATCCTCCGTTCCCTGCGCTTGTGCCTCTCAACCTGGCTGGCCTCCACTTGGTCGTGGAGTGCCACAGAGCCGGGCCTGGTTTCCCTGGACCTTCTGCAAAAGTCTGTGAAAACCCCATGGAGGGCTCAACAGGGGGTGCAGGAGCACAGGATGAATCACCTGCCCACCGCAGGAAATGTGGTAACCATGGTGAAATGGCCCATGCAGTTTAAGGGAAAGCAGCAACATTTTTTCTTTTACTTTTCATCAGTCGGGTGGAAATAAGGCCTTGAGAATATAAAACAGGGATAATGGTTCCTGAGCTAATATGACCCCCTTGGAGGGCCACGTCTCTGGTCTTCTACCTCACTGTAATCCCCAGCAAGGTAGGTGAGGGAGTCTGTCCTTCCAGGAGTGGGTTTACATAAACTCACATCACCTCGCTGAGCATGAATGGTGGCCGGGGCTCCTTCCCCGGGGTAACCTGTGTTTCCTCCCTGTGCGTATGCAGTGGGACTGGACGCCGGCCACTGGTCCTACAAGGACTGTTGTCTTTAGTTTCTCCCAAGCTCCAGCGGGTCGGTCACCTGTCCTGCCTCCAGGGAGAGACAGAGGCGTCCCACCGAGTGTCCCGCTGGCTCCCTGTCCTCAGAGCGGGTTGTCTCTGGCAGTGACCAAGCTTCCTCAACGCGATGACTGAAGGAGCCGTGGGGACCACTAGCCCAGGACGCCAGCCTGGTGTTCCACAGCCGTGAGGCTTTGAAGACGAGGCTGTTGGGTCAGTTTACAGGAGGTGCAAGGTCTCCTGGAGTCTCACAGAAACTGTAGGTGTGGGCGCACATTCTGGGAGGATGCGCTATGCTTTTGTGAGCCAGAAACACCCCCTTTCTCAGATCCCATCACAGGGAAGTAAATGTCCTGGTTTAAATATAAAATGTATCGAAGGCTTGGCCCTCAACTGGAGGTAGAAGGGGCCTAACTGGAGAACTTGGTCACTGGAGGCAAGTCTCTGAAGGCATCTTCGACAGCCCCTTCCTGTCTCTACACACTCAGTAGATTTGTTCCCAGTAAGATCTTCCTCCTCTATACACTCTGCTACCAGGGGTTCTGCCCTGCCTCAGGCCCAAAGCAATGAGCTAGTAGACCACGGACCAAACTTCTGAGTCTATGAGTTGAAATAAATTTCTCTTCCTTCTAAGTTCTCTCAGTGATGAAGAAACTGCCCGGGCAGCAGGTCTCGGAGCAGCACAGATGCAGGAGCTTGGGCAGGGCCCGGCTGGAGAGAGGAAGAGACAAAGGGCGGGACCACAACCACTTGTACCTCACAGCCACTCCCAGAGGCCGACCCCTGGCAGTGGAGAAACCCAGGCAAGGCAAGGTGGGCATGCTGCTCAGACTCAGGAACGCATGAGCCGTGGAGAAGAAAGGGAAAGTCACACCTGAGTCTAGATCTTTCTCTCCTCCTTACATCAGCATGGCCACGAGCAAGGAGCTACCATGTCTCCAGGACCTGAAGAGCACAGGTCTAAAGGGAGGGGTGAGGACGGGTACCCTCGGCTCCATGGACCAAAGAAGCCTGCAGGGGCTGCAGCTTCTGCATCCAACCACGCTCTCCCCGGGCACACGCGCAGGGAGAGAAGACTGGCGGCTCTCCCGGCAGCTCCTTCAAATAGAGCTCTGAGCAGATAGTTCCAGGGCCTCAGGGCAGCCAAGGAGTCTACGCAGCCTGTGCCAGCCATTCTCTATTGCCCATGAGCATGGTATGGTATGGACTCGTGTCTCATGGCTTCCTCTGTTCTTGCCTCTGCTAGCAGCTCAGCAGCAAGGTCCACTAGGAACGCATTCTCCGTACTCTTCTCCAAACCAGTCCACGCGGTGACGCCCCATAAACATATACATTCCTGGTGGGATGTAGTGTCAAGCACATGATCCTGGGAGTCAACTCCTAGGTATTTACCCTGGAGAACCGAAAATGCAAATCCACAGAGAAGCGTCTATTCAAACACTATTCAAGAGTGCTGAGAAGTGAGGACAGCCCGATGCCCATGAACCCGTAAGAGTCAGCAAGGTGGGTGCTTCTGTACACTAGAATCAACAGTCTTCCCAGCACTTGGTTGGCAAGACCCCAACATACCTACAGTGAGCTGTGCTTTCAGCTTTAGGTCCTGGTAGGGCCCTGCTCTCTACCTAGCAGAACTGTTAAGGATGAGAAAGCAATCCTTACAATACCCTTAAGCATGGGCTGCAGCTGGCAAGAAAAAAACCTCAACAGCAGCAGCTGTCGCCCAAGCATCAGCGAGAGAAGATGTGGAAACAGATCACCCCACATAAGCAGGGCTGCCTGCCAGCAGGCTCTGCCCTAGCACCCTGACAGTGGGCTCCGGGCTACTGGAAGTGTTCGCATAGCAGTGATTCACGCAGCCACAGCCAGGAGGGAGGACTGGATTCATGACCTCAGGCCAGCGGCCAGCTCTCTCCCACAAGTAGCCAGAGAAATTCCCCAGGCATCACGTGACAGTTGATCTTGGTTGTCAATTTGACTCCACCTAGGATTTACTAACAGATGAGCATTACTAGCTGTGGGAAAAGAGAGACGGGGAGGCACGGGCAGGTTCTGCTGGTACTCTACCTTCAGGGGGGACTCATGGAAGTGCGCTCTCCAAGGCGGACCTAAGAACTACGGAGTAGAGATGCCCACTGGGTAAAGCCCCTGGCTCAGAAAAGGCTCCTTCCTGCCCTTCCAGCGTCCTCCTCTCCCGTTGGTCGCCAGGAAGAATGTGGATTCAAGTGTCCAGGGAAAAGCCAGGTCCAGGCCCCAGAGAAGACAACAGCGCTGGTGTTTTGGCCTGGGCAGAGGCCAGGGTGGAAATGTCCTGGCTTCCAAGGGGGGCCGGAGCACAGCCAGGCTTTTTGCTGTTTGCAAAGACAGAGCCCTTGCTGAAGAGACCAGGAACCGAGAGGCCAGGAGGGCTGGGGCCCACAGTTCCTAGGACGGGGGGCGTGGAGGAGGGGAAGGTTTGGAGAATAGCCCTTGGCTGTTCTCTGGCAATGGAAGACAGGCACAGGTTCCGGTTCCAGCAGCTGGTGGGGCAGAGGGTGGGCTGGGAGCCTGCAGCAGTTACTCTCTCTGCTGCCGAGAGACAACACTCAATCAGCTTAAGGGAGAAAGGGAGATTTTTATTTGGCTGACGGGCTCCAGAGGGGAGATGCAATCCATTATGGAGGAAAAGGAATGGCGGGCAGCAGAAGCTGCAAGTGGCTTAAGTCGCATCCTTCAGGGAGACTGAGAAAGCTGCAAGACTGTGAGAGCCTGCTTCTCACAGAAGCAAGGCGGGACTGACCAGCCTCAAGATCCGGCTCCTGTGCTGTCCCCTCCTCCAGCAAGGCTCCACCTCCTGAAGATGCCTTCCCAGCCCCGACTAAAGATGCAAACACATGAGCCTGTGTTACATGCAACCATGACAGTCATGTGGTGAGGGGAGGGAGGCGCAGCCACGCTAGCTTCTTTTGTAAGTGGTAGAAGCTTGGATCCGCACTAGCCCACGTGGCTGAAGTGGGCATGGGAGGATGGAGGGCACGCTTGGCAGGGTCAGGAGGCTGCAGCCTGGCTCCACCTCCAGCCAGGTGTGGCTCTAGAAGTCACCTCCCCTTCTGCACGTTGACCTCCTTGGGAGTAAAGCAAGCGGCTGGCAGGATGAGTTCAGCAGAATCCACAGGGGTTCAACGCTAAGACAAAGTAGTTTAACTCGGGAACCCAACAGCTCTGCAAACCACTTTCACAGCAGCACGATTCACAACGGCCCAAAGTGGGAAACCACTCAAGTGTCAGCGGGACAGGAGACCAGTCCTGGACATGGAAAAAAAGGACCAGAGTGGCTGGAACTCGACACTCAGCTGTGTGACAATCCCTGGAGTTAACTTCCATTCCCAAGGTCAACTGTCACGTGCGAGGGCCATGCCCTGTGTACGTATGGAGGAGAAGCTGAAGCCAGTGCTAGTCTTCCAAGACTCGAGTACTAGTTAGTTATAGCCACACATTGACCAGAACGGGGAAGAGTGATTTATTTTGGTCTTTTGTTTCAGAGACGTCAGTTCACAGACTCTGTTCATCCTGGGATGACGTCATAGTGCCAGGAACGCAGAGAGGCGTGGAGAGCACGGGGAATCCACCCCCTCAAGTAGGCCGCACTGCCTAAGGTCTAAAAACCTCCTAACACAGTCCCTCTAGCTGGGGACCAAGCCCTCCACACGTCAGCCCGTGGAGGTTGCTCTACGTGCAAGTCACGGTGCGTAGCTTTATTTTCTCCATCTACAACAGAGAGGCAAGGACAGTGACAGCCAGTGTTTGTGAGAATTAAAGAAAGCATGCTCCGTGTGCACAGCATGGAGTGATGCTCTTAACGCCATCCATGTGAAGGTAATCCTCCTCCTCCTCCTCATAGCTGTCACCATCACCATCCTTTCATGGTGCCACACTTTGCCCTTTCTTTGTTTGGAAAATGAGGAGCCTAGAGCACTTTGGAGCACTTTGGGCTCAGTGAGGAGTGGGTTAACGGAAGGCACCTTTCTTCGGGCATCTGGGACGCCTTGGCCATCTTAGACCTGCCAACCTCCCGGCAAAGGCTGCCCCCCAAAAGGAGCAGTTACACTCAGGTCTATACAATAGGCCCAGGATGAAAGTCCTAAACATAGGGTGCCGTCTGTTCATTTTTTTACATTCATCTATCACTGTGTGTGTGTGTGTGTGTGTGTGTGTGTGTGTGTGTGTGTGTGTGTACGTGCGCGCATGCGAGTGCACACGTGCTATAGCACATATGCAGGTGAGAGGACAACTTGTGAGAGTCAGTTTTCTCCTTCCGCCATGTGTGTGCTGGGATCAAATCAGGCCCCCAGGCTAGACTGTAAGCACCTTCACCTGCAGAGCCATCCTGCTGGCCTGGGGCACTCTGGGTAGGAGCGCTACCTCAGCAGGATGAGTCTTGAGGAAGGCCTAGGTGGGCAATGCCCGAGGATGCACTGCTGGTTCTGCCATGTGTGTTTCCCTGGCAATGTCATGGCCACATTTCCCGCTCTCTGCAGGCACTGCTATGAATGGTATCATGAAATCTAAGAAAAAAAATCACCTTTAAGGAAGACTTTTTTTCTCTCAGAAGAGAATATACGAGTTACTTAGAAAAACGTTAGAGATGCTCACGTGCCAATAAAAAGAAATGACATTAACTAAGCTACAATTTGTACCCAGCTTGGTGCTATTCTCTTACGTGTATTATGCAATCTTTATCTGAATGTTTTCTGTGGAACACAGCCCAGAACGATGTGCCAAAAAATAGCTTCCTTTGGGAATCATAACAACAATGTATGCTACCAACATGCTTCTAAGACTAATACATGCTTTTATTTTAAAGATTCTCAGACACTCCGCAGTAAAGAAACTTATTTACTCTTATTAAATCCAAAGTGTGGTACAGATTCCAAAGGGTGATTCATGGAATAATTTTACGGAGCACAAAGATGTAAATTTTTAATCTTAATAGTCATGTACATATTTTCTAAACTTTATTTATTTATTGTGTGTGTGTGTGTGTGTGTGAGAAATGGCACTGTGTATCCCTGTGGAGGGTCAAGGGTGATTTCGGGAATTATGTTGGATTGCTTCTACCTCCTTTTTGCTTCGTTCTCAGTTTTCACAGACTCTGCCCACCAAGGCCAGAAGTGCAGACCAAGTTTTTAATGAGACCTGAATACAGACCTTCAGGACCTTCTGCTTAAAAGGTAGAGTCTTAACCTCTAAACCATCTCTCTATCACACACACACACACACACACACACACACACACACACACACACACATTTATTGTGAGTTAGGAAAACAAGAAAATAAAACAGCTGGCCTATCAAACTGTTATGACCCACACATTGTTCAGGATTAACTGAGTCATTTGTTCATTCCACAGATGTCTACTGACAGAAACGGCAGAAGCAGTGGATAGTAGTACAGATGGTTGGTCAGGGAAGCTTGCTGGTAAGGTGACATTAGATGGGCTGGGGCTGGGGATATGATTCAGCCCTGAGTTCAGTCCCCAGCACCACATAAACCAGGTGTGTTGGTTTGCACCTAGTCCAGACGCTTAGTAGTCAGAGGCAAAAGGATCAGAAACTCAAGGTCATCTTTAACAATATACTGAGTTCAAGGCCAGTCTGAGATACATGAGATCCTGAGTCAATAGAAAAGTGACATTTGAACTGAGACCTTATATGGAGTATTTCTGTAGAAAGAACATTCTGCAAGGGGAGACGACCACACACAAAGCCCGTGAGGTGGGAATGCGTTTGGCACTTGGCGGAATTGGTCAGAGACCAAGGCTACCAAAAAACCTCTAAAAGATGGAGCTTTTTAAATTAAGATGTGGTATCACGCTGTAACATCCATCCCTGATTGTGTGAGGTTGGGTGTTTTTTACAGTATTTTTGGAAGTGATTATTTGGCTCTACCTCTGGCCAAAATGGAACAACAGGAACCAGATTTGTCTTTCTACCTGGACGACAGAAAGCACAGGAAATAGATGGAACATAATTTTCAAGGCACCAGGCACTGGGCAGTGAAGGACAGCGATCCTTAGGAGAGTCGTGGTGCCTGGTCACAGCTGAGGAAGTGTCCAAGCCACAACACAAGGACGGAACATCACCCACAGCAACTGAAGGGCTGGTTCATCGAGAGACCGCATGAGTCCTAAACGTGCATGCACGTAATAACACGCTGACAAAATACACAAGGCCGAAGACGATAGAACCAAAAGGGGGGAAACGCAACTGTAAATACTCAGATATAACATCCCTTTCTCAACAGTTGACAAACAAGATTCAGAAGATCGATAAATATGTGAAGACTTGGACGATGTCAGGAGACAGTGTGACCTGTTAGGCATTCACAGAACACACTGCTCGACAAAAGCAGAAAGCAAGTTCTTTTCACATGTTCACAGAACATTTATGAAGACAGTTCGTATTCTGGGCACTACAAGAAGTCTCAATAAAGTTTACAAACTTTAAATAATATACTGTATACAGTAATAATATACAGATACAGTAGGATTTAGAGATCAAGGACAGAGAAGTGTCTGGAAAATTCCCAAATAACTTGAAAACTAAGCAATGTTCTTCTAAATAACCTATGGATCAAAGAAGAAGTCTAAAAAGAATAGGAAGGATTTAAATGGAATATAAAGGAGAACACAGCACACTACAATTTTTTGGATGACATAACTAAAGACGTAGTTCAGGAAAATTTGTGGCACCAAATGATATCTTAAGAAGAGGCCTGGGGTGCTGACTCAGCAGTTAAAACCTTTGCCTCACAAGCAAAGGGACCTGAACTTGGATCTACAGATCTGACATAAAAATGCAAGGTGGGTGTGGCAACCCACCTATAATTTTAGCCTTGGAAGGAAGAACCTAGGAATTCTGAGAGCAAACTGGTCACTCAGACTAGCCCTAATGGTATGCCCTGTGTTTAACCTGAAACCTCAGATCACAACAATAAAGCAACAAGGGTGATCCCCTTGGGCCCTCACAGACACACACAATCAAGTGTACTCATGAACACTCTCACACATGTATGCCCACATGCAAACACACACACATATACACACACGCACGCACATGTGCAAGCACCCCATCCATACATGCATACGTGAAAAAGGAAGTGTCTCAAATCAGTAGCATTAGCTTGCACATTAGGGAACTGGAACAAAGCTGGATCTGGCGGTGCGAACCTGCAGTCCCTGTGGCATGGGGGGCAAGTGGGAGAAACCTCCAGCCTAGGAGTTGGCACTAGCCTGGGCAAGTCAGCAGAACCCTGGCAATCCTAAGAAGAAAGACTTAAATCCAAAGTAAGCAGAGGAGAAAAATAATAAGCATGAAAATCAATGGAGCCAAATGAGAAAAATCAATGGAAGCGAGAGCTAGCTCTTCGAGAAAGTCAGTATTTCTAAATCTCTATCTAACCTGCCTGATCAGGAAAAGGAAAAATGCATAAATTAGCAATATTAGGAATGAGAGAGATGATATCACTACAGATTCTGCAAATATTAGAAAGATGGTAAGAGAAATACCAAGAACAACTTCATGCCAATAAGGTTCTCTGAAGAATGACTTGAGAGGACCTGCATTTATCAATTACGATTGAAAAGTTTCTCTCAAAGAAAAATCCAGGCCCGGCTGACCTTGTTAATGAAGTCTCCTAAGCATTTTAGGGGAAAAATAGTAAGAGTTCTACTTAAACGCTTTTAGAAACTTTCAGGCAAAAAAGGATATAATTCTTAGCTCATCCAGAAGGCCAGGAATACTTTTATACCCAAACCAGACAAATAAAATGCAGGCAAATATTCCTCAATAACACAAAATAAGCATTCTACATGAAATTAACGCATATCATCACCAAGTAGGTCACATTCTACAGACAAAGACTTGCTTAAGTGTTAGGGAAAAACTAGTGCAATCTACCATATTACTAAAGTGAAAAAGAAAAACCATGTGATTATCTCAGTAGACAGAGGACTCATTTTACAAAATCCAACACCCAATCCTGATGAAAACCTCTCAGTGCTCTTCTAGGATAGAAAAGAGCTTTGTTAACTAGATAGCGGACATCTCCATCAAACCTATGGCTAACTTCAAAGGAGGTGCTGCCAGAAACAAACAAACAAACGAATAAACAAACAATCTTTTGGGCTAGGGAAATGGCTCAATGGTTAAAGTATTTGGAGCACAAGCAAAAGGAATGAGTTCAGATTCCCAGATCCTGTAATTCCGCCCTGGAAGGTGAAGCCTGCCTGCGCGCGCACGCACACACACACACACACACACACACACACACACACACACGCACACGCATACGCACACACGCACGCGCACACGCACACACACACGCACGCGCGTCCTGACCCTGAGTTAAGCAAAGATTTCTTAAAGTATCAAAAGCTGTCTGTGAAAGAACATTAATAGATTAGCCTTCATCGAAATGACAAGTTTTAGTTTTCAAAAGAAACTGTAAAGAGAATGAGAAACAAGACACAGACTCAGACAAAATATTTGCAAACCACATATCTGATAGAGAACATGCACGTCAGCAGATTTCGAAGCTCCCTCTGAGGCCAACATTCTATGATTAATGGTGTTTAGAAGAGAGAGGTTGGGCACAAGAAAGTAATAGTCAGCAAGAAGCCAGGACAGAGGTCTCTAACTTTAGCAGGACTTGGAGGGTGTGTTAAAGCAAACTGAGCCCCACCCTGGGAATGGATGTTTATTCTAGGTGTTTCAGAGTCAGCAGGGGCTGAAGAGTCCACCACAACGCTTCAAAAAATACCAAAATAGAAATACAATGTCAGATGCAACACCTCTCCAAGAAGGGAAAATTACTAAATGAACTGTGCTTATTTAAAAATTGCTGGGTTTCCCTCTTTTTATTAGCCAGGGACATCTGTCACTGTTGAACTTCTGATCAGGGGAGGAGTAATAAACATGGCATTGCTGAGTGGGAATGAATCTGGCCTTGCTTCTTTGCTCAGGGTCTCTTCAAACCGAATATTAAGACCTTCCCTGTTCTGATTTCCCCTGTACCTGAATGTCTTATACCCACCTTCCCATAATAATGGTAAAGGAACTGTCTCATCCTACTGAAAACTGCCAGATTTTCTGACCCTCCCCATGAGATTCCTCCACCTGTTCTTACCATCCAAGATGGCCCACTGATTGTCAATCTCGGTGTGCTTCAGGTAGGAGTCTTCGATGGTGGGGTCATAGTCAGGCACAAAGATCTTCTGGAAAAACTGGATGGTGAGGGCGCTCTTGCCCACGCCTCCATCCCCCACCACCACAAGTTTGTATGTGGGAAGATTGTCACTAGGAACAGCACTGGTTGCCATGTTTCTGGAAAGTCAGACCTGGGGAAGAAAGACATCTGGTATGAGACACGGATCTTTTTTCCTTTCTGAACTAGGGGAAAATCGTCACAGGCTGAGTTCTTATTATATAACGAATACTCCCAAAGGTAGGTTCAAAAATGAAGAATGCCAAAGAAGGTGTCACCCATGATCCTGCTGCCCAGAGACAAACTGTTCCAATCCATCATCATTTACTGAACGCCAACTGCATGTCAGGCCTGGTCTTACATATACCACACCACTGATCAGTTGCTGTTCTGTCACAAACCACTGCCCCAGAGCTATACAGGCAAGAATGATGGCTTTGGGTTAAACAGGGATGACACAGAGAGCTGCCTTTCACCTCATCTCTTATCGGTTGGAATGCTTTCCCCAGGAGGATCTCAGCCTGCTGTTGAGGTCAGAGGGAAAAGAGCCTGTGTGCTTGGTGCCCTGTGTCCAGGGGAGACCCCTTCCAACTCTGAATTCTAGGATCCTGGCTCTTTCTGTTCTGTCTGCTTGCCTTTGCTCATGCACGAAGTCATGCTGGCATCGCAGGGCTTCTGGTCCACCCTGTTTGAGCTGGGACAAAGGAGAGAAGGGAGCAGACGTTTTTGATGATGAGTCAACAGTGATTCTGTCCCCTGCCCCAGGGTCTCTGCCGTGCCTGAGGAGGCTTTTGGATGCCACTGGCATGTCCTGGACAGGCCAGGGATGGGGTTGAGAAGTCCCAGGTTAAGGAAGAAGAGAGCTGGAAATGTGGGTGCAGTAGAAAGGACTTCGCAGTTTAGGACTGACTGTCCAGATGTGACAGACAGCAGAGAGGGGGAGTGACCTTTGGAAATACTGTCGCAGAGTGACCAGGAAGAAAGGCCAACAGAGCAACACTCAGAAAAACAGGAGGGAACACAGTGAGCATGCTCTCCGTCCAAGAGGCTGGCAGCTCCCTAAGGCACCCAAGTAATAAATTGGGGTGCTAACAGGAACACAAACTGCCTACTGAAGACCTCCTGCTGGCATGCCTCCTGGGCAGCAGGAAAGCCAACCCTCGACCACCTAGAGAGGAGCCAGATCCTAACTGTGAGTGGATGAAGAGCAAGCGTTGAGATGCATGTAGGGAAGGGAGACATCACACAGAGGGTGGGGACCGCTTACCCGGAGACAAGGGCTTAGGCCCTACACTTGGGAAAACCAACCGCCTCTCTAAACCATAGCTTCCTTCTCCATCCTGAGACTTGGCTCAGAAGTTTTTTTTACAGTTATTTTAAACTCTAGATGAGGCTTCGGCTATAGGTGAGAGAGAAAAAGGGTATTAGCCAAAATGTGGGTTTATGTGGCCGTGTTAATTTGCATGAAGCTACAGGCCAGACTTGCTGCCGAATCTTTTATAGTTACTGAAGGCTGAAGGCTGATTTTGACCTTTAGTGTGTGTGTGCGTGTGTGTGTGTGTGTGTGTGTGTGTGTGTGTGAGAGAGAGAGAGAGAGAGAGAGAGAGAGAGATTGAGAAAGGCTACTGGAGTATTGTGCCTGTGGAGTCCCAAGGGTTACTTTGGGAATCACACTGGATTGCTCTCTTATTGCTGCTCTCTGGGGGTTTCCCAGGGTCTGTATTCCAGAGCTGGAATTGCAGGCCACCATCCTAGTCACCTGGCATTTTTACGTGGGATCTGGGGATCCGAACTCAGGTCCTTTTGCTTGTGAGGCAGAGGCTTTAATGTCTCAGTCATCTCCCAGATCCCAACATACCTTACTGGTTTTTCATTTTTTATTAAGAACTTTTTATACGCAAACAAACTGAGTTTCTGTCCATGCTCCCCTCCCTTCTCTTCTATCCCCTCCTTCTGTATCTCCCCTCCCTTCCGCATCCATCCTGTCCCTCCTGCCCTCATGTCTCTCTGCATGCCAACACATCTATTTTTAAAAGTTTCTTTCTATTATATATGGAGAAAAATACTATTCTTCCAAACAGCAATTGCATATGGCCCCTCTTTCAGGGAGGCACCCACCCACGCATGTGTTTGTCCACAGACAGACTCCGGCACCCCAAGCGTTGCAAGGTGGCTGTCTCGGACCCAGACTGCAGGGTGCTTTGACTTCCTCCACGCCTGGTCTCCATGACAGAGAGACGCAGTTAGCCCTGCTTATTCACCACTTCTGCCTCTTTGGTTTCAGCCAGCCATAAATTGAAAGCATGTTTTTATACTTCATTTGGGGCTGAGGATATAGCTTAGTTGGCAGAGTGCTTGCCTAGCATGCACGGAGCCCTGGCTTCAAGCCTGTTGCACTTTCTCTTCATGCTGCCAATAAACACACCACCAAACGCCTTAGGGGAACAAAGGGTCATTCTTGCTTGTGAGTGTCGGCTGGGCTCCATCAGCACGGCAGAAGACTTCATGCCAAGAGAACTGGCCACATCGTGCCCACGGAAATTGCTGAGAGGGATGAACTTTCTCATTTGTCAGCCGGTCAAAGTATACCAAGTATGTCTGTCAAAGTGCTGAGCCATCACGCTCTCCATTTTATCCACCTGTCCAGGGACCAACGGGTCCTACCCACATGGGTTGGGTCCTCCCACTGCAATTAGATAATCTTCCACAGACTTGCTCAGGACCTTCCTTAATTGAAGGATCTCTTACAGATGTGCCCAAAGGCTCAGGCTTCAGTTGTCAAGTTTCATCTGTATCTAACTGACACAAAGCCCTAGTACCACATAAACTGGACGCGGTGGAGCATGGCTAAAATCCAGGCACCTGGCAAGTGGGTCAGAGATAAAATGTCATTTTCAGCCACAGCAGTATATTTGAGGCTAGCCTGGGATGCATAAGAACTATCTCAAAAAGAAATAGTTTATATTAGCATGTGCAACTTTTTCTTATCACTGTTCCTCAAGTGATATGGTAAATCAATTCATGTAGTATATCTATTGTATTGAGCATATAAAGCAACGTAGAGGTGATTGGAAGTATATAGGATGGTGCATTATATGCAAATGTTACGGCATTTTATATAAACACTTAATGCATCTGCAGGTTTGGGCATCTGTCAGGGGTCTTGGAACTGACCCCCCCTTGGATACAAAGCGATGACTATAATAGATTTGCATATCGCAAAGTGGACAATGTTAAAATGTCCCTCACATAATAAAGTGCTCACACTACGGGAAATCGTTTTGGGGGCAAAGTAGGATCCAGAGTTGGCTTCAGCCCCCAAATCTGGCCCCCTAAGATGAGGATGAGCTGTGACTTCAATCATCTGGGCCACTACACACAAGGGATGGGGAGTCACAGGGCAACAAAAATGGGGACAAGGAAGGACAGGCCAGCTCTCTCTGCATCTCATTTCAGCAGAACCTGATACCACGGCCCCTCGTGAACCCCTCGTGAACCCCACTGTCCTCGCCTGTGGACGGTGACACCAGGTCGGAGTTCAGATGTGTTTGCCGGTGAAGCCGTGGTTTTCCACTCTCTGCTGGTAGCCACATGGGCAAGCAGCACTGGGCAGATGGGAAGGACGGGAAATGAAACCATCGCTGTCTGGTTTGTGGTTGGGAGATAACACAGACTCGCACCAGTCAATGTAACAGAGGACGAACCTGACCTCTGAGTCAGAGCTCAGACCACATGCTAAGAAACAGCGCTGCTTGCTGAGGAGTGGGCAGGAAATGGGCCGCCGAGGGCCCCTCCTTTCTGCAGCGCATAGGCCTTAGGAGTTGAGGCTTTGGGGGCCACGGAGAGCCAGATCAGAGGTCAGGGTTCCCTTCCACTCAGGGCTTCCTTCTAATTGGGACTCGGAGGAAAGGATCACATCAGGCTGGAAACCCTGTTCGTACCATCCACAGCTGGTGAGTCGGGTCCAGGCTCCTTCAGTGGACACTCCGGGCCTATCACCAGCGTCCTGGGCGACCTCTCCAGCCAGTGCCCATATAGCAGCCCCTCACACTCGCTCTCACCGCGAGCACCCTCTTGATGTGCCCTACAATATACCCCGCGCACGCTGAGGGTCCCAGACCTCGTGTTCCGTCAGCATCTCCCAAGGAAACAGCCTCCACCTGTGCTGGGGGCGGGGGGAGGGGCACAGTCCTGGTGTAGAGACCACTGTCACCCCCAGAACCTGCTACCCGTGAACTGCGCACCCGAGGACCATGAGCCGCCCCTGCTGCTCTATGTTCTCCAAAGACTGGCACGGCCCTGGCACACAGCAGGCTAAAAGGGCCAGAGCTCTGCGCGTGAACTTCCAAATATATCAGACAACCTGCCGGCCACAGAGCTGTCCTGCCACACACAGAACGAAAGGAAGCCTCCTCCACCACCGAAGGGATTCTTCTGGAAGAGTCCGAGGCAAAAGGAAGTTGGAGTTTCCAGAGAAGGAGGATTCCGGGGAGTTCCTGGGTTCAGAAGGGCTCTTGGTTTATCTTCTCCTGAGGGGCGTATTTTCCACCCAGAAAACCCCTGGAGCAAATGATGCCTTTGTCAATAGAGAGGGTTGTCGGGGGTAACAGCAGACACATCTCACATCTCCATAAAATACTCTCCCAGGGACCAGCTGAGTGACCTGGGTGAGGGACCGGTCATGGCCCGTACCTTAAGTGGGGTTGGTGAGAGCCATTTTTGGCAGGATTGCTCCAGGTATGAAATAAAAATGTATGAACTAACTGGGGATGTGGGATATGACTCAGTGGTTAAAGCCTTTACCTCGAAAGCAAAGGGACCTGAGTTTGGATCCCCAGATCCCCCATAAAAGTGCAGGCTGGTTATGTGGTGACCTGCCTGTCATTTAGCCCTGGAAGGAGGAGTCTGGGAATCCCCGGAGCAAACTGGCTAGCCAGAGTAATCCTGACGGCATGCTCTGGATTTAATCAGAGACTCACAACAATAAGGTAGACAAGTGGTAGAAGATGATTCCTGATATCACCTTTGAGCCTCCACAGGCATATACATTCAAGTGAACTCACGGACCCACCCACCTACACACACACACACACTCCATACACACATACATGAAATAAAAAGGAAAACATGTGTGAACCATGCCAAACTCAGAAGAGACAACGATGAAATATTTCCTCTCACCAGATTACTTCGGTCCCAGAAGTGAGTGTCCCCCGCCCCCACTCTGACAGTTCTGCTCTGAGGTGCTGTGATTCCCAGCCTCTGCCTCTTCCCCCATTAGAAGCCCCGGTGCCACCTCAGCTCCGTCACAGCCAGATGCAACCGGCCTGTGTGGGAACATCACCCATCCTTTGGAGCTCTGTTTCCATGGGAAAGGCTCCGAGGTCCCAGCCCCCCTCCACATAGGAACCAACTTTTGGAACAGCAGCCACTTGGCAGAGGAGGCAGCTGAACTGGTTTCCATGGCAACTACTGCTCCCAGCGCTCCTCCCAGCCCACAGGCTGCACCAGGCACCTAAACCATTGCTCATACTGGAGACTTCTTCCTGAGAGGAAATATGGATTTCTTGGTGATTTTTAATAATAGCATATAAAAACCTCAGGCATCTTTAAATTGAGAAGTAACCTCTTTTGGTTGTTGTCTGATGTTTTGCCCTTTAGTTAGTGTCATCTTGCATGAAATTGTCCCCTGAATGCCAGAACCAAGCAGATCACAGACTCCAAGAGGATGAGGTCCTTCCCTCCTAGCCTCCTGTCTCTCCTGCCACACGCGAGATTCAGCACCTGCGCATTGACTGGCTGCTTGATCTTGCCCCGCCCAGCCTTCCACCCCCTTTGCCTTCCCTTGGGTCTAGAAGTAGGAACGCAATGCCCACCCTTCTGAAAGAGGCAGGTCATAGTCTTGGGAAGCAGAGGACTGGCAATCCCAGCGTAGCCGTGGTACTCAGCAAGCTTCCGAGTGTCGCAAGTGGGGCTGAGGATTCCTAGGAAGAGGCTGTGCAAAGCTCAACTAAAAAGCATGAACATAAGACCCCAGTGAAAGCAACATGGAAGGTCCCTGAGCAAGACATGTATGTGCACTGACAGCGAGTCCTGCTCTCTCCTCCCCTCCTCTCACTTGACTTACTCAGCTCAGCGCCTTATCCCACCCACAGGCCTGGCTAAGGGCGCCCACACCACGTAGGCCTAAAGCAGCAAGTTTCCACCTTCCTTTCAGTGCCCAGGTTCTAGAGCTCCTACAAAACTTATCTTTCAAAAGAATAGTCTCAAGTCACTTGTCCATTATTCCAAGTGAGCGCAGGAAAGAAATAGTGCTCGAAGGGGGTGCTGTCAAGAAGCCTAGGGGTTCCCTAGTCATCCACTAACTCCATCTAGCACTGCTCCCAAAGCAATGTCATATAGTCCTGGCCAGAGCCAGTGGTGCCCAGAGAAAGTGCCCAGAATAACAACCACCACCCCTTAGTAGACCTCTGCTCTGGATTGGTCACATGCCAAAGGTTGTACTTAGAGCTGCCGTGCCACGCAGCCTCCGATTCTCCTGTCACCTGACTGTGAATCCATCTGCAGCATTACAGCTTTACCCGTCATCCTTATTCACTACCCTATAGGCCATTCTTCATTGAGGCTGTTGTGTTGCCTCCAAACTATAGGGCTACGGATTGTTAAGAGGTCAGTGGAACCTCTCCCCCAACCCCGCAAAGATGCTGTCAACCTTAGAAAAGGTTTGGCATTCACTATTCTTTTACCTCTGTATTCGACCCTAATTATTTTAAAGATTCCCCACGAGCCTATCAGTGGAGCCAAGCAGTTTTCTAGCGAGTAAGGCTGGGCGAGAAGGGCACATTCATTATTTAAAGAAGCTCTTTGGAGAGTGGATTCGTGTTGGAGCTGAATCCGTCCTGGCAAGCTAATCTCATCTCGATGATGTCTGGGTGTGCCCAGCACTGGGGGATACGGATACATGGGGGAGTGACCCAACCCACGCCGAGGAAATGGCTCTGCCCTTCCCTTCTGCACAATTCCCAGAAATGGGCAGCTTCCCCGAGCTGACCTGCGGGCTGTGCAGAAGTGGTGTGGGACCCCTCTCGGGGCCAGGATAGTTGACATCCTTCCCTAAGACCTCGCTCCCACCCTTGCGACATCTGTGCCACTTCAAGTCCACGTCACTGAATCACTCACCCGCCTTGTTACCCCCACTGCGTCCAGCTCCATCCCCCTCCCAGCTCACCGCCCAGCCAGCCATGCATGTAATCTTTTGCTGCTAAGGATACAAAGCACTAGGTCCAGATGGCAAGTGTGTAGTGTGGGTGCTGCTCAGGCCCGTGGCACTTGCCACTGTGTTGGCGGGCCTCCTTTTCAACAGGGCATCCTGGCAAGGAGGAATGAGACCACTGGCACAGGCGAAAGATGATGTGTTATTCTGGATCCAACTGACGGACCTTCTTGCTCCCTTCCAAGCACCCCATTTAGTGGATGCCTCTTTTCAGGGTTCTCAGAAGTAACTTACTTGATTGTCTTGCTTTTCTGTCAATACCACATCTGGCTGCAGCAGGGCAGAAAGACACAGACAGGAGTTCAGAGAGTAAAGGGCAGTGCTGGAAGCAGGGGGAGGGGGGCACAGTGCCCTTCTTCATCCTGTACCTCAGGCTTCTTATATTCATTACTGATAATGCTTAAGTCTTTCTTGCAAGCGTAGGTTGTCTTCTAGACGGGGACTAAGCCACCCATGTGTCACCTAACCTAGTAGGCAGAAACCCCGGGCTACAGTCTTAATAGTAGTGTCATGTCAAGAGTAGTAGGAACGTTTAACATGAACAAACGAGTCATCTGCTGCAGGAATATTCTGTCATTTCATTAATGCATTTAGTTTTCAAGTGATGGTTTGACCAATCCCATTCTTACCACTCAAGAAACTGAGACACAGAGAAGTAAAATAACTTCTCCAAGGTCTCGCAGCTAGAAAGGAACAGTGGTAGGATCTGAATCCAAGCCGTGTAGCTCCACAATCACCGCCAGCCCGTTTTGCTGAGGATCCTCCGGTGACTGATGGGTGATGAATGTGTGTATGTGCAAAGCTGGGCAAGGGCGAGGCAGTGGATCCAGAAGCGCGTGTGTGTATGTGTGTGCGAGAGAGAGAGAGAGAGAGAGAGAGAGAGAGAGAAAACGCAGCAGTGGGCCTGAGTTAAGAAGGCCAGCAGGGCCAGCCCACTGGCATCATGGGAAGGGCAGCTGGACAAATACCAGTGACAATGAACAGACATCCGGATCCAAGTAAGACAGCTCACAGGGCACTACCTGACTCGGGTGGATGGGCTACTTCATTAGCGAGTGAGAAAGTTGGGGAAAGGGGCAACAGGCAGCTCTGAGACCTTTTTAAAGTACCCTCATGCGGGGGACCCTATCCACCCTACTGGCCCTGACTCAGACCATCCACATGTGGACTTCCAGAGCTACTGCTCCTGGTGAGATCAGCACTGGCCTCTCACCTGGAATTCCAGACCAGGTAACCGCAGCTATTGGATAAGACGGCCTATAGCCTCCGGCAAACCACTCGCCTTCCAGAGCGTGGAGACAGAAGAAGAAGTACTTGGCCTCAGGGTGCTAGAAGAGGCTACGTTTATTTGTGGAGCCTACAGTCCAGCCAGAGGAACCCCCAATAAGCATCCTGCAGGAAGACTTCTTGCTGCTTCAAGGCCCCACTCGAGTGCGAGGATCTAGCAGCTGCACAGGAAAAAGCTCAACACAACTCTGCCCCTCGCCTCCCGACTGGAAGGCTGTCAGGGAATCTGCAACTGCGCCAGCTGGTTGCGCTAGAGGCAGCACCCATCTCAGCATGTGCTGATCCCTGGGACGGCAAGTCCGTAAGTGCTCACTGACTGGCTGACTGACGGCTGGGAGGTAAACTCCTCAGAGACAGGAGCCGGCGCTCTTTGCACGTCTCCAAGAATTCGGGGGATGCTCACTTACCACAGAGCTGCGAGTGAGCTCGGCATTAAACGGCATCCTCCTTCTCCACTGTGGTGCTCGCTGTGGGAAAACCAAGCCTCTCTCCGGGCGTCCTGTGCTTTGTGAAGTATATCAGAGAAAGAGAAGAACAGCTCTCGGGTGCTGCATCCTGGAAACTGGGATGCCAAGATGAACAAACTCAAGCCCAGCCCTTGGATGTCAAAGGCTATGGGAGCGGACCACAGATTACAGAACACAGGGCTAAGAAATGTGGGGATCCAGCCGCAGGGCATCTTAGCCAGACTGGTGGGAAGACTTCCTGGTATAGGCAATGGCAGAATGGAGTCTTGCAGGGCATGTGGGTATACGCTTGATTAGATCAAGCGCATCCTAGGTGAGGACTAGAAGTCACTGAGCTATGTATGAAAACCAAGGACGGACACAGTGTGAAAGCAGTGAGATGTGGCTAAGTGTGGAATGTGGACATGTCCTGTGTGTGTTAATGAGAAGAGCTAGTGAGGGCCATAGGGAAATGAGGGATCTTTATCTTTATGGCTCTACATTCAGCACCGTGTACCACACACACACAACAGCTGCTTAAGCAGCATCCACTGATAAAGGACCCAGTGGCCAAGACTTCGGGGCTAGGCCACTGAGGGTGTGGCAAGCAAGCTTAGGCTGGAGGCCTGGGATCCTCCCCACCCAAGAGCATCAGGGAATTGCAATGTAGCTCGCTGCAGGGCCGGCCAGTCACACCGGGGACCTCATCTTGTTTGAGGCAAATCCCAGCAGAGATCGCACAGTACACATGCAAGAGCCTCAGAGAAGAGGAGAAGGAGGTGGGGAAAGGCTGGAGGGCCAGGAAGGGAGACAGAGACAGATGGCGCAGGTGGACGCAAGCCGGGTGATCCAGATCTGAAGGAGAAACTTATGTGGGAAGGTTGCCATCCCGTTTACCAAAGGGAGATAGAGTCAGGGATGCTAAATGCACTTGCCCAAAGGCACGGGCTGGAAAAAGAGAAGTGGAGATTCTGGCCCTGAGGACTGGCAAGCTGCAAGACTAAAACTCTATTCCATTTACCATTCAGCCAGTCCGCCAAGCCTGGTAGGTCTAAGGTTCCTACAACTGAGGGTTTGACAGAGGCCTCAGTGTCTGACGGTCTACGCGACTTCAGAACTACAAGTCTCACCTGGACTCGGGAGCCCCACCCCTATTCTGCTCCTCCTCCCCCTGAATGGCCCTCAATCCAGGGGTGAGGAGCAGGGTCCCCTGTTCAGTTCAAGATCTGAGGACAAGGTTACTTATTGCTTCCTTGAGTAGCAACTGAAAGGCAGAAAAAGTGGCTTAAAAAAAATCCCATGGAGGTCAGTTAATATTTTCCTACATCTCACCTGTAGCTAAGAGGTAGAACTTCTTCAACCTTCCACAGGAATCTGCGCGTGACTATGAAGGTCATCTGAGTGGTCACCTCACAGGGAAGGCTGGTCTTTGTCATTCTGGGCTTCATCCCACAACTGCAAATCCTGCCATACCCAACCCTTGCCAGGAAGGCATTGCTGGTCCTCAGGAACCCTAAAAGGGGGCTGGAGAGGTGGCTCAGGGGTTAAGCCTCTGCCTTGCAGGCGGAAGGTCCTAAGTTCGGATCCTAGACCCCACGTATAGATGCCGGGCGGGAGCGGTTCTACACACACACACATACATGCACACATGTGCATACATGCACAATTGAATAAATAATAATAAAATTTTTTTTAAAAAAAGGAACCCTAAAGGACCGAGTTCTGCTCTCTGTCCGAGGCCAGGCATGTTCATCTGAAGTCCAGTCACACAGTCCTGCTAGCTGATCACAAGGCCTCTTCTAAGGTGCGTACCCTTCGTCTCCCCTGGAATCCAGAAGCCACGGGCTGCTTCACCATCAGATACCTCTGCCAGAGTGGGGAAGAGAGCTAAGGGCTGACTTTGTCATCGACCATAGAGTCTGTACAGCTCTGCACAAAGGGGTCACAGACAGCTGGGCAAACACTTTATTTCCTTTCTGAAGCAGGCTCTTGCGATATGGCCTGGGGCTGCCTGGAACTTGGGATCCGGCCTCTGTCGCCCAAGAGACAGTTTCTATTTTTAAAAGTAGCCAGAAATCTGGGGGTTTGGTTTAAAAACTCTGAATTTTAAAATATTAGCCACCAGCTTAAACATTTTACACATTATATAAGCTGAACAACTCAGCCCCAAACCTCGAGGCAGCCCGAGCCCCTGGCTACCTCTCTGGCATTTTTTTTTGAGCGTGGACACTCTGTGGCTTGGCCGGCCAACGCTTCTCACTACTTGGCCCGGCCTGGCTCTGACTGCAAAGAGGCAAGAGATGAAAGGAAGGGGAACTGACCCTGAGGACAGCGGTGGCTCCTCGGCCCGAAGGGAAATTTCCAGATCAGTGTGCTCCACAGAGAGGGGATGCAGTCTGCCTCAGGAGTGGGTCCGATCCACGGAGATGGAGGGCAAAAGGCTGGTCCAAAAAGGACACTGTTTTGATTTGTCTTCAGCATTTATATTCAAAACATTAAAAACCCCATTAACAAAGAATGGGAACTTTTTTTTTAATGCTTGACCAAAAAAAGAAACGGGGCCCTGAGTCGGGGCAAGGCAATCCAAGCTCCATTTTTAAAGAGTAACCAGATGGACGCGCCAAATGCAAGGCAAGCTTCCTGAAACCAAACTGTGCAAGGCAATAAGCAGGCCAGTGGGATTTTCCTCTGCAAAGGCCCGAGGGGCAGGACATGAAGGAGGAGCTGGTGGCAGAGCAGGGTGTCTTGTCAGAGATGCTCCCAAACCCAGGATTTTCAGCCTTTCTACTGGAAAGGTCGGGGCTGGCTCCACATCCTGCTTCTGTTTTTGCTTTTCTCGGCGCATGCCTAATCAGGCACCTATGGTTCAGAAGAGGTTGAGCAGGCAGACACTCACTCCCATGGCTACACTTCATCCAGAGAGGTCGTGCTGGCTAGAGAGTCAGCCTTATCACTCTGCTTTCTACAAACGGTACTTTCATTGAAAGTCACTACTCTGGGGGCTGAGGGTGTAGCCCCTGAAAGAGTGCTTGCCCAGTGTTGCAGTTCGCCCGCATGACTGCTGATAAATGACCATCAAACGGCTTAAGGGAACAAGGGGTTTATTTTTCTTACAATTATCTGGTTACAGTTCATAGTCCAGCTTGACAGGAGAGCATATACCAACACCAGGGCCAAGGGAACTGGCCACACCATCACCACATAATGGCTGAGAGAAGGACGCTCATACTTGCAGCATGTCCGGCTAAGTGTACACAAGGATGCCAACTTCCTCAACTAGCTCTCTGCATGCCTTCCCTGTCAACTAGACGATCTCCTCAGGTTTGCTCCGGGCTTAACTCAACTACTAATTCTCTGCTAGCACGCCCAGAGCTCAAACCCTCAATCAAGTTGACATCTGTATATAACCATGACACCCAGCATGCAGTACTGCGTGAACCAGGCACGGTGGCTCACACCTATAATCTCAGAGCTCGGGAGATGCAAGCCAAGGGATCAGGTGTTCAAGGTGAGCTAGGCCACACAAGACCCTTTCTCAACAACAACAACAAAATCTTTAGTCGAAGAACTTCTCCCCCGCTAGCAATACAACTGTGGGCAAATTAAAAACTCGAAGCAAAGCTGTAATTGGTGGGTGACAGCAGCAACCAGCCGGAAGTAGACCCAGGCCAAGACCTGTGGCCAGAGTTGGTCAGTACATCGCCTGTTATTAAGCCGTAGCACTGTGCTAAGCCCCACAGTTCCCTGACCCCCAGCGTACCCCATACTAGGTGAGATTACTGTCATGTCTTCTCAAAGCACCCTGCTTTCCACCTTGACCACACTTAGTGGCTTGTGACGTGGCATGTCCATCCCTCACGGCTCAAGGAACACTTGTTGATCTACATTACCTCTGCTTGTCACAAAATGTTCTCATAGGAAAGACCTTCCTCCACCCCCCCCATAACACCTGGTTCTGCTCCAGTCATTGGAGAGACAGTCTGACTTATAAATGAGCTAGCTCTCGCAAAGGCAGCAACAATCGCCCCGGGCTCCGAGTGTAGCCTATCTAATTCTTACTTAGAGCAACTCTGGTGTCCCTTTTCAGGTAAATCTAGCACAGACGATCATCACTGCTCTACAATCAAAAGTGATTAACAGTCCAGGGAAAGTGGTTCCTGGAAAAATGGCCGTAAACTAGGTTTGCAGAGAGAGACCCCCAGGGAGAAAGTCTCCAAAGAGAAGCAAGAAGAGAACAAGAATGTGTGCCCTTAACTTTCACTTCTCTTCTGCTTGGAGCCGCGGGCAACCCCCTCTCTCCAGCTCTTGGGGAAAGCCTGTTGTATAACGCATCTGTGGCTAAGCAGGGGTTGGGGGGTGCAGAAGCCCCACTACTGAACACACATGGGGCAGATTAGGCAGCTGATCCTGGAAGCCAGAGAGTCAGTCAGTGGGCACGGCCCAAGCCCTTGACTCCTTCGAGATATGCCAGGCAGAGGGGGTTTTCTTGATACTGGGGAAATTTTAAAGAAAAAAAAGGGGGGGATCTTTGGTGATCTTCTACAAGGAAAAAAACCCTTTGGGAAGAATAAGGAAATACCGGAGAGTCTACCTCCCTACGCTCATGGACCGGAGGCCCGACCCAGTGTAACTGGATTAGAGGAGAAAGGCAGACAGGGGCATCCGGGGCATTTCTTTTGTTATGGATGTGGAGCTGGAGCTCCCAGAAGTAGGCGGTTCACTAAAGGCCACACAGACAACACCGAGGAGAAAATGGAGCAAGGGCTCCATCGATCCCCTAGGCCTCCATATTGCCAACTCTGCAGCCCAGCTGGGTGGTCCCAGACCCCTGCCTGACACTCCAGAGACCCCCTGCCTGGGCCAGAGCCACTCTGCCCTCTCCTCCCACACTCCACCCACACCACCCCTAAATAGAAAAGTTCCTAAGAACCTCTCTGTCTTCGAATGGTTATTTTGTTAAGGAGCCAAGTGGCCAGCTCCGAGTCCCTTTCCATCTTTCCAGCCATCCCTAGTGGAGTGCAGAAAGAAAACAAAGGCTTTGTTCCTTTATTTTGATTTCCTCGGTAAAATCTCAAACATGCAGGAAACACCCACCCCAGTCCCAGATAAGTGGACCCAGGCCGCAGTCCACGGAGGGTGGGTGGGGATGGGGGTCAGTGGGTGGAGGTGGACAGGAGGCTGGTGGGCCAGGCCGGCCTCAGCTGCTGCCAACAGGGCACCTGACCTCTGTGGACCCCGATTTCCTCATCGGGAAAAGGGCTTGGTGTGCAGAAGGCCTTTCAGCTCTCTGCCAAGAATCTCAACCTGAGGAATGTGGGTGTGAGGACTGCTGAATAGCTCACACAATTAAAAAAAGAAAAAAAAATATGTGTATACACACACATACACACACACACACACACACACACACAACACACACACACACACACACACACACTGTGTGTCTCCTTCTACCCTCATCTCTAGTTCCAATGAACCAGGCGTTGGAAGAACACCAGAGAGGAAGCCTTTTTGGGCTTTGAGGCTGACTCTGAGAAGAATGCTCCTCTCTCCTCAGGCCTCTACTTCCAGTGGACTTAATTAAAAGAAAAGATGCAAACTTGTGTGTCTTGTAAAGAAGAGGACGATGTCCAGAGAGTGTGAAGTTCTAAAGAAGACTTAACAAACCAAATCACAGTTAATTTTTGTTTCTTAATAACTAGGATGCTTTGGGTAACTGAGAGCCTGTCTCCAAGTTCTCCCAAAGGATCAGCTCATACAGTCAGAAACGGGGGGCTTTCTAAGCTCCCTCACAATTGCTGCAGATTCCAGCAATTTCCACACAGTTCAACATGCCTAAAAAATAGTTGTGAATCTCAGCCCTTGATATATCAAGGCCATTCAACACCAAGTTGCAGATTCTTGTAAATCCTAACTTTTCTTTAGAAAGTATGTCTAAAACTGTAACACATTTGTATTTTTCTACATAAACAGAAGTTGATTTCGTAATATTGTTGTAGCTAGTCTGCATGTTGCCAATAAATTCATGACCAAAGAGCTTAGGGGAAAACAAGGGGTTTGTTCTCCCTTAAGATTCCTGATTACAGTTCCTTATGCAGCTTGGCAGAAGAGCTCATACCAACACCAGGAGAAAAAGGAAACTGCCCACACCATGTTCACAGGATTCCTGATAGAGAAAGAGAGACAATCCTTACTTGCCAGAACGTTATGTCTGGCCAAGTGTACAGAATGCCAATCTCCTTAACCAGCTTTCTCTGTCTTATTCACCAGCCCAGAGCCTAGTCCCATGTATCTGGGTTGGGACTTGCCCATCAATCAGACAAATCTCCAGCAGTCTTGCTCAGGACTTAACTCAAGTACTTATTCTTTATAAATGTGCCCAGAGCTTGAGCCTTCGATGGACAAGTTGACACCTGAATCTATAAAAAATCTACACAGCTGCTTCTGTCCGTGCCACCTGAACAGTGGGACAAGCCCCAACCAAGCAGGTCCTTCTGGGGTCTCTGCTGCCAGCCTGGCTGGTTTTCACAGCATCTGTGGCGGAGGGAAAAGGGCTTGGCAGTGCGCCTCCTTGCTGGGAGCTCAAAGAGGAGAAAAGATGCTCCCCACTTACACGAAGAGGATGTGGGGACCGCTCAGGATCCGGTGGCAGAATGTAAAGCTATGTCGGAATCTCAGCGCCCCGCCCCCAGCCCCCATCCGGTGGCTCCCTGGTAGATAGAGCTCTGCAGCCAGGAAGGCCGTTGCAGAAGTATCTGAGTCTTGGCTGCGTGGCTTTGACAGCGACTCGCTGCTCCCTGTTCTAACCCCAGCGTGAGCAGCGTGCACGTGAGCTCAGTCCCGGCTCGGGGGCTCGGGCTCGGAGTCAGGCAGTGGCTGGAAAGAGAGCTGCAAGCGGCTTGCTGAGAAACTGCCACCTGTCACCAGGAGCTGTGAGGCCGGCCCTGCCGGGCAGAGCTGACGGCCCAGTGCTAGGCACGTGTGGGGCCGGTTCTAGAGGGAAAAGTGGGACAGGCCGAGTGAGGGATCAGAAAGTGCCCCCATTGGGGCTAATGTCCTTCCTTCAAACTAGCCCTGTGTTGGTTTGGTTTTCTAGCTGGTCCTGAACTTACTACTAGTTCCAGATGACCTTGAACTCCTGATCCTCTCTTTGGCTTCTACTTCTTGCATGGTGGGAGTAGAGGCATGCGCCACCACACCCAGTACAGTCCTATACTCTAGGATATATATGTACTCTGTCAGTGACTGATGAAGATGAATTGCTTAACAAATCAATACCTTCCACTTTCCGTTTAAATCACCCCTGAGTTAGAACCGCAGTGACTAAACCATGCTCTGAAGAGCCAGTGATTGAAGCAGGTGCTCGTGAGGGGGAATGGATGGCTTTGAAAAAGGTCAGAGCCAAAAATGCTTCCCAGTGTGGTGGGTCACAAGCAGCAAATGGAGCTCTGTTACCCCCCAATCCCCCCACCTCCCTCGCGTGCGCGCGGAGGCCTCACTGGCCTGTTGAGTGGAGTGGCTGGGGACACGAAGCCCAGAGAGGCAGAGCCAGTATGTGCAAGGCCAGGGCGCGGCCTGCCGCCTACCACAGGTTCTGAGTGGGCCACAGCTAGCCAGGACAAACGATAAGGATCAGTTTTTAAGTCCTGCCTAAGACAACAGAGTCCCTTCTATTCGTTCTGTTCATTCTTGGTCACAGTTATATGCTGGGGTCTTTCTTTCTTTCAGATTTTTTTTTCAAAATTAAAAAAAAAATTTAAGCAACAAGTATTTCAGGGCTTCCCAGGTGACTACAGAACAGTGGAGCTGGGTAGATGACACCAGCCTGCTGCCCACTGCTAACTGGTCACTAGTTCACACTTATCGCTTTTGCTGCCTATAGTCTTTGTGTGTGTGTGAGCACGCATGTGCCCTAGGGTGACACCAGGAATCATTGTGGGTTGCTCTACCTCCTTATTGCCTTACTCTGGAGTTTTCCAGGCTCCACCCAAAGTGTGCTTTTTACTGAGATCTGGTATCTGAATTCAGGTCCTTCTGCTTGAGAGGCCCTGCTTGACCCCTAACCTATCTCTCCAGTCCCGCCTTTAAGTCCTCACCACTCACCTTACAGGACTCACGAAGCTCTGCCTCACGGCACTAACTAAATAGGACCTGATAGTGTTGCACCAGCAGGGACAGGCATTGCGCTGTTTGCATCTTCCAGTTCCTGGAACGGCAGGTGCAGCAGAAGGAGCATGTGCTTCTGTATAGAACATGCTCAGACAACTTCCCAGCCCTACACTGCCCAGGACTATGACCGTAAGACCTGCTTAACCTGCCTGAACCCCAGTTTCCACATCAGGACGTGGCTAACGGCATCTGATGATACTGTCTTGAGGCTCACAGATGGTAAGTATAAAGTGTAGGGGACAGGGCAAGCCCGCAGGTCTTTGCTGATAAAAGGTGGATGGACAGGTGGATAGATGGAAGAACAGACCATCCAGAGAAGATATATTTAGAGCAAGCCGTAGGCAAACAGGTAGAGAAAGCAAGTCTGCTTGTTCTGGAAAATAAAACCAAGACTTGTCAAAGGTTGTGTGGTACATGTTAAGAGAAAGGAAAAACTCTGCAAGTATGGGCGAACTCTCTAGCAGTGTGGAGCGACCCAAAGAGCAGCAGTGTCCTGTCTTCAGAAGGGTCCAGCTGAAGTCAAAGTCACACCCCTTGCAGCTGTCACAGAAGAGATGCGTCAGTGGAGAGCACCCGTCTCTTGACCCAGAATGTCAATTTCCCATTTGGGACACACCTGTCTACTGCTCTGCTGTTACTAGTTTAACTATTGCCTTCAAATTGCCGTATTTTTAAATACGGAGTGGCTCCTCTTCCTCCTCCTCCTCCTCCTCTTCTCTCTTCCCCTCCCCCCTTTTAGTCTTTGAGACATAATCTCAGGTAGCCCAGATGATCTTCAAACTTGTTATGTAGCTAAGGATGACCTTGAATTCCCCTTTAAAAGAAATCATTGGGGGGGGGGGGAGCAGGGGCACATGCCTGTCACTGTGGGGGTGGAATCAAAGGACAATTTTTAGAAATTGGTCCTTTACCCAAGCTATCTCCCCAGCCTTAACTCTTGATTTTTCTGCCTCTACCTCACAAGTGTTGGAATTACAGCATGCATTACCATGCTCAACTTTAAATTTTTTTCTTTACTTTTACTCTGTGTAAAATATTCTTTTAAGAAACAGTCCTGGGGCTGGAGAGATAGCTCAGGGGTTAAAGCTTTGTCTTGAAAGCAGAAGGTCCTGAGTTCGGATTCCAAGTCCCATGTAAAAAAGCTAGGTGGAAACTGCAGCAGCCTGTACTTCTGGTGCTGATGGGAAATCCCAGAACGAAGAGGAGGTTGAAACAATCCAGGCTGATTCCTGAAGTTACCCTTGGTCTTCCACGGGGACACACGATGCCCTCTGATACACACACACACACACACACACACACACACACACACACACACAAAATACACTATAAATAAATACAAAAACAGGTCTGGTGTGAGATGGCTGCTTGTGTTTTTTATAATGCATATTAACAATTCAGATGGGAGAGGCCCTCCACGTCACACCTTGAATCATCTCTCCCACCACCATGAGAGAGAGCTCTGCTGGGTGGGTGGGAGCCTGTGTTCAGGACTCTGGAGGGGCCCTGCTGGGTCAGGTTTCTGTCATCTGAGGTGGAACTGATAATGCTCTTATCCTTATGGCCCTTTCTGGTCTCCCAGCATATCTGATCTGTGTATTTCATCTAATCCCCATGACAACAATGAGGATGGGCAGAGAAGCCAAGGATGGAGCCCAGGCCTGGGTAGCACAAGCCCCGCCCCACCTCAGTTACAAAGCACCAGGACCAGCTCAGAGCTCTGCCTCCCCACCCTGTCCATCACTCCAGCCACAGATCTGGTCATCAGCTGGCCCGTCTGCAGATGCTGCCTGAAATATTAAGTCGATACCAGGCAGGCTAGACAGGCATGGCTGTCCTATGACTCCCACAGGAAGAAAGTTGCCTTGGATCCCAGGGACCAGTGCCAGGCAAGGACTGGCCAAGGGGGGGCCAGTGGGAGACACAAGAAGCAGCCCGCTACCTGGAAGACAAGAGATGTCTCCATGGATTGGTTACCAAGGAGTTCACCCTGGCCTCTGGCTTGGCGGAGGCAGCAATGCCCATGATGCCCGCTTCCTCAGAGTTCTTCAGAGCAAGCTGCAGGCTGATTGACAAACTGCATCCCAGCCTGGGCAAAGGGGATCACCCCAAACCCCAGCATCTGGTTGCCATCTCTGCCCTCTTAGGCTTGCTCAGGTTTCCTGATCAACAAGACCACATAACAGGTGCTCCCAAAGCATGAGCGAAGCAATGGCGTGTTAGAACAAGGGTGATCAGCCTGGGATCGAGGACTGGTTTTCAGGGATTCGTGACTCCCCAAAGTCATACAGACTGTGACGGCTCATCGTATCAGCGTGACAGGATTTGGGCATGACTGAGAAACAGAGGAAGGAAGACTTGCTGTGAATGTGGACAGCCCCTCCATCTGCACCGCTGGGGTCCTGACCCTTCATATGCCCCTCTCTCTCCTCTCCTCACCTTTCTTCATTTTTTTCTCTCTCTGCTTCTGACTACCCAAGGTGATGCTCCCACCTCCGCAGCTAGAGTCTGTCTCATCGCCAAGCCTTCCCTCTATCCTCAAGCTGTAAGCCAAAACAAACCTTTTCTGCCTTAAGTTGCTTTTGCCAGGCATTTTATCACAGTAACAAGAACAGTCACATAACACATAGGCCCAATTTTGCACATTGAACGTTTTTCTCATCCCCATATAAAAGTTGTATCTCAGGATCATTAAAAAAAAAAAAAAACAAACACATGACACTGAACTCCAGAGCCCTCAGCCTTCTCAGCTAACTGTTCCACGAAGCAACTTGCTGGAAGAGTACAGTGACCTAATGAGCTAAGAGCATTGAAACCACAGGGCCCAAGAACAGTATCTACGACTATGAAGGCCAGGCCTCGAAGTCCACCAAAATTCTCTCGATTCTCACCTCCTAGATGAGTACTTGCTAGAGCTCACCTAGCTCCTTCATTCTTCCCATCTTCAGATAAAGGTGCACAGCTGGCTCAGGCCTGCTGGGATTATATACCATGCAGATACCTGAGAGCATTCCAGCATTATACAAGAACTTAATCAGTTCACATGAGTGTGGTTTATACAAACTACACAATTCTCATGAGCAGTATGTTTTCAGACATAGACAGGTAGGTAGGGCACCCCGCTTTGGATATTTCACTAGTAAATGAGTTTGCAATGATAACCCCAGATGTAAAATATAAATCGAGGGCCATATTTCCCTGAGAACACTCTAGGTCCAGGAGGCCTGTCGATATGTAAGTCCAACTGATGTTGAGACCCAATGGTCTAAATTCATTATATTCCTTCCTAGTTGTTCCCAGATGATCACTGTAGCTCAGTGATGGGGGGTGAGAAAGGGGGGCAGGAGGTGTGAAAGAGGGAGCAGAGATGTTACTGTAAAAGAAAGTGTGTCACATCTGTGGCTAAAACTAATAATAAAAGGTACACCTGTCACAAAAAACGTCTTATGCAAGCAAAGCTGAGGGTCCTAGCAGTCAGTTACCTACCTCCCTAGAATACCTCCCTCTTCATAAGGAAATGTCACGGTCACATGTGGGGGGTGAGGTGCGGGCGCAAGGAAGAGTTGTTTATGGAGAAATCCTGCCTTTCATGATCCCTCTGAGCTTGTTTAACCTCCCTCTTACAAAGAGATTTGACTGACCAACCCATGGGGAGCCCCGTGCCCCCCACCCTGGCAAGGAAAGACCAAACTACTACACTATAAACCACAGGCGGAGATGCAAACTGGCCGCCACTGGGCTGTTGTGAACGGATCCACCAGAAAACACCACAGTCTGAAGCATTTTTCCAACCCCCCATCAGCAGGGATGTGCAATTTACAGGAAATTGGGAGGTTTGCGGAATGTTAGCAGCTCAAGTTTCTTCTCTGGGAAATGAAGCAGGAGACCGCTCTAAGTGATGTCTCAGTGAAAGTGCTCCGCTCACAGCTAAGCCCCGACACGTGTCAGTTATTAATACGCACACTTCAACCCACCCGTGCAGGCTGCAGAGACAGCTGCATTATAAATGCATAACACAGGCTGCACCCACCAACCTTCAAACCCATTACTTAGAGACCCATAACAGACACAGAATCAAAAGCCTAGATTCATGTCCAGATATCATGACAATAATAAAACCTTTCTGGAGGCTTCCTGTGGATTGAGCAAGTCCCCTCTCTAGTGCCTGCTCTCTGCAAAGCCTGTTTTACAACACAGCTCCCAGGCGTGCAGTAGGATCTGTAACTCCTGCTACCATGCAGAAGAACCCTGGAGGCCATAGTTCCAAGCCTGTCCAGTCACCCTCTCTAGTGTGGCCCAGGACAGTGGGAGTCTTGAGAAAGCTACGTTCCCCACGGCCAGGGGCCATCCCAGCGTCCAGAAGTAGTGTGTGTCCTACCTCCAGACTGTAACCCAAGTCAGCTGGCCACTTCTACTCTATAGGGTCTAGCTAGGTATCTGGGGCTCTGCAGCGGCCGAGCATTACCTCCTCTGACTTCCCAGCTCGACCGAACACGCGGGGCTGTCACTCAGTTGGGCCCCCTGCTTCTCCGTGGAATAGGAGCCTGGCACTGCGACCTAACACAGGGGGGACCTGCCCCGGTCAGCTCTGTGTCTGAGCGCCAGGACCTTGCTATGATGAGAACCTGGGGGCGGAGGAGGTGCGGGCGCAACGAAGAGTTGTTTATGGAGAAATCCTGCCTTTCATGATCCCCATGAAGATGCCACCCGCCACCCCCGCCCCCGCCCCCGCGGATCCCTGCCCTCCTTAACGCCATTTTAAAGGGGGGAGAACAAGCCCACTCCCGCCGGGTCCTTACCGTGGGTAGCCGCGGGCGACCCGAAGGGGCTCCCGGAGCGGAGCAGGAGGCCCTTCCACCGCGATCTCAGTCGTGACAGCTTTGTCCACAGCACACCGCGACGCCGGAGCCCGTGACAGGCGCGGAAGGCCACGCACGGCCCGTCCCGGGCGCCCCGGGTGCGTGGAGAGCGCAGCGGAGCCCGGGGAGGGCGGCCACACCTCCAGCCCCGGAACAAAGCGCCGGCCCCGGGGCCTCCTCCCCGCCAGCGCCCGGACCACTCACAGCAAAGAAGCGCGGCGGCTCGGGGCTCCGCTCCGGCCCTCCGGCCGCCTCCTGACGCTCGCGCCCGCCGGGCCCCGCGCGGCCGACCGACGGCTCCGCGCCAGCCCCAGCCCGCCCGCAGCCCGCGGCGGCCGTCCCCGCCCCGGCGCCTCCTTAAAGCGACCGCGCACCCCGCGCGCCCCGAAAGCCCGGCGCGCCGCTCATTCCTTCTCCTGCAGCCGCGCTGGCTAAAAATAGAGCGCTCGGGAGGGCGCCCGGGGGGAGCCGCGCCAGCGCCTCGCGTGCATCGCCGCCCCCAAGATCGCGCCCCGCGTGTACCGCCACCCCCAAGATCGCCACCCGCGTCCCCGGACACCGCAGGATGCACAGGCCGGGCCCCGCGCGCTTACCGGGAGCGATCAGCCAGCCCCCGGCTTGCAGGAGGACACTCTTCTCCGCGCCTCTTCGGAGCTTCGAAGCCCCAACCTTTAAACCTCCGCGGTGGCCCGACTAACTTCGCAACCTGCAGACGCCGGCTTAGCTCCAGGCCATCCGAGTCGCAGTCTTAACCGCGCCCCCTTTGGAATCTCAAGTCTCCCTGGGGCCTGCCGCCTGCGCGGTGAGGATGCTCACTGCTCCAGGCCCCGTACTTCGCTGGGATGCACGCCACGGGGACGGAAGGCGACCGTCGCTGCAGTTCAGCTAGCCCCACTCGGTTAGCGCCCCCCTCCTCCCACACACACGCTTTAAAGGAATCGAAACACAATCCGCATACCGTAAAATGCCACCTTGTTAAGTGTACGATCCAGTGGCTTGGAGTATATTCACAAAGTTGTGCAGTTGCAGTTGTGGTCTAATTCCAAACCAGTTTGATCACTATTCCCCCTTCTCCGCAAATAAAAACCTGTGTCTTCTCTTTCGTCCTTCTCCCCGGCCTCTGGAAACCACTAATCTACTTTTCGGTCTCCGCGGTTGCCTATTCAGACATTTCCTGTAAATGGAGTCATACGGTTTGTGGTCTCTGTGACGATGTTCTTATGGTGGGTATGTGTGGTCCAATGTACAGCCCTTCAGCCTCTGTCTCCACTAAATAAGTTTCTACTCAGCCTCTGTCCCCACTAAATAAGTTTCTACTGTATGTATTTGCACTATTTTGTATAGCCATTCATCAATAGATGATCTAAGTTTCCACTTTGGGTCTTTATGAATAAAGCTGTCGTGAACACTACTATGCAGGTCTTTGTGTAAAAACTTGTTTTCGTTTCTCGTGGACTGGAATTGCCAAGTCACTTAGGTAACTCTTTTTTGGTGAAACATCAGACTGTTTTCACTACACATTTTTTTGTGCACACAAATAGTGCCAATCAATACCTCTGTGCTTGGAGGCCAGAGCCTTGGGTTAGACCTTCTTCAGAGGCTGAGTGCTTTTTGTTGTTCTTGTTTGTTTGTTTCATTTTGGGTCTTTCAAGTCAATTACCTGATCAAGGCAATCCCTTGCTGTTGATTAACTAACCCTAATCAAGACAAATCTCTCACAGGTTGTCCCTGAAGGCATGTCTAGATATCAAGGTGATAAATAACACTAACCAGCACAATAAGTCTTTTCAGAAGTGGAGTTCACTCCTCGCAGTTTTTACAGAAGGTTCCTGGAACTCTCCCACAGTGCCATTAAAGTTCAGCAGATGACTGGCAGTGTTAGCTTCATTTGGACTGTCTCTATTCTCTGAACTGCAAAATAAAGTGGTTTAGCTGCTAGTAAACAGTCTTTAAAGACTAGGGTGGCAGGCTGGGGAGCTGGCTCAGTGCCTTGAAAGCAACAGGACCAGAGTTCAGATTCAATCAGATCCCCAGATCCTATGTTTAAAAACAAAAAACCTGTAATTTTGGCCCTGGGAGGCAGAGTCTGGGAAACCCCAGAGCAAAGTAATAAGGTGGAAGAGGACTCCAGGATGATTCCAATGGCACTCTTGGCCTTCATAGATAGGCACATACACCCAAGGACCTTCTAGTTGGGAGGGGAGGGCAAGGTGGTTGAGCAACAAAAAGGAAGGCTCAGGGGTCATTCAGTAAACACTGCCAGTAAATGAGGGCAGGATGGGAGGGGGAGCATATGGGAGCCTAGAGGAAGAACACCTAACTCCAGGGGCAGGAGGAACAAGTGAGACCTGAAAATTGGACCAAACGAATCCACCAGCCAAGCTGAAGAAAGAGACAAAAGCTGTGTGCTGAGTGAGGCGTGATTGAACTGAAGTCTTTCAAATATTCCAGCGGATTCGCATGGCCGATCAGGTGTGTCTGCCGCCTGCTGTGCCAGACTTTTGGCCAAGAACCGAGAAAGAACACACACCAGATTTCATGCCCCACAGTTCAAAGCCAGTCAATGGGCCAGGAACCAAATAAAGGTCAGAGCTGCTGGGCTGAGGCACCACCTGACCCCAGTGGATGACAAAGCAAAATGGAACCAAACCAAAACCAAACCAACAGGCATCCATCCACAGCAGCGGGACCTGTGGTTGCCTCTGTGCTAGGCTTGCTGAATGCCAGTACATCATAACAGGCTAAAGCTAGTGCCTAGCGGTTCAGTGAGCGACCTAGGGTGGTCCACCTTCCTCTAGATCTCCAGTCTCATCTGAGCGGGTTGGGAAGATGGCTTGGTGGTTAAAGTCTTTGCTTCCCAAGCAAAACAACCTGTTTGGATTCCCAGATCCCATATAAAAAATGCCAGATGGGAGCAGCAGCCAGCCTGTCGTTCTAGACTTGGAAGGCAGAGTCTGGGAATCCCCGAACAAGCTGGCTAGCCAGACTAGCCCTAATGGTGTGCTCTGGGTTTAGTTAGAGACCCAGACTCACAATGGTAAGGTGGAATAGTGATCAAGGATGATTCCCCATGTCACCCTTGTGCCCACAGGTATATACGTACTCAAGTGCTTGTGTTTATACCCCACACACACATCTATCCACCCATATGCAAATACATGCACATGTACACACATTTGCATGCACCCCCACACACACATATATGAAAGAAAAAAAAAAGAAAAATAGCTGTGGATTGATGAGCATTTGCACATGGTGCCTGACACTGGACATGGTGATGGTCTGTACCCCTCAAGCAATGGGTTACTAAGCCTGCTCTGGGCATAAAGAGGCTGCAAGTCCCGCCCCCACAGCCCCAGATCTAGAGACATGTTCTCCTGATCACAAATTTGCCAGGTGGCCTCCGCCTGCAGGTCACTTGTGTGTGTTTGGTGCTGTGGAAGCAGGAGGAAGGTGACTAGAGACCAGTCCTGGTTGCAGACACAGAATCTTCAGGCTGTGGTTGGAATCAGATCTTTTGGTGACCCGGAAGCACCAGCCAAAGACTAGCTTGTCCAGCCCCTGCTGGTTTACCACTTAGCTGACTTTTCTTCGATGACAAGTTTGAGCACCTTCTACTCATGAGGTAGCACTGAGAACTGCTGTAGTCTGTTCTCATTTTCCACAACTTTCACCCATCATGTCTATCTAGTCTTTGCTCTCCCGATTGCCCACCTTAAACCTACTTCTTCCCCTCGATTGTAGGGAACGCTCAAGCCTGAGATCTCCATTTCTTGAAGACGGATGCCAAGGGCATCCCTTGCAGTCTCAGTTGCAGTGTACCTCCTATGCCAGCATATCTCTGTGCCTATGTCAGCATAGATGCCAGCCTGTGTGGTATAGTTGTAGGCTGACTCCTGTTGACCTTCCCGCAAGGATGGATCTTGTCCTGTCTCAACTGGGTTCAAGGGCAGAGGTGTTTTTTACATACTCCTTCCTGTTCTTTGGACACTGATTAGCATACATAAAGGATGGGCACAGAGCTTTATCATTGTGTTTGTATCACCCTGTTCCTGACTATCAGCAGTCTGTTCTTTTTCCACCCCGAATAGAACCATTAGGGCCTATTAACATATCTAAGGATTGGCAGGGCTGTATTGTTGGTGGTGGTCCCACCTGTTGTGGACTTTGCACCTGCAGTCTGTCACTATTGATGTCATCACTCTCCGCAGTATATAGACTTCACCCCCTGTTTCATGGTATATAAAGGATTAGGTACCAAAATAAACTTGACTTGGTTTTTCGGCTTTTCCAAGATCCCTCTTGACCCGGCCTGACTTAATTCTTGCTGATCTCACTCTAGTAACCATCAGGACTGCGAGGTAAGCAGTGCTGGTCACGGGACCCTGCACTCAATATGCCAACAGATTACAGAAGCCTGTATGATGCACTGGTATTCAGCAAGGCGAGAGGCTCAATATGAACCCCAATCTCAATGGCAAAGTTTTCTTCTGAGGCACTTTATAGTTCATTCCTCCCATGGACTCTCCCTCATTGCCTGCAGCCAAAAGAACAGCTAACAGCCAGTCTCCCCACTTGCCACTAAACCTCCAGAAAATTAATGTCTAATGAGAAATAGTGGCTCCAGGATAGACTGTTTGAATTCTGCAGCTTCTTTAACCATTCTCTAGCCATTCTAGTAACACACACACACACACACACACACACACACACGCACACACACATGCATGCACACACACACTCATGTACACAGCTCATGTACAAGATATTGTGTGAAGTATGATGTGCATTTGAGAGTTACTATTAGTAATTAAAATTAGAATAAATGAGTCTCAGATTCCAGCAGCCAGGCTGCCAAGGGGACTCAGGGTTACTTGGTAAGTAGCGGCTAACAAAACCAATACAGCTAGTGAATTTGCTGTTACTCCATCAATTCTGACATGGAGGAAATACACAAATGTGTCTCTTTCTCTCTGACAGACAGCTCACAATACATAGCTTCCAAAGACAATAGGTGCCTTTGTCCTGTCCTGCAGGACATCTAGAGACCCTGAGCCCTGGGGAATTCCCGGAGGGAAGGAGAGAAGAGGGCTTCTTCTGTCATGCATGGTCCAAGGCTTTCCTCGGGACAAACAAACCCTTTGCAGTTCCAGCTAGAATCATTCAGCTTCTCTGGGTATCCACTTGCTTCCAGAGGTGGTGGGAGAAGCCAGAGGCTCAGGAGTTTGGGAGCTGGGGCTGGTTGCCAGGCAACAGAGGCCCTGCCAGGACGGTTCTCACCAAATATGAAGGTTGGGACAGTTGGGGGTGTGGGAGATGAGATGGAGATGGTAGCAGTTGGGCTCTTGACCAGGTAGTGCTTAACGGGATCTAATATATTGGATTGCATAGATTATCTCGTGCAAAGATGCCTTTCCACAGATTGCCCAAGGTCACTGAGTGATCAGGTTGGACTTCAAGGTTGGTCTGTTTGTTCCCTAAAGACACAGGCTAAGCCTGCATAGGAGCTGAGGTCCAGCTCTTATAACCCCTTGTCCAGATCCTAACCATGACTAGGCTCAGCTTTTCTCTCTCCGTCCCTTCTTTGGAGCAAGCGCACACTTCTCCTCAAATGGGCACAAGACCCAGGCCCAACCAGAAGGTGGACTCATACTGTAACTATGGCCAGTATGTTTAGAGTGTTAATAAAATGACTCCCCCCCCAAAATAATTAAATGACATGGAGCAGAGGCCAAAGGGACAGGTGCAGAGCAAGGAATCTCTAGGCCCCCTCGGGTCTTAAGCACAGGTATGGCTGATCTAAACCAGGACAGCTTTCCCAAGTTTGCACTCCTCCGTGCCAGGCACATGGCACTTGTTAAGCCTTTGGGTACAAATCACAGGCTGGTACTAAGTTCATTTTTCTGAAGTGTTGATCTCACCGAATAAGTCAGGAGAACGTTGTGCAATCTCATTCTTTTTAGTTAACTCTTGTCCTTGTTGTTTTAATACAAAGTCTCGCTAATTTCAGTGCTTCGGGCTGGCCTCAAGCTTGCTGTGTAGCAAGGTGTCCTTGAACCCCTGACTGTCCTTCCTCCGCCTCCCATCGTGCCCTGCCTGCTGTGGCGCTCCAGTCAATGACTTGCATGCTGACGCACACCAGCTCAAAAGTCTCCTGCTTTTCTTTCAGTCTTCCTTAAGTTTCCTCCCCAAGAACTCCAGAGAGTTAACAGTGAGCGAGGGGGAAACGCTGGAGCTCTGGTTCCCTGGGCATTTGCTGGCACTGATTCTTTGGCATGATCAGGTGAGGGGGAGTGGCGTGGGAGTGGACGACTACAGGAGAGTGGGTTAATACTTAGTCTCCAGCCCACATCAATCCCTGGAGTGTGGGAGAGACAGTGAACTCTGGGTGGCCAATTTGGTGTCTGTTGAATTCAAATAGCATTAGCTGGGACTGGCCTTCGCCTTGAGAGCAGAAGGCCTGAGTTCCGATTCCAGGTCTCACATGGAAATGGCGGTGGCCTGTATTTCAGCCCTGGAAAGCAGAGCCCGGGAAACTCCACAGCCGAGCAAAGAGGAAGTAGTATAATCCAAGATGATTACCAAAGTCATTTTTGGGCCTCTACAGGCATGAATAATGCCTTCTAATACACACACACACACACACACACACACACACACACACGCACACACACACCTTCTAATATGAACATGCCTTCTAATACACACAGAAATACTGACACAGACACACACAAAATAAACAAATAAAATAGCATTAGCCGTTTATTTTTCCCAAATCCTTGGAGTTGAGTAAAGGAGGAGAATGAGTCTTTCGAGAAGCTTACAATTATTCAGAATCTTACATTTTCAGTAACTTACATTTGATAAAAATGACTTCGCCAAGCATCAGACAACTTTCTTCACTGAAAACCGAAGTCCTGAATAAGCATTTCCTGGAAGCTGATTAAAATTGGGCTGCTGCCTGCCACATGGGCAAGACCCTGACCTCCAAGATAGGAGACCTTCTAAATGGCACAGCCCACAGCTGGGCCCAGGTTTCCTGGAATCTGTAGTTTCAGCAGGTGAAGGGGCCGGGGAGCCATCACAGGTTCTTATGGTTCTTGGCACTTGAGATACCAAGTACTTAGTACTTGTGATAATACCAAGTGTTGCAGTTCACCTGCGTGGTTGCTGATAAACGACCATCAAAAGGCTTAAGGAAACAAGGGGTTTATTGTCTCTTAGATTATCTGGTTACAGTTCTCAGTCCAGCTTGACAGGAGAGCACACACCAACACCAAGGCCAAGGGAATTGGCCACACCATCTGTACGTAATGGCTGAGAGAGGGATGTTCCTTACTTGCCAGACCTGCATGTCTGGCCAAGTGTTCAGAAGGATGCCAACTCTCTCAACCAGCTGTCTGTATTTTATTCCAGGCCCTAGTCCCACCCACCATGGCCTGGACCTTCCCCATCAGCTAGACAATCTCCTTCAGGTCTGCTCTGGGTTTAACTCAACCACTAATTCTCTACAAATGTGCCCAGAGCTCAAACCCTCAACTGTCAAGTTGACACCCGTGCCCAGCTATGACACCAAGTCACAGGAAGAAAAGTTGCTGGGATGCTGAATTGAAATTTAAAAAGCACATCGCCTCTGTTTGTGGGAAGCATGCATGGCTCCCACCTGGAGGTCAGCGGACCATGTTTACCAGCTTCAGTTCTTCTTCACCTTCACATGGGTTCCAGGGATTAACCTCAGGTCATGGGTTTGGCAGCAAACACCTTCACCAGCTAAGCCATCTTGCTGGTCCTTAAAACATTAATAATAAATTTTGCATGGGCACACAAATCTTTGAAATAAATATTTTTGCGTGTGTGATGGGGGCACTATGGAAGCTCAAGGGTGACACTGGAAATCATCCTGGGTTACTATTTTACCTTATTGTTGTCTCTGGGGTTTCCCATATCTACCTGGTATTTTTATGTGGAATCTGAGGCTCTGAATCAGGCCCTTTTACTTGAGAGACAAAGGCTTTAACCCTGGAGCCATCTCCCAGCCCTGAGATAAATATTAATGAACTTTAGAGATCCCAGAAGACCATTTAGCAATAAGCACTCAACTCAAGGCGGCTGGCTAGTCAGGAAGCTGGTGGGGGGGGGACTGGAAAGAGGCAGTCCTGTAATGAGGATGTTCTGGCTGGATTTCATTACAGTTCGCTGGGTTTTCTGGATAGACAAGGAGCTCTAAGAGAAGGTCACAGTCTCTAATCTTCTAGAGGAACCCAACACAATCACGAGGTAGAGTTCATTATCTCTCTGGAGTTGCCAGGAATTGTGGGAATGAACACAGTGGTGCTGTACTCAGCTATTTGAGAGGCTGAGATAGGAGAATCACTTGAGCCCAAGGTCGGCCTGGGCTGGAAGGCCTCGTCATCCCAAGTGAAACAATCCACAGCCAAGTGCAGAGTTTGGCCCTTTCTGCAAGCTAACGGGTTAGTCTCCCACAGTTTCATGGATGCTGACAGAAGACAAGAAGCTTCTGGATCAGAGAGGCAGAGCTTGTTACTCAAAGTAAAAGCGGTAGCCAGAGTATTAGAATTTCTGCACAGGTTTCCCGAGCCTCGGTTCCCACAAGACAGTGCAGAGAGGACTGGGTGAGATGCCTTCTCGCGCAGGGTCACGCCACAGGAAAAGAATCCTTTGCTCCAGAAACCCAAGCCTTCGCCCTCGACAGCCAACACGCTTCCAGAGAAAGAGGCACTGCTGCTACCTTCCAAGGCTCTAAGCAAACCTTTTGCTTTCTTTTGAAAAAGACACACGAGAGACTGGTGGAGAACAATCGGTGAAAGTAAAGACCAGTGGGCCGACTGGTACACAGCACGCCGAGTGCCTCTTGTTTCTCTTGATTTCAAGGGGATAAGGGCAGGCGCACAGGCTCCTTAGTTCTGGTGCTGACAGCTGCTGGAGGATCTGTGCGGCGGATGGTCCCCTAGGATATCCTGCCTCATGGGGCCTCAGAACAGATCAGCCATTTGATGGTAAGTCCCTCAGACTTCTGCAACTTGAAGACGTCAGTATAGGTTGTTAGGCTCACAGACGTGTCATAGCTCCCTGTCTTGCTGTCAAAGTCACCCCAACCATCAACGACATAAAATTATTGGCCATAGCAAGTGAGTTTAATATTCTAGAATATGTATCAAAGTTATTTAACCTTTATTGTGCAGATAGAAATATAAAATGATAATTTTGTTCTATTTTAAATTATTTTATTTTTCTAGTTTTACAAGTATATTGAGTACTTATCTCTGCTTCCCTCTATCCCCCTCTCTCCGGTCCCCCTTCCTTCCCTTCATCAATCCATTCCACTCCCTCCCAACCCCCTGCCTGTCTGCTTCTATGGACCCCAAGGTTCCCTGTGGCTTGTGGGGGTTCAGGCATCTGTAGCATACCAAGTTGCCCCTCTTTGGGAAACCCCACTGATAGGGGACATTTCCCTTCACTCATCTCTCTTGAGTTCCTCCATAGTCTATGGGACATTTGCCAGTGTCAGTCATTATGCAGGTCTGATGAGGACAAGTCTCATTGCATGAGGTCCTAAAGATAATTAAAAAAAAAACTAAAATATTTAATAAAAAGAAAAACAATGAATTCTGCAAGATCTCAGAAGTCGATGTACAAAACGATCAGCTTCGTCACAATACAGCTGGCAGACAACAACTGGAAACGAAGCTAAGAAATAAAACATGTGGGCTGAGGAGATGACTCAGGGTTAAGTCTTGTCTTGCAAGCAAAATGACCTGAGTTCAGCTCTGCAGACTCTCGCCTCTTTGCACTCTCCTATAGAAATGCAAAAATTTCAGGTGGAAGTGGCAACAGCCTGCAATCCTGGCCCTGGAAGGCAGATCCTGGGAAACCTCAGATCAAAGCAATAAGGAGGCAGAAAAATCCAGAATGATTCCTGATGTCACCTGTGGACCTCCATAAGCACAGTCCTCTTGTGTCCTCTTGTACACCCATGCATGAAAAATAAATAAAATATGTCTCATTAATAACATGGATGAGCCCAACATACATGTGACTTTTAATTTCTCAATGACTACAGAAATTAAGAAAAGTAGGAGCCCAGAGATACAATCAGTGCTAGAGCAATCACAAGACCTTGAGTTCTAATCCCAGGACTGGGAAGAACAAACAAACAAACAAACAAACAAAAAAAAAAAAAAAAAAAAAAGGAGGAAGCTAGGAGGAGAAAAAGAAGTGAAAAAAAATGCTTTATATTTACAGATTGGATGGCTTAATATCAATAACATGTCCATTCACCTTGAGTTAATCTTCAAAATCAACACATTCTATCAATAGTTTTTTTTAAAAAAATTAACAGACTTTAAAATTTATATTAAAATCAAAGTACTTGAAACAACCTTGAAACCAAAGACATAGTACGAAAAGAAAGAAGCACATACATATGAAAATTCCATAATAAATTCCATAATTTCATAGTTACTTTGTATACTACGTAAAAAGAAAGTCAGAGGACTAAATCATATGATTTCCAGTTGATATTGAGTGTTATACAACAGTAATCAGTGGGATAAAGAGTCCTAAAGAAATACACAGTGTAGCCAGTTGTTTTCTGAGAAGAAGAAAAGGGAAAACAATTCAAGGAATAAAACCACCTCTTCAACAACTGCTACTCTCATGGTCAGAAATACTTAGGGGGAGGGGTAATCCTTGATTTCTTGAATCATATCCTACACAGAAATTGATTGGAAACAAAATGTGATACACTAAGACTGTTCAATGGGCCGCTGCCAGAAGAATGATGCATTTCATGATTGGATGAATATCCAGGTAATTTCAATTTCCAAGGGAATTATAACACATGAACAAAATAATCCTGAAAGGTTACACACTATGCAACACTTTGTAATAACTTTTTTTCTAATGACAAACAGCAGAAAATAGCTGTTGCCAGGAATTAAGGATGAAGCTGGGAGGATATACAGGAGGGAGATGGGTGTGGTTATCAAAGGCAACACAGGGTTCTTGTTGCTTAATATGCTGACCATGGCAGTGGGTATACCAGCCTTTGTCAGTGTTACACACACACACACACACACACACACACACACACACCCCAGCGGCCCAAACCAGAAATATCTGAGATGAATGAATTGTATCATCATTGATAGCTAGTTGTAATGCTGTATTGTAGCTTTATGAAAATGTTACCATGGCGACCCCGTCCTAAGGTTTTGGGAACCTCAAAGAGGTGGCAGTGAGAATGTAAGAACCTAAAGAATGGGAGGTTCACCTTTGGACAAGACTATTCCACTCAAGGGAGGACGGCTGCATCTAGGAACTCGCTGCAGTGAGACTTGTCCTTACCACACCTGCATAATGACCGACATACCAACATGCCCCGTAGAATATCGAGGAACTCAAGAGAGATAAGAATACATAGTGGAAACCCTGGGGACTGAAGGTAGATGAGTGAAGGGAGATGCCCCTGTCAGTGGGGTGGCCCAAGGAGAGGCAACCTGCTGTGCCACAGAGGTCTGAACCCCCCAGGGGCAACTCTGGGATTCATAGAAGCAGACAGGCAGGAGGGTGAGATAGATGGAGGGATGGGAGGGAGAGACAATGGAGGGAAGCAAGGATAAGTACTCATATGCTTGTAAAAGTAGAATTTTTTTTTTTTTTAAAAGAGTAGACAGGCTAGAGGGAACCCTGGGGATATATGAGGGGGAGGGTGGGAGAGAGTAGGATGGATTGAAGAAGGGAGGGGAAGGGGGATAGATGAGAGGGTGGATGGAGGGAAGTGGGGATGATTACTCAATATACTTGTAAAGCAAGAAAAATAATAAACTGATAAAAATATTAAATTGAGAAAAACTTAGAATCCACAAATGGTTTCTCTGTGTTATTTATTAGACAACTATATGAATCTATAATTATCTCTGAAAAAATTTTAATTACAAAGTCAATTTAGGAGGCAACAAACTGCTCAGACCCAATGGGTAAAGGCAGCTGTGCGCACCCTGGCTACCTGATTCCCCAGAGCTCCGCTTCAGAAACGTCGTTCTCTGCTTACCATACCATATGTTGTCACATATGTGTGCCTACATATTCTCTCTGCCTTTCTCTCTGTTCTCTCTGTCTCCCTCTGTTGAAAAAATAAATAAAGTTCTTTTTTTCTTTTGTGTGTGTGTGTGTTTGCATGTGGGTGGGTGTATATACAGCAATGCACTTGAGTGTGTGTATCTCTGAGGAATCCCAGGCTCCGTCTGCCAGTCTTAAAATTATAGGTGGGCTGCCACACCTGTGCAACAAAGCAAAGACTTTAATCACTGATCCATCTCCCCAGTCCAGACAAAATCTTTCTGAGTTGGGTGCTTTGCAGCTAGGACTTTGAGATGGGCATAAATCTAAATATAGAGATTCATATTTCCCAGAAGACAGTAAGACCAACAGATTTATGACTTCAGGCTAGGCAAAGATTTCTTAGGACAAAAAAAGTCTTAAGCATAGCATAAACTTTTGACAATTTATACTTTATCAAGCTAGGCATTACGATCTATGCCTGTGATTCCAGCATTTTGGGGATTGGGGCAGGAGAATCATGAGTGCAATGGTCATTGGGGCTACATAGTGAGGCAATGTCTCAAAAAGGGAAAACAGAAAGTAATGATCATCTCTCCCAACCATCCTGAGGAAAATGAACCAAATGGCTTTACCAGGATGCAAGGGACAGGCATGGGTGGCCACCGTGGTCCTGGGCTGGAGCAGCTAGCTACCAAGCACCACTCTCTGCGAGGCACCGTGATACTTTGGTAACAGCAGCTCTGACGACAACATCAGAAGTCCTGAAAGACACCGTATTCTCCACGGCATTCCTGAGTGGCGGGAGTCATAGTCCTTGCTTAAGACAAGAAATCAGTCAAGGCAGGGTTGTGGAGATGACTTGGGTCAAAACCTTTGCCTCACAAGCAAAAAAGACTAACTTCTGATCCCCAGATCCTGAATAAAAATGCCTGGCAGATATAGCAGTGACTTACAATTCTGACCCTGGAAGGCAGAGCCTGGGAAATCCCAGAGCAAAGCAATAAGGAGATAGAGCAATCCAAAATAATTCCTGATGTCACCCCGGGCCTCCATAGACACACACACTCAAGTTTCTGTTGCCCTCTTAAGCGCAAGCCACAGGAGGCTTGTGGAAAAAAGAAAGCATTTTATCTAGAAGGAGAGCCAGTCGGATAGAGCTATGCTTATATTTCCCTCTTGGCTAAGATTAAAAACAGGAAGTCAATTAGGGAAAGGCCACTTTGGCTTGTGATTTGTTCCAGCAGGTTCCTTCTTAGCCTGCACTGTCCCATCAGCCTTTGGTGTTTCGATGAAGCTGTCGCTGCTCCGAGTTGAGTCTCAGGATTCCTTTGAGGAAACCACCACCTTGTGGCAAGGAGCGTTACTTGCAGGAGAAAGACAACAGAGGAAAGCATTGCAGTACCACACAAAGTGAGAAATTTTTGCATTATAATGAAGCAAAAGAAATTTAAAAAGAACAACCCTTAGGATAGATCTAATTTAAAACATGTCCTTGAAGAGAAGACATCTGGGTTTGGGACAATATATTGCTGACGCATATCATCAAGCAGGAAAAGACAATGGCTCATTAAATAACTTGCACAGTGGTGTGTGGAATCGATGTATATACCAAGCAGTGTGCTTTTGAAAGGGAAGCGATGCTTCTAGAAACTACATGCCATCACAGGAGTACAGGCGTGCGTCCCGGGTCCCTTGGGCCATGTAAACCCCCTAGTTTTGTTTCTGAGCTTCGGTTTGGGAAAGACAATGGATGTGTTTGTAACAGAGGCCATGTGTGAGCAACAGTGTCCCAGAAAGAAAATGTCTTTGCCGTGTAGTGTACAGCAGGAGTGGCACCTGGTTAAATGTTTTCATGAAAACAAGTCTGAAGGCTGATTCTAACAATCAAGAGCTTGGATAGTTTTTCTTTTTCTTTTTCTCTTTCTTTCTTTCTTCTTTCTTTCTTTCTTTCTTTCTTTCTTTCTTTCTTTCTTTCTTCTTATTTTCTTTCTTTCTTTCTTTCTTCTTCTTTCTTCTTTCTTTCTCACTTTCTTTCTCTTTTCTTTTCTTTTTTTTTCTTTCTTTCTTTTCTTCTTTTTCTTTCTTCTTTCTTTTTCTTTCTTTCTTTCCTTCTCTCTCTCTCTCTTTCTTCTCTTTTTCCTCTCTCTTTCTCTTTCTTTTTTTTCTTTTTGCAAGTGTGTGTGTGTGTGTGTCCGTGTGTGTGTGGGGGGTACCTGTGGAGGCTCCAAGGGTGACTTTGGGAATCATCCTGCATTGCTTCTGTCTCCTTTTAACTTTGCTCTGGGATTTCCCAGGCTCTGCCTTCCAGGGTGGGAAGTGCAGATTCACACTGTTTCTGCCAGGTGTTTTGATGTTGTAGGATCTGGATCTGAATGCATGTCTTTCTGCTTTTGAGGCAGAGGTTTAAACCCTGAGCCATCTCTCCAGTCCTCTTACTCTTTTTTAAATTTTTATTATTTATTATTTATTCAATTGTGCATGTATGCGTGTGCGCGCGTGTGTATGTGTGTGTATGTATGTGTGTGTGTGTAGAACCACGGACGAATTCGGGACTGCCTCACCCTTCCTGTTACTCTTACTCTGCCCCAGAATTCACAGGCTTCCGCCCTACAGGACGCAGAACGCAGGCCTCCCCCGCTTCCGCCCGGCATCTATATGTGGGGTTTAGGGTCCGAACTCAGGACCTTCTGCCTGCAAGGCAGAGGCTAACCCTGAACCACCTCTCCAGCCCCTTCTTCTCTATATTTCTAAGACTTGACATTCCTCAAAGATCTGCCCTCTCTTATAATGTACATGGTGGTGGTACCTATAGTATGTGACTTCCTCATACAAAAGAGCTTTTTGGGGTACATTTTGATTTTCCTGAAAGTCTAGAGTGTAGTTTAGAAAAAAGGATGTGCGTAGGGACCTTAGAGAAAGGTGCGGAGACACCTCCAACTATAATGTCTAATGGCTAAATGGGAGAGTCACTAAACACTGGAAGAACAACCACAAGGAACAAATGAAGAACAGTTACAGGGAAGGTGTGCTCATTGTCTATCAGGAGTAGAATGTAAAAACAAAGAAATGGAATGGAATGTGTAAGGAATTAAATAGTCCACAGAACTTCTCCAAGAAAGTTCAAGAACAGAGTTGGCAAGGTAGTTCTGTTGGTAAAACCATTGTCTTGCAAGCATGAGAACATGAGTTATATTTCCAGAACCCACATTTAAGAGAAAGGAAGGAAGGAAGGAAGGAAGGAAGGAAGGAAGGAAGGATGAAGGATGAATGAGGAAGGAGGATGGAAGAGCAAGGGAAATAGAAGAAGAAAGAAAAAAAAGACAGAAGCAAGAAAAACAAAACTAAGAAGAAAAAAGACGATAAAAGAAAAACTAACAAGAGAGGAAAGAACACCTGTCACCCAAGCAAACCAAAGACCCCCCCTAAAAGACCTAAGAAAAGAAAGATAAGGACAGACAGCTGGTTGTTCCCCTAGCTTTAACCCAACTCGACCAGTTGGTTAGTTCAAGGCCACTGAGAGACCTAACTAGATATAAACAAAGGTGGACAGTGTCTGAGGAACGACTCCTTGAGGGTACCCTCTGACTTCTGCAATTACTCACACTCATGAGGGTACCCTCTGACTTCTGCAATTACTCACACTCATGAGGGTACCCTCTGACTTCTGCAATTACTCACACTCAGGCACACCCACACGTGCATGTCCTACACCCACATGAGCATTCTTGCACACAAAATACATTTACAGTATTTTGAGTAATTTTTGTGAAAGTTGTGAGGTCAGTGATGTGGGTTCACTTTGTTTTCCAAGTGGCCATCTAACTGTTCTTGCACCATGTTTTTAAGAGACTATCTTCTTTTGTTTCTGAGACAAAGATAGTTAATGAAATTTATATATAAATCCATTTCTCTGCTTTCTGTTCCACTAACCTATGTATCTTCTTTTACAATATGATATCCTGACTGTTCCAGGTTTGTGGAAAATCTTGAAGTTGGCTATTATCAGTTTGATGTCTTTTGTTCCTTCATCAGCATTATGTTTGCTAATCTGAGTCTCTTAGCCATTCATAGAAAGTGCAAAATCAACTTGTTAATGTCCACAAAATAACCTGCTTGCTGGAATTTTGACTGAAATTGTGTTCACTCCACAGATCATGTTTGAAAAAAAATCTGATTTAACAATATTGAGTCTTCTTATCAATGAACATGGGCTACCTCTCTGTTTATTTAAGTCTTCTAGATTTCTTTCATTTGTTGTTACTGATTCTGCTTTAACTTTAATCTGTGTGATTTCCACTCTTTTTAGCTTGTTAAGTTATATTTTATGCTCTGGAGTGTGCTGCTGTGTTGTTGACTGTTCCATATGAATCCTAGAAGCATATGCTGCATTTGATGAGGTGTTGTAGAAATGTATCAGGTTGATGTTAGGGAGACGGCTCAGGGGTTCAAGTCTTTGCCTCACAAGCAAAAGAACCTGAGTTTGGATCCTAGATTTCTAGAAGGCAGAGCCTGGGAAACCCTCAGGGAAACAAAGCAACAAGGAAGTAGAGCAATTCAGAAGATTCTTGAAGTCACCCTTGGGCCTCCACAGGCACACAGTTCTCTCTCTCTCTCTCTCTCTCTCTCTCTCTCTCTCTCTCTCTCTCTCATCCCGCTCCCTCTCCATCTCTCTCTCTACTTCTCTCGTCCACCCGTCTCTCCTCTCTCATCTCTCTTCTCGTCAGTCGTCAGTTTGATTGATGTTCAGTTCAACTTTCAACCATATTCTTCTTGTCTTCCGTCTACTGGATCTATCAATTACTTTAAAAGTGATACTGAAATTTGTTTTTCCTGATACTTTTTGCTTTACCTGTTTTATGCTGTTTTAAATGTTATGCCTTCCTACAGAATTGATCTCTTTAATTTGTGAAATGCTATTCTATTTATGCCTTGCTTTGGTCTGCTTTGCCTGGATTGAAAAAGGTTTCTTTACTTTTCTGTGATTAGTATCAGCATAGTAGCTTTCTTTATCCTGTTATCTTTAATCTATGTCTTTATATTTAAATTGGGTTTCTGATAAACAACACACGATTGGGTGTCTTTAAAATTCACTGTTCCTTAACGATGTAAACCAGACTAATTGTTTATTGATATGCTTGGATTACTATCTATATATTTGTAACTTTCTTGTACTTGTTTCACTGGACTTTTACACTTAACTTTGAATTATAATTAAGTATTTGGGGACTTAAAGGGCGACTATCCCTGCTCCTGCGTGGCGTGCATCTGCAAGTAGGTGATGGAAGAAAAGCTGCACTCGGGCCAGTGGGAAGGATGGTGGATTCGGGGTGCATGGACGGGTAGGATCCTTCCCGCAGTGCCTCGGACCATCCCCTCCCGGGCCCTGACCTCCAGCCTGAGAGCGTTTCTGGGCCAACCTTCCAGCAAGCGGCGAGACCCCGGGAGAGATTTTCGCCACCCCTGAGTGGGCGTGGCTTATGTGCTCTCAGACTTCCGGGCACAGCTGGGCTGGCTGCTGGGTTGCCAAGGCGACAGTAGCTGGGTCGCAAAGAAGTTGGTTGTGGACTCTGGGACGTGGACGATTCACTGTCTAAGAGACCGTTGGCGGAGGCTGTTTCCCGGTGGTATCTGGGGACAACAGGACCTCTTGTCTTTCTGTCCGCATCCCTCAGCAAGCCCTGAAGTGGCAAGGTGCTCAGAGAAGAAGGGCAGAGAGAGAGAGAAGGAAAGAAAAAGAGAGAATAGAATAAGGGAAGGAAGGAAGGAGGAAGGAAGGAAGGAAGGAAGGAAGGAAGGAAGGAAGGAAGGAAGGAAGGAAGGAAGGAAGGAAGGAAGGAAGGAAGGAAGGAAGGAAGAGGTTGGGAGGAAAAGGAGGAAGGAGGAGAAGCGGGGTGAGGGTGGAGAGAAGAGAGGAGAGGAGGGGAGGAGGGGAGGAGAGTATTAGGTTACTGCTTCATTTTGCACCAGTACAGTGGCCTTGTGGTTTATGGTCTCGTGGACGCACCTCACAAGAGGCTCTTGTCTTAACGAGGCTCCCGCGCTGCCGATTCGCACTGGGGTTGTGGGAAGCAGTCGTGCCAAACGCTGAATCCTAACCCGCTAACCCTCGATCCCTAGCCCACCCCCACTCCGTGAACGCAGTTTGGTTTCTTGGCAGAGCCATGGGCAGCAAGAAGAAGGAACTTGCCCTGCAGGTGAGCCTCCAGGGGGCGCTGGCCCCCAGCACTCGGTGGCGGGCCGGGGCGGGCCGGGCGGAAGGGGGGTGCCTAGACGCACGCAGGTTTCCTGGCCAACGCGCAGCACCTCCCCGAGTGCTAGAACCTTCTGCGTTAAAGATCAATAATCTGGAAAACCTACTAACCAGACCATTGCATTTAGATATATTCAGACCAAATTGGGCAGAAATTCTCATAGCGCGTATGCAAGCGTAAGACTCCAACATTCATGGAAACAAAAGCAGGAACCCGAGAAAAGACGGAGCAGCAGAACTGCCGTGACCAATTCCCCATTTTTTTTTTTTTTTTTTGGTTAACTCACAGTCATCACACAGGAACTGTGCTGTAGATTCTTTGGGATGTGCGCATGCGGCTGTATATTCCGGTCCCTGCCCTGTTCTGCGCGTTATTCCCTTAGAACACTTAGTACTGAGTGATGCGCATTCGTTGTGCCGAGTGCTTTGCTTCCTGTGCGCCTAGGACAAGTGATTCTCGATGCCAGCGTCGTGCTGTCCGAGTGTCTGTCTCTTTATGTCACCCACGATGAGCACAACTCACACTTCTTCTTAGCCTCCTCAGTGCTGGGGTGTCAAGGCCATGTGGTTCCCCCCCATGCCTTCTCCTTGATCCTGGATCACAAACAGTGCGAGATTCACAAGTTGTGATAAAAACGGGGTGGAAGGGGCCCTAGAATTGGGAGACAGGACTTTGTCTTGAAGAAATTACCTGGATGACCTGCCCTATGGGTACATTTTAAAGCAAACTGTGTATTTTATCAGTCAACTGTGAGCCCAGTTCCTTTCAGGCAACTCTGTGGCTTTAAATGCAACACGCAATGTCTTGGGCCTACACTCTCCCACCCGTAGAATGAGCATGCAGGAACAGTGCCAAAGACTTGTTCACCATTCATATTCTAAGACTCCAGAGTTGGGGATCTTGTCTCTGTGGTTTATACTGATCACCCCGCCCTTCCATCATTGCTGTACAAGCCTCTATCTCGGCTCCTGAGCCTGGTATTCTGTTTGGAAACAGGGCGGCTAATCCACAAACTGGAGAGTTGTTGACTGAGACTCTTTGGGCTCTTCCAGGTCAGCCTGCATGCTGTACGTCTCGGATTGCTGACCCACATGCTCAACAGTTCATGTGCGTGTGCCCTGTATCCACTGGGGGATGCTAACACGGTAGCAGCACTATTAATGTCATTCCACAGAATTCTGCACATGATGTGGTACTCAAAGCTTCCAGAGTTTGAATGCAGGTTGCCAGGTTGGCAAGCAGGTGCCTTACTCCCTGAGCTATCTCACCTGCCCAATGAACTCAACTACTTCTAACACTGAGTGAAAACACCGATTACAAAGGGAAACTAGAGTATGGTACTGTTCGTGAACCTGGACAGTTCAATAACATGAAGCAATTTTAGATGATGCTGTTTCTGGACAAATAGCATGTAGCATTTGTTTAAGTGTTTGAGACCAGAACATATCATTTTTAGATTAATGCTGCCCCTGGGAAAGCGAGTAAGAAGAAAGTGCAAAAGAAGACTGAGGAACCATAATGCAAAGTACCAGCAACCCAGCAATGCTCACCCAGAATCAGGCCATCTCTCCCCATCCTAAGATTTAGGGAACCTCTCAAAAGAGGGGTGGTGAGATTGTAAGAACCTAAAGATGGGAAGATAAGGCATTCCATTCAAGGCAGGACTGCTGCAGCCAGGAACTCACTGCAGTCTGACTTGTCCTTACCAGACCTGCATAATGACTGACATACCAACATGTCCCCATAGACTATCAAGGAACTCAAGAGAGATAAGACCATACAGTGGAAACCTTGGGGACTAGAGCTGGATGAGTGAAGGGAAATGATGGAGTAGCTGAAGAAAGGCAACTTGTGGCATACCAAGTGGGGGGCCTGAACCCCCAGGAGAGTAGACAAGTCAGAGGGAACCCTGGGGTCCACAGAAGCAGATAGGAAGGAGGGAGTGGGATGGATTGATGAAGAGAAGGAAGGAAGATGGGGGGGGATGGAGGGAAGCAGGGATAAGTACCCGATATGCTTGTAAAACCAGAAAAATAAAATAAAAAAATAAAAAGACTGAGGAGAGAGGCAACTTGAGCTGTACCTGTTAATATAGCAGAGAGAGAAATCTAGAGGCAGCACATTAAGTGACTTTGCTACCCGCACCCTCAGTAACACCGCCTTTGACCCTCTTTGGCTCTAGGTCAACATCAGCACCCAGGAGCTTTGGGAAGAAATGCTCTGTTCCAAAGGACTAACTGGTAATTTAAAAGAAAATCCCTTTGTGTGTCCATTCTTACCAAACTTTTTCACTGATGGGTCAAACCATGACAAGGGCTCTGGCGAGTGCCACTTTCCTATGACCTTGAGCCTCGAGCCTCAAGCCAGGGAGTGCTTAAACCAGGCACTGTGGCTCATATCTGTAAGCCTGGGTACTGCATACCAGGTGCAGTGGCACAGGTCTGCAAGCCCAGCACTTTACAAGTGGAGGCAGGAGGATCGGAAGTTCAAAGTTCATAGTGCATTTGGGGCCGACTTGTGCTACATGAGACCCTGTCTCTAAAAAGTGGTGGTGGGGGGAGGGTTGGTGAGATAGCTCAGTGGTTAAAGGCGTCTGCCTTAAACCTGGCAACCTCAGTTCAGTCTCCAGAGCCCACAAAGTAGGAAAAAACGGGCTTCTGAGCGGTCCTCTGACCTCCGCATGCACAGCATGCTCTCTCGCTCTCTCTTTCTCTTATAAAAATTTTAATTTTTTTCCAAGTAGGGATAGAGAGGTGGTGGCTCAGTGGGTAAAGGTACTTGCTGCCAAGCCCGGTGATCTGATTTCCTGAGTTCCATCCTCAGAGCCCACGTGGGAGGAGAGAACCAGCTTCCTTCCACAAGGCTGTCCAATGACCGCCACTTGTGCCCTGTGGCATGTGTATATATACACACACACACACACAAACACGATGATAAATAATCATAGAAAAGATAGAAATGAAAGCAACAGGCCATTTTTTGTGTCTCCGTCACAGTGGGCCTCCCTCATCTATTGTTTCATTATCCTCTAGTTACCAAAATATTCCCAAAATAAACGGTTCGTAAGTGTTAGCATATACACCGTTCTGCATGATGCTAACATTTCACGCCGTCCTGCTGAGGCCTTGACTTGTCTTTCGTCCAGTATGTCCACGGGTATGCCCCTGTCCCTCCCTGTCCCTCGCTGTGCTGGGAGCCGGATGGACTGCCTCAATGTTGGCGAGCTTGTATGAAGTGGGGGAGCACTCGCGTCAGTATCCCCTGGCATTCCAGAACATACCCGATGAGGATGAGGGGAGGCATTACGTTTAGCTTGGAGATCAGTAAATCGAGTTCAGTAAATGAGCTGAGAGGCTCCGCTTAGGATGGTGTCACAGGGGATTTTCACGTTGGGGCAGGTTGGCTTCCAAGCGCTTCATCTGACTTGGCTAGCTCCGCCTCCCGCAGGGGTGGCTGGCGGGACATGGTTTCTTGTTCTTCCCCACGAGGCTCTTTGCGCCACGGCCACCGGCTTCCTCTAGAGCAGGGCTCTGAGGCAGAGATTCCAGAAAGGGACTCGGCCTTGTGAACCTTATGCTTTGTTCTGCTCCCTAGAAACTCATCACTGGTCCGGTCCACTCTCAAGGCCTAGGGTTTATGCTATTCTTCCTGCCCTCTGGGTACCTCTGCACTCCGTCCCCCCCTGCTCGGCTCTTTCCCCTGCAAGCATGGCTGCTTGCTCTGTTCCTGTCCATCTGTCCACCTACCCCCCACTTAATGACTCTTCAGCCTTCAGTATAGATCATTCTAGTTCATCATCACTGTCTGCTGAGCTGTGTCTTGAACTCAGACATTTTGCCTGAATGTGTCACAAGTTCCCCCACTTTGTTCATGCTGTTTCACCTGGGATATCACAGTCCTCTGGAAAGTTCGCCTCCTTGTGTGAAATATTTCCTGATGACGATTTCTTCCTCTTGGGAACCTCTAGGACTCCACAAAGCTCCCCAGCATACTTCCAGCTCATCCCTCACAATTCTGCCCCAGATTCTAACACAATAGCATTAGCTTTTCCAGTTGGCCTCTGTAGAACTGCCCAAGCCAAGGGATACTAAGTAAGTGCTGGTCAAATTCATCCAATTCAGTGGACCTGAGTACTGGCATACCCTCCTAGTTGACGTTGATGGGCTAAAGTTTCATCGTCTTGCTGGGCAGCTAGGCCATAGCTTTGAGCTGCAAAAGCCATTACTTCTTGAACAGCTGTGAAGGAACTGCAACCCATGATATTTTGGAGATTCTACTGTGTGCCAGCTACTCTACTGATCACTTATGTGGCCATGGCTAATGTTTCTAGAACAGGGGCAGTGCCAAGCCTGCTCTAGGTACTTCTTGAGTAGCAGATACCTTCTTTCTCATCAGAAAGGCTAGAGAACACAGATAGACACACACACACACACACACACACACACAAGGAAAAATGGAAGAAGAAGAACGAGGAGGAGGAGTGGAAGAGGAGGAAAGGAGGAAGAAGGGAGAAAGAGGAGGATGGGAGGAAGAGGTAAAAGGAGAAGAGGAGGAGGAAAAGAAGAAAAGAGGAGGAGGATGATGAAGAGGCAGAGGAGGAGGAATAGGAGAGGAGGAGAGAGGAGGAAGAAGAGGGAAAAGGAGAAGAGGAGGAACAGAAAGGAAAAAGAGGAAGAGGAGGAGGAAGGAGGGAAGGGAAAGAGTGGGAGGCTCTTCCATCTTTCTAGAGCCAGCAGAAACTTACTTGAGTCAACTGCCATTGGAAGCCTCTCTCGCCTTCTGTTGGTTCCTTTCCCTCCGCCCTGAAGTTTACACTCTTGCACATACCTTCCAAGTGTCTTCTGATTTGCTTTTGTCTTTCAGAGTCGAGCTCTTCATACTCTTCCTCTCAGCTGTCCCCATCCCTGACTCCCCACTCCGTCTATGACCATGTGAAGCACACTTTTGTGTGAGCCAAGGGAGTCCTAGGACGAGAAACGGGTCGAAATGGCAGAGGGAGGTGCCAAGGCAGGAGATATTTAAGACTAACTGGTCCCAATCTTCTCCCTCTGGTGCAGGGACTCACTCCTCGGTGGAGCTGTATGCAGGGACCCCTGTCTTCAGAGACTTTTTCCTGACTTGATCCAAATGTTTTCAGCCGCCAACCATATGCCTGCAGTGTGTAAAACCTACACATGTGTTACTCATAAAAGTCTTGTCCTGGGCCTAGATGTGAGGAGACCCGAGCACCTCTCCCCTCCTTCTAGTGTCTGGCTGCCTTGCTCATCTCTTGTTCTACTTTTTCTGGTTGGATCTGGAAACCCAGCCTGTCCCAGATCGATCCAACTTGGGTCATTCTGCAAAATTATTCTCCTCAGCTGAACCAACCAACCAACACTCCTGAATTGGCCTTTTCTAGAAGCAGTTTTGAAAGCACAAGCTATGATGTCAGGTAGACCTGGTTCTGCTGGGAAGTTTGAATGTATCTTCTCCAAAATTTAAATACAGAAGCTTAAAGGTATTAAGAAATATTCAGATATTGAGCTCCATTCTGCACCAGGTGTAACCCCTCAAGGTTACAAAATCATCTTTAGGAAACAATTTTCCGCCATACCTTTTCTTTTTGAAGCAGGGTCTCATGTAGCTTAGGCTAGCCTCACATTCCACATGTAGCCAAGGATGACCTCAAAATTCTAGTCATCTTGCCTGTATCTCCTGAGTACTGTGCTTGTAGCGCCACCACACTAAGCAACTTCATTATACGTTGAATTTAGAAGTTGGAATTTATTAGAATGAGAGATCCCTGGGAGCTTGTGAGAGCTCAGTGGGTAAGGTGTTTTGTTCATAAATCTGGTGACCTGTGTCAATCCCCAGAAATCCCACATGTTGAAAGTTGTGCTCTGATGTCCCCCCATGTGCCATGCATGCATAGACCTACCTTATTCTCCACCTCTCTCCTCCTACCTCTCACATTAAATATCTTTCTGAAAATTACAAAAAGAACAAGGGCTCCTCCACACTCACTCATCTGTTGGCTGATCACGTCCCCTGCAAGCATGTCCATTTGACAGAGTCGGCAGATTCGGCCCCTGACAGCCTGTGGGTGGGATCAGCTGCCGATGCTTCCTGCTTCTTGGTCCCCACAGTTGTGGATGTGTATCAGGGCTGGTGCGGCCCCTGCAGAGCCGTGGTGAGCCTCTTCCAGAAGATGAGGATAGAGGTTGGCCTGGACCTTCTGCATTTTGCTCTGGTAAGATTCCCTCCCAGCAAAGACTCCCACAGCACTGTAAACAGATTAAAACTGGGAACCAGAAGGAACCTGAAGTGGGAGCTGCCCACGGCAGATCACTGAAAGGTGCTGTTGGAATTTGCCTGCACTGTTGCCCATAAATCAATGACCAAACGACTTAAGGGGGCAACAAGGGATTCTATTGTGTTACGATTGTCTGGCCACATCTCTTAGTATAGCCCAGCCGAAAAGCTCATAATAGCATCAGGAGCCAAGAAAACTGGCCACACCATGTCTTTTGCTGAGAGAGGGATCATTTTCAACTTGCCGTGTTAGTATGAGTGAACAGAAGATCCACCTCCCTGAATCACTACTTTCCATCTTATTTACCTGCCCAGGGTTAGATAATTCTACCCACCATGAGCTGAGTCCCCCTTCAATTAGACAATCTCCTGTAGACTCGCTGCAGGGGGGAGGTGGGAGCTCAGTCAACTATTAATTCTTCACGACTGTGCCCAAAGTTCAAACTTTCATTATTAAGTTGATACCTGTAGCTAATTATTACAGGGGCCATTATGAATTTTATTTATTTTTATTTCAAACAGAGGGAGGCAGAGGGAAACAGAGGGAAAAAGAATAGAGCAGGCACAATTCACAACATATGCGCAGAGGGCATAAGACAACTTTCAGAAGTTGGTTCTGTCTCCTTGGAAGTTGAACGCTTCATATGGGCTCCTGGGATGTAGAAGCCATCTCAGTGACCCAATCGTGGATTTTTGCTGCTACTGTCAATGTTAAACCTTATATATTTTTATTTTTTTGAGTGTGTGCGCATGCGCACGTATATACAAAGAGGGCACTGGAGTGTGCACGTCTGTGGAGGCCCAAGGGTGACATCAGGAATTATCCTGATTACCTACTTACTGCTTTGCTCTGGGGTTTCCAGGCTCTGCCTTCCAGGGCCAGATTTGCAGGCTGCCGTTGCTGCCATAGCCATATCCATCTGCACTCTTCTGTGACATCTGGGGATCTGAATTCAGGTCCTTTTGCTTGCAAGGCAAAGGCTTTAACCATGAGCCATCTCCGGAGCCCCTAGGCCTTATAGTTTCTCTGGGTATAAAAGGCTCCGACCTCACCAGCTCCTTCAGCTCACACTGTACGAATGGAAGGAACGCCTGTCACTCAAACGCCCACACGTGTGCTCCTTCCTGACTCAGGAGCACCGCTGACTGAGCTCTGGCTCTCAGGGCAGCGTTTCAAGATTTCCTTCCTTTGTTTCCTAAAGGGGAGCTTTGAGCAAACATTGTCTTGGATTAACATACAGAAAGGGGAAAAGTTTTAGGAAAGTGTGCAAGAGACCCTGTTCGCACACTGCATGGTTATGAAGTTCGCTTGGAAGTCAGTTTTGATGCTTCTGTGGAGAGCATGTTGCAGAAGCCCTTGGCTGGAGGGTCTGTTTCATTTGAGTGAGGTGGGCTAATCGGATAGCGAGGATCCTTTAGGTCACTGCCAGTCCCAGCCACAGAAGCACGTGAGATGATGCAGTTCCTGGGTGGGAGCTGGAGAGACGCCCCTCGTCCTCACTAGACTGCAGAGCAGCCCACTGCCCACAACCGTCAGCGCGTGTCGACAGGCAGCTGACTAGCAGAAGGGGAGCAGCAGTGCGCTGGGCTTCGGCTGAGGAGTCGGGTCGCGGGGGCGTGGAGTTGTCGAGACTCTATACCAGCTGCACCCAGAGCGCCTGCTGACAACCTGTTTCCTTTAGGCAGAGGCAGATTGTCTGGATGTCCTTGAAAAATATCGAGGGAAGTGTGAGCCAACCTTCCTGTTTTATGCAGTAAGTAATTCTCCCCCCCTGCCCCCCAGAAATGGAACTGTTGCAGATCACGCATGCGATCTATGCATCTTCTCTCAAGTCCACCTTAGGGCCTCAGCGGTGGTGGTTCTCTGGCACATGCCCTAGATTGATTTCACTGTGCTGGCTTCACACAGAACTTTCTAGGCAGGAACATACCCAGGAGTCAGAAAACACAAGTGTGTTTTCTCTGGTGGCGCCTGCCACAGCCTCTCTGGCCGGCCCTGTGTGGGGAAGAACTCAAGTGATGCTGCTGGTCCCTCTCATCTCAGGGACACTCCAGGCTGCGGCTTTGCTCTCAGGAGCACGAGGCTTCAAGATTCCTGTTCTCCATTCGGGAGAACTCGGGCACAAAATGAGTATTTCTTTATTGGGTAGACAAGCTCTGTATTCATTTTTATAATCATAAAATGATTAAAATGAAAGAGCAGCCCTCGTTTGGCTCCCCAGATCCCACGTAAAAATGCCAGGCAGATATGTGGCAGCCCTGGAAGGTGGAGCCTGGGAAACTCTGGAGCAAAGCAATAAGGAGGTAGAATAATCCAGGATGATTCCCAGTGTCACCCTGGGACCTCCACAGGCACACACACTAAGTGCCCACCTGTACATATAAACACACACAAAGAATGTGAAACGACAGTCAGAAATGAGAGATCCTATTGCAGAAAGTCAAGAGATCCCTGTTATGGAAGTTAATCTGGATGTATTTGGGTGGCATCCCTGGCAGGTTCCACACCGTGAGGGTCCACTGTCTCGTTCCTGGCTTCTCAGACTGAAAGCTGCTAGACTCCAGAGGCAGGTGATTGACACGTCCCTCCAAGCCCCAGGCCAACCACCTCACCGTAATTAAAGAAACCAGAATCTGTTCACCCAGCCAGCCAGGCTGGAGTTTAGTTTGGAACATGACCTATAGGTCTCAGCACCATGGATATTACACATTAAAAACTTATGATAAAACATTATTTGAACTTTGCCCTTTGGTAAGGAAATTCAATTTCTACAGTGGCTCTAGAGCTGAGAGAGAAGGAACAGTTAATGGGAAGGATCAGAGATGAATGTACCCTCCCGGTCACTCTTGACTGCAGCACCCTGTTGCAGAATGGGGTCATGACAACAGTGTCTGGGTTGCTCAGGCCCATGGTAATTAGAGCATAAATCACAATCAGCTGTGGGAACCTGGGCAATAAACCCCAACCCATGGTGGTCCACAGAGGGACAGACAGAATTGAAGAGGAAACTACTGTACAGGAACTTCTCTTCCAAGATCCACTCATTTTGGAAAAAATTAAGGCTGAAAATTCATGTCTACCCTAAGCACTACCTCCATTATGACATCTTCCCTGATGACCACAGCCAGTACTGGGAATTCCTGTCCCAACTCCAGGACATCTTCTAAATCTTGTTATTAATTGTCTTATCGCATCATAACTGCAATTTGGCATGACCACTGTTGTAGTTCACCTGAATGGTGCAGAAAATCACCATCATAATGGCTTAAGGGAACAAGGGGTTTATTCTCTTACGATAGACTGGGTTACAGTTCTCAGTCCAGCTTGGCAGGAGAGCATGCACCATCCCTGAAGGGTTGAGGGAACTGGCAGGCCATATCCACGTAGCAGCTAAGAGAAGGACAATCCTTACTTGCCAGACCAGCATGTCTGGCCAAGTACACATAAGGATGCCCCCTTTCTCAAACAGCTCCCTCCATTTTATTCACCAGCCCAGGGACTGGTCTCACCCACCATGGGCTGGGCCTTTCCTATCCACTAAACAATCTCCTGCAGGTTCGCTCTGGGCTTAACTCAGTTACTCATTCTCTACAAATGTGCCCAGAACTCAAACCCTCAACCGTCAAGTTGACACCTGTACGTAACTTTGACAACCACATACTCGTCATTCACTGAGCACACGATTGGGTTTACTGTTTATACTCTTCCTGCTGCTAGGTGTTTGGCATACCAAGTACTCTACAAATAGTAAATAAGCCATGGATAAGCCACACTTAATCACACAGTTTTTATGCTTTCTTCTTCCTTTAACTGTCAATTGCATTGAAGGAAGTTTTGAAGAACGGCGTGTGATAGAAGGTAGAGACCAGCGAGAAATCATTTTAAAACTAAGAGTCAGACCCAGGGCATCCTGGGTAGGAAGTGCCCCAGAAGGTGACAGCTGTGAGGGTCTCCAGTTGGAAATGCAGGGTGGAAGCTCTAGGCCTGATACCTGGGGCATGATCTTACTTGTCTCCTGAAAGAGGTCAGCAGCCCTGCAGAGCATTTTATGTGGCTTGTAACGCGTTCCAGGGAGGAGCCCTGGTGGCGGTGGTCAGGGGGGCCAACACCCCACTGCTGCACAAGACCATCCTCGACCAGCTGGAGGCAGAAAAGAAGGTGCAGGCTGAAGGCGGAGAACGGAAAGTGGTAAGTGGACCCAGTCCCTCCCGATGTTCCTGGAAATGCCCAGGGGACACATTCACACATGTCCCTCCTGGGTCTGTCTTCACAGTGCCCACTGCGATGACTACCCTTGGAAGCCTCTTTAAAAACCATCTTCCTTCACATCCAGAATACGTTAGCTTCTCTCATCCATTTCTGTTTCAATCCTAACAATGTCTTCAGGAAGGAAAATAAATTTACAGAATTGAGTAGCAATGGTTTAGTCAGTCTTTTGTTACTCTAACAAAATAGCTGAGTCGATTAATTTTAAAAATTGAGAGGTTCCTTTTGGAGATTTCAGTCTATACTCAGTTTTGGTTTATGGTCCATTGGGCCAGTTCTCTTTGAACCTATGGCAAAGTGACAGAATCATGATGGGAACATGTGGTGGAGAAAGTTTCTTATAAAGTCTGGAAAGCCAAGAGAGAGAAAAAAATACCCTTATCTCCCAATTACTTCATATGTACTTGCCCATTGACCTCAAGGCCCTGGCTCTTAAAGGTTCCACATTCTTGCCACAGTGAAGACAAAGCATTTAACACATGGGTTTTGAGGAAAGTCCCAAACTATAGCAAGTGGGTGGGAGGTGTCTCTTTTGAATCGGGTTGAAATCCTTCCAAGTGATTCACACACTTGTTTTCCTAAAGATTTAGCTGGAAATCACAGATCGTTTCTCTCTTCATTTGAGACATCAAGCTCTGTTGTTACTATGAGAAACAGGGTCAGCATAGGAGGTGGTTTCCGTAAAAACAGGCTTCTGGTGCTGGTAACTTTCGACAAATGACACACCGTAGTTCTGGGTGCTTTGCACATTTGCACATCAATGTATTTGCTGTTTGAGTTTTCATATTTAGTTCAAGTTCCAAAGGTCCTCTTTATAGAATACAAGAGAATTGGATCATATTCTTTTTTTCTCCTTAAAGTACTGTATTTTTTTTTTTTTTAAAGAAGGAATACTAGGCTGGAAGAAGTGGCTCAGAGGTTAAGCTTCTGCTTCACAAGTAAAAGGACCAGAGATCCCAGGCAGAAATGGTGGCAGCCTGCAACTCCAGCCCTGGAAGGTGGAGCCTGGGATACCCCAGAGCAAAGCAATAAAGAGGTGGACCAATCCAGGATGGTTCCCAAGTCAATGCTGATTGCCTGTTCTTTATTGTTCCTTCACGTCTATGCTGCTTAAAAGAAGCCAAATCAGCATAGATTTCCTTGTCCCCAGTTCTCTACCCCTCCACCTCACACAAATCCTAAAAGGTTCTTTCTGGCAAGTATTGAAAGCCTTCGCCACAGTATCTATTGGTTAACTACTTTCTATTCATGCCCATTCTGTCCTAGATTCAAGACGAGGCTCTTTTTAATGAAGCAGAATGTTTTCCTCATGAGAAAGATAACTGTGTAGATGAGAACATAGGTGAGTGCCAGTGGATCACGTGGGCAGAGTCCCCTGTGCTGTGTGCATTTGAAACATGTGAGTAGCCAGCTTATTGGGCGATTTCAGCACTGGGAGGAGTGATCTTGAACTCTGTTACTTTCATCGCCTGGCTTCGAGCGCGCTGTGTTGATCTTCCTTCTGCCGGTTCACAACTTTCTGCTCTTCCAGTGTAACAAACATGACTCTCAAGGCAATACGCGGCACTTGATAAAATGTGTGGTTATCAGGGCAACCTGAAGTACTAAGTCTGACTTTCCGTTAGTCCTGGCTGGAAGTTCGAGCTTCTTTTACTCTTTGTGAGACACTGGGCATCCCTCCGTCCCGCAGCCCTATGCCTTCTCCCTTCTCCCTTAGCTATTGGCCACAGATTTCATAGGCACCATATCTTTCTGAACCTTCTTATGAAAAAAGCAGCTTGGCCTACAGCGTGAGGATAAGAGCTTAGACGGGCTGCTGCTGGGAAGGTGTTCCTAGTGGCAACACGATGCCAGGGGCACCAGGAATGAATTCAGGAGGCGAGCTGGCAAGAGAAGGGTGTGTGTGCATCGTAAGGGTGGCTTGAGCTGGAGTCAAGGCAGAAAACCACATGGAAAGACACGGACCGCTTGGCTCTCACACCTTCCACACCCCTGCCACAACCTCCTCTGTCTTCCTTCTCAACTCTTACACCCCAGCTAAGTTTCTCTGACGTAGAAAACCACGACCAGTTGGTCCTGTTGTTTTGGGGCCTGGGGTAAGACATCAGATAAGACATGTTTGGGGTGCGTAATTAGAGCATAAAGACCGATCTTATGGCCAAAGAACAAAAAAGTGGAAAGAAGAGACGGGGGTTCCACAGTTCTCTTCAGGAGTTACCCCAGTGACCAAACATCTTCCGATAGACCCCATCTGTTAAAGGATCAGCTACCTCCCAATAATGCCAGTACAGGGACCAAGACTTCAACATGCAGGCCCCTGAGAGATTCACCTAAACGACGCATATACCTGTGTGTGTGGTGCGTATCAGGCTGCACACCTATGTGCACACCGTAAGGTCAGAAGAGTTTGTGTTTGTCTCTTTTTCCTCTGCACCTTCTTCCTTTGAGACGGGATCTCTCACTAATTCTGGACGCTGGTTGCCTACCCCAAGCGCTGGGGCTATAGGCACATAACCATGCCTGGCTTTTAAAAACGTTTTTCCTTGATGTGGGTGGTCAGGATTCAATTCAGACCTTCACGCTCGCTCAGCAAGCACGCTCACCTGCTGAGCCATCCCTCCAGTCCAGCATACACCTTTTCCAGAAAAGCTTTTCAGATTTCAGAGTAGAAATCTTCCTTAAATGCAGACATATTCTTGTGGGTTCCTCCTACCCACCCCCTCCACCCCCCCTTTGTGACACAAAGCCAATCCAAAGTAGAAAAGCAGAAAACAGACAGTGAGAGAATTCCAGTTCTGTGAAGAATGCAGTAATTCACCGAGGTCAGGATCATGCAAAGAGTGCAACAGAGATGGATGGGCTCAGGGAGCAGACACGACCTCCCTGGAGACCTTTCCCCAGCTGGGGCCTGAGGAGGGCGCATCCCTCAGCACCTCCTAAATGGCTGCAGCTGATTAGACTGGTGTCGTCACTCAAGGACAGTCCATAAGCCAGTGCACTATGACGGCACCTCAGCCCCAACCAACGAGCTGGGGGTGGGGTGCAGCTCAGCGGTAGAGCACTTGCCTCCCATGTGAGAGGCGCTGGGTTCTACTCCCCCTGTTCCCCCCCCCCCCGCCCCTGCACTACCAAAGCTACAAAAAATGAAAAAGCCCCAAGCTGGGAACTCGGATCTTCTCGCAGGGGAACGTAAAGCGAGACAGAGAGGACTGAAGTTGTAGTTTGGTAGCATGGGCTGGAGTTGAGAAACAGGAAAAGTCACCCAGATCTAGGGGCAGCTGCTGTTGGCCAAGAGATGGGAAAGGTCAAAGCAGCAGCAGCAGCAGCGGCAGCAGCAGCAGCAGCGGCAGCAGCAGCAGCAGCGGCAGCAGCAGTAGCAGCAGCAGGAAGGAGGTGGCAGGGCCCATTGCTTCTGCTCCAGGAATCCTGCCCAACCTTGTCTCTAAAGGGACTGTGTCCAGTGCTGCTGCAGCCTGTGTCCAAGCTACGCTGTCCATGCAAATGACCCCCCGAGAGCCTCAGGGGCTGGCATCTGATGGCATCTCCCCTGGTTTATTTTAGTGTCATCAGGGAACAACTGTACCTTGGCAGTTATCAAGCCTGACGCAGTGGTCCACGGAAAGGCCGATGAGATTATCATGAAGGTAAGACAGTCAACAGTTCAGCCTGTGCCACTATCCTGACATCCCCTGCTGTGGATCGGCAGGGACGGCAGCTGTGATTGACTGAGAAAAGGCGGCTTCTAAGGAGTTGTGACTCAAATTCCATTCAAGGAGATAAAAACTGTGAAACCTGGGACAGATACTATGGGGACAAGGGCTTTCCACTTTCAACGTGGCCCTGCCTTTATTTTTCACCATCCAGTGAGGTTACATGTAAATGTGGGCCGATTCACCCTTGCAGAGTACTTACCTCTGTCTCTCCAGATCCAGGAAGCCGGGTTTGACATTCTGACGAATGAAGAGAGAACCATGACCGAGGCGGAAATGCAGCTTTTCTATCAACACAGAGCCGGGGAGGTCAGCTCACGTGCTTCGCTTCTATCCCTCCAATGCCTCCCTGGTGTGTCCATCTCCAACACTGTGCCGTGAGCGCGGCAGGCACCTGGGAGAAGATAAGAATATACTGCGAAGAGCAGGAACGCCCACAGCGCGTGGCTCATGGGTTCTCAGAAAACCATTAGCACCCGTGTCAACAGGTCAGGTCTGATGGTTCCAAGGAAAGGATTTTAAATCTAGCTAATGAAATCAAGATTTCATTAGTAAGATGCTTTGTAACTCACAGAGTTCAAGAAAGAAAATTGGAAAAGAGTTTAATAAGAAGGGCTAGGAATAGTGAGTAAATGAGAAAGGTCTAGGGCTCTCAGAAGCTGAAGCCTGAGCCATACAAGCTGAGACTCTGTCTGCTGCCACTTAAGGTCCAGTTGCTTTTTTCCTTTTGCTTCGGCTTGTGATTCACCTATTCGGGACTACAGTTGGCGCAGCTTAGGCACTAACCATTTCCCAGGCTGGAGGTATACTGTGGTCAAAACTAGGACCAAATGAAATGGAATAGAGCTCTTAGCCCCAAATGAAAGCCAGAATACAGTTCCCTAAAGAAGGGGGGGGGGGACACGGGACAGATGGCTCAGGGGTTAAGCCTCTGCCTCGCAAGCAGAAAGACCTGAGTTTGGATCCCAGGTCTGGGCAGAAATGGTGGTGGCTTGTATTTCTGGCTCTGGTGGGTGGAATCTGGGAAATCTCAGAGTGAAGCGAAAAGGAAGTAGGAGCAATCCAGGACGATTCCCAAAGTCATCCTTTGTTCTCCATAGGGATGGACACACACACACACAAAGATAGATAGATAGATAGATAGAGAGAGAGAGAGAGAGAGAGAGAGAGAGAGAGAGAGGTCTGAATGTTAGTATTCAACCCCAAGTCATCTTTGAGAATTCCCTGCGTGTGGCTGGCCCTCCGTTGCCTTGTCTGAGGGCCTGTGGACGCGCTGGTGAGGCTGCTGGCCGACTCCTTCCCTGCCCTGGGTGGCCTGGGGGTCCTTCCCCAGTCACTGTCTTTCCTCCCCGTGTCTAGAAGATGTTTGAAAAGCTGGTGCATCACATGTGCAGCGGACCGAGCCACCTCCTGGTCCTCACCAGGACCGAGGGCACTGAGGACGCAGTTTCTGCCTGGAGGACCCTGATGGGGCCCTGTGACCCCACCGTGGCCAGGAGGGAGCAGCCTGAAAGGTAATGCCACCAGCCGTGGTGTCCTTTCACCCATCTCAAAGCCAAGACTCCACTCGGTGTCTGACTAGAGCTGTGCATGCGATGGCCAGAAGACCCCTTGTTAAATTTTGGGGGAGCCTCTGGCAATCTCTTTGCTCTAATCTCGTTCCCAGCTTTGCCGAATGCCTCCTGCAGGCTGCCCCTCCCTCCTCCTCTGCCTCTTCTGAAGGCAGCTGTAAGGCCGACCTGCGCCACTAGACACAGACTGTGGTGAACTGCGATGGTTCCACGCACACAGGCAGGGCCTGTACCCCGCAGCCTTGCAAGGACAGAATTCATGCCTGCAGCATCCGCTATCATAGCTGCGGTCTTGGTTTTCTACCAAGAGAAAGCAACCCCTCAGAGGCCCGGCATGATCCACACCTGGCAATCCTGTTGCCAGAGAGCAAAGTATCTCTTTTCAAATAAAACCATTTTCTTTTACATTGTGCCAATGCTCCCAGTCTCCGGGCTCAGTATGGCACAGAACTGCCCTTCAATGCTGTGCATGGGAGCCAGGACAGAGAGGATGCTAACAGAGAGCTGGCCCTGCTCTTTCCCAACTTCAGGTTTTCAGAAGATGCAAAAGCCCCACAGGGTAAGTTTTTTGGGGGGTAAATTTGGTCTTTATGAAAGCTGATGCGGAAAGAAACTTGATTATGTGTTTGAGAGGGAACTGGTAATTATTTGGCAATTAATAAAGTTCCTGGGCTGGGGAGATGACTTGGGGGTTAACGTCTTTTCCCCGAAATCAAAAGGCTCTGAGTTTGGATTCGCAGATCCCATATAAAAACACTGGGCAGACATGATAGTGGCCTTCATACCTGGGCCTAGAAGGCCTAGAAAGCCCCAAAGCAGTGAAGAGGTAAAACAACCCAGGATGACTCCCGATGTCACTCTTGGGCCTCCACAGGTGGCCCACAAACACACACAAATATAAGTAACTATTAAAAAATCAAGTTCCTGATTCCCGGCACATGGCTAAAGAACACAAACAGGTCATCAGGTAAGTAGCATCAATGCCGAGCCCTCTAATTTGACATCATATTTTCAGTGTGAAGGTACTTTGCCTTTCCCTTTGGAAACCACTGGGAAAATTTATGAGCTTTCAAGGCCAGATGTCCCTCCCTCATGTCCCTGAACCCCACCTCCCACCAGAAAGCAGACCCTAGCAGGCCTGCTGCGAAGCTGGGCTACACGGATGGGCCCCCCTTTTACCACTCAACTCACATTACAGTGGGAGATGAAAGCTTGGGACTGACTCTGTCTCTTGTGTGTATTTGGTGTGTGTGTGTGTGTGTGTGTGTGTGTGTGTGTGTGTGTGTGTGTGTGAAGGAGGGGGCATGGAACATTCACAGACTTTGGGAAAGGTGGGTCAAGGTGTATCATCTCCTCCAAAAGTGGTTGAGAAGCCCAAGAACTCCACCGTGAATTTAATAGCACATTTCACAAGCAAAGGACTCAGCCATGTGCGAGCTAAAGAGACTTGAGGAAAAACAAAAACAAAAAAACCAAGGATGTCAGATTATTGCAGAAGACTGCTTATAAATCTACAATGTGTGTCTACAATGTTTACATTTCAACCAACCTATTTACCTAAATGTCTGATATACATATGGCTCCAGATCTGAACCTAGCCTTGCCAGAATGAGAGGCCAAAGGACGAGGGAAATGAGATGGGAGGCCGACCTGTGAATCCTTCCTGCCATCAGCCGAGGAACCCTGAATACCCCAGTTCAGGAAGCCAGGAAATCTGGGGCGTGTGGTTCACACATCCAGGCGTGTGTGTTCTTTAGCCATGTGCTGGGACCACCCAGGCTGGTGGGGCGGGCCTATCGGGGCCAGCTTCCTTCAGACCTCATGTGAATCCACCGTGTGCACGGTGGTTGGCGTGTGACTTGGGGGTGGGCAGAAGTGAACTGACTGAAATAACTTACTAGGCATTCTGGGGGGAGTACTGGAAATCATGAACCTGATGTTTCAGCCTTAAGTTTTAAGAGCAACGGGGATAATTCCAGAAGGGTCTGAACCCAGTGACATCTGGGAATATGCATGCAGCCCCACCAGAACTCCCCTGAAACACCCACTATGCCTTTTGTGAGGAGGGGACAAGAAAGAACCTAACTATGTAACCCAGGCTGGTCTGTACCTTGTCGGCCTTGCTTCTGCTCAAGTGCTGGGATTTGAGGGTGCACCACCCTACTCGAAGTTTCTTTTGAGGTATCTATCACCCAGCTTTGGGAAGCGCATGCACTTTCGCTTACCCAGCATCGTAACCTGATAAGGAACGAACATGGGAGACAAAGTCTGGCTTTGAATTCAGGCGCTGCAAAGTCTCTTACCTTTGCTGCCCCCGTTTCTGCATGTGTGAAATGGAGATGACCGGGTCATTGTAACGCCAAACTAATAATTTGCAGACCATCACCTTCCTCCCAAATGTGCTGTTGAAGACGAAGCATGGGATGTAAATAAAGGTCTCTCCTGTGGCCGCCCATCTTAATTGCACAAGTAGTTTCCATCCTTCCAATTCTGGAATCCTTGTACTTAACGCATCCATTAGGACCCTCTTTGCTGTCCCTCCTCACCAGTGACGTCATTGCTCTTCTTGGCCTGCTTTTTATGGTGGATGCCAGCAGGCCTAGGCCGTGGTCATGCTTCTGAAGTCTTACAGAACCATCTGTCTTCCCCCAGGTGCTGAGGTTGAAAGCTCAGTGGGCTGCATGGAGGCACCTAGCATCTCTGAGCATGTCTGAGCACAGTCGCTGTGATGCTCTAAGCACGTGCTCACGAGGCCAGAAGCCGCAATGGTGGTGGACTCCTTCTGTACACAAGGAACCTGAGTAGGATTTTTCTTCTGAGCACCAATATGTTCTCGGTATCCTTCGTTATTAAACATATTCACCCCACCCCCATCTTTGGACTTCACAAAATAAATGTTCAGGAGTGTTTGTAATTTGCTGAGACATGGTGTTACTTCAGAGGACACCAGATCTCCCCAACAATAAAGCTACCTTGTCTTTGACACTAACTTAATACCGGGAACTGGAAATTAGCACAAGATTAGCTGTGACTCTGTCAGCATACTGACATGGGACAGGCATAAACTGGTTTTCAGTGCTGCCTGTCCAGCAGCAGGACAGCCACTGAAAGCCACCAGATCCACCTGCTGCAGCTCGCATATCAGGGCGTGCCCAGGAAACAATGCTCAGTTACACGGGAAACTCGTTTTCTTGGCACTCCACTCCTGCATGGCTTCGGCTTCTAGTTGGGCTGAAGCCCAACTTTCAGACCACTTGTCAGTAAAATAACTTAGGGCCCTGCGGATGCTACCAAGGATGCATGACCATCATCCCAACTACTTTGCTGACTTCCCTTGCAAGCGCACCAGGCACTCTTCCTAGAAGGCTACGCTCTGCCACGCTGAGGAAGACGCCAGCACTCTCTGGCGCTTGCTGGTCTTCCCCAGCGTTTACTTCTGTGACTTCGAGCTCCCAGAAGCCAGTGCTCTGCCAGGGGCACTACATTAGCTTAAGCAATTCTGTGCTCACTCTGAAGATAAAAAGATGAAATAGGCTGTCGGAAGGTGGGAACCAAGTCTGAGACCTGAAGGGGGGCTCATTGTCTAAGGTCCAGTTACTTGGGTCGCTAAAGGGGATGCGCATACCCACGGTGCTTCTCAGGATCTGTTCTTGATCCTCACATGGAACCATGTGCTCAGTATTTGCAGGAAGGCAGGTTCTACGGTTCAAACCCAGGCACACAGCTCTTCCCTTTGTGCAGGGGCCCGAGACCTGCCCATGTCCGGGCTGACTGACCCTGATCGCTGAATCAACACTCGAATGTACTACCTGAGTTTTCACACGGCAGTTGCTGAGTACAGCTGAGTCAGCGACCTAGAGAGTGTCACTCAACTGGGGCCACCTCGTGACACCAGAAGCCAGCATGCCAAGGTTTCTTACTTCTGGTAAGCCCAGGGCGAGAACAAGGACAGGGAAGACAGAGAGACAGGGAAGAGCAGGTCCAACGTGGAGTGATGGCTATGTGGCCCTTTCCCTTACTACTGGTGGTTAGTGAATGCCGCGGGCTCAGCACCGCAGGGCTTCTCTTTTCTAAAAACCCATCAAGAGTCATGGCGCAACGAATGGGAGGCTGGGAAGGGGCTTGTGAGTAGCTGTAAGATCTGCCTGTGTTCTCAGTGCAGACCCCAGAAGTCAGCCAGGCGCTTTTGGAGGGTGTGCACAGCTCCTGATGGGAATCAAGGGGTGGCTCCACTCAGGATCGGCTCTGCTACACCCTACAGCTCTTGTAGCTCCTCTTTGCCTGAGGACAGGACCTGGAGCCAAACTTAACTCATGGTTTAAAAAAAAAAAAAGAGCACGAGCCCCTGCCTCAGTGATCAGGCAATGCCATGGCCGGGCAGGACTGGGCAGGAACCGGATCCAGGAGGCAGGACTGGGGCAGGAACCGGATCCAGGAGGCAAGGGTTGGGGCCCTTTCTGCGAGCCCTCTGCAGAGTCCTGGGTTGAGTGTCCCTTTCTTTAGGATTTTCTTCCAACTTTTCTCTGGGGCAGTTACAAAAATTGGAGCCTGCCTGGTCCCCTCCTATCTCCACCTTACGTCCCTCTAGAGGGTCCTTTCAACCCCTCCCCGGCCAGCCGCCTCGCTGTCCTTCCTTGTCCACATGCTCTGGGGAAAGTATCCTTGGCTTTCTACCTGTGGTGAGTTGGGGGGTGTGGTACAGTTTAGAGATGGAGAAAGGAGGAGCCCACATGGAGTGGGGAATGCCTGTGTGTCCCTGCAGAGGGGCAGCAGCCGTCTGGCTTCATCAGGCGGTGGCAGTGGAGGTGTAACATACCTGACAGAAGGCTGAAGGGGTGGACACAAGAAGGCTGTGGGAATGGCTAGGAGGGAACACCTGGAGAGTCAGCTGGCTTTTGGGCGGCCAGGGCAAGGAGCTTCGGAGGGACATAGCTGGCCTTGAGTCTGCAATGCGAATCTACTTCTCAGCCCTCTGTTCATCCAGAATCGCAGGCTCCAAAAGCCATCCACATTATTCTCTACCATTTTCTAATGTTGCAGACATTTGGAAAACAGACTCCTTTTTAGAAGTTGCCATGATTTTTCTTGGCTTTTATTAGCATGGGTTAAAATCATATTATCCAAACACTATCAGAAGAACATGTATTGTTCTGAATAAAGTGCTTAAGGAAAAAAAATGCAACTTATTAAACTGGACATTCTTTTCTAGTTCATAAATTTTGGGTTACAATCAGGGCACAAAAAGAGAAACAGAATGCAGTATTAGAGAGCGAGAAGCTTAGTTAAGAACTTGGGTGTAGACGTAAGACCAGGTCCCATCCTCCCACTTCCTTGCTGACTAAACACTGCACCTGCGTAAAGCAGCAAACAGCTTCGTCTTAATAAATACACTTCCCTTCATTCAAACCAGAAAAGCTAATTATCATAAAGCACTTTTTTGACCACTGTTCATACCACAGGCAGGATTCATCCAGAGTTTACAGGTCAAAGTGTCATTCCCTTGGGCTTCTGCTCCTAAAGCTACTTGAATTCAGGATTGTCTTCAGCAATGCACTGGTGGTTTCTTTATGCTGACTGGTACTTGGTAATACCAGTGCTGCAGCATTTGCGTTACAAATGCCAACCAAAGATGTGTACTCAGTACTAGAGATAACGAGTAGGCCCCACATGGGGCTAAATTCCCGATACACTAGGTTTTTTCCCCAACTAGTTTTTCTCACATTAGTACTCTGACATCTGCATAAAACCCAAGTTCCTGTTTGACAGGTTTTAAAAATTGTTCTGAAAAAATTACAATTTGAAAATTTCTGTGTTTGCATCTTCGGTGTCATGTCGAGAAAGGAAGCATTGCATTAAATACATTTTTAAAAACATTCACTTGCAATCAACCATATTTAAGCCTTCTGAGGAAGGTGTAGGTTGGGCTCTGAGCAGTCCCATGAAGGGAGGCTGCTGGGTGCACGTGGGACCCTATCGGTGACACACAGTCTCAAGCTTTTGTACCGCAGCCCTCACATCCTCCCTGCCGTGCCTCCAGCCTCCTTCCAGCAGAAGGAAAAGGCAGGGACTCTGCCTCCAAATAGCCAACCTCTGCCGAGTTCACCTTGAAGAAACTAGAACTTGGAGCAGATGCCAAACTAAGGGTGAAGGGATGAGCTGTACCCACTGTAAAAACACGTCACCTGCAGGCATTCTTTCTTAACCTGAAGTGTTTTAAGCTTCCTGCAGGAAAAGACCTCAGATCTTATTTCACAAAAGCACCCCAGCCAGCAATTCTGAACTGCTGCATGGGATTCGCTGAGAGAGCTAAGAAAGAGCTTTTTCAGCTATCCTGTTCTTGCTTCTACAGACGTGTTTGTAGAACCCTCCTTAGTTTCACAGTGATATATGCTGCCAGGAAGCACAATGTGATCTTTGTTTCCAAGAACTGGCAACCTACTTTAGGTTGGACATAAAGTTCCAGGTCTGTTTCTAAATTCTCCAGACACTGCCACACAAATGACAGGCTTTGGGAAGCTGGGGGGCTCTGAGTTCCCAGTTCCTGTCAAAGGCAGCGAACTGGGTCACGGCTGGACTTTACTGTCACTAGTCTATTTCCCTTTGATGTTTGAAAGCTTGTGGCGAATGTGCTGCCTCACTCAACTCCATCCCACTCTCCTTATGACTTGGAAGCCTGAGAACTTACTGAGTTAGGCTGAGAAAGGCTTGGAACCTGCTGAGACTGACGGCAGTAAGATGCTAGCTTACGGTTTTGCACAGCACCACATATTGCCTGGTATGCAGGCCAACGATAGCCAACATTTTCTTTTTTTTTTTCTTTTTTTTTTCTTTTTATAAAGAAAATCTGTGTAAGTTGAGGTTCAGAAATGCATATATTTTTTTACTTACAAATATTTATCTGACCAAAATTCAACATAACCTTTATGGAACACTAAACAATTGTTTTGTTTTTAAAATAACATTTCATTCAAACTGTATATAATTCAGTAAAGTTTTTTTATACAGCAAGCAATGCTTAAACCCTGGAAAATCTGTAGAAAAGAGATTTTCACACAAAATAAGAAAAGAAAAATTTGAGGTATCCCTCACCCATACATGCGTGCGCACGCGCGCGCACACACACACACACACACACACACACACACACACACACACACACATCCCTCTTATTTTCACTCACAAAGTGGCTGCAGCATAGGCAAAAAATTGTAGGTCCAAAGGAAAATGATTGATTGTTCTAATAAAGAGTCCAGGTAGCTCAGAAAAAAAACAAAACAAAACACAACAGTCCTCTGAGGAATACTACCTCAAAAAACGTTCTCCTGATGAATCTGAGATCTAAGTCTACTAAATTGCTTTTGCAAAACAGCTCCCTGCAGTCCAAGGTGACTTGTGCAAATAGAAGGAATCAAATGAGGCTAGTTCCTGTACTTCCTTAGACAAGGATGTGGGATGCTCGAAGGTGCCAAGGCGCTCCCATCATGCCAGGTACTGCTGCAGTGCCGTCTTTGCCCTGAAATCACAAAGTTCCTGTTAGCCACTATCTCAGAACTATAACAGGATAACAACAATAACCAAAGAATTCAGTGTTTCAATGATGCTAGTTAGGGAGATTTATAAATGAAGTTCTCCAGACGGGTCAGCTGAATATCTACGGTCAGCAGAACCCCGTTCTGGCTGTATTTTTGGGGAGTTCTCTTAAAACAGTTGTTCTTACCCTTGAACCTGCTGTAGCTTGGTGACACTATAAAATCTCTGTATGGGATTAGAGTCTACAGCTCTTTGTGTCTGGTAGATAGCTGCAACAGGCCTGAACTCCTATTTTTCTCTTATTGCCAGGTGAATTTCATGTATCGACACACAAGATTAGGGGAGGACACTGAGAATTCTGGGAGGGAGAAAGCTGATCTAGAAAAAAAGACTGATTAGATGGCACAAAAAAGGGAACAAAAGTCTGTGGACGAAGTTGCCTCATGGTTCAAAAGCCTCAGACTATGGAAGGAGGTCGCAATCTGGTAGATTCTAAAAATGATGTGACTGTGGACTTAGGGGCAAGGTTTTAGAATGATGTTGCCTCCTTGGTAACAGAAGGAAAAGGCAGGAATTTACAGCTACTATTGGCTGATAAGACAGTGCTAAGGGGACTAAGCCTGTCAAAACATGACTCATCACAGCCATGGCGTCTGATGGATTTGGAAGGAAGAACAGCTACCGCTGAGCATTTTCTTCCACGTCCAGGTGTGTGTTGCTCTTGGCTGGAGCTTTCTCACTTTTCCTCAGTGTTGGATAGCCTCATAATCTTGGTCCTTAGAACTTTTCTCTTCCTACCCTTATTCTCCAATTTACATCACCAGTCCCATGCTTCTGAGTCCCTTGGCTGTGACACAGGCATCCTTAAGTTGGCACATCCAAATAAGAGCTCAATTCTGTCTATCCCAACCCAATTTTCTTCTATTCAAGTACCTGATGAAATTCAGTACACTCTCTTCAGCTGTTCAAGCTAAAAGCTGGGTATTTTCTTTGCCTCCTTTTCATTACTATCCTATATAAGTTCATAAACAAGTCCCTTGATTCTCTATAGATTAAATTCTGAATCCAACCACCTGTCAGTACTTCTTTGCCTCTTGTTACTGGGACAGTTTTTGTCTTCCTGCCCCCATTACTACTCTAATACAGACAATCCTCTTTGTAGCTATTACATTGCTTTTAAAAAATGATTCAGATAGTTGTCTTTGCTCAAAACTCTTAATGACTCCCTTTATCTGAATACAACCCAAGGTTCTTCTGACAGTGATCTGGTTGCTTCCAACTACAATACCACTCCCTCAGTATTTCTCTAGCACCATTGCTCTTCTTGCTTTTCTTGGAGCATGCCAAGTTCACCCCTACTTCAGGGCCTTTGAAGTAACTGGACTCCCTGCCTACGGTATCTTTTCTGTAAGCATTTCTCTCATTTTGAGGTTTATGATTATGAATTGTCACATTCCAAGAAAGGTCTTTATTGGGTATCCTACGTGAAAAGAAACTCTTTATTCTCTTACCTTGCTTCATTTTATTCATGGTACCTGTCATTCCCTGATATTATGCAACATATCCATTTGCTTACTGCCTAACTTTTCCCCTAGAATCTAAGTTGCATGAAGGCAAGGACTTTGACAAGTTATTCACTTTTTTTTTTTTTTTTTAAGTCAATGCTTACTTAAAACAGTGAAGGCTCTGAGTAGAGGGAAGGTAATTAAAAGAAAATCTGTTCAGTAGTGGGAACTCGAAGCAGAGGGAAGTCAGATGGAACAGATGTGTATGATACCCGAAGCAAGCAAGTGTGGCTGCATTACAGAATGGGCAGGGGTTGGAGATGAAGATGAGACAAAGTCAGACAATGAGAGCTCGAGGCCTCCTGAGCTATCTCAAGTGTGCAGAGAACAAGAGTTTATGTGCTCTGTGATTAACAAATTTAGAAGTAAGCTGGAACATGGAAGCTGTTATGAGTGTACAGGAAAAAGAAAAAACTTCAAAACCAAAACCTACTTTGAGGTTACTTGGATCTCTGGCTATCTCTCTTGCTTATTCCAGGAAATGGTGTGCTCTTTGAAGACAGGGACTCCCTAGTTATCACTATGGCAACAGCTCAAAACAGCATTGACTTTGAGCCAAAGAAGGTCTTCATTACCCAGTTACCAAGTTACTTCTTTCTCCGAAAGACCACATGCATTTCTATTTTGATGACCACAGGAATGCAAGGAGCAACCAGCTTCTGGATCCTCTCCACTCACTAAGATGGCCAAAGCTCATAACACAGAGCAAGATGAGATACCTATAATTATTTGGTAATTACTGGCTTAATTCACTTAACTATCACAGGTGGCTCACAGAAAATTAAAGAGGAAGTCCCAGAATCTAAAAGGATTTGAAAAGGCTGGCCATGTGAATTCCTAAGCAACCCTAACCCTTCATAAAACAATCCAGCATAGCCCAATAGCAGGGTCCTTTTATGCGATACTCACTTGTCACAAAGGTTTGAATCTGGTGACTGACTCAGCTTGTGTAGAATGTCTACAATACCCATGTCTCGTAATTTATCCTGGCGTTCTTGTGAACCTAAAAGATTCAAGTTACAGGTTACTGGGAACACGACCCCGGCAGCTCCTCTCCTCAAGTGGTACTGAAAGTCCTTCACTTCTCCCCCTTCTGTCCTCCAGTCCTCCTTCAGTGCAGCTGGATCCCTTTGTGTTAGGACTTCTTCACAGCCCCCTACCTGACCTGCCTCTTGCCTGCGTTCTGCCGGGCTGATTCCTTCAGGTTTGAGGTCCGACTCTTCTCTTGACAGAAAGCTCCCCTTTCACTGGGCTCCAGCTTTGCCACTCTTTAAGGACACTGCAGCAGTCCTGGCCGGGCCAGGTTCTTTCTCCTCCAAAAAGGTTATTTCCCCCCATTCTGAGAGAAGAGTTTTACTCCCCTCTGTCTTCCCAGTGCTTCTTCCTGGTTTTCAGCACAACTGTAGGTTCCAATTCCATGCTGCTCTGTCTTTCAACTACATGACACCTTGAGTCCTGGTTTTGTCTTCCTGGAACATAGATGGTCCCTGACAGCTAGGCCTGTGGCTTGAATCTTGTTTTGCCTCCTTTCATTTTGTTCTGGACACAAATACTGAATATGAGCACTTTAACCCTGCTGGAGACTCTCTCCACTAAAAAGCCAAGTGGCCCACTCATGTACCATCCTCTCTTTACCCACTGAACCAGACTTTCTAGGGATACAGACCAGAAATTTGCACTTAAGAGTTCCCCTAGATTATTCTAATTCCTGCCAACCCAGCATGGAAACGTGATGCTCTCTTCGGTCTGTCTGTTGTCTCTGCCGCACAGTGGGATCCCCTGGAAAGCATCGAGAGCCCTCTGTGCCTCCGATTAAAAAACCAATATGCAGCCAAGAAAGAAAGAAACTTCCACCTAGAAAGGCTTCCTACTAACAAGGAGCTTTCCAGCTCACCATCCTGTGTATACGCAGTCCCTAAGTGCTCACGACGAAGGCTCACTGTCCCAACACTCTGCTCCTCTTTTCTCTAAGTGTCAGTACAGCCACTTCTTCATCAGCTCTCAGGAACTGTCACCTGCTCATTCTCAACTCATGTTATCTGGTGCCCAGCGGGCTTGAAAATGGAAGGGAGGGGTGGTTGGTGCTAAGCGTCTAGCTAAGACGTTGTCTTATTGATTCTCACAGTAAGGTGAATCCGTGGGGTACTGGGCGCCAATAATCCAAGTGGGTGGAGTGTCTGCCCAAAACTTCAGAGACACTTTTTTCCTTCCTAATATGACATTTTCCTTCTATAATTTTCTTCAGACCAAGCCTCACCAATCTCTTACCTTCTTCTTCATTCCATATGAGATTAGATATACAAAACATAGCGGCAAGCTGCAGTTTGACATGTGAATGACCCTAGTGACACAGAAAAAGAATAAAAATCAAAATAGAGGTAATTTTACTACAGATCATTTGCTTTTGTGATACACCATAGGTAATTCCAAGAGCCTATGAGTTTGAAACAGGGGCCACAAACTATTAATGAGAGTAACGGCTAGGTCAGGAGCAACTGGTAAATCCTGCCAAAGACACTGACAGATTTAGAAAACCATCTTGCTGGCCAAACAAAAACACCTCCACACCATAGGTGTGGCACGAAGTTTATGCTCCAACTTAAGTGCCCAGAAACAATAGCACATGACACATGGGCTCCCCATGCTCTTGGCTGGTCTATGCTTTCAGTTCAACAGCATCAATAAACTGGATAAACACCTGCTATTTTTTCTCCTCAGCTACTGATTATCTTATTGAAGTGGTCCAGTAATTCTTTGGGAAAATAAATGAAGTCAAGCAACAAGAAGATTTTCATACTCCAACAGTTTATAAATGTTTACTCTCCTGCTGTTACTTGCTGAAAATAAGAATGATAGAATACATCCACCTTTGGAATAATGAAACTACTATTTATGCTTATGTCTCATAAACCTAGATCAGTTACTTGATTTATCTAATGTCCCAACTATGACTAGGAACCTCATATTCTAAAACACAGTTCTTACTGTTCTTTACATACTGAAAGTATATTTCTTTTAAAGCAGGCTACTTACCCCCATAGAATGTTTTCTTCTTAATGAAAAAGGACTCAATAAATAGCAAACAATATTTAGATGACTTTCCTATTGGTCAATTTTTACAAAGCTACTGGTACATTTAAATACTTCATGAATGCCTAAAGGAATATGAATGGCATGATAACCAGTAATTTCTTGAAGGCTAAGACAGACTGAGCTCCTCAGACAGGTCTACACCTCTGTAAGAAGAGTCAAAGAAATGGATGCAGCTTCTTCCACCAGGATTCTATGATCACTATTCTTTGGCCTATCAAGGAAGAGCTTTAAAGAAATGTCCAATTTGGACCCATTAAAATAAAAGAGAATGTTGACGAGCTAGCTTAGCATGTAAGGCACCTGTCTGCAGACTTGGAGACCTGAGTTTGATCCCTGGAAGTCCACATGCTGGAAGAAGTACTGACTTCCAAAGTTGTCCTCTGACCTTCACCTGTGTACTATGGTTCTTGTTTTCTCTCTCCCTCATTCCCGGTTTACAAAGTATTTACTATTAATAAAATCACTTTCACTCAATAAAATGGAAAGGCAGAGAAGTAGAAACTTCATTTAGTAGTGTGCACACAGTTATCTTTGAAAGAGGTAAAGTACGAGATGCACAAAAATCAAGGGGCTAGGAGCTCAAAAATGAAAAACTTAAGATATACGAAAGGAGCAGGAACATGTTCAAAGACGTTGTGGGCTCTTGTAAAGGCCACACAGAACCTTGGATTTTACTAAGTTCAGAGGAATCCCTTCAGGGATTTACAACCATGGACAAAATCTAATTTACATTTTTAGAATGTCACTCTGGCTAAAGTTCAGAAGTATATAGAAGGCTGCTTCTGTCTTAGAAATAAACATGCATCAGATGCTAAGACATGAACTACAGAGAGAACAGGGGTCATAAAGAAGTAAACAGATTCAACAGAAGGAAAAAAGTGGAGAAAGGGCTCACAGAGTTTGCTGATAAACTGGATTAATTCATGCACAAGTGAAATCGAGGTAGACTCTCAGATCTGAATAATGGGAGAGACGGTAGAGCCTCTACACTGAAAGACGAGGAAGGCAGACACACTTAGGCTAAGGGGAGACATGTAAGAATGCACTTTTAAGCAGTAACCTCAAGAAGCAGTCACACTGTCTCAGGAATACAAGTCCAGAGTACTGGAATCTAGGCTGAGACAGGCAGCACAAGCCATGGAACAGACGAGACGTGCAGGCCAGAGACTCTCAGCTCTGTGCCTAAACCACTGGGGAAAGTAAAAATCCTGATAACCAGGTTATGCCCAGACTTCATTCTATCAGAATCTTAGGAGGGAAACAACAAAACAAGATTGGAAAGCTGCCTAAAGGGTCTACTGTGCAAAGCTGTGAACCAGCAACCTCAGGAGAGCAAGTAGGAAAGAAGAGGGACCTGGGTGAGTAATAAGAAAATACGCTGCTGTGGAAACCAAGAAAGTTCCCAGAGGAAACAGCCAGCTATAAGTGGGTAAGATAAAGAAACCAAGAACCCTTTGGATTGGGCATCTAGTTAGGTCACATCAGTTGAGGATAAGAGATGAAGCGTAGATAAAGGATGTGAGAGTAAATTTAGAAGTAAGGTAAGAGTTAGTATATGCAGAACAGGCTTTTTAGAAACTAGGATTTTGTGGGCTAAGGAGTTAAGATTCTGCCTCACAAGCAGAAGGTCCTGAGTTCGATCCCAGGTCCCACATAAAAAACGCCAGGTGGAAACAGTGGCGGCTGCATTGACAGCCTGGTGGGCAGAGCCTGGGAAATCCCAGAGCAATGAAAAAAGTAAGTATAAACAATCCAGGATGATTCCTAAAGTCACCCTTGGTCCTCCACAGAGACACACACAATGCCTTCTGATACATACATACACATTAAGTAAGTAAATAATTATTTTTAAAATTAGGATTTTGAACAGCAGTAAAAAAAATAGGTATACCTTGGTGATTTATCATTCTTTTTTTGCATAATTTGTTCTCGGCTAACATCCCCTAGTCCTTGCCTTCTAATCCTACAGTGAGAGGGGATAATGACTTACCATATAATACTTGATTTTCTGTAGGATGTCATCATTGGTCATAATAAGCTCTTTTGCTGTTGTCCCATCTGCTATATTGGCTAGGATACACAGTGTCTGGAAAAGAACAAAGAGCCAGTAATCAAGAGAGGTCTGTGGTCTTCAGAATTAAACTCTTCTAAGAGCTTGGACAATTTTTCCCTCGAAGATGCATGAATTCTCACAGGATATACTATGAATGTCATCACTGACAACAACAATAACCACACCCAAGCAAAATTCTCCCTTAAGCAAACAAGAACTCAGACGCTTCAGTCATTTCTTGCTAGGCTTTAAGTCATATCTGGGCAAAAACTACCAAGTTGTATGGGCCACATTACCACACAAACCAAAGGAAAATGTAATTTTTTTCCTGAAAAATTTCATTTCTGGGCTAAGAATTGTAGATGGGTGGTAGAATGCTTGACTAACAAAGTTAGATGCTTGGCACCACTAAAATACTATTATTTTTATAATAAATGTAAAATAACATTTTCTAAGAGACACTCTGTGACTAGCCCATAGGTTTCTTTGAAGACGCAGCCTCTTTAATGGCAGCTTCATGAGAGTTGCAATTCCCTTTCCTTCCTTCTCCATGCCTCCACCTCCTTCTACTTGCTTCTAAGCTCACCACTTTCTGGGAGAAACCCAGATCCTAGTTACACTATGTGGCATTAGGACATGTTGACTTTTATTGAACCTTGACGGAGGAAAAGAAAAGGAAGCAGAATGTGTAAAGGATCCTAGTACAGGTTGGCTTGATAGAGAGACTGGAAAGAGTCTATGCCAAATGGTAGGAAAACACATTTGACAGTCACTGCACTGGCAACTTGAGTTTCTGCTCAATGGAAGAAACTATCAGATGCAGCCAGGATTAAGGGAAATGACAGTGGCAGGGAAACTGTATCAGTTACTCGTCTCCATTGCTACGAGACATCACTGAGGCTCCAACAACTTAAGGGGAGAAAGGGAGATTTTATACTGCTTACAGTTCCTCACAGTGGACAAGACATGGCTGGTTGGCAGAAGCTGGAGGTAGCTCATGTCATGTCCCTCATGGAGGCTCAGAGCTGCAAAACTGACAACTGCAAGTGCAGACCTTTCCCAGAAGTAGGGTAGGGATGATCAACCTCAAGGCCGCCCCCTGGGACAACCTTCCTCCAGCAAGACTCCACTTCTTAAAAGTGCCATGATCTTCCCAAACAACTAAAGATTCAAACATGAGCCTTGACATTTTGCAAACCATACCGATTCCAACTTTAAAAGTCCCATACACTATATCAGTAGTCCCAATATAGTCCAAAAGTCCAAAGTCCAAAGCCTGTAAAACCAAAAGACAAGTTACATACTTCCAACATACAATGAATGGCACAGAATAAACATTCCCATTCCAAAAGGGAGGAATAGGGGCATATCCAAGAAAGATCACTCCATAACAAGACCAAAACCCAGCAAAACAAATTCCAGATTTCTGTAGTTCCATGTCCAACAATTCTTACTGAAATTATCCCAGTTCAAAAGGACTTTGGTTCTACCCCTCCAATACAACTGCCTGTGGAACACATCATTCTTTTAGGTTGACTTTTCCCACAGTATGCAGCTCTCCTTGGTAGATGTCTCACGTTGACCCAGGCATTTCTAACGTTTTTATTTTTCAATGGCAAACCAGGTTTTAACTTCACAGCACAAAATGCCTTTCTTGGGCCTCTAAACTGCAGGCTTCCTACCACATACTGCCTGGCTTAAACCATTCTCTGAAAACTTGGTGGGAGGACCCATGACCACCTCTCTCTTGCATCCTCTAAAACCAGGATCACGTGGACAATGTTGCTAAGTTCTGCTGCAGCCTCGACTTGGAGACTGACCCTTTCGACTCACAACTAGTTCAGTTTCTCTGTGCTGACTCACTTGGATCTTTGCTTTGGAGGAGCAGGTAGTTTCTTTGGAATTCTGACCTTCCCTCTTCCCTATCAAAATAATTTGCATTCTTATGGGGAGCCTTCCCTGAAGAGTTTGCCCTTCCGGTAGGGCCTCTTCTATTATTGGTACTGAGAGCGGCTTTGATTCATTCATTAATGGAGCTTAATTCTTTAACATTAGCTGCCATTTTGCCCTCTGCTTCCTCGTGGTTCAACTTTTAAGTTTGCCATTGAATCTTTCCTCATCAAACCTCGCAGTTTTTGTTTCCTTCTGCCTGATTTCTTGCTCATTTTCCTCACAACTCTGAACAAGAGCATTAAAAAGTACCCATGCCACACTGTCAAGACTACATTGCCTTGAAAGTTCCTCTACAAAGTATTCAAATTTAAATTTAGGCAAGCTTTCAGGACGAGGGCAAAACTTGACCAAACATTCTGCCAGCACATCATTCCATTTGCCTTTCATATAGTTCCAAATGCAGTCTCTGTTCTCCTCTGGATCACCACAAGCTGGGCTTCCACTGCCTGTGTTTCTAACAGCATCATTACTCTCTTCCAAGTTCTCACAAGAATGACTTTTTGACCCAGTCTTCAAGACGCAAAGGCCCTCCCAGTGCAAAGTCCCAAAATTCTCCATATTTCTCCCAACAAACAGTTCTAAGGGTATACTAGCCACATCTCAGCAACGGCCATACTGCTGGGTACCAACTTTTCTCAGCTTCACAATCAACAACTTCACTTTTTAGTACTGGATTCTCAGTGTCATATAGCAACACCCTATTTCTCTGGTACCAATTTCTCTCAACTTCAAAACACTTCATATTTTAGTACCAGATGCTCTCAGTCTCAAACAACTAAAAGTAAAAAAGGGAGACTTACTCAGTTTATGGTTCCAGAGAGGTGATACAGTTCTTTATGGCAGAAAAGGCATGGATGATTGGCAGAAAGCTTGAGGAAGCTCAAGTCATGTCCCTCATGGAGACTGAGAACTGCAAAACTGATAATTGCAAGAGTAGACCCTCTCCCAAAGTGGGGTGCAGATAATCAACCTCAAGGCACACCCTGTGACAGCTTTCCTCAAGGCCCTACCTCTTAAAAGTGCCATGATCTTTCAAAACAACTACAAATTCAAACATGAGTCTATGGGGGACAATTCACATTTTAAACCATGATAGACACCAAGCCAATGCCATATGAAGCAGTTCAACAAACATTACAGGGCATCTACCATAGGCCTGCCCTCTGCAGGGCATCAAAGTGAGACAGGAATAAGACACACTTAGACTGTGACACTATTACATACAGTTGCATTTCAGTGAAGTGAAAAGAGCACTAAGAAAGTCAAAGTAGGAACACTCATTGGATATTAGAAGGGCCCTGGGAAGCTTCTCGGAAGAAGTAACTCCAGGTCATGAAACAGAAACCAAAGACTGGGATGAGAGGTAGGAAGGGATATAGACTCAATTTCCTCCAATCTTAACCTTTCTTTTTGTGAGACTTAAGTGAACTAAGCTACTGAGGAAAGAAACTTTTCTTGTTCAGGCCTAAGACCTTAAAAGTTCTCAAGGGTCTGCAGTTTTATTTCTCCTAGATTAAATCACAGCAATAACTAGACTATGAGAGTAAGATCTGAGGCATAATCCAGAGAAGATTTCCTTGGGATACAAAGGATAGAAAATGCAACTTGAAATCCAAGACTGAAGCTAAGGGAATATTTGAGAGCAGTTATAATACGACGGGGAGAGGAGAAGTGGGATGGAGATGAACTGAGAAAGATGTGCTGGTTTGGGAAAACCTTTTAGAAATCTTTTGGCACAAAGCCATTTTATTTATTGGTGGTGGTGAGACAGAGTTTCACTATATACCCTGGCCTGGCCTTGACTCCTATCAAAACAACTACCTCCCCTCATGTGTGCTGGGACTACCATGACTAACTTGGAGCTGCACTCTTTTTTATTTAGTCTTTATAGGAAAGAACCTATGAGAAGATAGATATGAGCATGATATGTAACTCACATGAATACTTAAGTTTGGGAAGGTGTTGACTCTGGTTTAAAGGGATCCAAGTTTAAATGCCATGACATGTGAGTGATGGTTGCCCCACTCACATTCTAGTCTCAATTGAACAGAATATCCAATACAACAGAATATCCAATCTTTCTTTCTCAATTCCTAATCTCATGGCTTCTCATCCAAACCTGGCAGCACCATTACTCACTAATGCTGACATGAAGAAACTATGTGTAGAAATATCAAATTCTTCCATCTAGCTCTGCTCTCCCTCTAGGTTGGTTATGGAACAACTTCACAAGTCTTACAATAGCCCCACTTTCCAAGGGCATGCATCATGTGGTGGCATGCCAATTTCCACCAAGCAGACTCTGCCAGATTCTATTAGGACAAATCCAAAAGGCAAGGAGGCCAAGTCCTGGCAAGGAGGAGGGAAGCAGCGTGCAGAAGAACAAAGGACTCATTCTTTCTTGTTCTCACTTCTCCTCACCCCACCCCCAGACTCCATTTTCACTTAGAAAGACTTGGTACTGATTTGGCCATAGCAGCCTAGAAGAAATAACAGAAATTACTTTGACCATGATGAGCATTTTGAAAGGTTTTGTGACCAAATATCCTAAGAGGAAATACAAATGTTTAGATTCACCTTGGAAGAAATTATCCCTCCCTTATTAATGAGGATTAGAGGGGAGATAAAGACTCCTTATAACAGACTAGGTCAATAAGACCCTTGAGCTTCAGGCTTGACTAGTGTTACAGAGTAAGTTAAAGTTCTCCTTTGAAGCTCAAACAACCTTAAATGTATCTATTTCTATAGAGACAACAAAACCAAACACACGGCAGCACAGGTGAGTGATTCCTATGAAGACTGTTTAGCTCTGAAATACTGACATTTCTCATTTGCCCTTTACAGAAGCAGTTTTGTAGCTCTGAGAAACCAGAACAAAATGGTAATGATAAAACCATAACCAGGTTTTGGGAAGACTAATGAATTTACTTACGTTCTAGACATAAACATATAGAACAAGGATGTGATGGCTTCACACTTATAATTCCAGTGTTTGAAAGGCTGAGGCAGGAGGATTGCTAAGAACTTGAGTTTCTGGGCCAGACCAAACTAGAGTAAGACTCTATTTCACCCTTTTGCAAAAAAGAGAGAAGGGACACTAGGCCAAACTGCCTGGATTTAAAAGATAATTAAAAATACAATGAACAATTTTATGTCAATAACTTGAAACCTTAGATGAAATAAAAAAATTCCTTGAAAGATATGTAATACCAAATATCACTCAAGAAGAAACAAAGAACCTTGAATGGTCCTCTAAAAACCCTCGCCGTAAAAGAAAACACTATGGTGAAACTTTCCATCAACACTTAAAGGAGGAATAATATCAACTCTCCACAAATTCTTGTAGAAAATTGAAGGCAGAACATCTCTACCTCATTCCCCAAAGCCAGAACTATTCCATTATCAAACGATGAAGACCTAATAAAGATTATTCCTCAATATTCCTAACAAATATAGATGTGAACTGATCCTTACCAAATTCTGGTGAACTAAATACAGTAACATATAAATAATAATACATTATGTCGTGTGGGGCCTATCTCAAGCATATGATTAGTAACAATGGAACTCAAGAAATGGAATTCACCACACTTCAAGTTATTTTTTTTAATTCCAGCAGATACAGAAAAAGATCTAGTATTTATTCAGTGATAAAAACTCAACTACAGAAAGAATTTCTTTTACTCAAAACTGGGGGAAAAACTACACTTTCATACTAAATGGTGAAGAGTAAGTGCTTTTCTCTGATATTGCAACAAGGCAAATATATCCAGGCTTATCATTCTTATACATTTGCCGTACTGCAAGTTCTAGTTAGACAATACAACAAAAATATATCTCAGAAAGTAAGAGGTTGTCTTTATTCATAGACAATGTGATCATCAGAAAAAAAAGTGAGCTCAACAAGGCAATAGCATATAAGGATCTCAATGTTTGAAATGTCTCCATACAATGAGTTTTGAGCAAGGAATATTATGATTTTACTGGAATCACTATTTTTATTAATTTTTTCTACTTTTACAAGCATACCGAGTATTCATTTCAGCTTCCCTCCCTTCTCCTTCTTTTCCATTCCCTCCCTTCTCCCTTCCCTTCCTTCCTTTTACCATTCCGTCCCACTCTTCCTCCTGTATGCTTCTGTGGACTTTAGATTTCACTCTGATTTGTCTACTCTTAAGGGGGCTCAGACCTCCATGGTATATCAAGTTACCTTTCTTCAGGCCACCCCACTGGTATGTACATTTCCCTTCATTCATCCAGCTTTAGACCCAAAGATTTCCACTGTGAGTTCCCATTCTATGGGAATGTTGCCTACAGAGCAGTTTGATGTACTGTCTGCCTATCTATAGGCTTATTGGCTGTATTCTTATTAATCTATTTCCTTCCGTTTTTTAAGTTCTTGTTCTAGTTTAGAGTTATAGGATGGGTGTTCTTCTGACAAGTGAGTCTTGAGTCCAATCAGAAAGCTGCTGGATGTCTCCTCGGTATTCATGCCACTATTACACTATGGAATCACATCTTTAAAAAAATACTATTTAAAATAATATAAAAATACTGTTGTGAAGAATTTTAAAAACCTAAATCATTGGGAAGATAAATGTATTTATGGGTCAGAAGACTCAATATTAAAGATGTCACATCTTGGACTGGTGAGATGACAGGTATAAAAGTGCTTGTGACTTGAGTTGAATTCTCAGATCCACAAGGTGGAAGGAGTGAACCAGTTCCTGAGAGGTGTTGTCTGACTCCACATGCAAGCCCTGGCACACATGTACACATACACACTAAATTGGGGGAAGAGGAGAACCTGGTGCTCCCCCCCCCAATTCATCTCTTTGAGGCTATATCAATCAAGATCCCAGTTGGCGTTTTGGGATCAAAACTGAAAATATAACTATTAAATGCAGTAAAATTTACTCTTCTGATGTGACTTCATTGTGACAAATGCAGTATAGATTAAATCATCTGCCACAAGCATTGGTCAAAAGAACAAATCTACCACTTCCCCACTTTGATTTTCCTGAGCTGTCCTTTCCTTATCTCTTCCTTCATGCCTTCACTACCTTTAATTTTTCTCTTTTGTAAATTTTTGTAATTTATCTTTTGTAAATTGAAGTAAAAATGAAATTGTACATATTGTTTTTGTGAGCCTGACTTCCTTCAATTCATCCATGTTATTGGATGTGTCAACATTTTTTTTTAAAGCTAATTGGTATTCTATAGTTTACTCCTTCCCCAGTGAGTATCATTTGGTTCATTTCTAGTTTTTAGTGACTTCAGTAAAGTTGCTATAACCATTCACAGGTTATTCTGTAAGAATGGATTTCACTTTACATTAACAAATAGCTGAGGGGTATAACTGCCAATTGGACCTATATACCAATGGGTCCACATTCACAGATTTAACCAAACATGAATAGAAAATCTTCAGAAATATTTTTGTAATGAATATGTACATATTTTTCTTTGTCATTGTTCTTTTTTTTTTTTTTGAGGATTAGAGTAGAGGATTAAGGCACATGTGGAGTTCCCTGAGAGCAGGTGCCCTCTTGTCATTATTCTTAAAACAATACAGCATAATGATACTTTACACAGCATTGATTGTATTAAATACCATAAGAAATTTAGATCTTAAGTATATAGAAGATATATAGAGGTTATATATAAATATCATACCACTGCTTTTTAAAAAATTATTTTGTGTGTGTGTGTGTGTGTGTGTGTGTGTGTGTGTGTGTGTGTGTGTCAGAGGGCACTGTGTGTCCCTGTGGAGGACCAAGGGTTACTTTGGGAATCATCGTGGATTGCTTCTACCTCCTTTTCGTGTCATGCTGGAATTTCCCAGGCTCTGCTTACTAGGGCCGTAAGTGTAGGCCACCACCGTTTCTGCCTGGTATTTTTTATGTGGGATCTGGAATCCTAACTCTGGACTTTCTGTTTATGAAGCAGAGTCTTAACCCCTGAGCCATCTCTCTAGCTCACATTATGCCATTTTGTACATGGGATTGGAGTGGCTGAAGATTTTAGTAGTCATGGGGAGCAGTTAGGGAGGAGACTCCAATCTTCCACAGATGTGAGGGATGATTGTAGGACTTTGTAACTTTACCTTTATAAGAGACTGTTGGGATTGGAGAGATGACTCAGAGGTTAAGCCTCTGCCTTGCAAGCCAAAGGTCCTAAGTTCAGATCTTGGATTCCAAGTAAAACTGCCAGACAGAAATAGCAGTGACCTGCACTTCTGGCCCTGGAAGGCAGAGCCTGGGAAACTGCTGAGCAAAGTAAAAGGTGATTCCTGAACTCACCCTTGGGCTTCCAAAGGCACACATGATGTCCTTTGATACACAAAGACACACCTACATAAACATATATACACAGACATACACGGAAAAACAAAATAAAATAGTTTTAAAAAAAGAACTGCCATACTATTTTCCAAGTGAATCACTTTGCATTCTTTCTTGATGCTCTGCATTACTGCTAGCAATTTACTGACAATTTTTAAAACCTGTTCTTCTATTTTCAAAAATAGCTATTATAATATAGTAAGTTATTATAGGTAGCTATTCATATTTTTTTTGCTCTTTTTTACTTGGTTGTTTTCAAAGTGTTTTAAATATATTTTGGACATAAGCAATGTGTCTGATGTGTTCTCAAAATATATGATTTGCAATTATTTTCTTTCAGCTGAGTGCCTTCATTTTCTTAATAGTAATTTCAGGAGTGTATATTTTATATGCACATTTATATTTAGACCACTTCTAGATGAGATGTTTAATGCCATGCCTTTGCCTAATTTAAGATTTCAAATTTTTTCTACTTTATTTTTTTCTAAAGTTTTAGTTATATCTTTTGCATGAGATGTATGGATAAATTTTTGTCTAAGGTGTGAGATAAAGTTCAAAGCTAATGTTTTCAATAATTATCTAGCCATGTACATGTGGATCTAGTTCTGGATGCTTGAGTCTGTGCTGTGCTCCACAGCTGCTTTCTTTCTTAAGTAAATCTTAAATGCACTATTATGGCTCTTCTACATGTTTTTAGTCTTCATAACTGATTTGTCTCTTCTATTCCTTTGATTTTCTATACAGAGATTTTAGAAACTGCCTAAAAGAGTGATTTTAGAAGTTTATATTTATATTAATACTTATAAAAATTATGCTACAATTTTGAAATGAATTATGGAACCTGTAAATCATTTTAGGGAGAACTGACATTTTAACATTTTTATCTTTGTTTAGTTCGTTCTTGAGTTTTAAAAAATTATTAGTTTTGTAACTTTTAGTGTACAGAACCTTGAGATTTCTATCTTTAGCATCTTATTGCTTCTCAAGTTACTATAAATGGCACTGCTTTTAGCAAGATCACTACCAAATAGCTACAGCTTACTTCTAAAAATTCACCTAATTTTGTGGGTACCTTGCTTACCTTAGTTTTCCCTATTTTCCTATTTCCCTACACTTTTTCCCTATTCTTACAAGCATATTGTATATTCATCCCAGCTTCCATCCCCTCTATACCCTCTCTTTCCTTCACCGTTCTCTCCCACTCCCTCCCACCCTTCCCCCTATATGCTTCTATGGACCCCAAGGTTCACTCTTGACCTATCTACTCCTGTAGGTGCTCAGGCTTCTGTGGTATATCAAGTTACCTCTCTTTACCTCCCCACTGGTATGTGAAATTCCCTTCACTCATCCAGCTTTAGACCCAAAGGTTTCCACTGTAAAGTGCCCATTCTATGGGTATAGTAACAGCTACCAACAGAGCACTTTGATGTACTGTCTTCCTACCTTTAGGTTTATTGGCTGTCTTTCCTATTAATTCCCCCCCCCTTTTTAAAATAGGTACTTTTTCTAATTTACAAAAACAGGGATGTGTAGCCTTCTGACAAGCAGGCCTTGAATGCAATCAGAAAGCTGTTGGTTGTCTCCTTGTCATAGTTAGGCACAGGTGTCAATTTGACTGTTGAGGGTTTGAGCTCTGAGCACATTTGTGGAGAATTAGTGGTTGGGTTAGGTCCAGAGCAAACCTGAAGGAGATTGTCTAGTTGATGGGGCAGATCCAGACCATGGTGGGTGGGACTAGGCCTTGAACAGGTGAATGAAATACACAGAGCTGGTTGAGAAAGAGCTGGTTGAGTTGGCATCTTCCTGTACACTTGGCTAGACGTGCTGATCTGGCAAGTAAGGATCATCCCTCTCTCAGTTGTTGTGTAGAGAGGGTGTGGCCAGTTCCTTCGGCCCTGGTGTTGGTGCATGCTCTCCTGTCAAAAGCTGGACTGAGAATTGTAACCCAGTCTATCGTAAGGAAATAAACCCTTTGCTCCCTTAAGCTTTGTGATGGTCATTTATCAGCAACCATGCAGGTGAACTGTAAAAGAATTTGGTACCCAGGAAGTGGGGTGTTGCTGATAAATCTGGCTATGTGGCTTTTATGGATTCTGAACAGTTTTGTTGGAGGAACTTTGAAATGTTTGAAGCTCTTAAGCTTGTGGATTACAAATACCGTTCTGCAGAGTTTAATGGTCCATTTGGATAATGAGAATGCTGAAAGTTGTGGATTGTTTGGGCCCAGTTAGTGATGAAGGAAACGAGGACTTTGATGAAGCTGATTTTAAAGACTATGGACTAGTTTGTTTGATAGAGGAGAGCTGTGTTGGCAGCCTTGAGGATTTGCTTGAGGAAAGGGCCAATAGCCGAATAGCTGCCATTGTTGGAAAAATGAGCATAGATGAAGGAAAACCTAGTGACTTTAACTGGGATGGTGGAAGATGTGAAAACCACCGAATGGCGAGTTTGTGGTTTGAAAACCCAGATTCCTTCAGGGGCCCGAAAGCCCAAGTTAAAGCTGTTTCTTGCCCTTTGCAAATTTGGCTGCCTAGAAAAGAGGCTTTTCCAGCATCAGTGCATTAAAGTTGGTACAGATGTAGCTCGAGTGGACCTAGCTATGTTTCAACCTTGCTTTGGAATCTGGCAGTGTCTCTCAGGTGGTACTGGTTTTGGTGTACTATTATGGGGTTCGTGAAGAGCAGCAAAAGCTTGGTGGCAAGTGGCAGGCATAGAGTCCTGCAAGATAAGGTGAAGCCTATAGCTGCAGAGTGAACCCAGAGTGTTGGAGATGCCAGAACTGTAGGACTGCTGCTGAGGATGACTGCGAGAGTGGAGATTCAAGGAACTCTGCTTTTACAACTTTGAGCTGCAAACAGGGACTGGGAATGCCTAGAATCTTTGAAAACACCTTGACTACGCGATGAGCAACAGAAGATGGACATCGAAGTAAAGGATACGGTATTTGATTTGCTGGACTTTGATCTTTTTAATGTTTTCTTATTGTTCAAGATCCTTCTGTTTTAATGTTTTATTTGTTTTAAAGTATTTAACTTATTCTGATTTAATATACTTTTAAGGTTAAGAACTTGAACTTTTAAAATGTTGGAACTGAAGTTTTAATCAGAGAACATTTTAAATTTATCTATGAAATGTATTTATATTTTAAAGATAACTTTTAATGTCTGTGGGGACAAGGATTGAGGGTTAGTTTAAAAAATGCTATGTTTTTGTGTCAAGTTGACAAAGGGTGGAGTGTCATAGGCACAGGTGTCAACTTGACTGTAGAGGTTTGAGCTCTGGGCACATTTGTGGAGAATTAGTGGTTGTTGGGTTAACCCCAGAGTGAACCTGAAGGAGACTGTCTACTTGATAAGGCAGATTCAGCCCATAGTGGGTGGGATTTGGCCTTGAACAAGTGAATAAAATAGAGAGCTGGTTGAAAAAGTTGGCATCTTTCTGCACACTTGGCCAGATATGCTGGTCTGGCAAGTAAGGATTGTCCTTCTCTCAGCTGTTGTGTAGAAATGATGTGGCCAGTTCCCTAGGTCCTGGTGTTGGTGCATGCTCTTCCATCAAGATGGACTGAGAATCGTAATCATAAGAGAAAATAAACCCCTTGTTCCCTTAAGTCTTCTGATGGTCATTTATCAGCAACCATGCAAGCGAACTGCAACACTCCTTGGTGCTCATGCCACTATTATATTGGTGGTCACCTGTTGCCATGGAGATTTATATTGCACCTTACAGATCTCATGCCACTGATGGGGCTTGTGATTATTTCTCTCCCCAGCAGCTTCTATAGTATTCCTTAGTACTGTGTAAGCTATTTTTTTAATGAGTCTATGACATTTTCTAAACAGTAATTCAGTTTTGGGAATAGTTTTGATTCTTCTTTTCCAGTCTGTATGCGTCATTTCATTTCATTGCCTTAGCAGGGAATCCAGCACCATGTCAAATAGGGGTGGTATGAATGGACATGTTTTATTCACTAGGGCAATGATAGACATGCTCACTGCCTTGATTATGGTGGTGGCTTCACAGATGTATACACATGTGAAAACTGAAACTGTACACTTCAAACATGTTCAACTTAATGTGAAATGATAAAGTTTTGTTAGTTTGTGCTGTACTGTTTTCCAGACTTCATTTTCCTGCTAACTGAACCTGAGATATCTAACCCAGCTAACAGTAGTTCAAGGAAGCATTGAACGTTGTGGAAATAATTTTAATAAATTATATACTAATATTTTATATATCATATAACAAATTATTTATTATAACAAATTATTAGATGCTTTGAGAAGCTTTTATGTTTCCAGTTAACAACAAGGTAGTTTAAGCCTTCCATACCTACTTCTGGCTTATTTCCCAAATCTAGATGGGTAAGCATAATTTATGTCCTGTAAAAACATACAACTGTTGGTCTTTTGCAGTTATCCAAATCTTAACCTGGCCTTTCTGCCTTACTTTCTCTTTTCAGAGCAATCTATCCAGGTGAACTGTCCCTGTAGATAAAATACATTTCTATTCTCTTCAAGCTCAAGTATCTTTTTGGATTGTATATTTCTTCATTGTTGTGTCTAAACAATCGGTTTCATTTCAAATGTTTCCAGTGATACTTAGATTATGCTTTCTGTGTTAAATTTTTATCAAAAGTTCATCATTTTAAGATGAAATCACCTAGGTCATTTATCCCAAAATAACTCTGAAACAATCTACTACATACTTTCCTAACAAATTCAACCCTCGCTCCTAAATCTTACCTCATGAACTACATACATGAACATACGTCTGCATCTACATATTCACACATACATATATGTCCCGCTCAATGAACTTTCCAAAGTGAACACAACCATGCAATCAACACCTGTGTCAGGAAAGTGAACACTATCAGCAACTCAGACTTCTGAAGTGTTAAGAACTTGGGTTTGTAGATAACCTTTATTTTGTATAGTGAAATAAAATATGTACATTAAAACTCCCATGATAAATCACAGAAAATGATTGAATTCTCTAATAAACATACTAACTATACTTTTATGCCTAATCTAAAATTTGTCTTATAGAAAGCAGTTTAAAATGGCAACCAAGAGAAAATGCTTATGAGAAAAACCACAACTGTCTTTTGGATAGGGACTGACCTCATCAGGGAGTTGCAGGAATTTGAGCTCAGGGCATGGTGACAGAGAAGGCTATAAATAGTTAACCCTGGAAAAAGTATTGAGTCCAGGATAAAAGAAGGTTGCTCCTGTAGCGACAGGGACAGTACACACAGCGGAGAAACTAGAGGCTCTGTTTGTGCTTTGCTGTTCTAGGGCAAAGAATCCCTGAAAAGAGTTTAAAGGTTTAAGACTTTTGATCTTGTTTGCAAAACACCTGTCATGTCAGCACTTGTCTTCTGCAGATTTAGTTGAGAAGACTTTTAAGATCTACTCTGCACTTACAATCAAAAGATACTCCCTAAGAGAAAGGAACACATACCTGCTCTTTGACTTCAATGTTATGCTCCCCTTCCAGAATAAGAGTGACAGCTTGCATAATTTGCTTTCCATGAGTACTCATTATTTTATCTATATGCTGTAAAACAATAGGAGATCCACAATTATCATCCAGGAAACAAAGGAAAGAGACCAGAGATGGCTTTCTTTTCTTCCTTATGATTGAACTCCTTCCTGATCCTCCTGCCTCTACCTCTTTTTTTTTTAAATTATTTTATTTATTCAATTGTGTGTATGCGTGTGTGTATGCGCGTGTGTGTGTATGTGCGTGTAGAACCACGGACGAATTCGAGAACCACCATGGACTGCCTCCACTTCCTCCTTGTTTACTCTGCCCCCTGCCTCTACCTCTTAAGTGTTGGAATTTTAATGGGTTATGCCATCATGTTAACTTACAGAAGTCTTAACATTAAATGATGCATAATCAATTCAAGCAGAACATCAGAGCATATAAAATATTCCAAAGATTAGTGTTTATTACATTTTGAAGCTGTATATACTTGACAGAATATAGAACTAAACATTAACATTCACTGGGATCCTCAAACCAAAGATATTGAAAAACAACAACAACAAAAAAGATAGGGAAAGAAAGTCAGAGACATGTTAAAAAAATATAGTGTAGGTTTACAATATTATCTTGGAGTACAAATGTACAAAGATAACTCAAAAGATAAGCAAGGCATAGAGAAGGGGTTATCCATGTTCCCCATCTACCTGAAAGCTACTGAACATGATGCTTAGGAACATGACAGAATAACCAGTGACCCCCACCCACCAGCAAGGCTCAGCCTCTCCTACGCTGCTGTATACCTGCTTTCCTCCAGGACATCACTAGAAGTCAACCTTATACATGTGGACATGGACAGTATCTGTAGAATAGCACTGAAAATAGGCTTGAAACTTGCAGAGGGCTTATAGACAAGTGATTTTGGTAGATGAGATAACCCATTCTGGCCATCAAACCTTTAAGAATGAAGTGACCAATCAAGACAAGTACAAATTTAGTGCCAAAGGAGGAGAGAGAGACTGGACAGACAGGGGAAGGGTGGGACAGGACAATGTACTGAAGCAATTCCCAGAATACTCGAGTAGGTGACAACCTATATATAACTTCCTGGTTTCCCCAGAATGAGCAGTGTCTGAATCTTACTCATTGACAGATGCTCAGCAATGCATACGACAGGGTGAGCTATTATGGAAGCCTGGGTGACTTTACTTACAGGTCGAGTAGAGAGGAGATTTCTAAGAAGTCCCAAGGTCTTCATCAGTACATTCAAATCTGAATCTGATAATAACCGGAATAACTGTTCAGTACTCAAGCTTCGTAAAATATCTGCTTTTATTTTTTGTTCAGCCTGAAATGCCATATTCTGAAAGGATTAAAGTTGTGAAAATCATGTCTATGGTACTATATTACAATGTTTTAATAGAGCACTGATAATTTCCAAAGTACAATTTATAGATAAGGGAAGTCATATTATTTTTCACCTATATTTGTAAGGTAAAAAAGAGAGATAATAACCACTCTTAAATATACTTCCACATGAGGAATATAATTGCTTACTGACATGGGCAGATGAGTATCCTAAGATTTTTTGATTAAAAATACACTTATAACCTTTAGGATATTTTTATGGTTAGTGACTTTCTGTCAATGTGTATTATACAAGTTCCTAGGGTGGTGGAACTCTATCACACACTCCAGAAGGTAGGAGGTTTGCCCTGACTATTAGCTTGCTTCTTTTATTTTTTAAGGCACATTAAAAGATCAGCCTAACTTTATTCCAAATTATATGTCTGAAGAAAAAAAAGGCAAATGCCAAAGAGCAACTCATAAATCAACTTTTGATTTAAATAAAAAAAAAAACCTCTTAAAAATTGGAGGCTTATATAACATATTACCCGCTGGGACAGGTTCTTATTTTAATTAAGCAGCTAAGACGCATCAGAGATTGAAGTACCAATGATGCAAAAACTGCACGTGGAATCAAGAGTACTGGCTGAGCATCAAGAGACCCAGATCAAAGGCAATGTTGAGGTTTTATATTCTGTGAACAGAGAACACAGCAGCTGGTGATATGAAGTCTAACTCTGAGAATAAGATAGTAGTATATCTGGGTTTCAGAATGGGATGAAAAACTCAGTTTCCAACACTAAAGCTGTTCATGTCAGAAAGTCATGTAAGTGAAAGGCCTAGGGAATAGGTAACAGTTACATCTGTAGATGTCAATTTCAAAGTATGCTCTTCCATTAGGGAGAATTTTGAAACTGCAGCATCAAGGAACCTTGAAAGTGGGAACTGAATATTGGGAGAATGTCTCCTGAAAAGGCTGTGGAAAAAAAGCTAGATGGTGAGTTAAAAAAACAAAAACAAAAACACGAGTTCTGGGAAAGTATTTCAAGAAGTATTAAAAGCTGTGCAAAGTCGAGGACAAAAACAGTTGAACTACTTGATTTGGTGCTTCATTAGAAGATGATTATTTCTATCCCTAAATTTGGGTATATGTGTGTACAGCATATGCATGTTTGCATATGTGTCGTACAGGTGATGTGTGTGTGTGTGGGGGGGGTGAGTGTACGTGAGCATTCGTGTGGAGGACCAAAGTTGAAGTCAAGTATCCTTACTGATGTATCTCCTCTCTTCTTATTCTTTTCTTTTTTTTTTTTAATGGAGGCAAGGTCTATAAATTGAACCCAAAGCTGACTGATTAGGTAGACCAGCTAGCCAGCTTGCCCTTGGGGCCTCTTGCCTCGGCCTTCTGAGGGTTGGGATTACAGGCAGTATTCAGACCTACCCAACTGGGCTGTGAGGATATAAACTGTGATCTTCAAACCTGCATGACAAGCATTTTATCCACGGAACCTTCATCTCTCTAGCCCCATAATTATGATTTTAAAAATTCATGTAGGTTTGCTCTCTTTTCAACTTTGATAAAATTTACCTCAATAATCTATGAAAAATAGTTGTGAACTCCTATTTAGAAACCATGATTATAAATTATTCATTATTTTTAAATTATTATTTATGCGCTAACTATATTACTGTGGCAAAGTAATCATTCTGAAAAAGAAAACGATTAAATTAGTCAGCTCAAATCAGCTATGCTACAATGTGCACTCTTGAAACAGGCTGCACACCATAAACATACATAATTTTTATCTGTCAATTAAAAAATAGCCATTCTATGTCTTAGAGTTCACTCATTTATAAAGTATAAGAACACTCCCTTATTTCATTCCCTAAAGTTTTTCTGCACAAGGAAGCATGAACACATAAAATAAGCAGCTCTCTATGAATATTGGTATGTTCTTAATAACAAAAATGCGCTTTGTAGTAATGACAGAAATGCGATTAAGTGTGGCTCACAGTGGAAACTGAAAGACGAACAGTTTTTCAGGTCCTAGATCACTAAAGAGCTGGACTGAGCTAGGTTTTTGAAAAGAGAAAATTCAAGACCTTTCAAAGAATACAATCTATAGTTCTCACTTTGATAATATCTCTATTTTCTTTTTGAATTATGTCATCGAAAAGATGAAACGTACCATTAAAGCCCAAATTCCATTTACTCGTAGAGCAGGGTTTTCGCTCTGAGTTAATCCACAAAGTAACTCTACAGCTCCCGATTCCAAAATTGGCTACGGTTGGGAAACAAAACAACAAATAAACAAAAAATTAGCTTTCAAGCCAGACTTGCAAACTCAATGTGGATATAAACTGGCACTCTACCCATGACTTCTTCCCATTCTTGTACAAAAGTTTCCTTCACAGTGTCACCCCTTCTTCTTTGCAGTCTTGATTCAGTAGGCATCCTGTCCATCTGTTCATTTCACACACACCCTTATCATCCCATCATTTAGCATCCTACTGATTCCCTTTTTCTGAAATATGTCACAGATTACATTATCAATGACACAAGCAAAATAAGCTGTATCTCAGACATGGCACATAAACAGCATGCTGAAACTTAAGCATTTACTACAGTCATGATACTGGGCTGAAAGTGGGTTTTTGGAAATTTCTCAAAAATTCAAATGCTATAGGATTAAGATTTACTAGTAATGAACACTTAAAGGCCACATGTCAAGTAGATACTAGGAACATCTGAAGCAATTCATTCAGATGCATGTACGTAGGAAAAGGGCAGCACCTTTCAAGAGGACATTTTTGAAAGGATTGTATTTCCTTCTGCTAATAAAAATTGTGCTTTTTAAAAAACCTTTTGCCATGTTATCTTTCTCATTCTATACATCTAAATCCACATTATTCATTTCATCTTACCTTTGAAAATACAGTATAGACTTCGTGGGCCTTTGACCCTTAATACTTTAATGTATATTTCCTAAGAACAAAGACATTCTTAGATAATCACACTACGGTTAGTAAATTTTGAAAAATTAACACTGAATTAAAACAGTATTTTTAACCATCTATATTTCCTATTCCAATTGTGTCAACTGGTCCAAGAAGGTTTTCATAGCATTTCCTTTCCTTACAAATCAGGATACAGTTTATTTTTTAACATTAAAAAAATCAGTCATATTAATTATCCTTTGCCTGAGTTCATCCACCTTCCTTCCTAATGGGACTCTAAGTCCTCTGAAGGTAGATCTGAGGCAGCCTGAGAGCTTTTCTAGATGATCAATGAGGTTGAACTAACTCTAACTCTACCATGACCAAGCCAGGATTCTGCTACATAGCAGAAGAGAATAGAGGGAGAGAGACTTGTTATGTCCTGTTACTTTCTTCTACCTTTTGAATACCACCAGTTTAGTAAGTGTTTTACTTTCATTACACATTGCTGCACAAAACATCTGACAAAGCACTTAGGAGAGAAAAGTTTTACATAGATCAATTAACCCTGAACAATTCCGGGTTACAGTCCATCACTATGGGACTGCTAGCAGCAGGAGGTGGAGCAGCTGGTCACATCACATCACATCCAGAGTGAGCAGAAAGCAATGAACCAATGCATGCACACTCGCTAGTGTTCAGTTTTCATTCTTGTGAAATTCTGGATTCCTTGTATAGGTCCTTCCCACAAGAGGCAGGTCCTCCCATCTCAATTACAGCAATCAAAACAACCTTCTACAAGGTAGAGTCAGAGGTACCCCTCATAAGTGACTGATGTTGACAAGTGAAGTTAAACCATCATAGTAACTGTCTCTGAACTTCCACCTTCCCAGTACTGCCTTCCTGAGTTCAAAGTCTGCAGATGCGTCAATGCAGAAAGGAAATTTGACAAATGAGGGGCTATCAGATGCCTGCCAACAAGTACAATGAGGCTGAGTTCATGGCTGGGCAAATTTTTTTTTTTAAGTCCTAGAGACTGAAACCATGTTTCTGAAACGTGTGTTCACGCACTACAAGCCCCTGACCAAAGATCCATTCACTCTCCCAAAAATCTACCACTGACATTCAATGATTATTTTCTAGGATCGGCAAAATGACTCAGCAGGTAAACTCTTCCATTTGATCCCTGAAACTCATTTGGTGCAGAAGTGACTCCTGAAGGTTGTCTTCTAACTTCCACACTTATGCTGAGACACAAGTGCATCTATGCATGCACACACATATATACACATAGTATAAATAAATATTTTCTGAGACAAGCAAATATTTCCTTTGAAATAACATAATCCTGGCTTACAAACCTGAGCCTTAATTTATACTTTGTTACATATTGTTTGAAAGTCTTTTCTTTTTTTAACTTGCAATTTCAGCAGTTCAGAATAATCATATGCTGTTATAGCCTCTCTTTTTTTGTTGACTTATTTTAAGACAAGCTGGCTTCACACCCTGGGTTCTAGTGATCCTCTTACCTAATCTCCCAAATAGCTTGCATGTCAATGCTTCCTTGGTAGCTTTGGGCTTTTCAATATCTTTTAAATAAGTTGAATATGCTGAGTAGAATAAAAACCATAGGAAATAGTTACTATATTGAAAAGTGAATGACTTACTGTATTCCCCTCTCTTTACCTAAATCAAACAAATCAAAGTAATTCTTAACCTAATCCACACTTTTCAACATCAACTTCAATAAAAGTAAATAAAAAAAATTGACTAGGTTGTAGCTGGATAACACATCTAGGAAGAAAAGTTCAATACTAACCTCTTTACTTGGAGAAAATTCTAGAAGTAGATTACACAACATTGAAGATGCAACTACTAGGATTTCATCTGGTGCATTTTGTAAAACCTACAGAAGAAAAGGACATGCTATTAACTGTTTAGAATCATGGGATTAAGAACACAGAAGACGGTTGAGGAGAAGACTCAGGAATTGCCTTTCCCTCATAAGCAAAGGAACCCGAGTTCGGATTTCCAGATTCCACATAAAAATGCCAGGTGGAAATGGCAGCGACCTGTAATTTCAGCCTTGGAAGGTAGAGCCAACAAAACCCCAAAGCAAAACAAGATGGAAGAATAAATCCAGGATGGTCCCTTCTATTACCCTTGGGTCTCCACAAACACATTCAAATGTGATCTTTTACACACACACATGCAATGTACATACACATGCATGGAAAAAAAAATCACAGAAGACTAAAATTATCCTTATCCTTTGACTTGACTTCTCATATTTGACAGTATGTGTTAAACAAACCACAAGAAAACCAGTGAAATTTAGAAATAGATACCTAATACTAAGCAAACAGAATCTCATTAGAATATGGTTGAAGATGTAGTTCAATTGGTAGAGTGCTTGCCTCACATGTATAAAGCTCTTGGTTCAATTCCAAGTACCATAAAGTTAATCAAATAAATAAAAATACTTCTACCAAAAATTTTATTACAAATAAATTAATGGCTACTCTTCTGTGTCTTCCTAGTCATCAGTTTAAAACATAGAAAAATAAAAGAGAAAACTAGTAGATAACTTAAACTTCAAACTATGAGAAACCAGTAAGTATCTGCAACAAAAACCACCGGTTTTTTTAAGCTTCTTTAACTCGGCGTGGGTCTCAAATGTGCAACTAGGTCATGGTTTAAGAGTTATACCATATAATCAGTGGAAAACTCTTCTAGGCTCTCATCAATCTTTGCCCTTAGAAAACTACGCAGACCTCATGCTGCTCCATTTCTGATGTAAGAGAAAGGTTCTGAGCTGGGCAATCAGAAATGGTTCCAGATGCAAAGGGAACAGGAGAGTTAGTCTTGAATGGGTAATGAATCCATCAAGATCAAGCTATTATGAAAAAAGTACAACCTGAGAACAAGAAAAGGTGGGACAGTAGAGGACAGATCAGTGAACTCTAAAAACCTAGTAATACTGTCTGGTCCAGTGATTTTGGATCAGGGATCGTTATCTGAAATGGCCTGTTGGTAAGAATTGTCACACTCATGAGGAAGTTATTTTCCCCACGTGGAAAGGCACTGATGTGGTTGGAGATAAAATATTCAGGAAACAAAAGACAACAAGAAATGAGGAATAGTCAAAGGCTGACATACATTCAATATGGTGAAATAAGGTGAAAGATTCTCAGGGAGGAGTGTCAACTGATGGGAATGGGCCAAATTCAAGGTCACAGACTGTCTGAGTAGACCCACTGAAAGGAGAAATTAAAGAAACATTCTGTCCCAATAAACCCCACAAGGCTGTATCGTGACATCCTTGAGCAAATGTGAAGTAAACTGCATACCCAATCCTGTCATCTCTTCCAGGGAATTATCTGTAGGATTCATACTGTCTTTCTTAACTCACTGCTACCATCTTTTCCAAAGAAAATGTATAAATCACTCAGTCTGCATAAGACGAACTTCCCCATAAGAACTATTTAGCATTTCAATTTCCGAGGCCTATGGCAATGGTCCAACTTCGCCCTGCCCATGTCTTTCCAAGATAGTCATACTATGTAACTCAGGTTGGCCCTGAATTTACAATCTCCCAAGTGTTGGGATTTCAGGCATGTGCCACTATGCACAGCTTCCATCTGGTTCATCAGAGTCCACTATCTATGAACTAGGGCATCCTTGTTCTTTCCACGCACAGAAAGCAAACCCCTGTTCCTTCTACCATTCGAAGTTTAACTCACATTCTTCCTGCTTGAAATTTCTCTCATTTCTGTCATTCTGATGCCCCTATGCTAAACCTGAAAATTTAAGGAAGAGTAAGAACTATAAAATAAAAATTTATGCAAGGGTACTGTGCATGGAGGTTTTGTTAATACTTAGTAACTACTCAAAAACAAAACAAAAGTCTAGGTTAAAAAATTCTATTAAATACATATGAGGTACATAATATTAAAAGATTAAAGGGGGGGCAGGGATACTGTTCAACAGTTATAGTGCTTGTTGCTCAAGCGGAAGGATTAAGGTCCTTTTTCCAGATCACAAGTAAAATGCCAGATGGGTAAAGCAGCCCCTCTAATTTCAGCTACAGAAGGTAGCGTTTGGGGATCCCCTCAGCAAGCTGGCTAGTCAGTTTATCCCTATAGGCAAGCAATGGGTTTTAATTAAAAATTGGCCTCAAAAGAAAAAGGTGGGAAAGAGATCAGGATGATTCCTCGTATCACTTTGGGACTCGCATACAGGCACCCAGACAAGCTGACCTATGGTTCTGTATCAGGGACAACTTTACTAGCACCAACTTGATGTCTACTCTTAAGTGTACATTCACTTACCTTGTACCCTTTCCTATTAGGATAGGAGTCCCCAAGAATAGACCCAATGCCAAAAAGAAAAAAAAAAAAAAAAGACACTAAAAAATATTCAGGGATTGCAAAAGACTAAGAACATTTTATATCTGCAAATAGCTGACTCTCTTTTCATATTAGAATAACTCTGGATTTAAGTTTCGAGAATAATATCAAACATAAAGGAGATTAACAACTAAAGCTCTAATAAAGAAAACGAGACTTGAATTCCCCTCTCTTGCATGGGATGCTGATCTCAGAAACATTGTGTGACTCTGCAACTGCTCGGAACATTTGACTCAAGGAGATGTTCAAATGCTCCATACAAGAATCAGACACACTGCTGCTGGCGGGCTCAGCTCGCAGACTCTGTGAGAACTGCTGCTACGTAGTGATATTTTTCTCACCTTCATTAAAGGTTTCCAAACGGCGTGATCCTGGAAACTCGTTCGAAGTTGCTGTACAGATCGGGATAAACTGTGCAAACATCTATAAAGAACGATCAAAATTAGCTTCCCAAGAAGCCCAAGCTTGTATTTCACATAAAATGCTTGGCTCTTCATTAGAACAAATGGGCACTTCAAGCATGTCTATAGCATTAAATCAACTACATCAAAACACTTCACAGGCATTGGTGGTAACATCACACGCTGGATGAAGTCACCTGGGCTTACTTTCAGTAACATCTGGATCTTGCTCTTACTCAGCGAAGGACCAGAAAGGAAACAGGTTAAGCACACAGCAAAGGATTTTTATTCAGACCATGTAAAACTCATACCTGACAGCAGCTAACCGCACCTTGACACTAGACTCAGACAAGCCAGTCACAATTCGGTCCATCATATTTTCAGTCTCAATGATCTGGAGAAAAAGGTTAATGCTGCATAAATAACAACATGAAGGTGACAAACTTCACTTCTTGTAAATGCAAGTATGTTAATGTCCATTAAAAGTTTAGTTTTTAGCAAAAGTTTTTACCTCTCAAACAATCATCTTGCAGTGGGGTAGGCAGCTCACCAGAAAGACAGGGCTAGTCCACTAAGTACAAGCCAGGATGAATCATAGGCGAAAAGGACAGGCTATGTTTCTTTATTTTTTAAAGATATTTAAAACAAAAATGAAATGGCATGAACGAACTGAAGGTAAGAGGGGCAGATTTGTGCCAGAATGAAAATCTAAAAAAGCATACTCCACACTATTCTCATAAAGCAAATGAAATCTGTAGGCTTTGGATAGAACCACTCTATGGCTACTTTCTTGCCAACTAAATGGAAACTAAATTAAAATATCTAGAAAAATAAAACCTTGTTACCTTTCACCACAGACACATATGATTATTACAAACATGACGATATTTTTTAGCTTAAAAAGTAAGATACCATGCAAATCACCTTCATTTAAGCAATGTCTCCAGATAAAATTAAATGTGCAGAGAGGATTCACTTGCAGGGCCTGACTTTTCCTATTAAAGTGCTAATGTAATTAATCACAAAAAAATGTTAAGAAAAACAGTGGGTACTTGTTGACTCCCTGTATGTGCCAGGCACCTGTGCTAAGCATGTTATGATCTCTCTCTCATGTCTTCTGCAGTCATTATTATTAATAATTACTAATACTCTTATTAACGTATTAGAAAACAAAGGACTGCCTATTGGGATCACAGAGTGCTGACCCAGATATCCCACTCCAAAGTCTACAGGCTTCCTCGCTTGTGATACCATCCCGTTAATAGCCATGAATCCCTCACGTGTCCTCAATATGAATAATTTGTCAATAGGAGAACAGTAAGCATAGAACCATTCCATGAACAAGCTTTCAAAGTCATTGGACATATCAATTAAATCAGATTTAGGACAGGTTCCTGTATTTTTTCAAACACACTCAGGTTAAATTCAGGCTGAAGATCACTGGGTTAGAATAAAAACCAAGTATTCAGAAGCCTAACTTCAGAATGGCATCAGGTGGGAAGTCTTAGGACGCTCAAAGTCAAACAGGAAGAGAACAGAAAGCAGTTCAAATGACCAGTGACCAGGAGAGATCTAAGAGTTTTTCAAGTGACAAATTTTCCCATGAATTATGTATGTGCTGGTCTCTTCCTGTGCCAGAGCAAACTGAACCCCATACTATCTTGATACAAACCCATGTTCTGCCCCATCAGTTCTATTTTTCTCAGGCTAACTACTCTTTTCAACCCTCCTACATTTACCTCCAATGTGGACACCAGACTGCTCTATTAGCATACACCTCAGCCAAACCCTCACTCCTGAACCTGTACTCACCTGCAGGAGGTTCCCAATTTCCTGTTGTGCTGCCTCCCATGTCAAGTCCCCACCTCTTCCTCGCACTCAGCCCCTCTGCAGCCACCTCCAGTTTGTAGGGGATTTGCTTTTCCTTTGAGACAAGTTAATCAATGGTCCACTTTTTTTTTCTTCTTGAGAAAGGGTCTTACTGTGTTGTTTTGGCTAATTCCAACTTTATAAATATATAAACTCAATCTCTCACCTCAACCTCTTAAACAGTTGAGACTCCAAGAAAATTCCAAGCCTGCGCCACCACCCCTAGCTCAGTAGCCTACTTCTTATTGCAATGTCTCCATTCCCTCACCTTTCCCTCATCCTTGCTATGTTGAAGTTCTAATTAAACTCAAAGACCTTCTATGACAATCCCCAAACACCTCCCCACCTTTTTTGTGTGTAACTACTCTGACCTACCCGCTGGACCCTGTCCTCTCCTTCAGCACTGACTCTGGTGCTAAGGAAACCTAGCCATGGATGAGACGTCAGAAATAATGTTTACTGGCCACATTTAGCCAAAGAAGTAAGTCTATTAAGTGAAAGGTTATGTATAAAAAGTGTACAGATACAGGATATATCAGTATAACAGGTCACAAATGCCTGAAATTGTTTAACTCCATGAAAAATTTCAAATTCTATGTGAGCGAGAAAATCTTATAAGCAAGTCACGGTTGTGGACCCTTCTCAAAGTCAGTAAGGCTAACAATGAAAAAGCCTAGGGAGAAGGAAAGGGTTCTGATCAGAAACAAAATGAACAGGTAGCTAGGATGTGCAGGATTTCCCATATAATCTCAAGCAACTCACACTTGCCTTTCTGTCTTTAGCAAAATGAAAGGACAGAGCAACTACCCCCTTTGCTATCAGCAGTTAAAGAAAAGTCAGTCTGTCTGGACAAAACTGTCATGTTCAGAAGCAACATGAGAAGCAAGGTAGGTGAGAGGAGATCAAGGAAGGAAAAGATTTGGTTAGAAACACATGCATGCACGCACGAATACCCTCGAATCAGGAAGAGCAAGGAGAGCACAGTTCCCAGCTGTACTTCTGCACTTATTCGGCAAACATGAATGTTCACAAACTACCAAGCATACTTTGAAACTCAAACCAACTACCAAACAACTGTGATCAACAAAGAGTGCTGTAGTGTACTCTTGAATCTACTGCAGACAAGAGCACCTAAGGAATGATGGGACCATGGTTTAAAGCAGACAAAGCAAAATAAACATTTATAGAGTAGGAAAAATGACCATTATGAAGAATGGGACTTTCACAATTAACTATAGAAAACGTTAACAACCCTGTCAGAGAATGTCTGAGATCAGACAGGGCACGGTGAAGAACCGCCAGTGTCCATCGCTTAACATTAGCGGAGTGCAACTTCGCGCTTCATTCCTATTCCATCTATAGGACTGAATTTATATAAAGAACTGTCAGGGATTAAGTTGCAGGGACCTTGCCAGGCCCCGGGAAAGCTCGATACTTGAATATCTGATTTACCTTCTCAATCAAGATGACTGAACCATGATATGGCAAATATTAGAAAAGTAAAACCCAAAAATCATCCATGTAGGTCATGTGGATGAGCAACATGATTTAACCAAGCTTTTACAGCTTGTGAGTATTGAGGCTATTTATACATGCACAAAAGGGGCATTACAGTGACTATTCTGACCAAAATAAGGATAGAAATGTGATTACAAAGTTTTAAAGGTTTGAAAAATCTACAGAACAAGTTGTCAAGTCAACAGGGACGGACTTGTGGTGACCATTGTCAACAGTACTTGAGTCTAACAGCACTGGATTGCTTTTTTCGACCTGGGGTTTGAAAGCCGAGAGCAATAAACCATGTTCTCTATTGCTGCTCTTTAATGATCCTGGTACTATGGTCTAAGCTTTGATGCAACAGAGGATACCAAGTTCTAGCACCCTGCAATGGCATCTTAGGTTGTCAAGGATGTAAGAGCAAGGTCAAGAGGAGCTAGATAGAAGTTATTCTGCCTCATGGATCTTGTTAAAGATTCTCAGTAACAACATAACGCACTATGGCACAGCTGACTGATCTACTAAAAAGAGAATGTGTCCCATTACAGACTCTGGACCTAACCAGAAAAGGGTACTGGCAACTTGCCAAATGAAAGAGGCCACACCTATTCTAGGGCCCGGCTGTGAATGTAACTATAGCATTAGATTACTGCATCCTAAACTGATGTGAAGTTTTAGGTCAGGAGACTAAGTGCTGTTGACTAATCGTTTTGTTTCTGGTATTGTAACTCTTGTCAAAAATGAAAAAGTATCTATTAGAACAGGATTATAAATCCCTGTCACCAGGATAAGTTACCTCCAGGGCAGTGGAAGAAGGGAGCAATCAGTCTTCAGGGTCATGGCCAGGTGCAGAATCCAGATGATAGCAAGATGGTTCACTTCACACATGGGAATGACCACAACCTGAAGGTGCCACTTAGTACATGAAAAATTATCAGCCCTTCATGAATGAACTCTAGGAGACCTGTAATTTAGTTGCGGTCAGGACATATACCATCTTTTCCTCAGAGGTTATAAGAAACTATAATGCAGCTTTTAAACAAAAATAAAGCAATATAAAACACCAAGATTCAATTATTTTTCTTCAAGCAAGACACAAGTAAAACCTCAGTGTGGACTTTCAATTATGTTCAACACAGAGAAAATAAAATACATAGTAAATGAACCCAGGTAGATTCTTGGTGGTGAACTTTGCAAGCAGTTTAAAGTGGGTGGGTTAAGGCCAGAAGAGTAGATGGCAAAGTGGTCATCATCTTAATAGCAATCATTTATGTTAATGCATATAAAAGCTACATAAATATGTAAAAAAATGGATTCTATATGAACGTGTGTAAAAGGTTCTCACAAAAGTTTAATGAACTGTAGTAACATGCTACTTAAAATGGCAGAACTGGCCACTAAAGACCTAGATCGAATTTTGAAAGTCAGAATATGTAGCCTCCAAGATGTATGGAAATAAATGATTGAGTCCTCAGTCTAGTTAAAGCAGAAGTGTGTGCACCCAGAGGTCAAGGTCCTCCAACAGAAGCTGGACCTGCTGGGATGGACAGCACTGCTTAGTAAGTACGAGGATAAAGGGGTCTTCACACCAGTGAACACTGATTTAAGCTCTTAACCCCCCATGTTCTTTTTAAGGGAGATGAATTGAACTCTGTGAACATTTGATCTCATGAGTCAGTGCAGTCAAAAGATTCGTTTTGAAAATGGTGCAGACTAGGTAGGAAAAAGAAGTACTATGAGGCAACAAGGCAGATACTGGGATGAAAGAAGCATATTTAACCCATCTATTGATAGGGATCTGGAAAGGGAGCCACTGCTAAAACAAAACAAGCCATTGCTATGAAGCGACTACATGATTTCAGAAGATGACTACAAAATTAAAGGACAAGATTCTTCCACATACATTATGGAAACTACTTAAAACTTAGTATTAGTAATTCTAGAACATATTCTTACACCCTTTTCCCTTTAGAAAAACAAACCTTCAACGGTGCATGGTGATTCATTAATTAAGCAAAGGAAGCTATAATCTTTGAACCTACACTAGTAAACTAATTGTCTTAGTGCATTCTACAGTCTTTTGAGCTTACACTAGTAAACTAAATGTTTACTGATTCTTCTGCAGAACAGTAATGGCAATATAGCTAACTATTTGAATAAACTAAAAACATCTGTTAAATTTTATTGGCTAATGTTAAAATCTTGAAGGAATTTTTTTTTAAACTATAACCTTACCTGATTTTTTTCAATTACCAACATTTTTTTCTCTGTTGGAAATCTGATAAACTATTTTTTTTTCTTTTGTCAGTACAATTTATTCATGCTGGCTTTTCTTGCCTGGTTGAGTATACTAATAATGGATGAAGGATTCAGCAAAGGTCAGGGAGAACAGAAGTCAATGAAGAAAAGCTAAGCCAAGAAAACTCTGGGGAAGAAAACACAAGGCTGAGTTCCTCTGACTTTTCAATTCAGTTCTTTCTGAGTCTACTGCAGAACTGAGCAGACAACAGCCAAATGATTTGCTGCTTTTGGGAACAAACCCTCCCCACTGGTGTGGAGAACTGTAAGCTTTCCTGATGGTCCTGAGTCCCACCTGCCACTATCCAAGTAGATGTGCTACTTTGAAAACAAGCATTTTAAAAGAAAGGGCATTTTTTTCTTTACAAAGATCTTTTTTGGAGGAGGAGGAATTGTTCAGCTTTCTCAGAACAAATCATTGGCCAATGTATCACATTTTAGAGTCTGCCAAGTATTTCTTCCCTTCCCTTGTTCTTCCATTACTACCCATTCCCATTTTCATACCAACTTTCTCTAACTTAAATCTCGAGTCAAAAGAACAATGCCTGGGAAATAAAGTAACAGTGTATTTCCTCTTGGTCCAGAAAACTAAAAGAAAAACACATGAGGTGACCAGTAAGTACTGTCTTGAAACACTATTCATGCTAACATCTGGTTTGTCCAGTGGCTTGATGTGTAGCATCATTCCACTTTAGAGAAGATCATAGATGATGGTGGCCTCATTCTTGATCTTCTATATTTCATTTTTGCTTTTAGGTCTCAAGCAATATTTTATAATTGCTACTTCAGGGCCTTCTGATTTTCTTAATAGCTAGGAAACTCACTTATGTTAAATACTTAGAATAAATATTCAAAAATATAGAAAATAAAGCAATTAGAAATTCAAACTTTAATAAAATTCAATCAGAATAGAATTAAAACAGCTGCCAAATTAAATTTTTACTTTAACACATAATATAACCATATTACGAGTCAAGTAGCTATAAATTTTCCTCCATCTCCTCCTGTCTACCATCCAAAGGTAGTGTATTATCTGGGAACTGTGTAACATATAATGATCCACCCAGTTTATTCCTCTACATGAATAGCCACACATAATGAAGTCTTTAATAAGGTCCAGACATACACAATTTATTCTACAATACAAGCCTAACATCTACTGTATTCCCGGTACTGCCTTTATATAGCTTACCATCTATTTATCAACATTACAGTTTGACAAAAGAGCAGCTCTTGAGAGATCAAAGGATTTCAAAATGCTGTCTCAAGTTTAAATCTATTCTGTAAAAAGTTGTACACAAAACGAAATGCTGAGGTAGCTATAGCTGGGGATACACTTTAGTGGCAGAGGGCTTGCCTAGCATGCAAGGGGGCCTGATTTAACCACAGTATCACAAAATTAATTCATTAAAATATTTATCTCTATATTTTCTCTCTAAATAATTTATAGTATAATCACATCTAGACAGTATCCTTAGCAAAACATTTAAAACTGATGGAGAAGAAACAGATAAGATTTTTCATTCAGTGGCCAAAATTCTGAAACAATTGATCTTAATACTAGGAAGGAAAAACACGAGCAAGCTTTCAAATAAACTTTATAAGAGGCCTTTTCATAGCAACCCACTTTCAATCAGAGTCATAGTGTAGTCTTTTATTGTTTGCTTGTTGTAGCACAGGCTAGCCTTCAACTGAAGATCTTCCTGCCTCCACTTTCCCAGTACTTACTGGCATGCATCACCACACCTGGCTACAGACGTTACTTTCCTTTGTGCATGTATATTTGCATGGGGTACTTGTATATGGGTGGGCACATGTGTGTGGGTGTACATGCGTGTACAAAGCTGAAACCAGGAATCAACCTTGATCCTTCTCCCACCTCATTCTTTGGAGTCTGGGTCTCTAATTAAAACCAGAGTACACTAACGGGACTAGTCTGGCTAGCCAGCTTCATCAGTGATTCCCAGGCTCTGCCCTCTAGGACTGGAATTATAGGCCGGCCCCCATCCTCATCCAACATCCCCTTTTTTAGTGTTTGTGGCAAACCCTTTAACTGCTGAGCCATCTCCTCAGCCCTATTGCCATATCTTTAACCTGAGTGTATTAATCATAGCAAAACTGGTTTTCAATGTGGACAATACTTTCAATATAAACTTTGGACTCATTATACAACAATTTAGTCTCATCTCCCTACCAGTGCTCACAATGTGCACACCAATCTGCTTTATTTGTTCCCACCTAGAAGAGATATCACAAATAAATAACATGGGATCGATGAAAGGATCCATTATCTCCTTTGCATCAAAGATGCTGTGAGAGCAATGGTGTGTGCTCTCAGTGTGCTACTTTGCCATCGGCTAGTGCGCACTACCTAGTCATACACTAAGCTCTCCTAAGTATTTTCATCTTCACCTATTTCAGATTAATACCCTTTTATGAAATTTGCTACCACTCAACATCATAATTTGGTTCCAATAATGGTATTTAACTTCATGCAAGTAACATATTAGTTAGGAGCAGAGGCTTTGGAGTCAGGATGTAGGTTCTGCCATTTACTGGGTGTAATCTTGATCAAACTACAGTCGTTATCTCACAGGGTGGTATGGGGTTTAAGAGAAATAACACACCAATGCTTGTCACAGTGCCCAGCACATATATTGCTTCTCAATAACTAGTAATCCTTTTTATGTGGAATTCAAAACCCAGCACATCTTGTTATATCTGAATTATTTGTTTGATAGACCACCTAACAAAGTTTTACACTTGGCCAAGGCTTAGCAAATATTTGCTTCCTAATTGGATTGGACCCCAATTTTTGTTTGGATAAGGAATCTCATTCAAACAATTTTGGTAACCAATCCACAGAATCCAGAAACATTTTATGCCCACTAAAGGCTACAGCTTTTGTCATATGCCATAATCATTCCAACACAGTTAGTCACCATGTAGTTTCCATGGTCATACTGTCAGCATTTCTTCCAGAAAATCAGACAACTGGTCTCTTCCTCTCCTGGTTTTGGTGGGGTCCCATTTCCTTCTACACAGCAGTACAGAGAGGCCTATGGGAAGCATTTTTTTCACTAAAGTGGTTTATGATAGCTTTTATTTAGCCATGCAGTGTCAATACAAAAATGATACATTCTGTAAAAGCCAGACAGCAAATATTTGGGGTTTAGGGGACCATGATTTTGATGTAATTGTTTAAACCACCTTGGTAGTGTGAAACGTGAGTGTGGCTGGACTGGGAAAATTTTTGAATGGAATTTACTTTTCCACGCCACAAGAGTGCCTTCCTGTTCTCCCTTAAACCATTTAAAAATGTGAAAGCCACTTTTTTCTTATATAATACAGAATTATATAAGTAACATGCATATATATTTTGATATCAATGTTACTGCTTTAATCATAGAAGAGCATGACAACAGTCCTAATTGTTCACAATTTTTTAAAAATCTACTATTTTCAAAGCATTTAACTACTCCAAATATTTCATTCATTTCCAGATAAGTTCCAGAAAGTTCGACTAAGCCACTCATTTTAGCTTTAGAAATGTAAAAGATCATACTTTACTCCATATCTCTGTCTTTCAACTAAATTATAAATAACTTAAAGTAATCAAGGTAAAGTTGTATCATGGCTTAAGCAACTACATAAACTGACACTATAAAACGCTTATCTCCATTTAGTGAAACTTTGCAACTTTCTTTTATAAGAAAGAAATATACCTCTATTATGTATACAGTATTATTGTTCTTGGGTTTGTTCCTTTCAAGTATGCTTCTGAAGGCCAAGGGTCTCGGCACTGCACTTATGGCAAAACCTGGTTCTTTCAAGATTATCACTTCAAAAATACTTACCTTTGTGAATGGATATTGCAGGGCTCATTTAAAATTCTTTGGAAGATCAGCTTTAAGAAGATAACTTTTATAATTTAGCCACTGATTAAATTAAGGAATTATAAATTCTCAATTTGTGGTATTTAGTAGCAAAGCCAAGTCCTAAAGGATTCTAATTCTGTGGTACCATGGAAAACCCCTGAAATATTGAAGGCGCTTGTTTCAATATTCAGGGAATGCTTAGAAGTAATTCCTTACATGTGCCTGATTTCAGGACAGAGACAAACACAAAATTTGATGTGCCTTTGAAATGTCCGTAAGAGTTATCACATTTTACATAACATTTGGAAATACAAATTCATAGCCCATTTAACTCTTAATCAAAAGACCAAAGAAAGCTGATCTATAACAAATGATAATATTCAAAGTGAATCTTTAGCAAGATAGAGAAAGCAGAGAACGATTTTTTTAAAAAAAATTGGTGTCCATTCACATAGTGTAAAATCTTACAGTATTAAAAATACAGAAAGAAATTTATATTGCTGTAAATGTGAACATATTTTGGAACATGGTTTCCAAGAAAGGGCGGTGCTTTGAAGCAGCAGTATTCATGTCAATCAGTTATAACCACAGTTAAAGTTTTGAAAATGACAATTTTAAATATATTCTAAAACAAATTACAAAAGAGAAATTTGTCAGAGATACTCTTTTAGAGAGAATCTATATTTCTTAAGAGTATTTCTTTACTGCAACTGATTTCCTAACACCTTTGGAAGTTTATAAAGTCACTTCCTTTAATATGAATTCTTATTTTCACCTTCAATGTTATTCATCATTTCTCCTAACAGATAAAAAACATACTGCACTTTACTTTCCATGAAGCAATTTAATACACACTAACGATGCACACTTACTGAGTGCCTATCATATGGTGGCAGCCACCACGCTGAATTTAGCAATAAACACACGGTGCCTCATCTTCACTGTGACCCAGAGGGTGGAGCTGCCCTGCCTACACCTCTTAGAAAGAAAAAGCGAAGCTGTCCGTTTATTAAGAAAAAGATTAGCCACATACAGTGGTGCCACCCACAGTTCCAGCTGCTTGGAAGGCTGAGACGAGGACTGCCTGAACCAGCAATTTGAGGCCAGTCCAGGAAACATGGCCAAACTGCCACTTTACAAAAGGAAAAAAGAAAAAGAATCCCACTCATGCATGGCTGCTCTGTCCTCAAGCTACATAAACCTACAATGGTTGTCAAGCTTTTCTCCCAAAAAGGACAAACGTAAGTTTTTAATGTATTCAATTCCTGAAAATATAAAAGGATTTAGTAAGCATTAAAAGTGATATCCCCCCCAAAAAGGTTATTAAATTTCAATAGGGTCAAAGTAGCATGTGTACTTAATTGATTCCAAAAAATTCCTTGTTGTCCCAGAAAATGCTTACTGTTCATTTCTCATTTTCCTCCAATTTTCTGAGTTTTTATGAGAAATACCGAGTTTTAAAAAAGCTGTATCTTACTGCTTTTTGTTTCCCTTTCACATGTTTCTCTTTCCTACAATTTATACAATTTTAAGTAGTCTATGTATATATGTATAGATAAATGTTTATATATATGTATAATAGAAAGGAATCTACCCCTTTTTTTAAAAAAATCAAACACTAAATGGGAAGACATCACTTTAACAAATAGGTTGACTGCTCAGAAGTCATGTTAACAAACTAAACCATATTTTCATCTGTAGAAAATGTAGTTCAGATTCATACTTGTGAATTCAAATAATATTTTTTCAAAAAAAATCACATATTTAAAAGAAAAAAATTTTTTTTTCATTTTGCAGTGTTGAAGATTGAACCTAGGACCTTGACACACTAGGTGAGTCTTTTACTCCTGATCTCTGTCTTCACCTCTACTCCTGAATTTTTAATTAAGACACATTTTTCAAAATTATCTTGAAATAAACTATGCTCTCTTTGATATACAATTCAAGTGAATAGATTTTATGCCCTCAGGATTAGCTACCTCTTGAAAAATGAGAACACCCTATATATTTTGTTCTATGGTACATACAATGAGTTAAATGTTTATTTCCTCTGTTTTAGATTTCTTCTCTTTAAATACACATACAATTTACTAGTGAAGTTAGGAAAATTTCTAATAAAGTCAAGACCACATAAAATTTGATAATGGGTATAGAGTAATGCAATTCTACAATACGGCTCATTCATCCATTTTTGGTTACTTTGCTTATTTACTCAAGTACTCTTCAAATGTTTATTGTCAACTGTGCACAAAACTGTAGATGCTAGGAATACAGTAATAAATAAAATATTTTAAAAGCCCTGCCCTCATGGAGCTTACAGGCTAGTTTCTCAAAAAGTATCTCCAGCTACAATATTCTGAAAGGCTTTGTCAGAGAGAACCCCAAAAGGAGCAAAGACTACAAACAATATCTTGCTTCACATTTTCAATGCTTTTATTGTTATCATAACCAAAACCAACATCCTCAGTTTTTTCTTAGTTGTTTCTTTGCAATTTAATTTATTGTTTGTCATTGTCAATTTTCTTCAACTTTCAAAATTTGACACAATCCAATAGTTCCTTGAAGAGCGAAAGAGGGTAACAGTTTTTCAGCTTCTAATCTAAGTGAGGATCAGCAGATATCAATTAAGTGATGTTCTTTGTCATAAAAGAACTGGCTTCAAAATTATAAGATTCTTCCTATTGCTGGCTTTGCATGACTTAACCATATACTGGAAATGCCAGTATTTAAAAGCTTACTGATCTACTTGCTCTGTCTTTCTCCTTTCTACTGTCCCATGAGCTGAACTTAAGCTTCCTAATAATCAGCACAAAGATGTGGTATTCATTAGAAATTAGACCTCACCTGACAGAGACTAGAGCTAATGCTTACTTGGCATTATTGTCAGTGTAGCTGCTGCTCACATGTTCTGGATTCTTCTTCCACTGCATTCTCATTTCCTGTCCATGTCCATATTATATTCTCCTTAACCCTAATATACTTATAATCAGGCTCATTTGTTACAGGGAAGTTAAATTCTTTAAAGTTTAATGCGGTAGGCTGTAGCTGTTGTTGAGCTCAGTGGTTCCCATCCTTATTTACTGAGCGTCTCTCTATATGACAGTCAATGGGAATGTTTTTCGCTTTCACATGAGGAATTCAGCAGTATGACCTTCCTTTACTCTCCTGACAGGACATCAGAGAGAGTTGGGAATTTACAAGTAGGTCACCGAGTGGTAACTCACAGGTAGGAATGCCAACTTGGTTATAAACAGGAGAAAGAAAGATACTTAGTCTTATTAAAGTACATGCTACTCTGTGTATTTTATATTGTTTTTGTTTCTATACTAACTTGAAAGTTTGGGGGAGGAGGGATCAGACAGGGTCTCATGTAGTCTAGATGACCTCAAATTTGTTAAATAGCTCACAATTGTCTTCAAGTCCTAATTCTTCTACCCCCAAATACTAAGTGCTGGGATTAGAGGCGTGCATCACCATACTTGGGTTTTGTTGTTTGTTTTTTAATGGGAATACACCAACGTGGCTCCAAAGCAAGGATGGTAAGTCTCTGGATTATAGGTCATATTAAAACGTTTAAGTTTAATTTTGTTTGGCCCGAAAGAACGTGCCAAGAAATGATAATACAACGACTCTTTAGCAATCTTTAAAAAAAGCACTAAGATATAAAGAGACATAATTTTTTGAAGATACAAAATGCCCTTCTCTGTGGCTATATTTACTTCTTACTGTCCCTGTTTTATTCTCCTTTTTATTCTTCCTTTCTCCTAAACTGGCCATAACAGGGTACTGTAATACATATTATCTACTATATTTACTGAATTATGTTAGTTTCCAATTTACAAATCAAATTAATTGAACTTTTCATTTTTTTCTGCTACACAGATAAAAACACCTTTGTTTTGAAGGGCCTGGAAAGGTAGTCTATAGTCCTTTAAATTTCTTTCCAGATTATACACTCTTTAAGTTGGTTAGCCGAAATTCTAGTTTTGCAAGCATAAATACTACATAAAAATTATAAACAATGTACTTTAAGAATCTATAACAAAACAGGAATCAAAACACATAAGGCATAAGTATGAGAGAAATAAATGCTTCATGGAGAAAGCAAATTGAAAACTACCCAAATAATTATTTCAACAAAAGAAATAAAAATATTTCATTCCAAATTAGAGTTGCCACTTTTTATACAGGAAAAATAAAGATTTTCCACTCCTAAGATCAGTTTTTAGCAGATTTTATCACAAAATTAGTTTGTACTCTTCACTTTACAGTTTCTTTTACTATTAACTATTCAAATAACTTCTCAGAATTAAATATCTCCCTAAAACCACTAATACCCATCACATAATGTCACAGAAACTGTTTCTTAACCACACACAGAAAACTACTGTTAATAATTATAACTTATTCTTTATTTGTCATCTTTCTACAGAAGTGATCAATAGTTAGCCTTATGAGGAAATTGTACATGTTGTAAATACAAACTTTAGTAGACTATTGATTAGACTGTTACGTTGCAAGTACTTTTAGAACATGATATCACAAGTTAAGTCATTAATTCAAAAACATTTGTTTATTGACAAAAAAGTACAAAGAAGTACAAATGGACATCCTACACCCTTTATGGTCCATCTAGCTAACTCCCTTTCAAAACATGACATGGTTTCTTGGAGCTGCAAGGATGAGTAAAACATTTCTGTCTCCAATGGGAACTAATAACCACTCAATGACAAGCATTATGTATTTAAGTTATACAGTCCATGTCATCATTAGTTTTATCTACACAAGTTATCATTAAGTCTTCTGCTCTTATGATATACCACACCTCAAGTGAACAAAATATATCAGTGTCAACACCCATAAAGCATGGTTAGACACAGGGAATATTGCAGCTTGATGTCTGCCTTGAAGTAACAGTTTATAAATGAAAGTTTAAGCATCAAACATGACTTTTATAGATTATATACTAAAAATACTTCAGAAGGTCAAAAACCTCTTGTTAACTGAACTAGAATAAGGTATGTGAAAAACATGATTATTGTGCTTTTTTGCACTAATTTTTAAATCAAAGTACTCACATGTCCAATCTATGCACATATCTAATCTACTTATGTATTTTATATTATTGCTGTTACTTCAGTTTTTTTCAAGGATGGTTCTTTTCAATTTATTTCACTCAACACACTTGAAGTTGTTCCATTACTTCTCTAACAGGCTTGAATGACTTCTCGGAATCATGTATATATCTCTACTTCACAGTCTCTCTCATGCTCCTTAAAATACAATATAGGTGGAGAGATTCAGAAAATTGTCACGTTCCGTAAATAATGCCCAGCTGTTCTTTCTACCATGGCTCATCATGGCAAAACATGTAGTTTTGCTGGTTGATGACTGCAATTGCCTCGTGTAGAATCTTTTAAGCTATATATGTTAAGTTCTAGCTTTTTGGTTGTGAAAGAAGCAAGACCAGAACCTAGCACTATCCTATACTTCTTATCTAGAACTATTCATATAAAGAACTTGAGTTCAGTGCTAGACTACATTAACATAGAATGCTGTACCGGTGAAACATTTTAGGAGCTGGAAAATTCAGATGACCACTCACTAAACATAAAATCATCATTCCACAGAGATTTTATTCACATTAAACTTGCACAGTAGCAAAAAATAAAATAAAAAATAAAAACATAAAACTAAGCCACATCATCAAAGAACAATATACAATAGAGATTAGAACTTCTCAATGGCATTAGACGGTATATCCATAAATAACATTTACAATTCTAGTGTTAGGTCTTTCAAGGTGTCTGAAGCTTCACAGTGCTAGAATTGACTTTTTTAAAAAAAAATCAGAACACATGCAAAAAATGTGCAACATAATGATCCAGAGTAATGACAAAACAGCAGGCCAGTTATTTATCATTCCAGCATGGCCATGCCACTGTTTTAAAAACAAAACCAAAAACCCAAATCCAGGTCCCATTCATTCTTCAAATATGCCTTTTGCCACTCTGCTTTATTATAGTCAACAGTCACTGTTAGTGCTCTTCACCACGACTTTCAGGTTGACGTCACTCCCTGCCTGCTGGCTGTCAGGACTGGGGGACGCCCCTCTCCCAGACTCACCTTCTTCCGGATGTCTTCATCATTTGCTCCAAGAGAGGCATAGAGCTTGAATGCAGCCTGGCGGAGTTCATGAGCATGTTTTAAGTCATGATCAAGCTACAAAAAAGGGGAGAAAGATACATTCCGACTCATTTCATACGTTAAATTTTTAACAAAAATAACTGAGTAGAATTTGAAGAACAAAAAATGTTAACAACTACTAACATTTTGGTGTTGTCACTAAATGAATGTCCTAGGTACTTTTCAGGTTATTTTCACATAATTAAGCTACTACTGTGTTTGTGTCAGGATGACCTGAAATGTAGCCTATTGTGTCTTAAGAGTGAACACCACACTTTTGGGCGTTTATGAAAACTTTTATGAATGTCTAATCCCTAGAAGCTCTGTGTTCCTGGGAGGTAGTTTTAATGGTACTGGTGTTGGCTTCCACACGCTCGTCACAAAATATAGGCAGGCCTAGACTTTTACAGTCTAGGATTACAGCTGATAAATTTCACTCATTATTTTACAGTTACCTGAGATTGGTGGCCAGATTGTCATTTTTTTTAGAAAATTATTTTTAGGGACGAGGCAATTACTACTATTAAACATACATGCATGGCTATGTTAACAATTCTACAAACAATTTTTTTCTCAACAAACTAGCAAAATAAAAAAGAAGCATGTTCTCAAGACACATATTAAATAATCACGAAGTAGTAACTACACAAGGTATTTCAATGTATAATATTTTTAAAATAAAACCTATAACTTACTTATTCAAATGAGCACTTTTTAAAGGCATTAATTAACTTGGATGGTTAACTCTTATTACGTAAGTGCTGTTCAAAACATTCTGAACCTGACATGCACAAGAAAGGACTCTCTGGGAATTGGGGCGGGAGGCACTGGGGGATGGGGAGGGAGAGGGGTGGGGAGGGGAAGCAGGGGGTACGGGGGGAGGAGGAGGGAGGGAGGGAACTGGTGTACCTAATAAGTTTGTATGAGCTGAAATATAAAAAAAAAAAAAACATTCTGAACCTATCTTTTGAAACTCCTTTTTTAAAGAACTAACTTGTATATTAGTACTATAGTCTTAAAGACTCAACCTCATCTGGCCACAAGTGAAACCATCACATTTACTAATATGTAAACATTTTTCTTTATGAATCTAATATCTGTACTTCTGTAAAATTAAAAATGACAAAATAAATTATCACTCAAGTTTGTTATTGGAGGTTAATCTGAAAAGTGATTACTCTAGTTTACCAATGATGTAAATGAAATGGGAAAAATCTAGTATCAGTTGAACAAACTGCACATATTTACACTAGAAGTTCTTAAACCACTGTTTCAATGGACTCATGTCCATTAAATCATTCTCTGCCTGCTGGGAAAGTAAATCAGAATCTAGGAGGCCATGGCTAGGACCTGCTCTTTTATCTCGATAAGTAAAATATTTTGTCAGGGCACCCAAAGGAAAACAGATGAGGCATCTAGATCAATGTACCCATTATTTGTAGGAAAAGAACATGACCAAGGAAGAGCAGACACATACTTTCTTATATTTATATATATATATATATTTTTTTTTTTTTTGGTCAGATCTCATCGTGCAACCCAGGCTGCCCTCAAATTCATCATCCTCCTGACTCAATCCTAGGAATACCAGGATTGAAGATATGTGCCATCAATTCCTATCATCAGACACATAGCTTTAAAACAGAGGGCAGTGCATGTTACAAATATCACTGATAATTATTTTAGGCTCTTCCTAAAATAGAGGAAAGACATACACATAATAATTTGTTGCTAACATTAAATGAATCAATGTCTGCCAGATGAGGGGTTTCTAGAACTCAGAACATGAGAGGGGTCAAGAGATCAGTTATCTCTAGATTGCAAACACTGTAATAAGATATTCCTGGCTACTAATTACTTTGTGTGTGTGTGTGTGTGTGTGTGTGTGTGTGTGTGTGTGAGAGAGAGAGAGAGAGAGAGAGAGAGAGAGAGAGAGAAATAGAGAGAGAGAGAAAGGGCACTGTGTATCCCTGTGGAGGACCAAGGGTGACTTCAGAAATCATTTTGGATTGCTTCTACCTCCTTTTTGCTTCGCTCTGGGATTTCCCAGGCTCTACCCACTAGGGCTGGAGGTGCAGGCTGCAGCTGTTTTCACCTGGCTTCTTTTATGTGGGACCTGGGATCAGAACTCAGGACTTTCTGATTGCGAGGAAGTCTTATATCCCTGAGCCATTTCTCCAGCCCTTGGCTACTAATTAAAAGTCAACACTCTATCAACCTCCTTAAAAAAAATTCTGCTAATAGGATCTCTTAGAGAAATGAATACAAGAAATAAGCTGAGAAGCAACAAGTCAAAAGTTATCTATTGATTCTAAGAACTGATATTTTCAAGACAAAAATGCATGATTTGATCCTAAACAGTCCTAAACTGATGATATTGTACTGTCCCAGGAAGGCCCAAAGCAGTGTGAAACTGAAAACGAGATGGGAAATCAGCAGAAGAGAAAGAGTGATGAGAGTGAAATGAGGCAGCCGATCAAATCTACCAAAAAGTCACCCTTGCCCTAAAGAGTGAGAAAATAGCAACAGAGATGATTTTGTGGCCTGAACAGATTAGATGTTGATATCTCAATCTCAAGTTTAGGGATGTTACTAAGTTGGATTTTAATTTGAAGACCCAAGGTTATTATTTTTCTTTTTCCTGTGTACATGCTCAGTCAAAAAAAAATCTTGATAATAAATATGAAACAAATTACATAAAAAACTCACAAAGTGCATCATCTATATTAGCACAGATAAAATTCTTTCAAAAGGATTTTAAAGTATGATTATCAACTGTTTCAAAGTTGTGAGCAGTAAGAAAAAACTTTTTGAAATCCCTCTCTTGAGCTACTTAGAAGGAAAAGAGAAGAACATACCCTTTTAATATCAGTGATGGCACTCACTGAGCTGGGATACTTGAAATAGTCAGCAAGCATTGCAATGAGGTGGTCAGTAATGCTAGCGATTCTCTGTAGCTCAACATCTGGCTCAATCAGATAGGCGAGTGTTTCAGCTCCTTCAACTCTCTCCTCTAGTAATCTTTCCTTACTGCACATTCGAACCAAACAAGGCAATGTCTGAAAGTAGGGAGATTCATTATTTGCTTTTAGGTAAAGGAAAAGCTTAATGAGCATTGAGTAATTAAATCAATTTAATGTTTTTTCTTGGGAGTTATGTTTATGATCAAATATTTGCTCTACTGCTTTTTAGAGTAAAAGCTTTTTAAATGCAAACCAAACAAAATTCAATACAGATTAATAATGTTTCAGCACACTAAACTCTAATCATACAAATGTTTACTTATTAAGCTTTATTAGAGAACTTCATAAATGGACATTTAGGAATCTCTAAAAAATCATGTTGATGGTTCTGCTTCATCTATGTATTTAACCCAAAGAAATCCAGCAGTTTAATTAGCAAGGATGTTGTCTTTTCCTTATTAATAGGATTAGATGACTTTTATTTTTTGCTTTAGGGCTTAATATCTACACGTATGAAAACAAAATGTTGCTTCAAAAATTTTAGTGATCTTACCTTTCTCAGATTCCACCAGCTCTAAAGTATTAGTGAAATATATCAATCACAGTTGTTAAGTTTTCCCAAGAACTTGCTGGAATGAATATAGTATCTATGAGTTCAATTTTACTTCTGAAGTCTTTCAAAAATCTTGGTATTGGTCTTAAAAATGTTCTCTACCTTAGGTTCTTGTCATAATGAGACATAGGTGTCAACTTGACAGTTGAGGGTTTGAGCTCTGGGCACATTTATAGAGAATTAGTGGTTGAGTTGAGCCCAGGGCAAACCTGCAGGAAATTGTCTAGGTGATGGGGAAGGTATAAAATATGGAAAGCAGGTTGAGAAAGCTGGCATCTTTGTGTACACTTGCCAGACATGCTGACCTGACAAGTAGGATCATCCTTCTCTCAAACATTAGGTAGAGATGGTGTGGCCAGTTCCCTCGGCTCTGGTGTTGGGTGTGAGCTCTCCTGTCAAGCTGGACTGAGAGCTATAACCAGACAATCGTAAGAGAAAATAAACCACCTGTTCCCTTAAGCTGTTTGATGGTGATTTATCAGCAACCATGCAGGCTGACCGCAACAGAGTTTGGTACCAAAAAAGTGGGGTGTTGCTGATGAATCTGGCTTGTGGATTTTGTGGATTCTGAACAGTTTTGTTGGAGGAACTTTGAAATGTTTGAAGTTTTTGAGTTTGTGAATTACAAATACCGTTCTACAGAGTTTAATGCGCCATTTAGATAATGGAAATGCTGAGAGAGTTGTGGCTTGTTTGGGCCCCAGTTTGTGATGAAGGGAACAAGGATTTTGGTAAAGCTGAATTTAAAGACAATGGACTGGTTTGCTTGACAGAGGAGAACTGTGTTGGTGGCTGTGAAGCTCTGGATGTGGAAAGGACAGGCAGCAGAGCAGCTGCTGCTCTTGGAGAAATCAACATCAGTGAAGGAAAAGCTAGTGCTTTGCACTGGGATGGTGGAAAACGTAAACACCACCAAATGGTGATTCTGAGGTTTGAAAACCTGGATTCCTTCAGGGGCCGAAAGCTCAAGCTGAAGCTGTTTCTTGCTCTTTGGAAGTTTCTGCTGCCTAGAAAGAGGCTTTTCCTGAGTGAGCACACAAAAGTTGGTACAGCTGTGGTTCAAGTGGACCAAGCTATATTTCAACCTCCCTGAGGAATCTGGCAGCATCTCCTAGGTGGTACTTGTTTTGGTGTACGATTATGTGTTCATGGAGAACAGCAAAAGCTTGGCACCAAGTGGCAGGCGTAAAATTCCTGAAAGAGAAGTGGCGCTTATAAGCTACAGAGGTGAAACCAGAGTGTTGTTGGAGGGGCCAGAACTGCGGGATGTATGCTGAGGACAGCTGTAAGTGGAGATACAGCCTGGTTCAGAAGAACTCTATTCTACAACTTTGAGCTGCAAACAGGGACTGGGAAGGCCTAGAATCTTTAAGCCACCGTGACTACATGATGAGCAACAGAAGACGGACACTGAAGTAAAGGATGCGGGATTTGATTGGCTGGACTCTGACCTTAATGTTTTCTTATTATCTCAAGATACTTCTGTTTTAATGATTTATCTGTGTAACAAAGTATTTAACTTATTCTGATTTAATATATATTTTTTATTTATTCAACTGTGCATGGGTGCGTGCATGTATGTATGTGTATGTATGTGTGTGTGTGTGTGTGCGCGCGCACGTGCATGTGTGTGTGTGTGTGTGTGTGTGTGTAGAACCACGGACGAATTTGGGAACCACCATGGACCGCCTCTACCTCGTTTACTCTGCCCCGGGATTCACAGGCTCCGTCCTACCAGAACCAGAAACGCAGGCTGCCCCCGCTTCCGCCCGCCGTCTAGTGGGGTCTAGGATCTGAACTCAGGACCTTCCGCCTACAAGGCAGAGGCTTAACCCCTGAGCCACCTCTCCAGCCCCCTGATTTAATATATTCTTAAGGTTAAGAAACTTTGAACTTGTAAAATGTTAGAACTGAAGTTTTAATGAGAGAACATTTTAAATTTGTCTATGAAATGTATTTATATTTTTAAGATAAAGTTAACACCTGTGGAGACAAGGTGAAGGTTATAGATTAAAAGTGATATGTTCCTGTGTCAAGTTGACAAGAGATGGAGTGTCATAGTTAGGCACAGGTATTAACTTGACAGTTGAGTGTTTGAGCTCTGGGCACATTTATAGAGAATTAATGGTTGAGTTAAGCCCAGAGCAAACCTGAAGAAGAATGTCTAGCTGATAGGGAAGGCCCAATATATGATGGGTGGGATTAGGCCCTGGAATAAAATTCAGAGAGCTGGTTGAGAAAGTTGGCATCTTTGTGTACACTTGGCCAGATAGGCTGGTCAGGTCTGTAAAGATCATCCCTCTTTCAGCCATTATGTAGCGATGATGTGGCCAGTTCCCTCGGCCCTGGTGTTGGTATGAGTTCTCCTGTTAAGTTGGACTGAGAGTTATAACCAGAAAATCGTAAGATAAAATAAACCCCTTGTTCCCTTAAGCCATCTGATGGTAATTTATCAGCAACCATGCAGGCTAACTGCAACAGTTCTGAATAAAACTATCTCATGCAATTACTATTTCTAAGGCTGATGAATCCACTTAAAGGAAATGTGAAAGAAGAAATGAAAACATTCCAATTATAGGCAGCCTTCCTCAACTCCTACAGTCAAATACGTTTTGCTGTTTTCTAAGTTCCTACTATACTCTTTCTCTTACCATAGAAGGAAGCTTCTTATTGTTTACTACTGATTTCCTTTTAGACTATTTCAGGCTCTACATTCAATGGCAGACTTCTGAAGGGAAGACCATATTCTTTCCCAACATCAGGAATTACAACTATTTATCAATGCTCTAAATTCATGAGTTATTAAATTTAATGTTGCTGTAGTACTGAAGATAGTACATTAAACCTATGTTAACAATAAGAAAGAAAATAATAGGGATTAGAGAAATAAATCAGTCATTTATATGAATCCTTCAGCCTGTAAAGACTTGTTTACTGAGAAGGTCCTCAATTCTTGTAAAATTCACTGACTTTCTTTAACAAAAGACTAAAGCAACCTAATACTTAATTAATTAATCTATCCAGACAGAAGTTCTTACTATGCAGCTCAAGCAGGTCTCAAACATGTAATCTTCTTACTTTAGCTTTATGAATGCTGGAATTATAGGCAGAGGCTATCAAACCCAGCTCAAACTTAGTATTTTTATTGTTCTTTTATCCTTGGACTCACCTTTTGAATGACAGTGTTATATGTTTTGGTCATTAAAGCAAGTAAGACATTTAAATGTCTTTAATACATAGCTATCCTCACAAAAATTCTGTGAGATAGATGAATAGGAATTTCTGCCTCAATTTTCATAACCAAAAGCCTTAGGTAATAAAAAAGGAAGGTATACAAAGTTAATTAGTTGTATAGACACTAAAACCAGAATCTAAAGCCAAGTCTTAGGACCATGAAGGTTGGTCTCTTATCCAGACTTTTCTTTTTTTTATTTTATTCAATTGTGCATGTATGCATGTGTGCGCGTGTGTATGTATGTATGTGTGTGTGTATATGTAGAACCACAGGTGAATTCGGGAACCTCCATGGACCGCCTCCACCTCCTCCTTGTTTACTCTGTCCCGGGATTCACAGGCTCTGCCCTACCAGGACCAGAAACACAGGCTACCCCAGCTTCCGCCCAGCGTCTATACGTGGGGTCTAGGATCCGAACTCGGGACCTTCTGCCTGCAAGGCAGAGGCTTAACCCCTGAGCCACCTCTCCAGCCCCTTTTCCAGGCTTTTCATTCGGACTGCATTTGCCTAGTACAATTATGATGGCTGTATTTATGTTATTTACTTCCTCTCTCATTATACTTTTTGATTATTGGCTGTGAGAACGAGGTAGAAGTCTATACCTGTAGAACTGACAACTGACTGCCTACAAAAGGATACTGCAAACTTAATAAAAATCAAGCATTAAAAATTTTTACATTTCATCTGAATTTTATAAACTTTTATAATTTTTACACCCTCCTAGTTATAAAATGAAAGTTGAAAAAACGAAAGATTATCACTATGGTTTTCAAAATAGATCTAAACCAAATTTTCTTAAAAACTACATGGCATACCATTGAAAAACATGATACTCTAATGTTTCTTTATGGTATACACAAGACCACAAATAAGGAAGAAGCGGGAAAAGCAAGATTCACACTCAACATTTATAGAATTGCATCATTTCCACTTTAAAGGGATCCATAAGCTTACCTTTAACACGATACAGCTGTCATCTGTCCGAATTGCTCCAGCTCTGCACATGTAAGTTAGACTGGAATAAAATGACAGAACATTTTGCTTCAAAGGAAAATTACTTGCCTTTAAGATTTTGTGAAAAAAAAAAAAAGCACGCTATCATTTGAAGGAGATTTTGATGTTACCTTATTCGAAATTCAGTTAGTTCACAAATCTAACATACCTAACATAGGAAAGTTCACACACACATACATACACACACACACCCCTAAGTTAGTTATCTTAAAAAAAAAACAACAAAGTCCTAATGAATAGATACATTATTAAAACTACATGTTGTACACTTGCATGATTTTTTTTGTTTTGTAATGATTTTTCTATACTTTTTAATGCCTGAAATTTTCTTGAACAAAAAGGAAAAAAGTTAAAAATAAAACAGAAATTTAAAAGTCATCTCAGTTTAAGTGATGTTAAGTTGGGATATTCTACACAGTAGCAGCAGTGGAAATATCACAGAAGAGGATTTAACTTGCAGAAATTAATGACTTAGAGATTACCAGCAGTGGTTTTGGGGATTGGTCAATGATTCTGCTCCACTGAAAAATAATTTATCTTCATGATTATACCTGGCTTTGAATGAAAATGAAGTGAATTTGTACCTTCTAGACAGACACCGAAATTAAGTACTTCAGAAATTTAATGAACTACTTTTTTGGAATCAGATTCCTTTAATAAATTAGGGGGTGAGACCAAAAAAACCCGCAAGCTTGGCTTTTACCAAAGGCTATAAATAAATCAGCAAAACTTTTTGATAGATTCCAGAGGGTTAAAATCTTCATGGTGTTGCTTGTCATCATAAGGCTCATTACATTATTTCTTTTAAAACCATTTTCTTGAAAGCACTACTTCACCAACAAAGAAATAGGATCAGAGGGAACTTAGGACAAACATCAAGTAAAGAAAACTATAATACAATTCATATCTGAATAACTGACTGAAAATTTCTAATTTTCTATTGGAGTCAAAGCTTCTTAAACACTAAAAAATTCTTGTTAGAGTAGAACCCTGCATATCACTTGCTCAACATATCTGCTAACTTCAGCATTTCACCTTTTTTTAATCTTTCAACCTTAAAATTTATCATGCCTTGGTCCTAGATGATCTAATTCTATATTATTTAAACTGAGAATAAATTGAGTATATCATGACTTTCTGAAAATATTTGTAGATGAGAGTTCCTGTTTTATATACCACTTATAAGCACCAAGTATAAAAACCTCATATTAATTAAAAAAATAAAACAGCCTGACGACTTTCAAATTTCATAATTCCAAAAAAGATGGAGATTGGAAATGAGCAGATGATGCTATCTCCTCGCTCTAAGACAATGACAAACCATTCTTCTCCCACACTGTCTTGATTTTTACCATTTTGCTGATGTGAGCTGCATCTCAATAGGCTTGTCCCTCTGTAGCATCTTCACAAATATTTGTGGTAACAATTCTCCATCAACCAAAACTAAAAAACAAACAAACAATGCTGAGTAAGGAAGTCCTTTAAATCCATGAAGTTCATTAATTAAATCATGTAGGTGCCACTGAAAGTTCAAGCCTACCATTTACCAGGGTCATGGATACTTGGGGGTTTTCAAAAGCTAAAACTGAGAAGCATTTCAGTGCTTGCATTCGAACCTGTAAAAAAAAATGCTTATTTTAATTTCTGAAATATAATTTTAATGTCTAGTAATTTAAATTCCTTCTTCTTTAGAAGAAACAGTTATTTAATTTACTTCAGAAAACTGAAGAGGGCAGTGGTACAGATAAGTGACAGAGCACTTGCCTAACAAGCTCAAGACCCTAGATTTTATTATCAATTATTATGGGGAAAACAAAACCACAAAAAGGCCCCAGGGGAATAACAATAACAACTGTATACATGAAGAATGCAGTGAAAGTCAAGTCAGTTTTTTTGCCTGTGTGTGTGCGTGTTTGTTGCATGTGGGTGAGTGCATACAAGATGGCACTTGAGTGTGCGGATCTGTGAAGGCCTAAGGTGACTTCAGGAATCATCTTGAATTGCTCTTCCTTCTTATTGTTGTGCTCGGGGATTCTCAGGCTCTGCCTTCCAGACTGGAATTACAGGCTGACACCATTTCCACTGAGTATTTTCATGAGGGATCTGGGGATCCAAACTCAGGTTCTTTTGCTTGTGAGGCATAAGCTTTAACCACTGAGACATCTCCTCAGCTCCAAAATCACTTTTGAATTAACAGAAAGAAAAAAGTAGGGAAATAACAATTAAAAGACAGAAAAATTCCTAACCAAATCTAAAGAACGGCATTTAAAGTATGAATTTTTGCAATCTACATGGAGCTTAATAATGATTACCAAAGACCTTTCTTTTCTATGTAATTTTTTTCCCATTTTCGTGTGTGTGTGTGTGTGTGTGTGCGTGTGTAGGGGGAGACATGTATGTGAGGGCACATGTGTGGAGGACTGAGGCTGATTTGGAGAATCATCGTTGATCACTCTTCAATCTCATTCTTTGGAGACAGGGTCTCTTATCAAACCCAGAGCTCAAAGATTGAGCTAGTTTGGCTAGCCAGCTTGCCCTGAGGATTCCCATTCTCTCCCTTAAGAAGTTTGATTACAGGTGTGTTGCCATACACACCCCATATTTTATGTGGGATAGAGAGATTTGTATTCTGGTCCTTTTGTTTGGAGCAAGTACTTTAACCACTAAGTTATCTCTCTAGCCCACCAAATATCTTTCAAGTGAGACATTTCTTCTTCAACAGAAAAGATTGAAGGAAAGGCAAAGAAAAATGTATTCTTACATAAATGTGTATGTGATGGAGTGGGGTTCAATGGACAAAGGAGAAGAAACTATTTTACAGTAAAAACTGGAAAAAATTAAGCTAATCAAATTTCAAAAAAATACCTATGAAGGACTGGGAAAATGGCTAAAATAAGCAAAAGAACTAGAGTTCAGATCCTCAGATCAAAAGATTTTTTTTTTTTTTTAAAAAGGTTGGGTGGTTATGATAGCTCACCTATAATTCTAGTCCTGACAGACTGAAATTGCAAATCCTGTCAGCGAACTCACTAGCCAGACTAAATCTAATGGCATACCCTAGGTTTAATCAGAGACCCAGGCTCACAAGAATAAGGTAGAAGAATGAATGAGGATGGTTCTCACCCACCCACAAGCAAACATGAATACACACACGCACATGAAAATAGTCTATGAATTGTGCTGTGATTCTTTAAAACTAGATTACCAAGTGGGAATGTTAGCAAGGATCCACTTCCTTGCTCATATAACAATGTGTTCTACAGTGTGCAGGGACCCCCCACAACAGTTCATCAGATCACCTCATCCTCACTGCTGAGCCAGTGTCTACACAAAAACTTCTTAGGAGATTGGCAGGCACCAGGATACAGAACTGAGTGTGAAGGCATTCTGTCCCTCACCTGGGTAAAGGTCAGCAATGCCAGCATATGCCCAAAGGTGGAGCCTACAACACAGAAATGATGCTGACAAGGGAGCAATCCATGGAAAGGATAATGTTTCCCCTTCATAATCTATATATTTTATATTTTGTTAAAGCTCATCAATCTAATGTTGAAAAGATGGGCAAAGGAAGAAAGGGAGAATTATTGAAGCTACAGAATTGCAAAATGGAAGAGACAGATGCCTGAATAATTTTCCTTTTCTTTCTTTTGCTTAAAAATCTTTTATTCTACTGCAAAGGACAGCAATAGGCTAGGCAGAAGCAAGATGGTCTCTGAATGGCCCAGGCAAAAATGAAACAACTCCAGTACAGAGTTGCTTCCCCTGCCTTCAGCTTGAAGTTAGCTACATTTGCACTCCTAGCCTTGTAAACTCTTCACCATGACCAGTGAGCACGTTGGCCTTACATAAAAGTGAAGTTAGGCCTTACATGAAAGGAAACTAAGGACACAATAGCAAGCTAGTATCACAAGACAGAGGACAAGTATTGCTGCCTCCATGTTCTGACAGACCCAGTTCTAATGGACACTGTTCCGCCATCTGCTACAACTACTAGCCAGGTAACTATTAATGTAAAAACTTTATTTCAATGTTTGATTATAGAATAGCTGATTTATTTGGGACTATGTGCAATTTTGAGTCACTGTAGTTAAACAAAATCTTTCCTGATCCCAGCAACCACTGCACCAATATTCTTCCTCTTCTTTTTCGTGTGTGTATGTGTGTGTGTGTGTGTGTGTGTTTGCTTCCCTGTGTATGTACAAGCGTACGTGCATGAGAACATGCACCAAAAGTGACACTCTGAATCATCCTCCATTCTTCCACCTTACTGTTGTGAGCCTGGGTCTTTAAATAAACGCGCAGCATGCCCTTAGGGATAGTCAGGCTAGCCAGCGTGCTCCGGCTATTCCGTGCAGGATCTGAATTACAGATGAGTCACGACACCAGCCCCACATTTTTATGTAGGATTTGGGACTTTCAGGTCTTTTTCCTTTTAAGACAAAGTCTTAACCACTGAAACATCTCCTTAGTCCATGCATACATTTTTTTTTACTTAAATATTTAAATTAACTCTTTTAGAAAGTGACTTATTAACATTTTTTATTATATTTATTTTTCCCAATCATACAAGCTTAATAGGTATCCCAGTTCCCTTCCTCCCTCCACCCCTCCCCAGTCCCCCTTGCACCCCTCCATTTCCTCTTCCTTTCACTCCCCTCCTTTCCTTTCTCCCAGTTCCCCCCTCTACCCCCCTTCTCATTCCCTGGAGCCTCCTTTAGTGTGAAAGTCAAACTTCCCTCTGTGTCCTCCACTCTAATAAGGTGTAAGGACATAGAGGAATTGCCCAGAGCAATTATGACTGTTAATCCCTTGCCTCTTAAGGATCCCAGTGCATGTGATCCACGCTAGACTTTGGGGGGGGGTCATTGACATGTCAGTCATTGCGCAGGTCATGCAAAGTCCAATTATGGCTACTGCAGCCCTAACTTGTGTGGAGTATCTTGCAATGCATACATTCTTGAAGGCATTACTTTAAAACATCAAGTTCAGTGCTGAAACCTGACTAGAAAGATTTGAAATACTATTTAACAAATGAAAAATCAACAGCAATCCATGGCATAAATATGTCCTGAGAAAAAAAAGGAGGACGATATTTTTTAAAAGAACTTTCTATAGATAATATGATACTTTATTGATAAAAAAACTACTTGTGATCAAAACAACCATCAATAAACCATGTGGACATGTTTCTACAAATCAAAACCACGATAAAAATCAAGGCATGAATTTCTCTGTCTTACTTTGTAGGAGAGTGAGGTCAGAAGGTGAGCAATGTTCTGAACTGCACCATGGTTAAAGAGAATTGTCTGGTGATCTGGTCCCTGTAAGAAAGAGAATACAGTAACATACGTTAATAAAAGTAATGACTGATTCTAATAAAATCATATTTATGTAAATGGAGAAAGCTACATTTTCTTTAGCTTAGATTTCTCTGTTGCCCTCTGCTAGTATAAATTCAACCCCCGCAAAGCAGGGTAGATAGTGCCTTACTTCCGCAAAGGACAGACATAATCTACCCAGCTAAGTCCAGAATTGTTGCTTCCTACCTCATAGAATTAAGAAAGAAGCAGTTATCTTGGTTTGGGGCTTTTGTATCTAGTAAATCACAGAGTCACAAAACATTCTGCACTTTATGAGCACACCTTGTCTTAAGTTTTGCAGGAGACAGTGGTCATTCCTATAACTCAGGACTGATGAAACTGTCAGATGAAACTCTAAAACTAATGATAAGAGCAGACAGAACATCTAAAAACCATAGGAGATTATCACAAAAAATTGACATTGGTAAAAGATTCTCACTATGCAATGACTAAACATTCAAATCCAACACACACTGAGTCTACAGTGTTTCTGGCAGCACTCACCCACTGAGTCATGTGACCTCACTGCAGTTTTGTTTCTGAACACACAACGTACACTGCTGCACAAGCTCTCTCACCGTGCAATGTCAATAAGCACTGCCTGAAATAGCTCATCTCAGATTCAAGATTACTGAAGTAATACAAAGTTTTCTGCTCTCAGAAACATAATGATTTAATTATAAGGAACAGTCATTTACTATTTTCTTCTCATCATGCCTCAACATGTAAATATGTATTAGGAGATTGGATTATACAGTGTTAGAATGTGTGTGGTATGTGTGAGCACAATATGTGCAAAGCACAGCACATGTGCAGAGGTCAGAGGACAACCTCTGGTGTCAGTTCTCACCCACTGGAGACAGGGTTTCCTGGTGTGTACCATGGATGCCAGGCTAGCAGGCCCATAAACTTCCGAAGATTCTCTTGTTTGTGCTTCCTTCTTTCTATAGAAGTGCTGGGATTAAGGGTCCTGTTACTGCCTCTGACTTTACATGAGTTCTGGGGATCTGAATTCTCACACTTGAACAGCCAGCACATTACGCACTGAACCACCTCCCCAGTCCAGAATGTTTATTTTAAAATTGTTGTTTGAGGGCTAGGGAGACGATGGTTTAGCAATTAAAGTGCTTGCTATGCAAGAAAAAGAATTAGAGTTCAGATCCATGGTACCACATAAAATGTAGGGTGGGTATGGCAGTCTACCTGCAATCCAGTCTTACAAAGTAGAGACTGGGAATCCCCAAAGGAAGCCAACAAGGTAGACTAGACTAATCCTACGCATCAAACTCAAGAGTTTGATTAGAGAGCCTGTCTCAAAAAAAAAAAAAAAAAAATAGTGGGGGCTGGAGAGGTGGCTAGAGGTTAAGCCTCTGCCTTGCAGGCAGAAGGTCCTGAGTTCGGATCCTAGACCCCATGTATAGACGCCGGGCGGAAGCAGGGGCGGCCTGCGTTTCTGGTCATGGTAGGGCGGAGCCTGTGAATCCCAGGGCAGAGTAAACAAGGCGGAGCTGGAGGCGTCCATGGTGGTTCCTGAATTTGTCTGTGGTTCTACACACACACACACACACACACACACACACACACACACACACACGCGCGCGCGCAATTAAATAAAAAAAAATAGTGGAAGAGTAATTGAGGATAATTCCCTTATCAACTTTGGACTTCAATGTGCACACATGGATACTCACAATACATGCAAACATACACACAAGGATACTACATACACATGAAAATAGAAAAATGTAAATGAATGAATAAAATTGAATTTCATTAAATAAATAAAAATGAGTTTTATTTTAAAAAAACCATGGGGGTCAGGCTTTGTGGCTCATGCCTACAATCCCAGCAAGTAAGAGGCTGAGGCAGGAAGATCACCATGAGTTTCAAGTCAGCCTGGACTACAGAATAAGTTTCTCACAAAAGAAAAACCCCACCACGGGCTGAGGATGTAGCTCAGTGGGTAGACTGCTTCTCCAAAATGCATTAAATCCTGAAGTTCAATCCCCAGAACAGCATAACTGTGTATGGTGCTACATGACTATAATCCCAGTGCTATAATCCTAGCACTCAGGCGGTAGAAGCAGGACAATCAGAAATTCAAGGTCATTCTTGTCTATATAGAATTCAAAGTCAACCTTGGACACATACAACCCCTATCCTGGCCCCCGGAAAAAAACTCATTAATAAATTTTGGTTTATGGTTAAAAATTATGACATTTTCTAAAATGACCCATGTTATTGCCCCTTTGTGCTAAATTATAAAATCAAAACATTATTCAATTTTGAAAAATATTGAGGATACTCTAGCCCTGTAGTATATTCAACCAACATTTAATTCTCATAAAAATAAATAAGCACATCCATCTCATTAGTATGTGTTGTAGTTCGCCTGCATGGTTGCTGATAAATCACCATCCAACGGCTTAAGGGAAACAAGGGGTTTATTTCTTTACGACAGTCCAGTTACAGTTCTCAGTCCAGCTTGACAGGAGAGCATGCACCAACACCAGGGCCGAGGGAACTGGCCACACTATCTCTATGTAATGGCTGAGAGAGGGACGATCCTTACTTGCCAGACCAACATGTCTGGCCAAGTGAACAAAAAGATGCCGACTCTCTCAACCAGCTATCCATGATTTATTCCAGGGCCTAATCCCACCCACCGTAGGCTGGGCCTTCCCCATCAGCTAGACAATCTCCTGCAGGTTTGCTCTGGGCTTAACTCAACTACTAATTCCTCACAAATGTGCCTAGAGCGCAAACCCTCAACTGTCAAGTTGACACCTGTGCTTAACCATGATAGTATGTAAATTTGCTTTTATCTTTATCAAATCATAAAATTATATGAACAACAAAGAATAGTTTTAAAATGAATTTCTTGGGCTGGAGAGATGGCTCAGAGTTTTAGACTCTGTCTTGAAAGCAGAAGGTCCTGGGTTTGGAGCCCAGGTCCCACATAAAAACACATGTGGAAAAGGCAGCTGCCTGCACTTCCAGCCCTGGAAGGCAGAGCCTGGGAAATCCCAGAGAGAAGCAAGAGGAGGTAGAAGCAATCCAAGATGATTATTGAAGTCACCCTTGGGCCTCCACAGGGACACACAGTACCCTCTGATACACAACACACAATAAAATGAATGAATGAATGAATGAATAAATAAAAATATTTTTAAAAAAATGAATTTCTTAAACTGGGAAAATATCTCAGTGGGTAACAGTGCTTCCTGCTCAAGCATGAGGACCCAGTTCAAATCGTGTTCCTGTAACCCCAGTGCTGTGGAGGTTGGGAATAGGAAGATTGCTGGAGCAACCTTGTCTTAGATGCTCTCTCACAACCAGATTTAGTGAGAGATCCTGTCATAAAAGGGAATAAAGTAGAGAGTAACATATGCTACATCTTCCTCTGGTCTCACGAGTACAGGCACATGTGCCTGCACACATATGTGCATATAACACAGACACACACACACACAAACTTCATGTTGATTATTAGTAAATATCTGTGCTATACACCTATATTGTATGCCTATAGAGTCCTCAGGTAAATAGGGATCACTGGGCCAGTGAGATGGTTCAGTGGGTAAAACCACTTGCCACATAAGCTTAATGACCTGAGTTCAATCCCTGGGACTCACATAAATGAGGATGGACAACTTCACAAAGTTGTCTTTAACCTCGATACATGTGTCATGAAATACATGGTCCCTCCCACATTCAAACACACACACAATAATTAAAAAAAAAAAAGTTAAGTCTTGAGACTGGAAAGGATTCAGGGGTTAAGCCTCTGCCTTGCAAGCAGAAGGTCCTGAGTTCAGATCACAGATCCCATATAAAAACACCAGGCAAAACCATAGGAGGCAGCCTGTATTTTTCAGTCTTGGAAGTTGGAGCCTGGGAAACTCCAAAACAAAGCAAAGCAAAGAGGAAGTAGTACAATACAGGTTGATTCCTGAAATCACCCTTGGGTAAGTGGGCGTATGCATGTGTACACACACAATTAATTCTTGATAAGCTACACAATACATCAGGGTGGTTTCTGTGAAGCTGCAGCAAGAAGCAGCACAACGCTCCATAACTGAGAACTGAATGTGTAGGGCATCTGCAGTTCTTAGTTTTCTTTCTAAAATGATTGCTTTCTAGTAATCTCTGTATTAAAGACCTTCAGTAACTAAAGATAACACAAAGTTTAAGTTTGGCCACAGTTCTTTTTCATTTTATGTTCCATCTTATCCAATCAATTAATAGTCAATTAAAGGCAAAATAAATAATGTTACAGCTTATCCTTATTTAGAAGATTAAATATCACTGGACAGTCTGTTTAGGTTCACCAAAGATCAGTTACTAGCCCAGAAAAGAGCCTTTTAAGAAATTCTGCAACCTATTTCTTTGCCAAAGCAAAACAAAGAACCATCTTTCAGATGACTCAGTCTTTCTTGAGCCAAAGCATACATCATTTGAAGCAGAATTCACATTCTTAATTCTGAATGACACAGCAGTCATATTCTGTTTTTACAGTTATACTCGCCTATTTACCAATTATTAAAAAGGTTTCTTAAAAATAAATCTTGATTCCTCTTTTAACTTCTAATACCAAGACTTGTGAGACACAATCTCAAGGAATAAGGTGGAAGATCAACTGAGGATGATTCTTCACATCAACCTCAACATCCACAAGTTCATACAAGCACACATATCCATGTACCCACACAAATACATACCACACACATATATGTGACAAGAAGTATTAGAAAAGGAAGGGTCACTAGCGAGATGGTTTAGTGGAAAAAGCAGTACTGCCAAGTGTGAGACCAATACCAAGGCAAGGACCAATACCTGAAGTTGTCCTCTGACCTCTATACACATACATGCCCCACAATTAAAGGGAAAAAATGAAAAGAAAAAAGGGAAAGACAGAACTGGGGGGGATGAAGGTAGTTCAAAGCACAAGGCCCTACCTTTGAGACCCAGTATAGTACAAAAAAAATACATAAATATATAAATACATTCGTGTACAAGATCATCTCTGGGAGTGCATACAAATAAAGCATGTAAAATTTTATGCTATAGAGAATATTTACTCAAGTTCTTACTTTACAGCAGTGAGAAAAGATCTGACAGATATACTCCTGGGTGTAGCGGGACCTGCTAAGCAGTGCCATGAGGTGTGGTATCACTGTGGCATCCTAGAGTGGGACAGAAGAAGACAGCAGCAAGAAACTTAGATAGTCGGCATATATTTGACAAAGTATTTCCACAATCAAGTATACAGTAAAGCCTCTTAATGACACTAAATCAAGTTGCTTTAAGGAACAGAGCAAAATGAAAGCTGTTTAAGGATAAGGAAAGGTACTTTTAATATCCATCTTTAAAAAATGAGAACTCAATTTCTCTCTCATAAACAGCCTATGTCCCCATAATAAAAAGATCATCAAAACAGACCTGAAAGAAATCAATTCTCAAAATGTGAGGTGACTAAACAAGACATACAATAGTAATAAATAGGTTATATGGAAGAATTACTCTATTGAATTAAAATTTAAGTTTTGACCCTATGGTAATTACCAGTAACTCCTATAATGTCTCATAATGACCACAGTTAGCAATTTTCAATGTGCACAAGACACATTGTATGATCAACTTCTCACATAAAGTCTACTGCTAATACTTCCATAACACCAAAATGCAAAAGAAATTCCTGCTCTATCCAGCATTCTGCAAGAATTTCCTCTTATTAAAAAGAATTGCAAAATGAAAGGGAGTTTAAGGCTGATCCACAGTTGAAAAGGAAACTTAGCTCAAGCTAAAGTTTAGCTAAAGTTAGTTCAGGTTAAAGTTCTCCCAATTCTAGAATTATACTCATGAATGCACACATCAATTCTCAGAGGACGTCCTTAATGTACAGATTCTAATTCTGTAAGTTTGGGGTAGGAGGGTTTAAGAGTCAGTAGGCTGACTAACTTCCAAACGAGGCTGATCTGCTAGTTTACAGACCATACTGTGATGACACTCACAAAAAGGTGACAAAAGGCAAGGAAGGAGAGAGTGCTCATGATCTATAAAAGCCAAGTAGGGAAGCAGATGGCTGTTAATCCTCTAAAAGAGGAATCGCTTCCCCTTGCAGGTTAGTATTACCCTCTGGGCTGTCACAGGCCGTTTAAAAACAAAATGAAAATCTTCAAACCTCAAGGGTAAGTTAGTACTAAGTAGGTAGCAAGAATAGCCAAGTGGAGGGGAGATGAAGCCGTGAGCAGCTGTTCCTCTTTCCTTGCCTCCATTTCTCTCTAATATGCCAATTACTTTCAACAAACTCCCATCTCATGTGTTCACATGTGCTCCCTTCCTGTTAACTCAGGTTTATGAACCTGCAGTTTATTATTAAAGAAAGGAAAAGAAGAGGTTTATAACTGTTTTAAATTATCCATAGGAAAAGTAGGACTTCAAATAGTAAGTTTTACCATTCTCTCACTAGACTGTCTTGTCTTCATTTAGTGCTCAGAATTGCTATTTCCTCCTGGACTCTGTGCAGTCCATTTCAGTTAGGTGCATCTCTGCTGTTATTCCCTCTCCATCCACTATGCTTGCACACTTACGCTTTTCATTTCATGTTCTTGAAAAATTTATAGTTTGATTCTGTTTAACACCTCTGGTTCATGTATATGTATGTGCTCAGCCTATCACAAATATATATTTTATTTTTATATGAGGGATAAAAAAGAGACCAGGAGACATCATATTTGTGGAACTATATAATGCTAATTGTCTGAGAATTAATACAGACATGTGTGTAGTGAGGTGGTAGAAAATGTCCATTTGCTATAGATTATAGATAAATATTTAAAAATATTAGCCTACATAATTTTCATGAAGATTAAAAGATTCTTTCATAATACCTGAAGCTTTTGAAACCACTGGCTGACCCCAAATATCTTTGGATTCTCCCTCATAGTATTCTCTGATCTAACCTGGCAGGTGGGTCTTCCACACTCTGGTTCACCTGTCCAGCTAAAACTAACAATGATGCTCTACCCACTGCATTATATAATTCTCTCACAAGATCCTTCCCAGAATGGCTTCCTTTCTCTCCATTTTCTAAATCTTGCCATGATTCAAGACCCAAATAAAATTCTAATTTTTCTACAAAGCCTGTTTTCCTGGACTGGAGCCAAAATGAGCAGGGGTCCCTTTCACTTCTATAGCATAAAATAACTCCTTTGGTTTATATATAATAAACATAAAAATGAGTCTTTCAAAAAAGCTTGTACATTTTTCCCAAGTCTATGACTATCAGTCACTTCTTTACAGAGTCTAGAACATTTAAAGTCTACAAATGAACAGAAATTCAGATACTTCTTAAGATTTCTACATGTCACAGTTCTAGGTTTGGAGATACTAATTAGGAGAGTTAGGTTGATAGCAAAATGTAACTGATGACTGAAAACAATTTGAAACTCACTGTGTACAACAACTCCTCTGGAGTGACAGGGCTGGTAAAGATGGTTCGCAGGCATCGGAGACAAGCTTCAATGAACTTCAGGTCTGGCGATAGTAATCCTATTGGTAGAAACCACATGTGAGACTCATTTTTCAACAGTATGTAAAACACTGCACCCTCATATAAGGAATATTTCCTTACATACCTTGCAACAAAGCAGGAATAATATGGCAGTCTAGTAGAGATTTGACATTGTTTTCAGTACCCATAGCAAGACTTCCTAGTACCACTGCACATTCAGTTTTCAATTCTGTGCTGGAGGTTTCTTGCTGAAGCAAATACAACAATCTAAAAAAAGAGACTTGGTAAATATACTAAAAAAAAAAAAAAAAGTAAATGAACTTTACAAAGCAATGTGATAAAAACAATCTACCCATATATGCCACATACTACAAAACTACAAATATAGTCAACTGAGTTATTTGAATCACTCTAGGCTATGGTAATTTTAATTTTATTATCTTCTAGTTCAATTAAAAAAGGATCTGGGGGAAAACTTCAGAGATTTTTGTTTTGGAAAAAAAAAAAAAGAGTATCCTATAATCATAGTTTTCCAAATGATTAAATCTCAAAATTGTACATCAATGGACTCTATAAAAACAATACTGCAGTCTATGTTATCTCCTACTTCCTGGTAGTTTCCTTTAAAACATCATGCACTGTTAGCTACTTACGTTCAAAGCAAAAATGGACCTTGAATCCAGAGCAGTAATATTAAGATGGGCACTTACTGATTTTCTTAATAATTCTTTCTCCAATTCTCCCAATTGTGAAATGTGGAGTTTCTCCCACTGCCATTCTAGCCCAGCTTACCAACAACTATTCCTCAAACCCTAGCTCTCCACCAATTAGGACTATCTCCCTTTTTCTAAGAATCCTTCTTTCCCAAAGGATCTCTCTCTCTCTCTCTTTCTCTCTTTCTTTCTCTCTCTCTCTCTCTCTCTCACACACACACACACACACACACACACACAGAAAGAAAGAAAAAGAGAAAATTATCTCTAGAAAGGCTCACAGATTTGTAGTTAAATAAAAAATATATTTGAGTTTGGTGATGTCAAAAATATTAGAATCATTAATCCTGTATTTAAAGGCAGAAAATAGTTTAAAAATTCAAAAATTCAAGATCTTTGCAGTAATGAACATAAAACACAGTTGTGAGAAGCAAAGATAAAGAACAAGTTACACAACTGTCATTATTTGACAAAAGAAACTTTTTTACGCTATCAGAAGAGGAAATCAATGCGGAAAGATGATGTGGCTGGGCCAGCGCCGGCCTTACTATGTCTGCCATTTTCAATTCTCAGAGTCTGTTGACTGTTATCTTGCTGCTTATATGTACGTGTGCTTATATCCGATCCTTGGCACCCAGCCTCCTAGACAGAAATAAAGCTGGACTACTGGGAATATTTTAGAAATGTGCCAGAATTGGTGAACGAAAGAGTCCTTATGTTGCTGTGTGCTGTGTAGTGATGGCCTTCAGCATCCTTTTCATGCAATGGCTTGAGAAAATGCCAGCATTTAGTTGCTGTCACATGTCATTGTACAGGAGGACTTGCCTGTATAAAATAATGGGAAGAATAGTTGGCCCTTTTATCTCTGAACACTGAATGGAATAAATTTCCAAATGCTCTTCTCTACTTTTTTGTTATTGGACCAATGATCTGTATAATTAATTGAGATGTTACCATTTAATGCGCAAAGTGTTTACTAGTCTGTAACAATCAACCTCAGTACTTTTATTCTAATATTATATTCTGCAATGTCATTCTGTTGTATCAGATACCAGTTTTTAGTAAGTTATCTTGACAGCTTGTAGTAGTAAACAAAACTAGTAAATTACATACATTCCTTTCGCTGTGACTTGAAAATGATAAATCTTTATAGAATGAGAACTTTTGGACACTAGCATTTTTTACTGCAAGAGAATGTTCAGTTTTTTGAGGATTAGATTCATATTCACACCATTTTGATTATCATCCAGATTACCTCTATTCTTAATAAATTTCATAGTTTTTACAGGTGTTTAATATATAAATTATTTATTATTTATTTGTGTGTGTATGCGTGTGTGCTCGTGTATGTGTGTGTGTGTGTGTGTGTGTGTGTGTGTTTGTGTGTGTGTGTGTGTAGAACCACGGATGAATTCGCGAACCACCATGGACGCCTCCACCTCCTCCTTGTTTACTCTGCCCCGGGATTCACAGGCTCCGCCCTACCAGGACCAGAAACGTAGGCCGCCCCCGCTTCCACTCAGCGTCTATATGTGGGGTCTAGGTTCTGAACTCAGGACTTTCCGCCTGCAAGGCAGAGGCTTAACCCCCTGAGCCACCTCTCCAGTCCCAAGTGTTTAAAATATTAAAAACAAACTTCTACAGTCTGAAACATTAAGATAAATGAGATGTGACTTAAAAATAATACTGGGAAATACTCATGTTTGATAGAAGATGCAGCTTCTGGTCAAGTGTAGACACACACGCCTCAAGCAGGAATTTGACCAGCCAGCCACCGTTCTCAGAGAAGGAGAGTGCTGACGCTCAGAGTAAAAAGAGCAAAACGGAACAATTACAGAATGATAATCCTAAATGTGTTTCATTCTTTTTGTGTCAAGTCTTCCAAACAGAACATTTATTGTAAAAAAAAAAAAAAGAAGAAGAGGAGGAAATCAAGTACAGTTATTGCCTAGCATGCCTAGATTCTGTCATCAGGTACTGTATAAAACTATAATCCCAGCATTCAGAAGGAGGATCAGAAATTCAAAGTCAACTCTGGCTACACAGTGCCTTTGAGGTCAGTCTAGGTTACATGAGACTCTGTAACAAATATAACTCACTCTCTTTTAAAATAAAGAGGCTTTTAAAAAGCAAGATGAAAAACTAGCATGTTGCTTTCTCTTTAAATTTAAAAAAATCTTGAGATTATTATTATCTAGTTATACAAAAACCTCCATAGCTTTAAGGAGATGGGAAGGAAGTTTTATCAGCTAGAGTATATACTTTCTTTATACCCTAAACTTTTGTATTGTAGGGATCAATAAACTTCCAAAGTATTAATATTTTCATTTATGTTATTCTTTGTAAATGTGCGCACATGTACTTGTGCATGCACACACACATAATTGGGTGTGCACGTGTTTCTTAAGAAATATTCAAAATTTTAAATCATTTACATTAGAAAACAATTTATTTTACAAATAGTAAAGAATACAATAAGGAGGGAGCGATTGCGGCTGAGAATAAGTAGTACATTAGAAACCTGGCAAAAGGACAGGAAGGGAAGTAAGACAGCACACATACCTTGGAACAGCTCCTAAAACAATGAGGTTTGCTTTCTGTTTGTTGTTTCCGATGACAGCATTTTTCATGTCTCTGAATTCAGGGGAAGAGAAAAAGATGAAATATGTTGAGACAACATAGAAAAATATCGAGATCAACTTATTTCACTTTATCATGCAATGTTTTAGGTAGGCAAGAACAGCAATTAGCGACAAAGCCTAAGTCTTCCACCTGGAATGTGCAGGAGAGAGCAGAGCTGGGCGCTAAGTGATCAGCAGCTGTGAAACAGCAAAGCAGCAGGAAGAAACATCTTGGATCCGGGCAAAAACTTCCAGCACAAACAGGCTAGTACTTCTGTAAGTGACAGTATCCCCTAGAATTGGCCACCTTCAACACCTGCCTCTGGGGAAAGAGTACAAACCACCAGAACAGATGAACCCACCTAACTTTGTGTCAGGGATCACTGTTCCCTCCCCCTGTTTTTCTCCTTTCAGACTAAGTGGTTGCATAATAAATCATTTTATAGGCTCTACTGTCTTACTAACTATATGTCTTTGGGTTTTGGCTTGTTTTCTCTTAATGGCTGCTTTAATTTTTCCAATGCATTATTTAATTTCATAGTCAATCTTCATGTAATGTCACTGATTACAAGTCACAAGCTCCCTGCAAGTGTACTTCCATTTGCCATCCTTTCCTTGTTTATTTTTATTTTTTTTAAGAGGATTAAGGTAGAGTTTACTAGAAAAGAGGAAGAACAGAACTTACAGACTCTAGACGTGGAGTACCATGAGGGGCAATGACCTGGAAAAGAACTCATGGACTCCAGGGTGGAGTGCCTTGAGGGGCAGGCACCATGACTGTTTCTTTTTAATTGGACAGAAACAACATTGTAACCATTTTTGCTTCTGTATCCAATCATCTTTTAGAATTAAAATTTTTAAATATTTGTATTTCTCACATATTGACCAATTTTTTTTATTATTCTAACCACTCGAAGCAGTGTCTGAGAGTTTATTTTTCAAAAAATGATCTATCCCTTTTTGTAAATCACCCCTCAGATCTTAAGATTTAAAGAGGCAAACAGCAATGTTTTCCAGAGACTGTTTGGCCAAATGAGATTTGCTAAGGTTTTTACCAAGTTCTGATACATAGCTATGCAACAGTATGACATGAAATCCTCAGTGAAAAACTGTTAGTAAGGGTCTATACATGCAGGTTTCTAGTCCTTACTGAAGCCTGATGTTTCTTTTTACAGACTTAGTTCTGAATCACCAGCTGTAATTTTTAATCAAACAGCTAGTACTTAATTTCACTATCTTCCCTCCTTGTGATATATATTTTCTGCCTATACTAAGTTCAACACACTCGTTTACCTAACAGCTAGTCACTGGAGTTTATCTTCTGCCAGATCCACACTGGCATTCTATATCTATTCTCAATTTTAAAATTTTCCGTTTCCCCTTCATCCTTCCTAAACTAAGCAAAAATGGGGTGTCTGTCATTACAATACTTTGTGGATATATTTCAAATATCTGAAACCGGGATAAAGTAAATGCTTCATGGACAAAACCAAGAATCCTCTAAAACCAATTTTCTAGTTCTGTTGAATGACAGTTTGTACTGATCTCTGAGGAAAAAAAATTCTTATATTGGTTCCAGAAAGTAAATAGACTGTATTCTCTAAAAGGATCATTTCCTCCTTTCCCCTCTCCTTCTTTCCCTCCTTCTCTTCCTCTCTTCCTTCCTCCTCTCTCTTTCCCTCCTTCCCTCCCTCCTGTCTTTCTGTATGTCTGTGTGTAGAAGAGGGTACTTAACTGTGTGTGCCCATGGAGGCCCTAAGGATAATATCAAGAATCATCTTGGATTGCTCTACCTCCTCGTTGCTTTGCTCCTAATTTGCCAGGCTTTTCCTCCTGGGCCAGAAGTGTAGGCTGTTGCCGTTTCCACCTAGCATTTTTACATGGGATCTGGGATTCGAATGCTTGTGGGCCATCTCCCCAGTCATAGCAGGTCATCTTCATGAAAATGTTAAAACCAAAGACTTGAACCAACACTTTTCTTCCACCTTTAGTTCATGTAAGGGCAGAATAGTCAGTGTTTCATCATCTCCTTATCTCTTCATAACTTACTTATTCTTCTAGCCCAAGATTAAATGTCAGTGCTGTTTCCTGTAGGAAAGATGACATGGCACTTCCAGATGTGGCAGATCCCTCCAATATGCCTTCATAATACACTCATCACTTGGTTGGGATAGAAGCCTATTCCTCTTTAGAGGTAAGAAAATAAATTTGACCTGGAAATATCAGAGGAGTTACTATATGGATCACACATTATAGTAACTGTAGAAAAAGTACGAAAGAACAAACTACTTTCATGAGATGCAAACTTAGTTATCATCAAAAAGAGAGGAATGACAAAACTATGCATCAGAGTTTACAGAGCACTCCACAGCCACTAACTACTTCATCTCTATCACAGTCTCAGTGTAACTATCACTTCATATGTAAGGAAACAACAATTCAGGTTTAGGGTTTTTTCCTTTTCTTTTTCAGAACCCCACATTACCTAAGGCCAATTCCATTGCCAAGCCATAAATGGCTGTAATTCTTGCATTGAAGAGACTGACACGAGAAGTTCTTGAGTTCAAGGGCACCTAGGTTTACACAGTGAGTTCCAGGCCAACATGGACTAAACAGGGATATCCTGATTCAAAAAGCATACAGCAAAACGAGAGAATCAATTATCTCAAATCGTGTCTTCTATGCCAGAAAATTTTTCCATTATCTTCTGCACATCAGGCCTTTATAGCAAACTTATGGCAAAAAAATAATAAATTTGGCTTATTCTCTTTTTCCTTTTTGACATTTGTATACAAAATAAAGGCATTTCTAACTTTTAAGCTGGTCAGACATCCAAAGAAACACAACCTCTTGCCTATCAACTTTTAGTACTGGGAGAAGGGGATGCCTTATTTGCATTCTGAAATTCAAGGTTTTTTTTGTTTTTGTTTTTGTTTTTTAGCTCAGCACTATGCTAGGTTCTATGAAGGATACAAAAACATCACACAATTGGATGTCTGACCTGAAGAGTCATAATCTCCCTCAGAGAAATACACTAATGATGCAAAGTAATCTAAATTAGGTATTGAATATAATGAAAGTCAAAAAAAATGTAGATGACGAATACGATTAAAAATTTTAAAGCTAAAACAACAAGCCTTAGACAATGAATTAAGTAGATAGGGAGAGAAAAAGGAAAAGTCTATTCATAGATCACAGTGGAAAGGAGTATGGTGTATTTCTGGAGCAAATACAAGGAACTTGGACTGAAAAGAAGGACCACTTTAGGTGGTGTGATAAAAAAAACAGTGATAGAAAAGGCAGTTAAAGGAGATGAGTTAAGGAGCAATTGTGATTCTGCTCAAGAAAAGAGGCATGAAGGAAGCAGTACCTGAGGAAGATGAAGGTGAATGTGGAATGCATTGGTACGCTGCTAATGCTAGAGTTAAGAGGGACAACTCCATGACATTATGAGGGAAGATGAATACTAAGAGAAAGGAAACACTACAACTTGCTATTAAGACAGTAGCAATTTAAAAATGAAATCCAGAGCTACTGGGGAAAAATATTTCAATCAAGAATGCTTGCATCTAAATAGGCAAAAAAGAGAAAAAATTTGAACTAAAAAAAACATGGCAGGATCTAAAATAAAATTATTTTTAAAAAAGTTCCAAATATCGGGAGCTACAACCTAAGATCACCTACATCAGTTTTATTTTAAACAAGTGTCACTTCTTTACTTATCTGAAAGAGCTAATTTATAATAAACACTATTCTATAGTAATTTTTGTTCTAATTGTTAAGAAGTGACAAAATATTACACTGGATACTGAAAACTGCAATTTGAATATAAAGTTTGACTTATAACACCAACTACTTATAAGAAGACAAGTCATAAATTGTGTGTGTGAGAGGAGGAGCTACATATTGTGGTAGCTAAGAATAAGGCAATATTAAAAAAAGAGGACACTATAATAAAACAACTTACAAAATTTTTTGGACTTTGAAAATTATAAACTTTCACTGCTCTACACGTATAGTTATTATGAAGCATTTTTGGAATATATATTGCAAACATCCAAGTATGATAGGCTTGGCATATATATTCATATTCCAATCAGACAACATTTACATTCCAAGTTGACAATTAGCTATGCATAAATTGCTAATTTAGATGAATCCAGGGGATGGAGAAGTATCTCAGCTGGTGGAGTGCCTGCCCTGCATGCACTAGGCCCTGGATTTGATCTTCTCATTATGAAAGAAAAAACAAGAATTCAATGATGATATTGATTCATTATTCAGATTAGTTGAATCAGGAATTCACACACACACATACACACACACATACACGCCACTACTGGGATCAAACAAGGGCCTGTGCATACTAGGCAAGCTACATTCTTCAGTGCAAAGAAGCAAATGTTTTCAAAAAAACTCTGCTAGGGACTGGAGAGATGGCTCAGGGATTAAGACTGCCTCACAAGCAGAAGGTCCTGAGTTCAGATCCCAGGTCCCATGTAAAAATGCCAGGCAGAAATGGAGGCGGCCTGCATTTCCAGTCCTGATGGGCAGAGCCTGGGAAATCCCAGAGCAATAAGGAGGTAGAAACAATCCAGGATTATTCCCGAAGCCACCCTTGGTCCTCCACAGGGACCCACAGTGCCCTCTGATACACACACACACACACACACACACACACACACACACACACACACAAAATGAATGAATGAAGTTTACACACACACGAAATGAATGAAGTTTCAAAAAAATAAAAACTCAGCTAAAGTGAACTTAGACATTTATTGTATACCTACAATATAAACTGAACAGGCATGCAAAGTGACAGTAATTTAATTCATTCTTATAAATCACACTGAAATGCAGATTTTTTTCAATTTGTATAATATCAGACACTCATTTATATAAAAAATCAGAAAAATTTTACAGAAAATAATTAATTTTCTATAGCATCTTCTGTTTCTAATTATAACTAAATATAATATTTTGAAAATTAAATACTGGTTCAGAAATTAGGTTACTGATTGGATTTAGTTCTTTTATCAATATATGACTAAGAGTAAGCTTATAGTCTCCAAAACTGAAGAGTACAACTTAATAACTGCTTAACAAATGTGTAAATAATTGTGCAGCATATTATTATTTTAATATGAATCTTTCCAAATAACATTAAAATATATGTTGGACCATTATGGAATAATGTAGCAGCAAATAGGTGCTCTATAAATATGAAAAGATATATATATTACACACAAATATATAACTCTTTGACATTCAAAGTTACCATCAGACATATACATGTATATAAAGAGTTTAGGTCTATGTAAACAAAAACTATATCAATTTGATCTAACAAGTTATGAATAATCCCTAACATTCTTTAAATTTTTCACATTTATTTTATTTAATCTGTGTATGTGGGGGGTGTGATGAGAGCCACAATGCATTCTGAAGGTCAGAAAACAACTTACAAGAGTGGATTTTCTCCTTCTACCATGTTGGTTCTAGGAATCGAACTCAAGTAGTCAAGCTAAGCAGCAAGTATCATTATCCACTGAGCCAACCTGGCAGTACCAATACTCTTCACCATAATTTCTCACAAAATTCTGCTTTTAGAGCACATACTTTTGAAGGTCTAAGATAGTGCCACTACATTTACAACTGTTTAAAATGCATTTATTAAAGTACTAGAAGTTTTTAAAGATGATTTTTAAGATAATCAATTAAAAATTATCCTAAAACTTAACCCTTCTCAAAAACCAAATCTTTTCATTTCACAGTTCCTATGTTAGGAACTTCTGTACATTCTATTAAAACCAAAGGCACAAGGAATATGAAAATAAAGTAATTGTACCTAAGACAAGTTATTTCATCAGCATTTTAAATCTTTTGAAGGCACTTAGAAATGGATTCCTGGTGAAAGTCACACATATTATATAGCATGGTAACTGCCAATAGATCGAGTGACCTTTTCATTGAGAGTCACTAAAATAAATAAACCAGAAGTTCTAGTTTAGATGTTTTTGAAGACAATGAAACTAGTTTTGATACATGATCTACAAAATTTTGAACACTTAACTCTTCTTCAACTATGAGATTTAAAAATATATATATATATTTATATATATTGCCATTTTCTTATTATTGTATCTGGGTGTGTATGTATGTATGTATCAGAGGGCACTGTGTGTCCCTGTGGAGGACCAAGGGTGGCTTCGGGAGTAATCCTGGACTGCTTCTACCTCCTTTTTGCCTCATTCTGGGATTTCCCAAGTTCTACCCACCAGAGCTAGGAGTACAGGCTGCCCCCATGGCACTTTTACACAGAACTTGGGATCCAAACTCAGACTTTCTGCTTGTGAGGCAGAGTTTTAATCCCTGAGCATTTTCTATAGCCCTCAATTATGAGATTTAACGTGGTTGAGTCAATACCACAATAACCTCATGCGAAACTCTTCTGTAACTGTTTTGCTGTTGTTTTGAGGCAAGGTATCACAGCTCCAGGCTACACATTTCTTAATGAACTTGTGTGTGTGTGTGTGTATTTGGTATGAAGCTGAAGCTTGTCAACTCATAGTCCTTCTGGTTCTATTTCCTGAGCCAGGATTATAGGTGTGCCTGGTAATACCATGCCTACAATTGTTTTTTAAAATCATGTGCAGAACTCCATACTAGAGAATTTAGAATGTGCAATGCAGGATGTCTGTCTTTTAGAGTTGCAAATGCTGTAGCTTATGAACTCCATGATTCCCCACTTCTCTTTGTCACTTATGCTATACCTAATGACTTTCTTTTTAGTTATACATATGAAACTTTGCTCTTTTAGGAAAAATGACCTTATTCAAGTTTTTTTTTTTTTAAATATCATAGGATCACCCAAGTTTATAATATTGTACTACCAGTTAAAAAAGTAATTTACATAATTCCCCAATCTTCAACAACTGACAAGCAGTTCTGGTTCTTACTATAATTTTTTAACAAAGTTATACTTACTGATGAAGGAATTGCTGTATTTGCAGTCAGATCTATACTTTTAGATTACAATAAAAATGCACTTACCTTTAATTTCTTATAATTCGATTTTCCTGATAGTACGCTATTTATGTTCATAATTTTTATTTAGAAAAAACGGATTTAATATGGCTACGAAAATAAAACTCTCGTTGGCTTGTAGGCAAAGCTATTGTTGTTATTAATTCTTTTATGTCCCTCCAATTGTTTGCGCTGTTGTTGTCGTTTTTGCATTTAAAGCCATTTATCCAGCCTCTGTCTATTCTTCTCCTAAAACTTGCAGACTACTTCTAGTTGTTTATACCTTGTGGCCACTTCTCTATAGATACCTTCTGTAGTCTAGGAATGATCTGTCTCTATGTGACTCAATGGCTGGGTAATGAGTATTAAAAAGGATAAATGATTTTTTCCCTAAATATCTTTGAGGTTCCCTTTTATACATATCCATGTTATACTGAACAAATAAAATATTATAACAAATAACATATTAAAAATAACCCACCTTTGCCTCTACAATTAATTTATAATAATTTTCAAACAGTGATATAGTCAGGAAGAATAAATATTTCTATGTGGAGAAGGAGGCTTTATAAAAATCACACTAGATATACCACCACAAGACTAACTTCACTCTGAAATAAATGGAAAAAAAGGTTGGTGATCTATTGATTTGAAGTATAAACAGCAGCAAGCACTTTTACTGGAACAAGCTGTCATTTGCATTTTCTTGTCTGAATACTTTAATTCGAATTTTCTCTCTCTTCTTTGAAGAGAATCATATTATTTATTAAGTTACTTTAAACTGGGCTAAAAACAACTAACCGCATTAAGTGCTAACCAGTGGATATCACTTACTTTTCTGATTTACTTCTAACAACAATCAGACAAGAGATGATGAAATGAAGGCTCATGGAAATTGAGTAATTAGCCTAAGCACACAGCTAGGAAAGGATCCTGCTAGGAAATATCAAACCAGAGATCTAACCTATTGTTGGCCAATTCAAAGCCTACACTTGATCCATTCCATTCACCCTTCACATGCACAACTCTTTAATGTGTCTGGAACTTCATAATTTTTCAAGATGTTTACTACAACTACCACTAAATCTTGGTTGCATTGTTATAATTTGGTCTTATTGAATATTCTTTACCTCTTCTTTGATATTTTATAAACTTGTAGAAAGTTACAGTAGTCCCTGGTAAATTAAAATTTTTTCAAAGGTGACAAATAACACTTGCATATAAGAAACCAATCCAAGACCCAAGTTTATTGGGTAAATTTTTGACCAATAAATTTAGTTTTCTTTTAAACAACTAGCAGTACCAATAATATTATCTTCTAATATCATTCATAGAACACTTAATGAATCCTTTATATTTTCAACAAAGGAATGAAGAATCCTAAGTGATATTTCATATCCTGTCTGTAGAGCCTCGTGTACAGGGAAGGATGTCTGCCGACTATGGAGGAGTGTTATTTAAACTTATCCCAAAGGCGGCTCATTTGTCTGTTCAGGCAAAACTCAAACTGATTTACTTAACTGAGGATTTCGTACAATTTATCCTGTTAATAGTCAAACTAGTCTTTTAAAAAGTTGATCAAATCATCATGAAGTCTCTTCATTAAGGAGACAAATGCCAGAGTTAATCCAAGGAAAAAAACAAATGCTTTTGTTTCTCTAAAACAGTAAGTGTAAAGATAAGTATCAAATATTACCAATGTAATTACCAGTTCTTGTGGATTCTGAAAAAGAAAGGTCCATAAACAAAGCATTCTAACCTTACCGTGGCTGAGCAAGAGGAAAACTTAAAAAGTACTATTTGATGGAGAAGTCAGGGTAAGAGAAAAAAGAAGAGGACTCGACTGTTTGTGGTCCTCACTACTACCCCAAAAGCATCTCATCTGGATTTTTTGAGTGCTTCTCCCTCAACATAACAGACCTGTAAGTCCTATATGTTTCCTGACAATGTGAGGAATTCTTCAGGCTAGACTTCTTCTTTGGAACTTACATGTTAGGAGTCACTGAATCTCAAAATAAAAGAGAATTCCACCTTCCAGTCACCTGAGATCTAATCACATTTGTCCAATTTTACTTTTAAAAACATAATTGCCTACCATGAGTGGCTTAAAATATGTTCTCTCATTAAACTAAGGAAATTTTGAAGAACAAAAAAGATCATGTAGGGTTATCAAGAATTTATTTTCTAACAATTGCCTTCTAAATTCTGATAATTATGTTTCATTACTAGGAGATTCAGTAATGACTGATGAGCTAACTCCCCAAAAAAAACCACAACAAAATTCCCAAACCCTACTAATTACTTGCCCACTGCGTTTCAAAGCTAGTCTATTCTTTCTTCTGTAGATATTTACTGCAAAAGCACTCTCTTCTATATTTAAATATAAAAACTCTACGAAAATGAAGTTAGTCATATCAGTTAATAATGAGTCAACAGAAAGTTTTAACAGTAAAATACTCAGATGTGAATGTCAAGTATTCTTTCCAAAAAAGAAGTCAAATGGAAGTTGTGCCCTGCATTTTCAGAATTGTATTTGGTAGTTAAAACATGAAAACAAACAAGACGTTTTGATAGACTCTTAAATACATACTACTTACATGACACCTTGTAGAACTTTCTGGGGATCAGGGTCAAATAGCCTGTCAACATAGTGGCGACTGCTAGCTGTTACTTCCTAGAAAGTAGGGGAAAAATGATGACATCTGAAGCCATGCAAATCACAAATTCATAGCATCACCCACAACACCAAATCACTACACAGCCTACCTTAAGGACGATGGACAGAGCAGAACTCCTATGAAATAGTTTTGATTTATTGACATGGAATTTTTAAGGAGATGGGTTTTTTTTTTGTTTGCTCAGTGTCAAAATAACTAGAAACTAACTAGAAACTAGCACATTTAGTTCAAGATGCCAAAGGTCAATTAAAAAAAAAAAGAAAAAAAAGCTTCTAATTTCACAAATAAAAATCAATGAAATTCTAAAATGTGTGAAGCTCAAATTGACAGAATAATTACAAATACATAATTCTCCTTATTTAAAAGAATTGAGGAGCAAAATACTGTCTCTTTTGTGTAATTACTCTGTTAAAAGAGAAAAATTTATAATATCATAAATAGGCTAGGGGAGAAAGAAACACTCACCTCTCACTAGGAACACACCTGGACACTGAGTCCTTTCTGGAGGGCCTGCAAGTTTTGTCAACTCAAAAACTAAGCACATATGCCAAGAAACACTTTCTTCACTAGCCACTGACGTGTGTATACTGTGTATAGAGTATACAGAGAGGGAACTTTCTTTCTAGTATACACTAGAGAGAAAGTGTGGCTCCTGGAAGGTACAAGAAAGAGTCCCTTTGACTGATGTAGAGGAGCTTCAACGCTAGCAAGCAGTTACAAGTAAAAGATAAAACTGTAACAATGCAGCTGTATGAATTTCTTCGGAGGTCTGTCCTCTATGGCAAGGATGAGTCACAGATTCTACAGAGCTACAGAGCCTGAACTGGGTAAAACTCAGCAGAGCTGAAAAGTTAGAATACATAGAATAAGGAGGAGCCAAGCATAGTAGCAGAGGGCTACAATCCCACAACTCTGAGAGGTTTGAGGCCTGCCTAGGCTACACAGTGAGCCTCTTCATACATAAATAAATGAGGAAAGACTAACACCTCCTGTTTATACTGTGGTATTTGCTCTTATTATGCTATTTCTTGTATTTATTTTGTAGAATTTTTAAATTTAATTTTCAATATGCAGCACTATTTAAGCAAAGGACATATATTGAAGAACCAGAAAAAAGTATTTCCTGCCTCCTGCTCATTTTCTGGTGTCTACTAGAACACGTTTATATACACATTAGCAATAAAGTCTTATAGGGAAAAAGAAATAACTTTCCCTGTTTTTCAAAATCTCAAATTAGTAAAAGAGCTAATGCCAACATATAGTTCAAGATTAAACTTGCATGTCACCAAAAATATCTCGAGAAGTATACAAACTCAGATAATAAAAATAGCCAAAAATCAATGCACATTTTCATACTTTCTACTAAAGTGTATCACTAGCAACTCCATGAATAAAAAACAAATAGTAGAAATAAAATCAAAGATGATGAAAATTATTATGGCCATCAGGCACATTAAAGAACCTGCTAGTAAGTTTTCCTTAGAATGAATCAGGACTCTGAATAATTACCTGTTTCTATTTCCTGGTTTTCAAATTCAGCTTCTTAAGATCATCATTCAAATATCAGACCATGAAATATTAATTAAGCAAGGCCACAAACGACTATGAATATAACATGAAACTATACATCAAGAGCAAAAGCTAGCTGCTCTGCATTATAAACAGGAGAGTGTGACCACATCATTTAAGTACATTTGTTTCCTGACATTCCTTCCTGTGTAGGTTGCATGCATGTAAAAGCCACAGGTTGAGGACCAGTGTCTTTCTCTATCACTCTCCACCTTTCATTTTATTTTACTACTTTCAATAAGAAGAGGTCAGCCATCACGTACACAAAAAGATCTCCTAAGCCACTCTGGTAGCAAGCAACTCAGAGGATAAATGACTTACTTCATCTTACTTTCCTCAGTGCTTTTAGCCTAACACATTCTCCATGTTTTTATCTGTGTAAGCAATTCTTGCATTTCATTGCTTTCCTTCATAGATTGGTCCTCTTCTCATGGTTATCTTTTCTTTCAGAAGGCAATTTCAAAATGTAAAGCTAAGGATATAAGACTACTGGTCCAGTCAGTAAGTACTGATAAGAAGGGGATATGTGAGCAAAGACCTGAAGAACAGGCCATTATAAAACCAGAACAATTTGCAAGGATCTGAAATGTGAAAGGTCTGTGACGGTGAGAGAACAGGAGGCCATTACAGTTGGAGCAGAATGAGCACAGTGAAAACAGTAGGAGATGAGATCAACAACTGAGGCCAGATGGTAACGAGCTACCTTGTCCAATATCATCAGGATGTTAACCTCATGTGACTTTTTTTATCATTTGAAATGGGAGTAGAAACAGAACTTTAGTCATTTTTAAAACTAATTAAAAATTAAAAGCCAATAGTAGATAAGGTTATTAAAAAAACCTTCAAGAATTTCTGGAGCTACAATAGCAATATAAGTGTACTTTTTTCAACTATAAATTTATGGAGTTGAAATATAAATCAAATATGTAGTATGGAAACTATAGAAGCATACACCCTTTTCAAGAGCTGATAGAAAAAAATTTCACTAGCTTCTCACACAGATGACATGTTGAAATAGTTTTAACATTTTGACTTAAATAACATTAAAATTGTTTTCTTGTTGTCTTTTTACATTTAATAGCATGCTGATAGAAAATTTTAAATTACATACACGGCTTATATTATTTTTCCACTGGGAGCACTGGTATAGAGTCTTGTTGATCATTCTAAGAATTTTGATTTATAGAATGAGTTAGGAAAACAGTAGAGGGCTTTGAGAAAACAAACAATTTGACTTTTGTTTTAAATGATTTGTTCTGTTCACAACTTTTCCAACAAATATATAGAGAAGCAGGAAGGCAGGTAGAAGGCTATTTTAACTATCAGAAATTCTGTTTAATTACGAGATGATGGCACACTAAACTACAGTGGAGGACGCACTCTGATTCCAGATAAATGGAGAAGTTGTGAAAGGATTGTCAAACTGGACATGCTGTCAGTCAGCCTGGATTTAAGATGAGGAAAGAAAAGTCAAAACTGAAGGATTTTGGCTTTGCCTATGCACCTAGAAACACTGTCTTGTCAGTCAATAAGATGAAGACTGTGAAAGGGGCAGATTTGGATAGCAAGATCGAAATTTTTTGGCTTTAGACATATAACGACTAGAATCCTATTAGACAACTCAAGTGAGGCTATCAAGCTGGCAGCGGATATGTTTAGAATAAGAAAAAGTTGTAGCTGGAGATACAAATCAGAAAGTTGCCAGCTTATGAGTAGGATTACTCTGTTAATGGAGTGAGCGTAGACAGAAGAAGCCTGGAAATCTATGCTCCACAGACAGCATTATGGAGGGAAACCCATGAAGACAATGCACACTATGTTGTAAGGAGGAAGTAGTCAACCATATCAAAAGCCAATGATATGTATCGTAAGATAATAACTAAGACCTGACTGTTGGATTTAAGAAGTTGAATGAAGCTCATCAGTGATCCTAACAATAGCACTATGGAATTTCACTAGCAAGGACAGCAAAGCTGAAGAGGGTTTCGATTGAACTGAGAGCACCATGTGAACACTGGACCTATGCAAGGCCACTGAAAAAGGTAGCAGAATACACGGTACGTAGAAGACGAATCCAAGGGCTATTGGTGTTGAAGTAAAGGGAATGGTTTGGGAGAAGATGGTGATCAAGATATTTGAAATAGAGATGATGAAAGAATTTGTTCGAGGTGGGACATGATTGCTACAAAAGTCTAGAAGTTTAGAAAATTAAATTCCCATAAATCACCACAAAAGTAGCTCTACAAGGAGTTAACATGAGTTAGAAGCTAAAATCTTAGAGAAATGAGGGAAGACTGGAGATGATGGAGCTTTGAGAGAAGAGGGAAAGGGAAGGGCCTGAAAGCACTTCTGTCTGAGTGATATGAGGGTAATGGGACCAAAATAGCAACTAGTTGGGAGGACAAAGTTGGAAACAAATCCATTGGATGAGAAATCCAGTTTCATTCTAAACAAAAAGATGAAGGAAATGATCAGAGAACAGGCTCAGCAAACAGCAAAAGCAAGGGATTGAACAGTGAGGACAATTATGTGGACATGAGGAGCAATCCTAGAGTCTGATACTACTTGTAGTTACTGTAAACAGACATGAATCCTTATGGCCACTGCACACAAAAGTGAGAGGTGAGTTATGGATACATGAGTGTGGTATGTGAGTACAGTGTGTACAGTGAGCCTGGTGGGAATGATTAAAAATGGAGATCACAGGCCTTCCTCGTTTTTGCAATAGTGCAAAAGCCGAGGACGGCAGTTTGATCTGCATATTTGTTTACCTCAAAAGCATGAAAAAGTTCCTTTTCTTTCTTCTTGTCCAGATAAATAAGCAAATACAGATTGCTTGAGGCAATATAAAAATTAGACAGAATCTAGACAAGTAAACAGCAGAAAAAAGGAGCCCAGGGCAGAAATCTCTGATGACAGACTCCTAAGATGACTATGGTAGGCAATTCACTTCCTGGTTCTTCTCCCCTAAAGATGACGGAACAATACACTGCTTTCTCCATAGCAAGAGCATTCAGGGCTGACCTGCCAGAACATAATTGGGCCAGCAATGGACATGTAAAATGCGGTCTAGGACAGACCAATCCAACTAGGTGCCCTTATGTGAACTCAACCAGTCTCTAAGGAAAAAATGGAAATAGTCCATTCCCCTCTCCAATCTAATAAAAGTTTCCAATAAAATACTTTGGAATAAGTTTAATCAAGGAAGTAAAAGACCTGTAAAATCAAAGCTATAAAACACTGTTGAAAGAAATTAAAGAAGATACTAGAAAATGGAAAGACCTTCCTTGTTCATGGATCAGAAGGATCAATATTGTGAAAACCACCATCCTACCCAAGGCAATATACAGATTCAATGCAATTCCAATGAAAATTCCAAAGCAATTCTTCACGGAACTGGAAAAACGATCTGAAAATTTTTATAGAAGAACAAAAAAACCACAATTAGACAAAACAATTTCAGGCAATAAGGAGAATGCAGGAGGCATCACCCTGCCAGATTTCAAATTATACTACAGAGCTATAGTAATAAAAACAGCTTGGTGCTGGCACAAAAACAGATTGACCATGGATAAGAACAGAAAACTCAGATATAAACTCCCATACATATAGCCACTTAATTTTTGACATGGTACCAAACATGCACGCTGGGGAAAAGACAGTATCTTCAACAAGTAGCACTGGGAAAATTGGACATCTATATGTAGAAGAATAAAAATTGACTATTGCCTCTCTGCTTACACAAAAGTCAACTACAAATACATCAGAGATCTTGATATCAAACCAAAACTCCAAAATTATTAGAAGAATGAGTAGGAGGTACACTTGAATTAGGCCTAGGTAAAAGATTTTCTAAGCAGAACAGCAAATGCCCAATAATCAAATGGTATTTCATGAAATTAAAAAGCTTCTGTTCTGCAAAAGAAACTGTTAATTGTGCAAAAAGACAAGCCTACAGAATGGGAGAAAATCTTTGCTAGCTATGAATCTGACAAAGTATATAAAGAGCTCAAAAACTAAACACCAAGATAGCAAACATTTCAATTAAAAAAAGGATCCTGCAACTAAATAGGAACTTTACTCAAAAAGAAATTGAAATGTCAAATAAATACCTTAAAAATGCTCAACTTTCTGATTATTAGAGAAACGCAAATCAAACCAACCCTTGATACCATCTTACCCCAGTCAGAATGGCAAAGATCAAGAACATAAACAACAAAGATTGCTACCAAGATTGTGGAGGAAAATGGACACTTATTCACTGCTGGTGGGAGTGTAAACTGGTACAACCTCTTTGGAAATCAGTGTGGAGGTTCCTCAGAAAGCTAAAAATGGAACTGCCATATGACCCAGCTATGCCACTCCTAGGAATATTCCCAAAAGACTCTACATCTTAATTCAGAGACATTTGTACATCCATGTTCTGCAATCAGCCAACATGCCCATCAACAGAGGTATGGATAATAAAAATGTGGTATATCTACACAACGGAATATTACTCAGTCATCAGAAAAGATTAGATTATGGAATTTGCTGTTAAACGGATGGAACTGGAAAATAGTATTGAAAGAAGTATCTCAGACACAGCAAGTTAAGCACCCCATATTCTCTCTTACATGCAGATGCTAACATGGATATTCTTGTCAATGTATTTGGATTAGAATTACTGTAAGAGCCAGAAAATTCAAAAGAGACCAATGAGTGGGAATGAGGGAAGGAATGGTTAGGGTGAAATCTTTTAAAGGGGAGATTTATGATACCATTACAAGTAAAGTGAGGGAGGGAATAATTGGGAAAAATACATAGTGGGGAATGAGGGGATGAGAGATAGGAGGGTCAGAGGGACTTAAAAACCCTAAGATTATCAGAAGTAACCCTAAAAGAACCTCTAAGATAGTAGTATTAAAAAAAAAAGTCTTTTAAAGAAAGGAACTAGAAAAGGCAGTCCCTATGCAGAAGAACGTAAGAGTGAGGAAACTGAAAAACAAAACAAAACAAAAACAAAAGCAAAAAAAAAAAAAAAAAAAAAAAAACCCTGAGCTGATCCACTTGGAATCCAGTGACAAAATTATGGTAGAGGTAACAAGAACATGACACTTCCTGATAAAATGTTGGTCAGAGATGTCTCAAAGACCTCCAAACATTATAGACTTTTGTCATTGCTCTTGGTTGCTCTCCAAAAAACTGTCAGTAAGACCCTATTGCTGAAAATGCAACATATATGATCACAGAACATGGGCAAAAAATACATCAACTAGAACTGGTCTGACAACCTCCTCTTTGCAAAATAGCTTACAAGGAATACTGTAGAAGCTACTGGGGAGAGAAATAATCACAGGCCCCATCAACATACGAGATCTTTAAGTTGCAATAAAAATCACCATGGCAACAGGTGACCACCAGTGTAATAGTGGCATGAGTATCAAGGAGACGACTAACAGCTATCTGATTGGACTCAAGACCAGCTTGTCAGAATGGATCATATTCCTGTTACTGTTAACTAGAACAAGAACCTAAGAAAGGGAAGGAAACAGATCAATAGGGAAAAAACAGCCGATGAAGTATAAGTAGGAGGACAGTACACTAAACTGCTCTGTAAATAGCTACTATTATAGATTTGAAGAGCACTTAGCACTCAGTCTAGAAATCTTCTACAAGAGAGACAGAATCTTAACAGCCTGACAGGAGGCAGTCTAGAGCAGTAGAGGGGCAGTGAAGTGGACATCAGTAGCCAGTCATAATGCAGAATACTGGCGACCCAGCAAATCAGACCAATCCAATCTCCCCATCCTAAGGTTTTGAAAATCTCACAGAAGAGGGGAATGTGAGAACCTAAAGATGGGAAAGTTCACCATTCGACAAGACATTCACTCAATGTAGGACTGCTGCATCTTGGAACTCACTACAGCGAGACTTGTCCTTACCAGACCTGTGTAATGATTGATATACCAACATGCCTCCATAGAATATCAAGGACCTCAAGAGAGGTAAGACCATACAGTGGAAACCTTGGGAACTGAAGCTGGATGAGTGAAGGGAAATGCCCTATCAATGGGGTGACCTGAGGAGAGGCAACATGGTGTGACAGAGACCTGAACCCCCACAGGAGTATAGGCCAGTGGCAACCCTGGGATCCATAGAAGCAGACAGGCAGGAGGGTGGGATTGATGGGAGGGATGGGAGGGACAGACCATGGAGGAAAGCAGGGATAAGCACTCAATATGCTTATAAAAGTAGAAAAAAAATTAAAATACAGAATAGACAGGCCAGAGGGAGCCCTGGGGTCCGTGAAGGGAAGGGACAGAAGGGTGAGAGGGAGTGGGATGGACTGAAGGGGGAGGGGAGGGGGAGGGGTAAGAGGGGGATGGAGGGAAGCAGGGATGAATACTCAATATGCTTGTAAAACTAGAAAGATTCTTTAAAAGTTTCCTACAAGAGAGAGAGAAAGCAGATTGCTGCCTTCCCACTCTGTGGGGGAGCTTCTGACCTCTGTGCTTCACACTCACTTAAAACAAACTTTGGTTTCAACTTTCTGTTACTTTACTTTCATCCTAAAATATAACCTTAAAAATAAAACATCTTCTATCCTTTGCTGCCATACAAATCTGTATCTGGTGGAAAAAACGGGCCTGATTATAGATTCCCAGATGGTAACTGTGATGGTTAGATACAAGTGTCAACTTAACAGTTACAGGCTGAGCTTTGGGCACAGGTGATACAACACGTCTCCGAACAAACCTGCAGGAGATTGTCTAATTGATAAGGCAGACCCAGCCCATAGTGAGGGGTGCACCAGATAAAAGGAAGTGCAAGGGGGAAGGGAGTTTCCCTCTCTTTTCATGTACTGAGTTGCTGTGTGGAGTAGGATGCTGGTCTGCTGTCACTTTCGCCGCTGCTGCTGCTGCTGCTGCTGCTCTTTACTGACACGGAGCTTGACCTCTTTGGTCCTCCAGAGTGACTGAGGTTCAAGGTATCTTCAGGAACCCTTCAGTCTTCCAAGAATCCTTTGGTCTTCAGTACTAGACTGGGATTGCTGAGATATTCAGCTTAAGAACTGAGCAGCTATTGTTGGAACTATGTAGACACACACACACACACACACACACACACACACACACACTCTTCATTGGATTTTATCAATTTTGTTCCTCAAGAGAACCCTAAAACAGTAACCATTTGTGATATGCTGTCCTTCACAAATGAGTGACTTCACTTCATCTTAGCAAGCTTCAGTACCTTCTGGTGGCTAAAAGGAGTATGTACATGTGGTGGTCCTTCTATTCTTTCAACCAAAAAGGTTATGCAAAGACAGAGTCTGACCTATAATTGTGCCTTTTGATACAAAGCTTTGAACAAATGAGTGAGCAAGTGCTCCAATATATGGCTGTGAATTCATTTGAAATGTTCAAAATTGCAATAAAGTCATCACAAATCAGTGTCAGCAGAAGATGCATGTATTTAATGAGCTTATTAAATATATATTAAAACCCCATTCATTAATTTTATATTTAACAGCACCTCTCCAAATTATATTATGTAAAAATGAATTTCTACAGCAAAAAAAACTTGTAGACACCAAATTTTTCTACACATTTGTGACTTAAGAGTTCATGCTAAGAAATTAATTCTACAGCATATTCTACCAAATAGATACAGAAAAAGAAATAGGGTTTGGAAAGTAAAATCAGGAATAAGTAGCAAGTTGCAGTTCAGCGTAGAAAACTATTGTGTGGATGCAATTTTCCTTCATCTGTGTTCTATGGTGCTTCCAAAAGGACTCTAGATTAGCAACACCACCTTATATTCATGATCTCGTGCATTGTCTTCCTTCAGTGAAAACTTGATTCTAGCAAACAGAATGCAGCAGAGGAAACAGGATTTGTTTCAGAAATTTCTAAATGCTCCTTCATGTGCTCCTCTCTTTCTGACAGAAGCTAGATTGTAGGATTTGGAGGTGCTCTATGGAGAGGCCCACATGACACAGAACTAAGCCCTGTCAACAACCATGGGAGTGAATTTAGAATTGGATGTTCCCCCTCAAATTTCAAATGAGACTAGATATAGCTCCTGCTGACACTGACTGTAATTTTGCAACGGATCCTGGGCAAGAGGTACCAGTAAATTCATAGCTGTATTCCTGATCTATAGAAACTAAAAGATAATAAACATTACTTTAATCAGCTACAATTGGAACATTTTAACACAACAGGTAATAAATAGATCTTTGAATCTATCATTTAAGCCAGTACAAATTTTTTTAAAATAAAAAAGGAACTATCAATAATTGCCACAGAGTAATACACATAATCTAACAATATTAGCAATGATCTGGGCTATGTATAAGAGTACTTATCCTAACATTATACATCTTTCACAGCACCAAAGAAAAGAAGAAAAACTTCAAAGATGAAAAAACTAGTCAGATGTCCTAAAAAGAACAGGTTCTAATTGTATCGCTCAATAAATAATTACCCATGATAAAGATAAACCACTGTCTCTTTAAAAAACAAAGAGAAATAAACAAAAAAATTCTCTAAGAAAGGTGTGGAATGACAAATTGCTAAAGACAAGACTTGCCATAATTAAGACAACTCAAAAAAGAAGAGAATTGAGATGGGGACATGGCTCAAAGGTTTATAAAGTCTTGAAAGCAAATTCAGATTCCCAAATCTCATGTAAAAATGCCAGGTGGATATGACAACTACTTCTGGCCCTGAAAAGCAGAGCAAAGCAGTAAGGAGATATAGCAATCCAAGATGATTAGCGAAGTCACCCTTGAGTCTCCACAGACAGAATAAGGTAAATAACGGGAGGGAGAGAGGGAAGGAGGGAGGGGGGAGAGAGAGAGAGAGAGACAGAGACAGAGACAGAGAGACAGAGAGAGAGGAGAAATAAGCTAAACTATTAGTTTATCAGATAATAAAAGTGAAACTTGAAAGGTTAGTAAGATATCAAAACAATCAATCCTGTTTAGAAAACTCTTGGTTCATTTTTACTTTTAACTTATTTAAAAAAAAAATAGGGCACACAAACCAATAAGTTTGTTGTGTCACTTTAATATACACATACTCTGTATTTTGATCTTATGCACCTTCTCTATCATCATCTCTTATTGCTGCCCCTTCCCCCTTTTCTGTTTCCATCCTTAGCAGTTCCCACTTAACTTTCATGCCTTTTTTCTTCTTCTTCTTCTTCTCAATTCCACATGAGGAGAAACATACTGAGCAAGTCTACCTCATCTTACTTAACATGATGATATCCAGTTATATCATCTTCCTGCAAATAACAATTTCATTCTTCATGAATAAAAAAACACTGTACATGTATAATACATTTATCAATTCAGTCAATGTATACCTACTCTGATACTATAACTTGGCAACTGTAACTAGCACTGTGACAAACGCAGGAATGTCAGTATCTATCATAAGCAGACTTTGATTCTTTGGAGTATATATTCAAGAGTGGTATATCATTACTATTATTGTGAGAGAGAAAGAGAGAGAGAGAGAGAGAGAGAGAGAGTCATGCGTATACATTCTCATGCCACAGTTCCTGTAAGGTGGTCAGGAATTGGTTCTCTCCTTCCATCTCATTGAAGAATGGTCTCTCTTTTCTGCTAATCTGCATCCAGCCTCCCTGGTTCATAAGCTTCTGGCCAATTCTGTCTGTCTCTGCCTCCCATCTGTAGGAATGTTGGGATTACAAATGTGGACTTTCAGGGATCTGGGGATCAAATTCAGGTCATCACACTGGCATGACAGCACTTTTATCTGTTTGTCAGCTCTAACTTATCTGCTCATTCCTTTAACTGTTTACTCTCTTGGTGTTGAACTTTTTTAGTTATAGGTATATTTTATTAATTATAAATTGATTTATATATACAATGTAGTAGAAATAAATATTTATATCTGAAGATTTGTGGCTGAGTACTAGTTTTACCACTAAAAATTCTGTGCAGTAACTTTGTGCAAAATATTAAATATACCAAAAAAAGGCAACTTGTGAAGTATAAAGTAAAATGATTTCAAAAGAATTCTTTGTACCAAAAAAGTGAACTGTTTAGACAAGTATACTAATGCTCCATCAGTTGTTCTTACTTATAAAACCTGACTATTCAGACAAAGACACTATTTCTTATTTAACAGTAGCTCCATCTTAGACCAAGTTAAAAGTCAGGCCAAAAATAAACCTATTTCTTTAGTATGTTATAGTTTACAAAGCATTTTTACATCAAGCTTCTCTTTTACTTATTTGTTCCTTGGGAATTAAAATATTGCAATTTCAATATGGAATACTAATCCCTTAAGAAGTGAATGTCTGAACCACTGACTGTCAAGTAAAATTCAGTATATCAATTAATTCACAAAATACTAAGAACTTCAAACTGTACAATGTTTATCATGTCAGAGAAAGTCCTGGTTTATGGAGAGAAGAAATAGAAACAAAAAATAGGTTGTTTGAACACCAAAGACCCTACATTATTCACCTGGAACCAGACCAGCCAAATCTTTCCCTATCCTAAAGTTCAGGGAACCTTGCAGAAGAGGGGGCAGCAAGATTGTAAGAGCCTAAAGATGGGGAGGACCAATGATATGCAAAATATTCCATACAAGTTAGGGCTGCAGCAGCCAGGACTGGACTTTGCCTGACCTGCACAATGGCTGACATGTCATCGACCTCCCAAAGTCTAACATGGATCACAGAGGAGAAGACTCCAGGCCGTGGGATCCTGAGAGGCAAAAGATTAAACAGTCATGACAGAGTTCCCATACTAATGGGGAGCCCAAGAAGGGGATCTGGGCAATGCCACTGAGTCCTGAACCCTTAGTAGGATGGAGGACTAAGAGGAAGGTATGGTGCTCACATAAATGGATGCTCCATTCAGGGGATGGAAGGGAGGGAGGGGAAGGCACAGGGAGAAGGTAACAGAGGGAGGGGGTGAAAGGAAGGGGAGAAGGGGGAAGAGTGCAATGGGACACTGGGTTGGGGAGGGGGGAAGGAGAGGACGGGGTACCTACTGAGCTTGTATGATTAGGAAAATAATAAAATGCGGGAGAAAAAAATAGGTTGTTTAAACTCTATGCTTCAGTTTTAAACTTACTTTACAATAAAATTTATCCTGTACCTCTAATTCCCAAGTATTATGTTAGATGCTGGGAAAAGAGAAATTAGATAGCCTCTTACACTCAAGGTGCTCATAGTGCAAGTAAGTAAGAAACAGGAATAACTTGAAATAGGCAAAGGTGTACCTAGAAATATGAATACAAGATTTTTTAAAAAGCTGAAAATGAAATTACTAAAGTTAGGAGCAAGGGAGGTAATGTCTAAGCAGCTATAATGACTAGAATTAGTTTGTCAAGTGAAGATAACAGGAAGAACAACACATACATACAAGAAAACCAGTTCTGAAACAGCAAAAATGCTCAAGAAATAAAATGCAATGTAGTATTTTGATATAGTATAGAAATGGGAATACAAAACAGCACTGAAATTGTATTTATTCATTCAATTAGTTAACGAAGATATAAAGAGCTGTAATAGGCAATATGTTCTAGGTAATGTTCAAAGAAGGAAGGGAAAAAGAACAGTCTCTCTGTAGAGACAATTTTGTTTTCAAATCTCTTCTTAATAACATCAGTCACAAGCTGGAGACAGAGAAAAGTCCTGTAGTCCTAAACAGAGACAGCACTGTACCTTAAGATATGTGTTATGAATCCATGCTAAACTGTTACAGCAGAGCTACTGACATCTAGCAGACAAGAACTACAGATAGGCTATGTCCTGGAACACATCCATATCCCACAACTTCACACTATCTAGTCAACAAGGTAAAAAAAAGGGGGGGGGAACTATTCTTAATCATCTGAACTTAGAATATAATTCCATTCTACATATAAACACCAAATATGGTGTGTATCATCTTAATGCACCATCAGGTTCCCAAGAATGTACTTTTATGAGTAAACAAAAGCTTGCGTTTATCTTGTGAGGAGCAGTTTATCAAAAGTTTAGGTATTTCAAAAAGTTACATTAAAAAAATTTAATGATACTTTTAAGTAATTATTACAATGGCCTGTAACATTCACAGCCAAATTATGTACATCTGGAAAAATATCATTAATTTATCACCCTTTTCTGTCACAGTAATACCTGAGCATTTGCATATTTAAATTATATTTAAATTTTTTTCTTTACTAAAGTTGAGATATTATACCAACTTCTAACACAGTTACAGGCAGTACAGTTAGTGTTTTCATGCTGAGACAGTCAGGGAGGCATTACAGAATACCTGTCATACAAGAAGGTGTGAATTTGGTAGGGCTCGGAATGACTAACTATAACCACTTGGAACAATCCACCCAGTAGAGTGGTTACCCAGAAATATTTTCCAATTTACCAAACAGCATATAATGAAAATCTGAATTTCTGCCATTTCCCAAACTCCAAAGTCCAAAACAATACTGCCTTTTGTCAATATGTTAATGTTCTGCAGTGTCAAATACATACATTGCTCAAATCAGTTAAAAATTCTCAATTACTCATTTTAAAGTCCTGGAACTCTTACTGTATTTGTACTTGTCCCTAAAGAAATCAGGAATGCTGCAATCAAGGATATTGGAAACTAACCTGCACTTATTTCAAATCACATATTTGTTTCAGGACATAAAAGACACAAAAACTTAAAACTGTCTATCACTTGAAGAGTTATGATTAAAAAAAAATATTTCTCAGGTTAGAGATTGGCTGAGGGGTTAAGACTCTGTCTTGAAAGCAGAAGGACTTGAGTTTGTATCCGAGGTCCCACCTAAAAACCCCAAGCAGAAACTATGGTAACCTGCACTTCCAGCCCTTGTGGGCGAAGCCTGGGAAATCCCAGAGCGAAGCAAAAAGGAGGTAGACGCAATCCAGGATTATTCCCAAAGTCACCCTTGGTCCTCCACAGGGATACACAGTGCCCTCTGATACAGACAGACACACGCGCGTGCGCATACACACACACAAATTTCTGCTGAAGAATTAATTTCAACAGACCAAACTAAATACTAAACAATTCTTTCTTAATTTTGAGAAGAGGAAACAATACAAAAAGCATAACACTATTAACAAAAACAGGCAGCAGGCAGCTATCATACCATTCCTATGGATTTCAAAATTCCTACTTGCCTCCAAAAGAAAGATGGGGAAAAAAAGGCGTTCCCACAATACTTCAAATCCAAGATTTTAGTATAGGCTTTGTGTTGCTATTGTTTAGAGAAAAAGTGGGAGAGACTGGGACAGATGCATATGTAAAAGTCGGAGGACAACTCTGAGAAACTGGTTCTCTCCTGCCATGTTGTGGACTAAGCTCAGATCACCACTTGCCTGAAAGCTGTGTTATTGGCTTAGTCATTTCATAGGTCGTTTTTTGTTTTCTTTTATTTTTTGGTTGTTGTTTTTTGTTTATTTTTGACTTTGTCTTGTTTGCATTCTGGTGAACTACTGGCCCCATTAGGATCCAATGAGATTCAAACATAATTTCTTTTAGAGCCCTCCCATAATATATTTGCAACATTTTTAATCCTTAAAACTTCATACAATTACCATTTGGCATTTTTTGAGTTTCACAACACCCTTACTCTCCATATTAAATGTCCTGGAGTAACTACAGATAGCTTGTGTTATTGTTGAATTTTGGTGTCAACTTGAGAGCTGCAGACTGTTTGGGGCACAGCTGTGGAAGGTTAATGGTTGGAATGGCCCCTGAACAAGTCTGCAGGTACTTGATTGATTGCTGTGGAGAACCCAGCCCATAGTGTACTTTCTGGTTGTGGATCAGATAATAGGAGGTGCAAGGAGGAGAGACTTGCTTTTCCTTATCCGGTGTCAACTTGTTGTGCAGTCCATTCTGTGTGCGTCATTTGCTTTTAGAGCATCCTGGACTTCTTTGTGGCTGCTGCTGCCTCCGTTCTTGGTTGACTTGGAGCTTCACCTTTTCCACCACATTGGTGCTGTTCCTGCTGCCTTTGGAGCCTGGTCTCTAGGCCTTGCTGCTGTTCGCTATTCATGGCTGATGTCGGAGCCCAGCTGTACTTCACGGGCGTCGGAACCCAGCGTCTTCGACCCTCCAGAGAAGTAAAGGCTTGAGACCTTCTCGGGATCTTTTGGCTTTGTGGAACATTCCACAAAGATGTGGAACAAGATGGCTGCGGGTGGCTACTTTGAAGGACACTATTTTTGTTGTGAATTATTTTAATAAACTTATTTTTATATATTATTCTATAAAGTCTTGTTTCTTCAGAGAACCTTATCTAATACAGTTTCTAAAATACCACTTCATAATTGAACTGGGTCCCATCCATAAGACAGCAATTTATAGCAACTGGGATTCCTAGAAAGTGATCTGCTTTTATTCTAGAAACATCATCTAAAAATACTGAAACAGAATATTTTATTTTATAAGCTTATATGAGGGATCCAGATCTCTCAATAAAAACAGACTCAGCCTTTACATATGTCATAGTTAGGCACAGGTATCAACTTGACAGTTGAGGGTTTGAGCTCTGGGCACATTTGTAGAGAATGGTTGAGTTAAGCCCAGAGCAAACCTGCAGGAGATTATCTAGCTGATGGGGAAGGCCCAGCCTATGTTGGGTGGGATTAGGCCCTGGAAAAAATCACGGAGAGCTGGTTGAGAGAGTCAGCATCCTTCTGTTCACTTGGCCAAACATGTTGGTCTCGCAAATAAGGACTACCCATCTCTCAGCTGTTATGTGGTGGTGGTGTGGCCATTTCCCTCGGCCCTGGTGTTGGTGCGTGCTCTCCTGTCAAACTGGACTGAGAACTGTAACCAGGAATCACAAGAGAATAAACCCTTGTTCCCTTAAAAGTCGTTTGATGGTCATTTATCAGCAATCGTGCAGGAAGACTGCAACAGAATTTGGTACCCAGGAAGTGGGGTGTTGCTGATAAATCTAAGTGGATTTTGTGGCTTTTGAACGGTTTCGCTGGACAATGTTGGAAATGTTTGAAGATTTTCACTTTGTGGATTATACAAATACTGTTCTTCAGAGTTTAGTGGGCCAATTGGATAATGTCAGTGTTGAGAGAGTTATGGATTGTTTGGCCCCAATTTGTGATGAGGGGAACAAGGACTTTGGCGAAGTTGAATTTGGAGATGATGGACTGGTTTGCTTGATGGAGGACAGCTGTGTTGATGGCAGTGAAGTTCTGGATGTGGAAAGGGCAGGCAGAATAGCTGCCATTGTTGGAGAAAAACGAGTATTAATGAAGGAACACCAGTGACTTGTACTCGGACAGTGGAAAACATGAATACTGCCGTATAGCAAATTTGTGGTTTGAAAACCCGGGTTCCCTCAGGAGCTGAAAACCCAAGTTGAAGCTATTTCTTGCCCTTTAAAAGTTTCAGCTACCTAGAAAGAAGCTTTTCCAGAGTCAGTGTGCTAAAGTTGGTACAGCTGTGGCTCCAGGGGACCAAGCTACATTTCAGCCTCGCTGTGGACTCTGCTGGTGTCCCTCATGTGGTAGTGGTTTTGGTGTACGATTACAGGGTTTATGAAGAGCAGCAAAAGCTTGGCACCGAATGGCAGGTGTAGGGTTCCTGCAGAGAAAGGTGAAGCTTATAGCTGCAGAGGTGAACCCAAAGTACAGTTTGAGATGCCAGTACCATGGGATGTATGCTGCGGACAGCTGCGAGTGGAGATTCAGCCTGGTTCAGAGGAACTTTTACAACTTTGGGCTGCAAACAGGGACTGGGAATGCCTAGAATCTTTGAGCCACTGTGACTATGTAATGAGCAACAGAAGATGGACATTGAAATACAGGATGCAGTAATTGATTTGCTGGACTCGATTTTAATGCAGTGTTTTCTTATTGTATTATAATACTTTCGTTTGATATTTTATTTTGTTGAAATATTTAACATATTTTGATTTGATGGGATTTGAGATATTTTTAAAACTTTCAGTTCCAACATTTTAATAACTGAACTTTTAATGACTGAAATTTTAAATTGAATAATAGAAATTTTTAGTTTTGGACTTTTAGAATAAAATTAAAGATATTTATATTTTAAGATAACTTTTAACATCTATGGGGACAAGGACTGAAAGTTACAGTTTAAAAGTGCTATTGTTTTTGTGTCAAGTTGATAAGGGGTGGAGTGTCATAGTTAGGCACTGGTGTCAACTTAACAGTTGAGGGTTTGAGCTCTAGGTACATTTGTAGAGAATTAATGGTTGAGTTAAGCCCAGAGCAAACCTGCAGGAGATTATCTAGCTGATGGGGAAGGCCCAGCCTATGGTGGGTGGGATTAGGCCCTGGAATAAATCATGGAGAGCTGGTTGAGAGAATCAGTATCCTTCTGTTCACTTGGCCAGACATGCTGGTCTGGCAAGTAAGGATTATCCATCTCTCAGCTGTTATGTGGTGATGGTGTGACCAGTTCCCTTGGCCCTGATGTTGGTGCGTGCTCTCGTCTCAAGGTGGACTGAGAACTGTAACTAGGAATCGTAAGAGAGAATAAACCCTTGTTCCTTTAAAAGCGGTTTGATGGTCATTTATCAGCAACCATGCAGGTAGACTGCAACAACATATTAATGAAATTTATGAAAATAACTCTCAGAACTCATAAAATTTGTATATATTCAACATAAGGCCACAAGCAGGGTTTCATTTTAAATGTGCGCATTTGTAGACCTTGCCTTAACACAGTAGATAACTTAGTATTTCTAGTTCTGTTTCCCTTAATAAAAAATGACAAGGATGAACTAAATATCATCTGTAGTTTTTTTTTCCCCCATGCAAAGATGCCATAAGTTTCTACTCACCTGAATGACACCAAGAAACCACCTGATTGACATCAAGAAAGAAGGCAGGCAGGCCTCTGGGCATAACCAGTTAAAGCAAGCCACTGGGCAACATTGGGGAGAAGCCTATCTGGACTGTGTAAGTGATATACACCTAGGCAGGTGGATGAAGTAGGGAGAACTTGCTGAGCATCTGGGAAGCTGGTCCTTTCCCTCTGTTCTTACTGTGACTGTGATACAACCAGTCCTCGGCTCTTAATGTAACTTTCCTACTTTTACATGCTGTAACCTGGAACTGTAAACTGAATAAAATTCCTTAATCCCCTAAGTTGCTTTTATTTTTTTTTTTTTACAGCAACAAGTAATAAAACTAAGACATACAGACAACAGGTGCTTTTTTTTTTCTTAATAGAAAAACCAGGGGCTATAATAGTGGCTTTTATTTTTTTCTGAAAGGAGTTTCTAATGTAAAATATATTCTTATGGTTCTATAGCACTGGCCACAAACATGCTTTGGAGCTCATGAGAGCCAAAACCACCTTAGCATTCCTGCTTCTAAAATCAAGTAGTATGACGTCTACCCTTTTAAGTACAGTACTTTAAGTACAGTACATATCAAAAAGAACTATATGGATTTATTTGGTCTTTAAGGTTTCTCCTCCCTATTAAAAATTCTATGTACTTACTCTTCACTGTAGATGAACAAATGAGGGAAAAGGAGCTCTCCCTACACAATAAACATACGCCAAGAGAACAAATGAGGGAAAAGGAGCTCTCCCTACACAATAAACATACGCCAAGAACCCACTGTACAAATCAGCAAAATCTGGAAATCCAAAGAAGTAGAGTATGTTTCACAAACATGTATGAAATTAAAGAGTTATGAGTTGTACAAAGATGGAGATACTCTCTAGCACCATTTTTCAAGGTACATCTCAGAAGTAAAGTCGGACAGGCAAGTTTCCTCCTGATTGAAAGGGCTTATTTGCTCTGAGGCAGGAATAGCCTTGCTATGGAGCTATCCATGGTGCTTACTTACTTAGCCTCAGCTGTCTCTTCTAATAGTTGGTGCAGAACTTTACCATTACTGTTTTCCTTTAGGTCTATCTGATCTGTCATCCACAACCATCCACTATTTTGGCAAAAATCACAATCCATTCCTGGTCTTGATTTTTCCACTTTGTCTGTTCCTAGACTCTCAATTGCCTTACTTTCTCTTAGCTTCGCTTTCCAGTTAAACAAGTTCTGCACCCCCAGTTCACTACATACTTTCTATACAAAGTCCTTGCAGTGAACACAATTCACCTTGTGGGAAAACAAAAAAACAAAACAAAACCTAACTCTTCTGATCCAAGTCCCATACAGTACACTAATTTGAAAGCCTTAGTTAGTTTTATTTACCATTCCAAAATGGTTTTAGATTGACAATTTATTTTTGGTTACTAAACACTGGGACAAGGAGAAGAATTAACTCAGGACTAATGTTTTGGTTTCAAAGAATCCATGGATCCCTTGAAACTGTGATTCTTTAGGTATACACATTTTTTTTCTATAGAAGAGGCTGGGTGATGTTTACAGATGTAAGGTATTAAGAGCAATGATCAATATATGCTTCACATTCTCTGAGAGTGGCTATTCTTCAATTTCCAGTCAGTCAGGAATTTTATTTTGTCAAATAATACTGTATCTTTACCCAGAAACCAACATGGTAAGATGCTATTACTTGAAAATAACTGTTAAGTCAGAAATTAAAAAAAGACATAAATCTCTAAATGGGGAAGAAAGAACAGTGATACAGAACTTGCCCAGTGCACATGCAACCCTGAGCCAGAGGGAATGAGGTGTAAACTAAAATTGATCAGAAAACTAGCTCTAGTATTAGGTAAAATATAAACACTAAGGTTTTTCTGTTTTTTGATAGATTAAAAGACTTCCTCGGCATTCATTATCTAAACTCAGGTATCCATCTTTTCTTAACACAAACAGCCTGACACATAATAAACACTTCCTTTTCTTCTTATATTGCTACTAAGAATAAAGAAGTTCTTAATTTCTTTTAAGGCCACTCCTAACAAATGCCAAGTTTCTTGGTACTTTGTGGATTAAACTAATTGAAAACTTTAAACTTTGCTGAATGGATTTTATTTATTACTAAAAACAAGGGAAGGCCAAATTTATGCTTAGAAGACAGTTCACAGAATTATCCTAATTACTGTCATTGCCCACATTAAAAAGCAAATCAATAATGTAGCGAGAGACAAGGTCAACAAAATATGACTGTCAAATGCAGAACAAAAATCACAGAACACTGACACATGAAATACTCTGTACAAGGCTAATAGTTGCTTAGTCAAAAGGCATACTGCATTTGGAAGGACAGTAAAGAAGACACTCAAAATCAACATGTGCCTGAGCTGTCCATATTAGCCAACAACTCAATCCAGAGACATTTTATTATCTTAACTTTTTCAAACCAAATGCAATCGTTCACTTAACGAGGTCTTTCGCAGGATGTAATTTTCCTTTTTGTTAAAGTTATTTTATCAATTGTTTAAATAGGTCTAAAATTTTTTGTCACGCCTGAGAGCCCATGGATTTTTTTCCTCCTAATTTATTCTAAAGTGACTTTCTTTTTTTTTTTTTTTTTTCTAATGTTCTACAACAAAATCTATGACCCACTTTGCATTACTTTTTGTATAAGGTGTGAGGCGAACATCGAAGTTCTTTTAGGGCAAGAGAGCTAAAGATTGAACCCTAGGGTCTTGCCCTACCAATGAGCAATGAGTAAACTCTCCAGATCCAAGGTTCATTTTGTCAAGGTAAAGGTTTTAACCACTGAGCCATCTCCCCAGCCATTCCAAGGTTTGTTTTTAGCCTGTGACTAGGGGATGAAAAGACCAGCTATAGAATAAAATTGAAAACAGCTACCTAATAAACACATAAGCACCTTTTGACAAAACTTAAGCAGGGGCTGGCAAGATGGCTCAGTGGGTAAAGTCATTCAATCCTGATGACCTCAGTTCAATCACCACAGCTCATGGGATGGAAAAAGAAAACCAACTTGCAACTTTTCTCTGATCTGCACACGTGTCAGGCAAGAACATGGCTGCACTCGCATGTGCATTCTCTTTCTCTCCCTCTCTCTCTTAAAGTATTTTTTTAAAAGCAAGCAGTTGAAATAGAAAGTAGGTAAAAAAGACAAAATAATTTTCATAGAGGACACATAAATAGCAAATGTGCAATGAACAAATTTCCACATTACTAATGTTAGAAAAATAAACACAAATTAAGAGTGTGATAAAGTATCAGTACACATACTATAAAGACTAAAATAAAAAATAAAAATGATGCTGATAAGGATGCAGAGAAATAACCTCTCATACATTACTGACGAAAATATAAAATACTATAGGCCCTCTTAAAAGTTCACAAGTTTCTTTACAAACTAGACATACATTTAGCTATATATAAAATGGTACTTGTAGATATCACCTTTGTGGAGTATTTCCCTTAGAAATATCAAAAAAATCATAGTCACAAAAGAATGTGTACATGACTATTCATAGCAAGTTATAACAGTTAAAAGGTGGAAACCACAATGTCCAACGCTTTCTGATTCAACAAATGGTGGCACTCCCCTAATGGGAGGCCACATGGCTACAGGAACAAACTACTGACACATGCCATAATTTGGATGTGTTTCAAAAGCTCTGTGCTAAGGAACGGCAGCCTGTCTCAAAAAGTCACATACTGGGGCTGGCAAGATAGCCCAGCTGGTAAAGCGCCTGCTCAAAAATGTGGTCTGAGTTCAACCTCTGGAGACCCACATGGTGCAAGAGAAGAACTGACTTCCAAATGTGTTCTCAGTCCGCTCTCACGCATCATGGTACGTATGTGCCCTCTTCTCTCAAATAAGTATTTTTTAAAAATATTAAAGAGAATAACCAATTTATAATTAAAACACCAAATACTATATGCTTCCACTCAGGTACTCAGGTGACATTAAATAAAAGATTATAGAGAAATGGAAGAGTAGTGTGTGCTAACAGGTAAGGGTGGGAAAGGAATATGGCAAGGGAGCAGCAGGAAGGAGATTCTCATGCTGATGGAATGGATAGTTCTGTATCTTAAAGCAGTGGTAACAAATGATACAAAATTATTCACATACTTCTAACAATTTCCTAGTTGGTTCTATCAGATAATTAAGTAAAATGTAACTAATGGTACAACTTGGGTGAAATATATACAAAGACCTCTCTGTACTAATTTTATACTTTCCTGTGAACCTATATTTATTTAAAAATACAGTGGCTTTTAAAATACAATGAACATAAAACAATCCAAATATCTAGAAAATATGGAAGAATCTGGAAATGTGTTTTAAAAAAAGGGGATAAGTTAAATAAGAGTGGCCACAGCACACCAAAAACAGCTGATGGGTCTGTCCACCCCTCAAACATCCAGTCCATAGTTCACTTACTACCTATCTTGCATTTGATTTATAAAGAAAAGATCAAGCACTTACCGCTGAATTAATATACTCTCTAAGAAGATATGGTAGAACCGTTTCTACAGATGTCCACAAAAGCAGTTTGCTCTTCTATTGTTTCTAGTTAGTTCTTTCTCATCCTTGAACTCTCATTTCAGTGTTACTCCATTCTGTATTTTTATTGAATATCTATTTTCCCCATTGGGCTAAAATCTCCAAAGAACACAGACAAGTCTATGTAGTTCACCACTGCATTCTCTAAACCAATATCACACCTGGCAAATGTCAGAAGTTCAAAATGTATTATATGAGGCAATATATGCATTTGGGGAGGTCAAAACAAGAGGATCTTGTTTAAGGTCAGCCGAAGTTTTATAGTGAGAAGTTGTGAAGAGAGAGAAGAGAAAGAAAAAAAGAAGGAAAGAATGAGAGGAAAAGAGAGAGAGGGAGGGAGGGAAGGAGGAAGGAAGGAAGGAAGGAAGGAAGGGAGGGAAGGAAGGGAAGGGAAGGAGGGAATGAGGAATGGAAGGAGGGAAGGATGGCTGAGGAAGGCCGGTAGGGCCTAGCCGCATTGAGGGCCGCGGGACCTTTCGGCTTATGAGGGACACACGGCAAGGGATTGCCCAGTGCCCTCTATTCCTCCTTGCCTCCCTTCCTTCCTTCCTTCGATGTTTCAGGGCTTCTCTTCCTCCTCCTTCATTCCCGCGTCGCTTCTTCGTTCCTTCTCTTCCCTTCTTTCCTGGCCGTTCTTTCCTTCACCTCTGTCTGGGCCTCGTCCTTCTTGCTTGCCTTCCTTAGTCCTTCCTTCCTTCCATTCCCCTTCGTCCCTCCTTCCGTCCTCCCGTCCTCTTCCTGCCTTCCCCTGACTTCGGCATACAGCCGCCCTCCTCCATACATCTACAAAGGAGCAAATGTTAAGGTACTAGAATCTGATGAACCAATTTCAACCTGAGAAGTCAATTTACATGAAATAGGTTAATGCAAAGGATAAAAAAATGTGTTAAGTTCCAGACTAAATATAAATGTTAGCTCTTCAGCCACTGAAGAACTTAAGAGAGGATGAGTTTGAACTGGAAACACTAGAGGCAGGAGAAAAAATTAAACCTGTGATAACAGCTACTGAGGCAAAAGGAGCAAGATACTTAAATTCACTAACAGCAAAATCATTAGACTTCCTTCTCAAAAGCTAATTAAAAGAATGCTGTAGTAAGTGTAGGCACAAAACAATAAAGTTTCTTAAGAGACAGAGACCATTTAGAAAGATGTGAGAGGCAATAATAAAACAAAAACAAACAAAAAAACTTAACTAAACAAATGTTTATATAGAGGCATGAAAGGAGGAAGAGCCAAAGATGATTTGGTGAAGTTTAACAGTGAATAATCAGAGAAAGATAGTATCTGGTTTAAGAAATCATGACTAGTTCTACTAGAAGGAAATGTGGCTTGTCAGAAGTGATGGGCACATCCACATAAAGATTTGGAGCTAGATACAGGAGAAAAGTCAAGGTTGGTAATGCACATGTGGAAACTTAGCAGTTAAGGTCAGCCAGGCAAGTGCAGTCTCTCAGAAAGAAGCTATGATAGCCTATAAATAGAACTCATTTAAAACAATTTGACTTCTCCCTTAGTAACTAGCTATCTAACTCTTAAAGTATCCACATTATGAGCTTCTTGAAAGAATTTCTGATAGCTCACATTCTCTAAAGTACATGATACAGGGCACTGTCATTGCCTGGCACACAGCAGACAGCTTATCAAAGGGATCTACCAATCAAGATAATTTGTATGTGCATATGGAAGCCTAAGGTAGATTTTGGGTGTCTGCCTCCATTTTTTTCCCACCTTATTTTGAAACAGTCTTTCACTGAAGCTAACGTGCCAGTTCCACTTAGGTTGGCTGGTCAGTGAGCCCCCAGGATTTGTCTTTTTCCAACAGGCCCAGTGTCAAGATTACAACAGTTTCCAGTTTTTCACATGGGTGGTAGGGACTTATCACAGGTTTTCATGTTTGCACAGCAGGCACTTTACCCACTGAACCATTTCCTCAACCCATGATAATTTCTAATTAATATAAAAAATAGTGCTCCAGATAGCAGTTAGAAAAGTAAAAACTTCTGTCTAAATTAGTAAGATCAATGAGTTTAGACAATTTGAATCTTTTAGCCAAAATTCTGATCTCTCAAGGTTCTAGGTCTGAAGAACTGAAAGGCTAGATGTTGGAACAATGAAAACAATATGCTCCAAATGAGCCTAGAGCTGAAACAAATTCTAAATGGAAATAAGAAATATTCTTGAAGAAATTTTTGAAAAATAAGCAGGACATAATCATTTACCAGGAAGGTGAAACAAATGAAGCATTTCGGGTGTATATACTCTATATGCTGATGATATACAAAACGTAAGGAAGCTTCAGGTGGGGGCTGGGGCTGTAGCCTAGTGACAGAATGTTTACCTGTCATGCTCAAGGGCCTGGGTTAGATTCCCAGCACGGAGAGAAACAAAAAAAAAAAGTTCAGGTAAACCAAAGAACATATACTTTTTTTCTTTTATAATTAAGAAGGAAGTCACTCGTCTATTTTTCCCAAAAAATATTCATATATATCACACTGGAATAATGGGCTAATCTGCTTCAATACTTGAATGACTAGTATTCTCTAGTTGCAGTTTAAACGATCTGTTAAAATGTTTCAAGGAGTCAACTTGCTGACATTTTGCATGATGTTGTAATGCAGATCTTTTCAGGGCTTGAAGACTGCCTCGGACTTCTAACTCTGAATCAAGTGATGTACTGGGCATCTTTGGACAGATGAGTGCGTGGTGCCATAACTCAGAGAGAGAAAAGAAACCGGTTGGAGTTACAAGACCTCAGGCGCCCGAGTCCTCTATAATAATCCAATTACCCACCCCTATCAGAACGCCTTCCGCACATCTAAAAAACGGTCAGTCGTTCCTTGCTTGCTTACTCCACTACTTCCAACAACAACGAATAAATCATCGGCAAACTGACCATTCTGAGTCCAACAGCTAAAATGTGCCGTAAAACCCTTCGAAGTTATCTCCCCGCAACTTTCACTCCTGGTCCTGTTCTCTCAAGGGCAATATATACTGAAAGGTGAAAGTCGTCTTCCTGTTTTGTTCTTTTTTAAACTTAAGAAGAAGAAGAAAAAAGCTAGCATTACTGCTTGGCACATCAATAATAGGAAAGCCTAACCTTTGCGAGGGGGCGGGCGAGACGGGGCTCTTCTTGGGGGTTCTGCGCTCCCTAGAGGAACAGACAGCTCCTCCGGCCGGAGCCGCGATCTCCCGGGCAGAGCCGGGCAGAGCCTGGAAGAACCACACAATGGGCAGAGACCTGCGGCTGAAATGCAACCCGCGGGCTCCGCCGGTGCCGGGACGTGACGGCGGCTGCTCCGGCCGCGGGAGCCCCGGGGCCCGGGGCCTCTGCTCGCCACAGCCCGGGGGGTCTGAGTGGGCGACTCGTGCCCGGGCCGGGCCCCGGACCTGCCCAGGCAGCAGCTTGGGCCCCCGAGAGAGACGCGACCCCGCTGACAGCAGGCTCCGGACATCGCTCGCCCGGCCCGAGCCGCTCGGCTGCCCCGGCGGCCCGCAGTGCCACCTGCCCGCGCGCCGCCCTGCGCGCCCGCCGGCCAGGTGGGGGCTCCGGGCTGCCCACCGCGTCCGGCTCGGCCGGGGTCCCCGCCCGCCCTCCCGTCCCACGGCGAGCGGAGGCCGCGGCAAGGGGTGGTGCCCGCAGACGCCGGCCGGGCCCGGGGCCGGGCGGCCGGCGGGGCCGGCGCGCCGCGCGGGTCGCTCACCGAGAGGACGCTCATGCGGATTGGGGTCTCCAGCAGGCACGCCATCTTGAGCCTTCCCCCCCGGCCGCGGCCGGCGCCGGCGCGGGGCCGGCACTTTCGACAGCGCCCTGGCCGGGCCAGCGGCGGAGCCTCTGCGGAAAGCCGGGCGAGCGGGCGAGAACCGACCTCGCTCCCGGCGCCTCTCGCCCCCGGAAGGGCCCGGCAAAAGGGCGCGGAGAGAGGCGCCGCGCCGCGCTCCGGCTCACGAATCGTCCGCTCAGAAACAACAGCTACTCGCCGCCTGGGTCAGAGGTGGGCGCGGGCAGCGCCTTCCGCATGCGCAAAGCCGGCCGGCCCCACCTTCCGTTCGCGGGGGCGGGGCCTCGGGGGCGGGGCCCGGGGCGGGGCCTCGCCGCGGGCCGCGCCTGTCAAGACGGACGGAGTCCCGACTTACACACGGACCGAAGCCTAGTAGGTGGAGCCAGCTACGGAGTAGCTCGGAGCTCACGCCCACATTCGCTGTCTCGCTCCGCGGCGAGCTCCCGGCGTCGCTGCAGACTGTTCTGTAGATGGAGGAACCGTCTGGAAACCAGGTCGGCCGCCACCAGGAAGGCTGGTGTCACGATCGCGCGCGGAACTGTGACCGGCCGCAGTGACCCACTTACTCTAGAGCCAGAAGACCCGAGTTCGATCTTTACTACGTCAGTTAGCCGCATTGCCTGGGACAGATTATTCAGCCCCCTTCTATTTCGGTTTTCTCGGCTCTACAAGAATAAATGAACAATAATAAATGACCGATGATAGCAAATGAGTCACAAAGCAGTTTAGGACGTGCCTGGCATGTGGGAAGCATTACCCACTATGTATGTTAGCATTTCTCCAGTCTCTGAGCCGAATGGGGCTTTTAAAAAGTGGGTCAAATATTTGAATATTTCCTACTAAGAGATAAATGAAGCCATCTCTGATCCAGGCTATTATCTCTAGCCTGAAAAAAGCAATAGCTTTCCATGTCAAGTGCTCTTGTGATGGAAAACTATTCGCTTTTCTTAGTTCCCCTTACACTTTGTTTTCCAAATTTACCATAGCATTTATCTTCCTTACTTAGGGATTTGTTTTTCTTAACAAAAATGATAAATTCCGGGAAGGCAGAATTTTTAAATATTTTATTTATTTGCTGTGTATGTCTGTCAGAGGGCACTTGTGTGTCCCTGTGGAGGGCCAAGGGTGACTTTGGGAATCATCCTGGATCGCTTCTATCTCCTCCTTACTTCACTGGGATTTCCGGGCTCCACCCTCCAGAGCCGGAAGTGCAGGCCAACGCCCTTTCCACCTGGGAGGTGAACTCAGGACCTTCTGCTTGCAAGACAGAGTTTTAACCCCTGAGCCATCTCTCCAGCCCGGAATTGTATTTTAAATAGTGCTTCTATAAATCATCCTTCCTAAATTTCAATAATCTACATACTACCTAAGCAGTTTTGCTAATCTGCACCCGTTTTATCTCATTCATTCACTAGTTTTCTTTAAATCCAATTTCAATTCATTTTAAAGTCTTAGCTTCATCCTAAATTATAATAATCTGTGAGGTCAAGTTTGTTGTGCTTTTATTGTAATACACATTAATATTCATAATTTGTACAAAAATTGCTTAAATGTCCGTTCATCTAACACCTGAAATCAGGTTATATTATGCCTACTATAACCAAAGTGTAAACCCTACACATAGCACACAAAAGTATTCATTCAATTTTCAGTTGAGAATTATATAATAAATATTGTAGCTATATGATCAACACTTCACCCATGAACTCAAGCAATACATCCTCCAAGAAGCCCCTCCCCAAGTGTGAGTTAGGTGATTCTTCATGCATCAGGGGGTTCTTGCCTGTAACATAGTATCTTTAACAACATAATTTTAGGGACTTGAGATAATAACTATTTATTCTTGATATATGCTTCAGGGAGACTCCCAAGAATTTTAACATCTTTGGTCTTTTAATCCCACTACCTAACATAGAAGATGCCTATAGTAAATGTTTCTTGAATATACATTTTTGTATATGTATTTTATTTGTATCTTAATGCAGTTTATTTGAGAAGGGCTTCCAGGGAACAGAGTGAGTGAAACAGAAAGAGAGAGAAAAAAAGGGTCAATATGAGGGTTTATTATTCTGACACTATTCCTCAAGCACCTGTGAGAAATAAACTGTGTCTTAGGAGTGATCCTCTTGAAGCTGAGGATTTGTCTGCCACCTTATTGGTTGAGGATTTCCCTGGGGTTGTTCACTCCTGCCCTCCTGGGTTGTATTTATGTGCACAATGTAGAGAGGACGTCTTTGTAGAAAGTCTGTAAGTTTGCCACTGAGGTAGAATGCAGCAGCAGCAGCAATCTGAACTCTTACAGAACATTGTGACTGAAATGGGGATGGAACAGGAAAGAAGCACCTCATGGCTTAGCTGTAACCTTGGAGATGAGGAACCTTGCTTCAAGTCAGCTTTTGCTTCAAAGTAACCTTAGGAACAAAGAAGAGGGGAAACTGGAGCATGGGGAAATTTCAATTCTGTTTCTGTGTAACAACAGTAAGAGTTAGATTCCACCTAAGTCTAGCCTGATGAACCAATGTGTGGAACTGGGGTTACTCACAAGAAATAGGAGCACTGATAGCTTAAGGGGAGATACTGAAGCAGTCTGTCCCCCAACAATTATTGTTTATATACCCTCAAGGAGAGATCTCATGCTATGTCTTTTGCACCTTGTGAGCCTTTCCTCTCCTCCACAAGAGAACCCTAGTGGGCTCACTAGTATGAGGATCTCATGAAGTAATCATGGCTGCTCTGATTTCAAGACAGCAAGAATCATGTCATGCCCAGAGAACAGTGTGTCACAAGAAAAAGGAAAAAGGACAAAATTTCACTTTAGAAATGGAGGTGAGGCCTGAGGAGATAACTCAAGGGTCAAAGCCTTTGCCTTGCAAGCAAAGGGGCCTGAGTTCAGATTCCCAGATCCCACATAAAAAAATGCTCAGCGGAAATGGCAGCACCCTGCAATTCTAGTCCTGGAAGAAATAACCTGTGAAACCCAGAACAAAAGCAACAAGGAGGTAGGGCAAGCCAAGGGGATTTCCAAAGTCACTCTTGGGCCTCCACAGTCGTACATACATACTTAAGTGCCCCCACACACACACTCACTCGTGCACACATTAATAAACAAGAAATGATGGAATTAGAAAGCAACCATCTGAAGACCATATTTGTTGCAGTTGTTCCAGAGAAGCTTGGATGGATACTAAAAATACCAGAAAACAAAGTGAGAAACAAGATCTTGCACAGTATTAAAATATCTCTCCACAAGGTACTGAAAGTATCTTGGTTTAAATTAACATCAGCAGGAAGAAGATGGACACTAAGAAAGACACAGTTAAGGCCTCTGGCAATTGTGCCCAGTGTGTGAGGAAGCAGCAGACAAACCCTGTGTGAGGGATGGTCCACAAAATACCATGTTTTACCCTTCAGAAAAGTCATGAAAGACAAGGAAGGACCTGGGAATTGCTGCAGGTTAGGGGAGGCTGAGGTGATAGAGCAGCTAAATGCAATGTGTGAGCTAAGATTGAATCTTGGGCAAGGAAAGACATTTTTCTTTTGTTGTAACGGTCCCCAGTGGGAAACTGACAAAATTTGAATGAAACCTGTAAGTAAAGGATAATCGTTTATCTTTGTTTTAGTAATTTATTGTTAAGAAAATCATAGTGAAGAATTTAAGTGAAAAGTTGAATCATTATGGATTAACCAATTGTTTTTCTTTTTTAAAATTTCATTTATTTTTGCGTGTGTGTGTGTGTGTGTGTGTGTGTGTGTGTGTGTGTGTATCTGAAGGAACTGTGTGTCCCTATAGAGGACCAAAGGTGACTTTTGGAATCATCCTGCATGACTTCTACCTCCTTTTTGCTTTTTTCTGGGACTTCCCAGGCTTCGCCCACAAGGGCTGGAAGTGCAGGCCACTCCCATTACCACCTGGCATTTTTATGCAGGACCTGGGATCTGAACTCAGGACCTTCTGCTCTCAAAGCAGAGTCTTACCCCCGAACCATTTCTCCAGCCCCTATTTTTTTTCTATATTGAAAAAGTAGCACACTTAGAGATGCTTTATTAAATAATTGTATAACTTAGCCAAGAATTGTGGAGATTATTCTTGTGTGGCATGTTCCTCTGAACAGACAGCCGCCATCTTTGCTTGGAAGCCATCAGGAGCACCCATTGTCCGTGGGCTCCTTCAGAGACAGAGGGGATGGAAAGGGTTGTTGGAGCCTCACCTGGGACTCAGGGCTGACTGCACCTAATTCTGCCTTAAAATTGCATGTGCCCACCCACATGCCTGTATATACGCAGAATGAGAGGGGCTGGAATGCACGTGCTGGGGGGCCCTGTGCACATGCCCATACACGTGCCTGTGCTTGTGTTTGCCCACGTGCCCTCACACTGGAGGACGAGAAGAGCCCGAGTATATAAACTGAGGAGCTTAATTGGTTGAGTTCCATCTAGGCAGCAACAAGGGAGCTGTAAGCTATGCTGTGGCGAGCTGCCCCTGCTCCTCTAAGCCCACTAAACTGGCTGGTTCGTCATCAATTTGCTCTGTTGTGAAAGTTCTATCTGTGGTGCAAAGATGGTTGTGTGTGGCGTCTCCCCAGGAAAAGTAATTCGCGCAACTATTATTTCATCTGCATATTTGGTATTTGCAGACACTGGGTTTCTATTACCCTGTGACAGCACTGAGCCCAGCTGTAGGATTACAGTTATGAAAGAAAAGTGATATAGCCCCTGTACCCAGAGTTCTCAATCAAGTGGTAAGGAAAGATGAGTGTGCAGATGGTCGGGATCTATGGTGATGGGAGAGAGGGTGGGGGCTGAGGGAGCACACCCATGGGGAGCCTCTCCTGGATTGGGGGGTCATTTGGAGACAATGTAGGCAAAGTGAATCAGATCTGTTTCTCAGAGTACAGAAGCAGAATTTAGAAGTCATAGAAACTAAAAGATATTTTGCTGGATTTTCACTTGTTTCTTTTCCTGCTGTAATCAGAAAGTCCACAAAGTTCCTGCGGAGTTTAAGTCTGGGGAGACGCAGACCGTAGAGCTAACAGAAGACTCTGTACCCACCGTGACACTTGCTTCTCCACAGCTTCAGCCTGCAGGTTCTCACCGCCACAGGCGGCCCTTCTTAGTTTTTCTGCAGCGTGCGCTGCCATCAGGCGGCAAGTGCGGGAATCGCTCGGTTCAACTGTAAGAGAAAGATGGACGGATGGATGCTTTTCCTGATCTTTGTAACATTCTAGCCTGACTTGAGAACTCACTGTCTCAGATCCCTAGTCCCACAGCTCACTCTCTTACTTTATGGAGGTTTGTGCTCAGCCTCACTCTACCACGAAGACTCCTTTGAATGTCTATACATCAGGCGTCCTATCACATACGTTCCCCCTTACTTTGCTCTAGTTTTTGTTTGGTTTTCAGACTGTTCCATGCCATGTAGCTCAGGCGGGCTTTGAACTAACTCACTCTGCAGCTCAGGAGGACCTAAAATGCACAGTAATCTGCCTGCCTCAGCCTGATGAGTGCTGGGATTGCAAATATGCACCTCCATGCCCAGTTCACCTGGTTATTATGAAACAGAGAAGGACACAAGATCTGGTCTCTGTGCTCAACTTCAAAACTAATGGTTGTATACATATATGTATACATGCACATATATGAGCACATGTAAATATGCACGCACACATATTTATGTATGAAGAGAACGAGAGAGACAGAGAAACAGAGAGAATTGATGTCCTTTACTGCCAAATGTTTCCTAAAGTAAGGAATTCTATTATATGAATTAGTAAAGTGTTAAAAATTAGGGAATTAATGTTGATATAATGTCATTTAATTTGCAGACATTTTTCATATTTTGCTGATTCCCCTAATAATGCTTTTCCTAGTACCACCTCAGTTGAAAGAGCCATTCCAACAAGCTGAACTGATTTATTTTAGAGGAAAGTGGTATTTAGAAATCAAAGTATGGATGTACCTGAGAAGGTTTTGGTTTTGTTTTTAAAAGATAGGGTTTTCCTGTGTTACCTTGGTTGGCTGGAAGTCCTGAGCTCCAGCAGCCTTCCTGCCTTAGCTTCTTGCGTAGCTGGGATAACAGCATATGCAGGAGAATAATATTTTAGTATTATTATTACTATGATTATTTTGGTACTAAGGTTAAACCCAAAACCTTGCACAAGCTAAATATACACTTAACCTCTGAGATGCAAAGTTCAAAAATGTTTTAGATAACACTTTTGCACAACTTTGCTGCAAGGGTTTTTATAGCTTGTCTCTATATGATGTGCATGTTTTTTTTTTCCACTTTGCTCTTGTTGAGTGCCTTTCTCTAGACACTATCATTGTTCTGATAGAGTCAGAAACTTCTTTCTCACCACATCTGAGACCCGCTTGCTTTCCCACACACCTCTGTCTGTTCAGCCAAGCAAGCCCTTCACGCGTGCCAAGGAGCTGTCTTCATTATGCACTAAATCCATTGCTCTCCGACAACCTTCTTGTTTCTCTGCATTCAAAATGGGAAGGTTAAAAGAGTTCCTGTTTAGTTTGATTCTTTCTGCATTTGAGACAATCAGTAAAAAACCTTAGTGTGCTGACTAACCAGTAAGACTTCTGGTGTGAGGGTTTGGGATAACTGAGTCATGGCAAACTTCTTCATTGGAGAACAATGGATTTAAGGAAGGGAATGGTGAAGGTAAGGGAAAGGATACGGTAAATATCTGGCTTTGTAGTGCTTGCATGAAAACAGTAGCTAGTAAAAAAAAAAAAGAAAACAATAGGTAGTGTACCTAGGGCTACAATAATACTACACATACACAATTTATTAAAAATAGGAATTGAAAAACTAGTAGAAGTTCCATTTGAGAGAGCACTAGCCTATAATAAATGGGTTAAGGCAGATGAGGTGATACACACCTGTCATCTTAGCATCCAAGTGATTGAGGTATGAGGATCCAGAGTTTGTGGGTATACTGAGGCCACATAGCCAGATCTCATCTCAAAATGGAAAAAAAATGTGGGAGGGGTTTAAGTAACAAAATTTCCATGATTTAACTCTATTACTTAGATATTCTAAAAAATCATCGTGTTGCTACTTTTAAAAAAGATTTGGAAATTGAAGCTTTTTTAATGCATGTTGGGAAAGCTTGCTGAAATGTGATAATAATCCAGCATTTTTTTCTAGCAGTCAAATGATAGAAGAATTATGACAGGTTAGGTATGTATCTTAACGTTTTATAAATTCATTCTTGCTTATTCAACTTTTTTGAGATACAATGATATAGTTTATGTAAACTTTTACTTTTAAATATCTAATGTTTTTAAAATATGCTTCTAAAGATGTGTGTGCACAAAATGAAGAAAATACTTTGATATGGAAAAATCTAGAAGGGCACAATTTTTGTAAATTAAAATCAACAGCAGTGCCCTTTCTACTGTGGACCCCAGTGGACTCCCTGCTCCTCAGAATTCAACAGTCCAGAGAAAACCCAAGCAGCAGGCTAGAGGACCACCATACATCTGAGGGCTTCTAAAATCATCCCATCAAACGGAGAGAATCTTCTTATCCAGCTCTAAGATGAGTAAACCCTTTTTACCTTCCTATTACTCTCAATAGTTAGTCACCATAATTTAACATCTCCATATAGCCCACCCAAAAACCCATACAACTTCAGGGACTATACCATTCATCCTCACACATCACCAAGGAAGTAAACCTAAAAAGTGTACTAGCATACAAACCTTCAATCCCTGTCTACTAAACCCATCTTAATTGATGTACTAACAGTTTAATAGCTTCATCTAGGAAACAATACCAACACCAGACAAGTATATCCAACTCCAAAACAAACACTAGCAATAACTACTCAAGTGAGGTAACACTGTCTAATTCAGTTCAGCCAAAAACATCAAGAAGGACATAAGAGATAAAACAAAAAATGTCCAGGTCACAGCACAAATCCATAAGAAACAAAAACTAACACAACAAATCTCCTACAAAAAGCATCAACTCCATAATGATGGAATCCAACCAGAACAAACTCACAGGAAATACCCAAGAAAGCCACACCCAAGATAATGATATTCAAAGCCTGATTTTTACTATGATCAAAACAATGAGTTAATCTGGGAGGGGTTAAATAACCACATCAACCAGATTGAACAGGAACACAACAGGCACTTGGATGAGATGAGAAAAGTAGTTGAAGAAACAAAAATGGGTATAGAGCAGTTAAGACAATCTCAAGCAGAGATTCAAATCAAACTAAGACAAGCTGTCTTCAACCCAGAATACAACAGAGAGTCTTATCAGCAGAACTAAAGATGCAGAAAATAGAATATCAGATCTGGAAGAAAAAATGCAAGAACAAACCAGTTCAATCAAAGAGGTGTTTAAAGCCAAAGAGATACTTGACAGTAATAGTCAAAAGTTATGGGACACCTTGAAGAAGTCTAACATGAACTGTCCGGGCCCACAAACCAGCATGAACCTGAATCTACAAACGTGGAAATCTGAAGTGGGAGCAGTAGGAATTAAAAGTTTCAGGCTTTGGGTCAGAGGGGCCCTTGGATGTCCCTTATCATCCAAGCCAACTTTATTGTAACGTACAGGGTTTTTACAATCAAGAAGCAGGGCCAAATTTTTATGGGACTATGTAAAACGCATACATTTTAGTTAACAAAGAGAAGTCAGGAATGACACCCAATTGCCTTGGGGTAGACATATCGCCAGATATGCTAAATAGGCATGTCACCTTGTTGCTAGAAGGGAATGGACAATGTATGCCTCAAAACAATTACCTGGTCCGTGCATTAACATCTCTTTAGATAGGCAGGAAAGAACTGACAGGGAGGGAGAAACAGCCCAGCCAGTTTCTTAGAGAAACAAAAGCGGTCCAAACGACCTGGGAGTTTTCTCAACTTCCAAGGAGGGAGTTTTCTCAACTTCCAAGGAGGGAGTTCAGCCTATCATTGTCTTGCAGAAAAGAGGCAAACTAAACCATCCAAGGGAGGAGTCACTCAATGGTCTGTTCAGTTGCTAATGTATCATCCAGAGTGCAGGCTTCTGGGCCTAGCAACCCCCACAATGAACATTCATGAAATACCAGAACAAGAATCCCAAAATACCACACCTGAGGAAATTTTTCAAATTATCACAAAGGAAAACTTTCCACATCTAAAGAAAGACATATTCATCAAAATACAAGAGGCATATCACACTCCAAACAGATATGACCAAAACAGAAACTCACCACGGCAAATAATAGTCAAAACACTACACATGCAAGACAAAGAGAATGTGTTAATCTCAAGAGAAAAAAGCCAAGTCACTTTTAAAGATAAACCTATTAAAATAACAAAACGATTTTTCAATGGAAACAGTAAAATCCAGAAGAGCTTGGAGAGACGTTCTTCAAATATTGAATGAGCACAAATGTCAACCCAGGTTATTATACTCATGAAAGCTATCAGTCATAATCAAGAGTGAAAGAAAAATTTTCTACCATAAAGACAAGTTGAAGGCTTACATGATCACCAAACCAGGGCTTCAAATGGTAGGAAAGAGACTCAAGCTTGAAGAAAAGAACAACCATATCCAAGAGACAGAAGGGAAGTATAATACCATTAAAATCTACAAGCTAAATAAGACATTTATGAAAGCCACTAAACACAAAACATGTCAGGAATCAGAAGTAATTTCTCCAGGATAACCTTAAATTTCAATGGAACTAACTCACCTATCAAAAGACACAGGTTACAAGCATGTTGTAAAAAAGAAAACCCATCCATCTGCTGCCTTCAAGAAACACATCTCACCACAAAAGATAGGCACATCCTAAAAATAAAAGGCTGGGCCAAAATTCTGCAAGCTAATGGAACAAGGAAACAAGCAGGGGTAGCAATTACGTTATCTGACAAAGTGGATTTCAAACCAAAGAAAATCATAAGAGATAGAAGGATACTACATTTTAGTCACAGGAACAATTCACCAGGAAGACTTCACAATACTGAACATATATGCACCTAATATGAGCTCCTCCACATTCATTGAACAAACACTACAATGTCTAAAACAATCCAAAATGATAATAGTTGGGAATTTCAATACCCCACTCTCAACATGGGGTAGATCAACAGGTCAAAAACTCAACGGAGACACACTGGAACTAAATCAAACCCTTACTGAAATGGATCTAACAGATTTCTATTGAACATTCCATCCAAGCACCAATGAATACACATTCTTCTTAGCAGCCCACAGAACTTTCTCCAAAATAGACCACACATTGGGCCACAAAATGAATCTCTACATATATAGGAAAGTTTAAATTATAGCCTGTACTCTATCAGACCACCATGGTCTAAAGCTTGACATTCACAACACAACAAACAGCAGAAAATACACTAATTCTTGGAAATTAAACACCATGATGCTGAACGAGAAATGGGTTCAGAAAGAAATCAAAAAGAAAGTTCTTACATTTTCTAGAAGCGAACAATAATGAAAATACAACATATCAAAATCTCTGGGACACAATGAAAGCTGTCCTAAGAGGTAAGTTTATAGCTTTTAATGCCTAAATCAAAAAAAAAAAAAAAAAAAGGAAAGGAAAAGTCACAAGTAAATAACTTAGCAATGCAACTTAAAGCTTTAGAGACACAACAGCAATCCAATCCCAAAAGCAGTAGAAGAGAGGAGAATAGAAAAATCAGGGGAGAAATGTCTGAAATTGAGATAAGGAAAACAATACAAAGATTCAACCAGAAGAAAAGCTGGTTCTTCGAAAAAATAAATAGGATTGATACACCCCTAGCTAGATTAACCAAGAGAGAGAAAAATCCCAAATTAACAAAATTAGAAATGAAAATGGAGTTATTGTGGGGGCCTCAGTCTAGGTGACCTCAATAATCTGGCAAACTTAGACAAAGATGTTTTGATGGAGGAAGTCAGGAGGGCATAGCTCAGGATGTTTTGAAGAAATTTCGTTCCATACAGCCTGCGTGCTGGCTTGACCTTTGAGACATTTGGTTGCCTGTTTCCCTGCCCTGGAATTCCCCTTACTGGTTCTGCCTTTATAAAATGGCTTCGGACTTGCAATAAATGAGTTCCTGCCTGACTAGACTCCCTGTTGTCTGATTGTCCCCAGGAAGGAGGGCTGGAGAATGGGCAGACAGTGCACTCACCTTTCTCCAATCCCCCTTGTGGAGGACCCGCGGGACTGACCTACAGGACAGAGCTGCGATCCCCGGGGACTCCCCCACATCTGGCACAACGTGGGTCATGAAGAGTTCATGGAGGGTTAAAGAATTCGAGGTGAGACCCCAAGAGATGGGTAACACAACTAAGTCTGAAGACCTGGCACTTAAAGTGCTGAGATATGTGCTTAAGAATACAGGGTTCTCTGTTCTTTAGAAAAATGGACAACCTCCCCTCAGGCTGTAAGGAGCCCCAAATATGTGTCTTAAAATCTCTCCTAGAGACTAGAGGCCTCAAGGTTAAGACTGCTGGCCTAGAGGAATTTTAGAATAAGGCTATAGTTTAGCATCTTGGATCTCCCCAGAGAATATGTGGGAACTGGACCTATGGATAAGGGTGCTTTTCCTTGCTAGATGTTTTGCATAATTAAGCTAAGCTGCCAGATCTAACTAATATGAGGTCTTGTTTTAAATAAGGTTTTCCTAAATGCTAATCTGCCTGTGATAAAGCTTTCAAGGGTAATTTTAAGACAGTTGCCAGTAAATTGCGGTAAAATGTTGTTCATGTGTTTGTGCTTGTGTTTACGTGTTGTGTGTCTTGTGTTTCAACAAAAAAAATATGTGGCCACTTCAATTTTTTTCATTTCTGTTGCACACTAATATTATAATTTTAGCATGCCATTTTTAAATACATGTATACATATTTAAAAATAAGAACAAATAATTTTGCTGTTTTCAGGCAGCCTTTATGTAATTAATCTCCCTGGGCTGCTAAATTCTCACATTTGCCTGGACGAAAACCCCATCACGCCCTTAATGATTCAGACCCAAACTTTCCTCAGAGAGAAAAAACACCCAATCTTCTTACAGCACCTTAAGGACATCAAGGAGTACCTGGGTTTTTATCTCAAGGTAATGCTGAAGCAAATAAAATGGCCTCTGACCATATTTTATCCACCAATTTGGAAGGGGCCCAAGGTCTACATGACCTCACTCATATTAATTGGAGGGGGCTTCACAAGAAATTCTCTCAAATTCTATCGAAGACCTAAAAAAAAAAATTGTGCGCACCTACAAGTCTTGCTAGCCATTCTCAAAGATGCCACCATTACAACAACTGGGGTAAATTCCTGTGGACTGAGGTTCAATTCTCTATGGCAGACTGATGTCACACATTATTCTCCATTTGGTAAGCTTAAATATGTTTTTGTATCTATTGACACATTCTCCCAGGCCTGTTGGGCTCTAGCCCACACAGGAGAAAGGTCTAAACATGCTCAATCTCATTTTTTCGAATGTTTTGCTACACTAGGACTACCACACACAAAATAAATAAATAAAAACTAAAAATGGGCCATGCTTTATAAGCAAAAGCCTACAGGACTTCTTCATGTTATGGGGGATTCAGCACACTATAGGAATTCCTTACAACCCACAGGGCCAGCTACTGTAGAACACAATCATCAAAATATTAAGGCCCAATTACAAATACAAAAAGGGGGAATAAGCCCCAACCAACAATTAAATACCCTAACCAACAATTAAATATGGCCCTGTTCACTATTAACAAATAGAGTTCCGCTTCCAAAAACATAGGGGGCAACAAGAACAGAGACATGAAATACAGGTAAGATGGAAATACCCCATTACAGGATAATGGAGGGGCCCAGACCCATTAACAACAAAGGGTTGAGGCTTTGGGTGTGTCTATCCTATAGGAGACTCAAACCCCATATGGGTGCCTCCTAGAAATCTTAAATTCTATTGTCAGGGGGAAGATGACCCCAACCAACCAGAGTCAGACACCACCAATGACTAATAAGGACAAAAAGAATGGTGGCTATGTAACAAGCTCAGCAGTCTTTTGAGTAATACTTGTAAAAGGGGGAAGAAGAGAAAAAAGAGAAACATAGAACTAATCAGATCCATGGGCAACATTGTCCTTGAAATAGATTTTATTGTTTCCCCACAGGCCATGGCGAACGCAGGATGGACCATCGCATTGATCTTCATTGGAGGGGCCATTGTCATGGAGCTTACCTTGATCCTGTTCCTGACTACTTCCGACTTAATCCATCATCTTGGAGGGATCAACTCAACCCTTTGAGAGAGACTAAAGTCATCTTGGCGATGTTCCTCACCTGGACATAATGACCACTAGGCTCATGGATCATCAGAGAAGGCTTAAAGGCTACGGACTTGTGATGCTCTTGCTACTGCTACCGGTAGAACCTGTGGGATTGAAATTGCTTTGGAGCTATGTATGCTGCAACTAATGGGTTGGGACTTGGTCCCCCAGCCCATGGCCTGTATTGTTGGGCTTGCTTTGCTATGGATTATATACACCATAAAAAAGACAATACAAAAAATCATACTACACAACAAAAGATGATTATGCTTGCACAGTCCTAGAGGAGACACCTGCTAGAGGCCCTCAGGACCCTTGGATACAGTTGGCCTCCCAGAGGTTGCTTGGGTTCCTCCATAGAGAGGACTATCCTAAGGGTGTAGCCACCCTCATGAGGTGCTCCCCTGGGGTTCGCTCCCTAGAGGAACAACCCTTTGAGCCCACCTTGTTACAAAACAAAAAGGGGGGACCTGTGGAGGCCTCAGTCTAGGTGACCTCAATGATCTGGCAAACTTAGACAAAGATGTTTTGATGGAGATAGTCAGGAGGGGGGCGGCTCAGGATGTTTTGATGGAGGAAGACAGGAGGGCATAGCTCAGGATGTTTTGAAGAAATTTCGCTACATACAGCCCACGTGCTGGCTTGACCTTTGAGATGATTGGTTGCTCGTTTCCCCGCCCTGGAATTCCCCTTACTGTTTCTGCCTTTATAAGATGGCTGTGGACTTGCTATAAATGAGTTCCTGCTTGACTAGAATCCCTGTCCTCTGATTGTTCTCGGGAAGGAGGACTGGAGAATGGGCAGACAGCGCACTCACCTTTCCCCAGTCCCCCTTGTGGAGGACCCGCAGGACGGGCCTGCAGGATGGAGTTGCGATCCCAGGGGATCCGCCACAGTTATCATAACTGATACTCAAGAAATTTAGAGACTTATAAGGTCATATTTCAAAAACTTACACTCCATCAAATTTGATAACCCAAAAGAAATGAATTTCTGAGTAAGCACAACTTACCTAAACTGAATGAGGAAGTTTTGAATAATTTAAATAGTCCTATAACAAATGAGGAAATTCTCGAATCTTCCCACCAAAAATGTCCTGGACCAGAAGGATTCAGCAAGAATTCTACCAGACATTTAGAGAACAACTAATACCAGTACTCCTTAAACTGTTCCATAAACTAGCAAAGGATGGAACACTTCCCGATTTTTTCTATGAAGCTAATACCATACTAACCCCAAACCCAATAAAGATACACTGAAAAAGAAACTATAGGCCAATCTCTGTGATGAACACAGATGCAAAGATTCTCAACAAAATCTTAGCAAATCAGATTCAAAAGCATATCAAAAAGATCATTCACTGTGATCAAGTAGGCTTTATCCCAGTACACAAGGTTGGTTCAACATACTCAAATCAATAAATGAAATCTATCATATAAATGAATCCAAAATCTAAGACCACATGATATTTGCAATAGATGCAGAAAAAGTTTTTGACAAGATCCAATATCCTTTTATGATCAAAACCCTAGAGACAACTGGAATAGAAGAAACCTTTATCAACATAATAAAAGCTGTATACAACAAACCAACAGCAGTGATTATACTAAATGCTGAAAAATTTGAAGCATTCCCACTTGATCAGGAAGTAGACAAGTCTGTCCACTCTCACCATTTCTATTCAATATTGTATTTGAAGTCTTAATAGAGCTATAAGACAAGAGAGAGAGAGAGAAAAGGGATTCAAATTGGAAAAGAAGAAGTCAAGATATCTCTATTTGCAGATGACATGATCATATACCTGAGAGCTCCTAAAAGCTTCACCAGGAAATTCCTGGAGCTAATACAGAAGTTCAGCAGGTTACAAAATAAACGTGAAAAAACCAGTGGCCTTCCTATACACCAAGGATGAAAAAAGTGAAAAAGTACTAAAAGAAACAATCCCATTTACTACAGCCCCTAAAAAAATGAAATACCTTGATATAAATCTAACCAAAGAAGTGAGAGACCTTTATAATGAAAACTTTAAAACCCTAACGAAAAAAAAACTATAGAAGACACCAGAAGGTGGAAAGACCTCCCATGCTTCTGGATCAGCAGAATCAACATCATAAAAATGACCATCCTACTAAAAGCAATATATAGATTCAATGTTATATGAATCAAAATCCCAAAGCAATTCTTTAAAGAAATTGACCAACCAAACTCAAAATTCATATGGAAGCTTGGTACTGGCTCCAAAATAGACACATAGATCAATGGATAAAGGTTAAAGACCCAGATATAAGCCCACACAACTACAGCCATTTGATCATTGACAAAGGAGCCCAAAAAACTCGATGGAAAAAGAACGGCATCTTCAACAAATGGTGCTAGTAAAACTGGATATCCAAATGCAGAAGATTAAAATCTGTACTTGTCACCATGCATAAAAATCAAATCCAAATGGATCAAGGACCTTAATATTAGGCCGGAGAGTATAAAAACCCTAGTTGAAAGGGTAGGGAACTCCCTCGAGCTGATTGGGCTAAGCCAAAAGTTCCTAAACAGAAACCCAATAGCACAGACACTAGAACCAACACTCATCAAATGTGATCTTATGACATTAAAGAGCTTCTGTTCAGCTGAAGAGATTGTAAACCGAGCAAAAAAGCAACCCACAGAATAGGAGAAAATCTTCACTAACCACATATCTGATAGAGCTCTATTATCCAGAGTGTACAAAGAACTTAAAAAAGTAAACACCAAGGAGATATATAGCCTAATTAGAAAATGGGCCTCAGAACTCAAACGAAAGTTTTCCAGGGATGAAATCGAAATGTCTAACAAATATCTTTAAAAAATGCTCCACATCCCTAAGCACCAAGGAAATGCAAATCAAAACTACCCTGAGATATCATCTCACCCAGGTCAGCATGATGAAAATCCACAATACAAACACCACTGAATGCTGGAAAGGGTGAGGAGAAAAGGGAACTTTCATACATTGCTGTGGGAATGCAGGCTTATACAATCACTCTGGAGATCAGTATGGCGATTTTTTAAAAAGTTAAGGATTGAAATGCCATATGACCCTGCTATGCTACTATTGGGAATAATTTCCCCATAATGCAGAAATTCACTATAATGGCATGAGCATAACCATGTTCATTGTAGCCCTATTTACAATAGCAAAGTCATAGAATCAACCCAAAATGTCAAACGGTTGATGAATGGATAATGAAAACATAGTACATTTATACAATGGAATATTATTCAACCATCAAAAAAGATAAATTAATGAAATTTGCTGGAAAATGTATGGAATTAGGAAAAATTATATCCAGTGAAGTATCCCAGACACAGAAAGCTAAATGCTGCATGTTCTCCCTAATAAATGGATCCTAGTTCCAAACCCATTTAATGACGCATTCAAAAGTAAATCTCTGTAATACCCACTGTAATCTCAAAGGATTATAAACAGGAAGGAAGGGGAAGAAGGACCTCAAAAGAAAAGAGATAGGGGACACACTTCAGTAGAAAAATAGGTCATGGTCATGTATGTAGTGAGACATCTGGTGCAGCTCACTCTCACTTCCCTTCCTGGTCACTTGGGACTGAACAGGTTTGATCTCTCCAGTCAGGGAGGATATAGGGATTGACAGATAGACAGTAACCAACCGGCAAATGGAAAACTGACCCCTCTCACTGCTGTGTCCTACCCTTATTCTTCCATCTACCTTTGAGTCTTTTCTTATATTAAGACTCATCTTTGGTTATTAGATGACCTTTGATATAAATTGGGATGTAGCCAAGGGCAGTGCAGGAATAGCAAAACTGAAAACAACAACGAACCATAATTCAGAACACCCAAGACCCTACATTAATCACCTGGAACCAGACCAGCCAAATCTCTCCCATCCTAAAGCTCAGGGAACCTTGCAGAAGAGGGGGTGGCGAGATTATAAGAGCCTAAAGATGGGCAGGACCAACAATATGCAAGATACTCCACATAAGTTGGGCTGTAGCAACCAAGATTGAATTTTGCCTGACCTGCACAATGGCTGACATGTCAACAACCCCCCCCAAAGTCTAGCACAGATCACAGGGGAGAAGGCTTCAGGCAGTAGTAGGACCCTTAGAGGCAAGGGGTTAAACAGTCATAATAGAGTTCCCATGCTAATAGGAAGCCGAAGAAGGGGCCCCAGGATATGCCACTGAGTCCTGAATCCTCACAAGGGTGGAGGATTAAGAGGGAGATTCACTTTCACATAAACGGATGCTCCAAAGAATGAAAGGGAGGCACTGGGAAAGGGGGATGGAAGGGTTATGAAAGGAAGGGTGGGATGGGGGGAGAGTGCAATGGGGAAAGACTGGAGAGAAAGAGGAGAGGGTTACCTATGGAGCTTGCATGATTAGGAAAAAAATTAAATGTGAAAAAAGAAAAATAAAAATCAAAATATAAAAGCAGAAGAAAAATCAACAGCAGCAACGATAAAAACCCAGGCACAAGTGGCTTACTGCCTCTAATCCTATCCACTTGGGAGACTGAGGCAGGAGGATGGTTTGAGTTCAGCCTGCAAAGGACCCATAGCAAAAAAACAACAGTGAGGAATACAGTATCGTTACAATCTATTTTTCTTTGTCATTTTTAATTTTTTATTCTTTTAGTGTTCCATACATGCTTATAGTGAATTTGTGACATTTTCTTTTCTAACTTTTTTTGGGCATGTGTGAGTGTGCCAGAGGACACTTGAGTGTGAGTTCCTGTGGAGACCCAAATCATTCTAGAATCATCATGGATTGCTCTTTCTTCTCATTGCTTTCCTCTTGGGTTTCCCAGGCACCACCTTCCAAGGCCAGAGTAAAATGTTTTTACATGAAATCTGGGATCTGAGTTCAGGACCTTTTGCTTGTGAAGCAAACGCTTCATCCGAGACATCTTTCCAGCCCCTATGATATTTTCACATCTTAATCTCCAACTCCATCTTCCATCCTCTTTCTATTACAACCCCTCTCCCTTATCAGTCCCCCTCCTATTTTTCAAGTCTTTGGGGATGTGTGGTGCACTGTCTTTCATCTCACTTGCCTCTGATGGCAGGCACCCGAGTACTGGCTGGAACACAAATCACTTATCAGTGGGTTTACATGTCATTGAGGAAAGCATCTTCCACGTCCTCCCCATCAGCATTGACCCTCATCGGTCTCTCAGGGAGGTGGGGAGACTCTTGAGATCTTTTACCTTCCATAATGAAATGCTGATAGAAAAATTCTCATGCAGATCTTGTGGAAATATACATATCTATAGTGAAAGATGCAATAGCCCTGTCATGTCCAGGAGATAATGTCTGGCAGAATTCCCCTTCCTAACCCAGGCTTTTTTACCACTGCCTGTGAAGTTCCCTGAACTTTGACGTGTGTAGGGTAGCTTAGATGTCCTGTTTGGGTCTGAGCAATCTACAATCACTTCATTTCTGCCCTTTGAATAGTTGTGATTTATTACTATTATTATTATTATTATGTGTGTGTGTGTGTGTGTGTGTGTGTGTGTGTGTGTGTGTGTGTGTATCAGAGGATATTGTGTGTGCCTATGGAGTCCCACGGGTGACTTCTACTTCCTTTTTTTTGCTTGGCTCTGGGATTTTCTAGGCTCCACCTTCCGGAGATGGAAGTACAAGTCACCCCCATTTCCGCCTAGTGTTTTTTATGTGGGATCCAGGATCTGAGCTCAAATCCTTCTGCTTTCAAGGCAGAGTCTTAACCACTGAACCATCTCTGCAGACCCCAGTTGTGATTTCCGCAGCAAACACCATTCATTACAGAAGAAAGCTTCTGGGATGAGTGCCGAGTGCTCCTCCAGCCTATGGGTATAATGACAAATGTTTAAAAGGCAGCTTGATATAGTGTCTTCATTAACTAAATCTTAAATAGCTTGCACTCTCCCTAGAGCCCATGTTCTTCTCTTTCGTAGGCTCTTGTTCTAGTTTACAGTACGAGGAAAGAGCTCCATACTGAAAAGTGGCTCTTAAATCCAATCAGAAAGCTGTTGGTTTCCCTCTTGACATTCATCAGTTACACTGATGGTTGCCTATTACTAGGGAATTACTATTTTTCTGACATGTTTCAGATGTCTAATACAAAAACTAATTAAAACATTTATTATCTACCTTTTTTCAACCTCTCAATCAATTTAAGTATCACAAAAATTATATCTTCTTAATACATTTGTAGAAATTACTTCAGAATCATTCTGAGTACAAGTCTTTTGTATTTAATCTTTGAACACACACATGACAAGAAGCATAGTTTTAGCTCTTATATGTATTTGCAAAACACTTAAGACCAACATAAAACAAAGAAGAAAAATCTCCTGTGGAAGAAATTACATTGAAATAAGACAGGACTGAAAGGGATTAGTGTATTAGCCCCAAGGAACTACAACAATTATGATTGACTCAAGAAATAGACTATACTGGGCAGATGTAAGAAGCAGAAGGAGGATGAAGACCTGAGGACTGGGAGTGGGTCTGGGTCTGACTGGAAGAGCAGGGTTGGGGGTGGGGGCTCTGCTAGTGGTTACAGGGAGGGCATCTGGAGAGCCAGTGTACAGCCAGACTCTTAGCAACAATGACAAGGCAAATCAATGGAAGCAGCATCCATACATGTGGAACATAGGATCTAGGTGACTCATACTAGAAGCCTGAGCCAAAGCCCTTACCCTTAGTTTTTAAAGGCATAAGACACAGTGCTAGAGCAATTCAAGATACTATCACTTCATGATCTCATCTGCTGCATCTGCAGCACCAGAGGAGGCAAAAATAACAAATGCATAACCTCTGGAGTTGCCTGTATCAAAATCCTACTGAAAGTATCATACATTCAGCAGCTTCTCAATTTCCAGGTCCAAGTTCCCATGAAATGCTGGCACCTACACACAGGTTTTTGTTTTGAGTGATGCCTTGGTTAGTTCATTTCCATTGAGTTTTATCACGTTCGTGATCCTAATGGCATAGTCAACATCTTCCTCACTCAAGAACTCAATAAAGCCGTAACATTGTTACTGTAGCGTGGACTACAGCCCTGCTTGGAGGAAGAGTTCCCTAGCCTACTCCACTAGACTCCCCCACATACACCGCGGCATCCTGATTCCTTAGGAAATCCAGTCCACAGTCCAGTGGAAGTGGCTCCTATTGTATCTAAAAGCAGCTTAGTACTCTTACCTCCTTGTATTTAATCTTTTACAATGTTTCCAGTGTCTTCTGTTACTGATACATATAACATGTAACATTTGTAATTAATATTAGTATCTTTGTTTCTAGCACAGTTTATCTAGTTTTTAAAAAATGAGCAGATTGATTTATACATCTTAGTATCACCTTGATTCTTATTTTCTCCAGTTATTTTGCTTCTTTCCGTCTCGTTTTTATTGACAATTTCGTCTCTTTCTCGCCAGGAGTTTCGGAGATGCAGCCTGCTTTCAATTCAGCTGGCATCTAGTTATCTGGTGAAAAATGAGACCCAGCCTCCTTAAAAGAACAATAACAGTATTATTATAACAGAGTTCTTAAAGGATAGAGTTTTAATTCGTCAGAGGGTTTTAAAGTTGCATTTTAAAATTGTTGCTTCTGAACGTCATCGGGAGAAAAAGTTTCAATTTCTGTTTCATTTTGGGGCGATTTATCTTTGCTGGGAGAGGGGTTTGCACTAAGAAATTGGGCAACATCTGCGCAGTTTATATTATTTTAACTTTCCCAAACTAAATTTCATGTCTAGAGACTTGATTGCTTTTTCAAGTCTTAAAACTTTTCTCACCCGTCAGACTGCGAGAACTCAGGAACGCGTGAGAGCACAACCAGCCTGCAAATCAAGCTGAGAAAGTCTCTTCCCCGCGTCGGCCGGGTGCTTCCCGCGCCCACTCTCGCGAGACTTGGGAGCCGGAAGTTATATGACTGGAATCTGAATGCGCCCGCGGGTCAGTTCTTGTTGGCGGGAGCCGAACCAGCAGTCAGTGCGGTGCTCTTCGCTGTCGGGCCCGGGCTGCTGGTGGGGCATCGCGAGGGAGTTCCGCAGGCAGGATGCGGGTGGCGGTGGCCGGTTGCTGCCACGGCGAGCTGGACAAGATCTACGAGACCCTGGCGCTGGCGGAGCGGCGCGGCCCGGGGCCGGTGGACCTCCTCTTGTGCTGCGGAGACTTCCAAGCCGTGCGTAACGAGGCCGACCTGCGCTGCATGGCCGTGCCGCCCAAGTACCGCCACATGCAGACCTTCTACAGGTGCCGAGGGGCGCGCGAGGCCCGGGGGGCCCTGGGACCGTTCTGCGGGAGCGATCTCGCGCTGGGTTCGAGTCCTGGCCGCGATCTCCCCCCACTTCCCATCTTGGGACCTGGCGCCTAGCAACTGTCAGTTTCCCCCTCTTTCTGTACACATCTGTCTATTCTGCTTCGTAGGATTTGGAGCCCGAGAATGGACAGACTAACAGATTTAGAAATCACTTTTGTGATTGATGCAATTCTGACATTAGTTCATTGAAGGATCCTCTTTTTAACCGAATCTATCCTGTGCTGATCGTCGTTATTGAAGTCCAAGTTACAACCGTAACTTCACAATGTTGAACTCATAGAATGCAGTTCCTGAAACTCGGTAGTTTCATTCTTAAGAAATCTTCAAGAAGACCTTCTGAACATTTTACTCAAAACTCAAAAAGATCAGTTTCTGACTTTCTGATCTTAGTTTGCTTTTCCACTGTGGCTGGTTAAGTAATTGACAAGTTTACCCTCGTGTTCTAGGTATTACTCTGGAGAGAAGACGGCCCCAGTTCTCACAATCTTCATTGGAGGAAACCATGAAGCTTCAAATCATTTGCAAGAATTACCTTATGGTGGCTGGGTGGCGCCAAACATTTATTATTTAGGTATGTGTTCATGTGTAATTTTTTTGTTTGTTTGATGGATGGAGGAGCCTATCAGGATTTGGACAAGTTAAAAGCATCTGGAAGATTATGTCGTTTGGGAGTGTCATTAATTTGGATAATCATAAAAATTTAGTTAAAATAGTTAAATATTAAGCAGATAACTATAAAGTGTGCCTTTCCTTCTAATGTTTTAAGCAATAGTTGATGTGATTCCTCATATTTATAGTTCATTTTTTTTCTCCTCCTCTTCCTCCACCCTCTCCTTTTTCTCTTCTGACAATACTGGGAATTGAACCAAATTAACATATTTGCATATTAACAAATGTTCTACTACTGAGCTACAACACCAACCCTGTTTTTTGCTTCTTGTCATTCTTGTTGAGTTAAACAAACTTCACAATACAGATCCTTAAAACATACAGAAGTGAAAAGTAGTATAATGAATCTGTACTTGTTAATTAGCTTTGACAGCTATGATCATTTTTGATACTTGCTTTCACCTACGGTGCTCTAAATTTCCTGTGGGAAATGACTGGACTATCTTAAAGTAAATCCTAACCACTAGATTATTTTCCTCTGTACATACTTAAATGCATGGTTTTAAGTTGTAAGAATATTTCCAAAATACCATAAGTAATACCATTATACTTAACTAAAATAATAGTGGTTTCTTATACTCACACTCATACTCATATTTCTCTGTACTTCCCAAACATACCTGTTTTACAAATGGTTTGCTCAGGTAGAAGCTGGACATTTGGTTTCATGACTTTGAGGTCTCATAGACTCTGGTGGGCTTTCCTCCCCTCTATGTTTTTTTTTTTTTTACTTGCTGTTGTAGACATTGGAAAGTTGACTTGTAGCATCTCCTGCATTCTGTATGTAGCTGATTGGATTTCTTGTGATGTCATTGAAAATGTCCTTCTGCCATCTACGTTTCCTAGCCTTTAAACTACAGTCTTTTCATCTTTCTATTAAAGTGTATGTTGTTTTTAAAATAGCTTACAGACTTAGTTCTAATGATAAAATAATATTTAGTTTCTGTCTCAGTTTGGGGTAAAATACCCTGACAAAAGCAACTCAAGAGAGAAGCTGTTTATTGTGGCTCAGTGCAAAGTACAAGCCCATCATGGCCGCAAGAGCTTGAAGCAACTGATCACATTGCATCACAGTCCTGAAACAGAAAGTGATGTTCGCTGTTACTCGGTTCCCTTTCTTCATTTCTATAGTTTAGGATCCCAGCCAGGGAATAGTGCTACCTACAGTGGGCAAGTCTGCCCACCTCAGTAACAGAATCAAGATAATCCTCCACAGGCCTGCCCAGGGGCCTGTTTCTCAGGTGATTCTAAATCTTGCCAAATGGACTATTAATTCAAGCCATCAGTTTCGCTCTCTCTTTTCTTTCTTCTTTTTTTTTTTTAACTGATTTATCACCTTTTAACAGCACTATTATGAAAAGTTAAAATTGTCAGTTGACCAATCAAAGAAGAAATGTAGGAACTGCAAGTTCTTTATATAATGTTATATGTGTTTGTACTCTGTAAATTCATTACTGAATATTTTTCTGTCTTCCTGATTCCCATCCCTTCACGTGTCTTTAATCTTTTAACATCATTTATTCCTTTTAAAAATCTACTTAGTCTCTTGGCTGATCTGCTCCAGGCCTCTTCTCCATATTCTACCTTATATATCAACAGCATATTAATATGTAAAAAAGAATGTTGTTATGACAAGTATTTGCAAGTAATTTTTTGTTCTTTTTTCTTTTTTTTATTATTATTTCCGCTCATACAAACTTAATAGGTAGACCAGTTCCCTCCCTCCCTCCTCCTCCCCCCGAACCTCCTACTCCTCCTCCTCCTCTTCCTCCCATCCCCCAGTACCTCCCCCCTCCCAATTCCCAGAGAGTTCTTTATTGTGTATGCCTGACTATCCACTGGGTCCTCCTCTCCGATGACGTATAAGGACCCAGTGGCATTTCCCTGAACCCTTTCTCGTGTTCCCCTTAAGCATAGGAACACTACTGTGGCTGTCAATCCCTTGCCTCCAAGGATCTTGGTGCCTTTAGCAAATGCTAGACTTTGTGAGGTCAGTAGTGTGTTGGACATGGCGCAGGGCATGCAAAGTCCTATTATGATTGCTTCGGCCCTAACTAGTGTGGAGAATCTTGCAAATCATTGCTCCTCCCATTCTTTTGCTCTTACAATCTTACAGCCCCCTCTTCCACAAATGTCCCTGAGCTTCAGGATGGGGAGAGATTAGGCTGGCCTAGTTCTATGTGGTTGATATAGGGTCTCTGAAATTCTGGATTGTGGTTTGTTGATTTTCTTTTGCGGTTTTGCTGCTCTTGCAATGCCCTTCACTCCATCCTGATGGGCATTGTATGTCACCCCCTGGTCAGAGACAAAAAGCTGTTAAACTGGAGTCTTGTTATAAGAGCACATTCAAGGGTAGATGTAATAAGAGTAGGAAACCTCAGTGAGGGAGGGGTCAATCACCCATTTGCAAAATGATTACTTTTTATCTGCCAGAGTATATGCCCTCCCCTTCTGGTGAGATCATACCCCCTCAGTTGTAAATGATCAGGAACGAATGTCTGTGAACTTAACCAGGTGTCTCATTACTTACTTGCAGTCCTTGATGGAGGCCTATTTTCTCTGCTGTAACATGGTCCCCTCTCTCCTTGTGTCTGGTGTGGCCCTCCAACCCCATTCCTCCTGTTCATAATCCTTGCAATTACTGTATTACATAGATTTACCTATGAGTGTCTCAAGATGGGCTGGGTGGGTTTGGTATTAGGAGCCACCTATTAGGGAGTACATACGGCGCTTAATTTTCTGGGTCTGGGATACTTCACTTAATATAATTGTTACTAATGACATCCACTTCCCGGCAAATTCCAGTAATTCATCATTTTTGATGGCTGAGTAGTACTCCATTGTATAGATGTACCACCTTTTCCTTATCCACTTGTCAACTGTTGGACATTTGGGTTGATTCCATGACTTTGCTATTGTAAACAGTGCTGCTATGAACATGGTCATGCCTGTGCTATCGAGGCGAACCTCTGCTGCATGGGGGGTTATTCCCAAAAGTGGAATAGCAGGGTCATATGGCATTTCAATCTTTAATTTCTTTAAGAATCTCCATACGGCTCGCCAGAGTGGCTGTATGAGCCTGCATTCCCACCTGCAATGTAGGAGAGTTCCCCTCTCTCCACATCCTCTCCAGCATTTGGTGTTGTTTGTATTGTGTATTTTTGCCATCCTGACCGGGGTGAGATGGTATCTCAGGGAAGTTTTGATTTGCATTTCGTATTTGCAAATAATTTTTAAGATCACACATAATTCCAGGTTTTTACATGTCTTATTCTCTCAGTAAATAGATTACTTTTGTGTATAGTAATTTTATTTAACTGCATAATCTTTCAGGTTTGGCTGGCGTGGTAAAATATCGAGGTGTAAGGATTGGTGGAATCTCTGGCATCTTTAAATCTCATGACTATCGAAAAGGTATTGTGTTTTTGGAGGATTTATTTATTTATTTGCATGTGTAGATGTGATTGTGTATGTTTGTGGGTATAAAAGAGGGCATTGTGTATGTCGGTGGAGGTCCAAGGATGACTTTGGAAATCATTCTAGATTGCTCTATCTCCTTATTGCTTTGCTTTGGGGTTTCCCAGGCTCTGCCTTCCAGGGCTGGGAGTGCACCATTTCCACTTAATGTTTTTACATGAGATCTGATCCAAACTCAGGTCCTTTTGATCCAAACTTCAATCCCTGAGCCATTTGTCCAGCCCCCTGGAGGACTTATTTTTAAATTTTAGAACTCACATGTCCTTGAGTAATGTAAAACTAATGTGTATAGTTTATTCAGTAGATTTCTTCTTAGTAACTATTTTTTAAACTTGTATTTTGTACATACAAAAATATAGGCAGTGTTGTATATTGATATGTCCACCATCTAGTTATATCAGTTCAATGTCTATTAATTTTAGCTTTGATTTTTAAGCAGTAAAAGACTTCATTGTTTACCTGACTCTCCTATTCCTTTCTCCATTAATTGCTAGGCAACTACTATTATTCAGTTCAGTGTTTATTATCCACTTCATTGTTTTATCACTACCAAACACAGAAAGGCTTTGAACAATTCATTGTATAGCATGTTTTATACTTTGTATAAATGTAACTCATTCCTCTCAACCTTTCTGCAACTTGATTTTGAAATTTATGTTGATACATGTTGATTGTAATCTGTTCATTTCTGAATAGTGTTTCCAATGTATTTATTTCATTTCATTGTATCTACTGAATTTTCCTTGATTTTTTTAAAGTTAGTGGAATGGTGTCTATTCATAATGATGCCACAAATTTGATAAATTATTGGCAGCTTAAACTTAAACTTGTGATGTCAAATTGCAAGCCTCTTTCCTGCCCTTCTGTCCTCCGAGGTTCTAAATTGTTGGCGGAGACTACAGAAATGGGTTTTTTGCTGCACAGCACATGTGAGCATACAAATTTAGGACCACCCCTAGGAAAATGGTAATGTGCAGGGTCCGGTGACCAGCACACTTACCTCGCAGTCCTGATGGGTACAGAGTGGGATCAGCAAGAATTAAGTCAGGCTGGGTCAAGAGGGGATCTTGGAAAAGCCGAAAAACCAAGTCAAGTTTATTATGGAACCTAATCCCTTATATACAATGAAACGGGGTGAAGTCTATATACTGTGGAGAGTGATGACATCAATAGTGACAGACTGCAGGTGCAAAGTCCACAACAGATGGGACCACCACCACCAATACAGCCCTGCCAATCCTTAGATTTGTTAATAGGCCCTAATGGCTTCATACAGGGTGGAGAAAGAACAGGTCAGGAACATGGTGATACAATTATAATGATAAAGCTCTGTGCCCATCCTTTACCTAGATGTCTAGATGGCTTCCAAAGAACAGGAAGGAATATGTAAAAAACACCTCTGCCCTTGAACCCAGTTTGAGACAGGACAAGCAAGATCCATCCCTGCCCCTTGCGGGAAGGTCAACAGGTGTCAGCCTACGACTATACCGCATAGGCTGGCATCTATGCTGACATAGGCACAGAACTATGCTGAAATAGGAGGCACACTGCAACTGAGACTGCAAAGGATGCCCTTGGCATCTGTCTTCAAGAAATGGAGATCTCGGGCTTGAGCGTTCCCTACAGTAATGTAACTTATTTCTCTTCATTCTAAGGTCATTTTGAGTACCCCCCTTATAATTCATCTACAATAAGAAGCATATACCATGTAAGAAATATCGAAGTCTATAAGCTAAAACAGGTATGTAAAAAGTACATTACAGCAGGCTTTACATAAAAGAATTTTATACTGAAATGTATTTGCTCATGTTCATTTGCTACTTTTGAGAAAAGTTGCTATTTTTAAAATTTGGATTTTGAGGGGCTGGAGAGGTGGCTCAGGGATTAAGCCTCTGCCTTGCAGGTGGAAGGTCTTGAGTTCGGATCCTAGACCCCATGTATAGACGCCGGGCAGAAGCGGGGGCAGCCTGCGTTTCTGGTCCTGGTAGGGCGGAGCCTGTGAATCCTGGGCAGAGTAAACAAGGAAGAGGTGGAGGTGGTCTGGTCTATGGTGGTTCCCGAATTCGTCCGTGGTTCTACACACACACACATACATACACATACATACACACGTGCGCACACATGCGCACACATGCATACATGCACAATTGAATAAATAATAAAAAAATTTGGATTTTGAATTTAGAAGGGTCACCGAGTGGTTTTTCATTTTAGTTTTAAAAATATTTCACTGAGTAATTACAAAAAAACTAATTCATGACTTCAAATAGTATACTTAACATTAAGGGTAAAAAATGTATTTTGAAATAAAATTATATGTTAAAGAAATGTTTTAACTGGGTGTGGTGGCACATGCCTCTAATCCCATCCCTTGGGAGGCTGAGGTAGGAGAATTGTGAATTCAAGGCTAGCTTGGAGTAGGTAGCAGGATTTTGTCAGAAAAGAAGGAAAGCAAAAATTTATATATTGGTAACTAGATTATGGAATTAAGTAGAAAATAATGGATGGGAAAGATGATAAAGAACAGGGAAGTTTCTGAAGATGGACTCAGAGCACGGATTTAATTGAAGGCGGTATAAACTTAGGTTTTTGTTTGAGACCCACCCTGTGGCTGTCATTATGCAGTGTGCAGTTTTTGCATGTGGAGTTTCTTGTAGGCGCCGCTCACTCTACCTTTCTTATCAAGGACACAAAGCGGCGTGGTCAGGCCCAGGGCCTCCCAGCTAGCTCATGGCAGCACTGCCTGGCTTTCTTGTGCCCTGGCTGTCCCGGAGCTTCTGTAGCGTGGAGGGCCGCAGGCCTCCCTTCATGTCCTACCCCTCTGCTCCCTTGGGTCGTGTTTCCCTTCTACCTGTCTGAATCCTGCCAGTCCTTTGCTACTCAGCTTAGCTACTACTTTGTACCATGACTGCTCTAGTTTAGAACTAAAACCCTTCTCTGAATTTTCATCACCCCTGCTTCCCAGTCTTGTTATTCGGTGATTAGTCATCATGTTGGCTTATATTTGTAACTATTGTCTTAACTAGTCATTTGAATTGTTTTAATTTAATTCCCCAAGTATTTGTTTTATTGCTTGGTGATGCTGAGTAGTAAATAAAATGTAGAACAGATTCTGTATTCTCCCTGTGACAGTACCAGCTTCTTTAAATATTAATATATGCAGCAATGGGAGGAATTTTAGTTGATACTCTGTGAGTTTATTAGAACAAAAAACTATTTTAGATAGTGATCTAGGAGTTAGAACCCAGGGCTATGCAAGCATTCTAACCACAGAACTAATACTATCATCCTCCAGTTTTTGGTTTTTTTTTTTTTTTTTTCGTTAAATTTTTGGGTTTATTCTACTAAGTATGTTAGAGATCTCATGAAATTTGTTTCTGGATCTTCAAAATAATAATTTCTCTACCAAAGGGGGAAAAATGGTTATTATAGTCTTTAGAAACCCAAGAAACAGGGCTTGACTGATTGGTAGTCTAATCAATTATGTCTCTACCTGGATTTGCTATTTAAAAAAAAAAAGATGATTTTGGAAAAAGAATAATCTGCTTCTCTTTGTCTAGATCAATGAGCAGCTTATTGTTTTTATTATTTCCTTAAATAAAGTATTCTTTGAGCAGATCAACACAGAAGTCTAGATACATAAGTACAAGTGTGTTTGTTTGCCTGGTGGAGTATACGGGGAGGGAAGTATTTTGTTTAATCTGTTCTTAAGAATTTTCTCCCCACTCTGTTTTCAAAGCTGAAGCAACCTATTGATATATTCTTATCTCATGATTGGCCAAGAAGTATATATCATTATGGAAATAAGAAGCAGCTTCTTAAGGCCAAATCTTTTTTCCGGCAAGAAGTGGAAAACAACACACTGGGGAGTCCTGCCGCCTCAGAGCTCTTAGAATACCTGAAACCAACCTATTGGTTTTCTGCACATCTTCATGTGAAGTTTGCAGCATTGATGCAGCATCAGGTAGGAGACAAAGGCTTGTTCTTACTGCTAACAAGTACTTACTGAACTTCGATGAGGTTGGATGTTCAGTAGGTACTGTTGGCACAGTTATAAAGCTGGAGAAAGAAAGAAAAGGTAATTTGCCTGTTGTGCATAGCACAGTATTCAAGTATGGGAAGAAGCAAACAAACTGTTACAGTTTGGTAGAAACTGTGAGTTTGGTAGAAAGGTGCTAAGGTGCAGAGGTAGCACCCCAGACAGACTGGTGAGATGAGGGTGCAAAGTGATGGTTCTTAAAGGAATCCATGGCTGAACTGATTGCCAGGAATGAATGGAAGGACCAACGCGTGCAAAGAGAGCTTTGAAAGAGTGTTGCATTTGGGGGTACTGTAGCTAGTTTCTGTGCCTGAGCCTAGGGACAGAGCTGGAACAAAATCAGAATTGCCCTCTGGCCAGAGTTTGGGAACTTACTCCTAGAGTAAGTCTGCAACAGAAAGAGTTTTGGGAGTGTTTTCAGATAGAACTGTCTCAGAAATACTGTTAAAGTGTGCGCACTGTACCAGAGAAATGGCTGAGTGAGTAGAGGTGCTTGAGGTCAAACCTGATGACCTATGCATGATCCTCAGAACCCACCTGGCAGCAGAGAGCAGACTTGCACAAGTTGTCTCCTGACCTCCTCACACATGTGTAAACACACACACACACACACACATGCGTGCATGCACATACACTTCTGCACACATAAAATAAATGAAAGTAAAAAAAATGAAGTATACACCTTAGTAACCATAGTAAAGGGTTTTGTCCAATAGCTTTGGAAAGCACTGCATATTATATTCCACTCTAGAAAGACATTGCCCATTCGTGCATTAAAGACTTCAGGAAATCTGCAACTGTTACTTCTTTGTTTTCTGAAGTTTCCCTATGGATTACTTCATGTAAAAGTAAGATTTGGGTTTTAACAGGAAGGTGATGGGGAAAGTTGGGGATTAATAGAGCTGGATGATTGTTGTAAAAAGATTAGTTGGCAAAGTCATGTGTGGATTGAAGTAATGTGAAACTGAATGCAGAGGGTGTTGCTTAGCCAAAGGAGATTCTAACCTAAGACAAAGAATAGAACGAATGAAGCAGATTTTGGAAACAGAATGATAAGGATTCGTGGGAGGAGGGATTGTGGTAACTTCAAGAAGTTTTTTATTTTATTGTTTTTTTGGGGGGGTAACTGAATGAATGAAAGATTTTGATGGAAAAAATATAAACATGGAAATATATAATTCTTCTTTTCATCTTAGATGCTATACAAATTCTTGCCTTCTCATGTAATATTCCATTAGGAAATCAATCAGAAAACAGGGTTAACAGTTGGAGATTTCATAGTTTTCTATAGAAGTTCTAAGTCTTTAATGCACTAATGGGGAGTGCCTTTCTAGAGTGCAGTGTGACGTGAAATGTTTCCCAAAGCTACTGGAGGAAGCCCTTTTGTGTGGTAGGTGCACCATGTTGCAGTGTTCTGAAACAGTTTCACTTGAAAATATCCCTTCTGTCATGACTTAACTCTAGAATGTCAGAAGTTGCTCCTTTTCTTTCCTTCGGGCTCCCAGCCATTCAGCGATTGTAGGTCCTTGAAGTCCAAGTACTCAGACCTGTCACTCATCCTTTCCATATTGCTCTTTTGCCGCCCCCCCATGTGGTGGTGGTAAGGTATCAGAGAACAACTTTTGGAAGTCTGTTCTTTCTGTCCTGCGGACTCCAGATCAGTCTCCAGGTTTGCACATAGATGCCTTTAACTTCTGACTCTTGATCTTGGGAGGGTGTGCCATAGCTCGCCTCATCTCTTCTCTACCCATTCTTCAGTGTTTGCACTCATTTTTGTGCTGCTTTAAGTGAACTTCGTACTTGTAGTTTTTCCCTATGCTTCCTTTTGATAATTCACTTAAAAATAGCTTTATTGAGGTATAATTACATATCAAAATGAGTACATTTTAAATATATCATTCAGTAATTTTGAGTAGAAGTCTGGAGTTATGTAAGTATTGTGCCATCTGCATAGAACATGTCCATCATCCCTAAAAGTCATGTGAGCCTATTCATAATCAGCCCTGTTCCCATTCTCAGCCACGGGTGAATGCTTTGTATCTTTTGAAAAGTGCATATGAATGGATCAAAATATACAGCTTTTTGCTAGTACTTTCATTTGCTTGTTTTTGAGAGTAGTATGTATCTACACTTGAGTGCATTTTTTTAAGTGGATACATCACATGTAATTTTGGTATTATGTCTAAGAAATATTCGCCTAACCCAAGGTTGCAAAGATTTCTACTAAGATTGCTTTTAAAAGTGTAAAGTTGCAGTTTTGCTAATTTACCAAGGCTCTCTTTTATTGTTTATCTGTCGTTTAGTTTATGGGTTTCATATACTTTCATTTAGCATCATCATTGTTCTGTGAATTTGAGAAGGAAATTGAAACCCAGAGTGGTTTTTTTGTTTGTTTGTTTGTTTCGCTTGCTATTTTGCCTAAGTAGAGTAGACTTTGTTTTTTTTTTAAGTAGCTATCACTTTTTTTTGACACTTAGAAGCTTATTTAAGAAGATTATTTTTATATTACTCAACGAATGAATTTCTCATCACATGTCAACATTCTTTCTTAAATCATGGTTCTATCTTTTAGGCCACAGAAAAAGAGCAGCCAGCCAAAGCAACCAAATTTTTAGCCTTGGACAAATGCTTACCACATAGAGACTTTCTTCAGGTAAAAAGAAAATGAATAATTTTGTAGTATAATTTTACTCTTCTAATGGTTTAAAAATTTTTACTTTCTATTTGTGCTGTTTGTAATTTATATATTCTGAGAATCCTTTGGAGATACTTATGTTTTTATTTTAAAATTAAATTGATTCTTAAAGTTAATTTTAAATTTCTTATGACTTTTTTTACAATTTAACTGTAATCGTGAGTTTATTAAAATTCTTTGACTGTTAGACAAATATGTATTGTTCAAAATTCCCAATTTCATTCTATAGGTATTAGAGATAGAACATGACTCCACTGCTCCTGATTACTTGGAATATGATATTGAATGGCTCACGGTTCTCAGGGCTACTAATGAGCTTATCAATGTGACTGGGAGCCCGTGGAATATGCCTGAAAATAACGGTCTCCATACAAGGTACTCTTGACCTCTTTAGAACTTGCCTTCTCTATTGCATATACAATTTTGCCTCTGATGTTTGTTTTGGTTTTCATGTTCCTAAGAAGTTTCTTTGTAGAAAGAAGGGGGAAGGTGACAGTGATTTGGGGGAATCTGGGCATTTGGCAGGCACTAGGTGGCTACCTGATGTCCTATACATATTGTTAAGGTGTGGTCAACAGGGAACTGGGGACTGTACTCTTTAACCTCATCAGGCCTGACCATGAGGCCTCATGGTCACCTTTGCTTTTAATCAAAGAAGTTATTGAACTCAATTTAAGTTGACTATTACAGTTAGGAAAAATACAAGATTTTTGATCCAAAGAAACAAAAAAATGGTCTCCCAACGATTGACAAAAGTAAGTTCACAAATGACATAAGTATACATCGACCTATGGTATGGTGAAGATTTGCTTCACACATTCTTTATTTTGAAGAATGAGTAAAATCATTTTTTTCTAAGCTTTGGGTTTTTTTTTTTTTTTTTTCCTAAAGCAGTTTCTTTACTAAATTAACTACAATTTTGCTGTATGGAATTTTGATAGGTAATTTATTTTCCATTCTTACACGTGGAGTCCATTTAGGGTTCCTAATTTGTTGTTTTTGAGTGATCAAATGTACCCACCAACTGTTCTGACTTTTGTAGGTGGGATTACAGTGCAACAGAAGAGGCTATGAAGGAGGTGATGGAGAGACTGAACCACGACCCTAAAGTTCCCAGTAACTTCAGTGTGACAGCTGCTGCTTATGATCCTAGTAAGCCACAGACACAAGTGCCGCTGGTTCACAGGATCAGTCCTCAGACTACTGAACTGTGTGCCCAGCTTGGCCTCACAGACATCAATGTGATGCTTCAGAAGGCCAAGGAAGAGCCCATCTGTGGTGAATATGAGCAGCAGGACGATCTGGAGAGCGAGGACTCTGGAGAAGACCGGAGCGAGTACAACACAGACACGTCTGCCCTGTCCTCCATTAACCCAGATGAAATACTGCTAGATGAAGAAGAGGAAGACGAGGAGCACATCGTGAGTGCACACAGTGACATGAACACGCCCTCTGTAGAACCTTCTTCCGATCAAGCATCTGATTTTTCTGCAAGCTTTTCTGACATCAGGATCTTGCCGGATTCCATGATTGTGTCTTCCGATGATGCGTCAGGTTCACCCCCTGATGGAAAAGGGAAGCCAGGAGAGACGGTGGAGCTTGGGGATGAACAGGACTTAACCAAGGTTCCGTTGAAGAGGCTGAGTAACGAACACGAACCCGAACAGAGAAAGAAAATTAAGAGGAGGAATCAGGCCATCTATGCTGCAGCAGATGACGACGATGCATAAATTAATATGCTGCATGTAGCAATATATGTGGATATGAGGCTTTCGAGATGCTATTTTTAGGGTAGGATTTTTGATTTATGACTTTGTAATAATGAAATGGCAGAAGAAAATTTTAGATATCAATTTTGTCTTTAAACCTTTGTATGTTTTAGAGATAAACATTAAAATTTAATGTAAAACTTGATTGACTACCATTTTTAAGTCATAACACTCACTTACATTTTTTCAACATTTGTTATACATGTACTCTGTCCCAAACATGCTTCTGTAAAATGGGATTATAATGGTAAGACAGGGATTTTTACTTCAAGAAGTTACTCTGTTTTGATGCATAAAAAATGGCAAAAGTTATAACATTGCCTATATAATAATGTATTTTTTCATTTCTTATAATTTCCCTCTCCACCTGGTAAATTAATGTCAACTAATGGAAACAAATTGTTATAAATACTAAGCACTGGCAAACAATACCTTACACTTAATTGTTAAAATTAACATCCTATTGACCTTTGCATATGATATTTTAGCTTTATTTTTATTTTAGCTTTATTTTAACTTTTATTTTTGCCATGGTGCAGTTTATTTACCAATAGGGATGTAGTATAAATGCACCCCTCTTGATGTGTGATAGGTGGATAATATTAAACCATTTTTGAAGATCAACGTGGAAAACCCACACCTCTGTTGTCTCTGGTTAGTTAATACCTAGAACATGTGAGGATATTGTGCCTTGGACTTTGGGTCAGGAATCATGGGATCTAAGGATCTCACCATCTCATGGAGGGTCACATCAGGAGCTCGTACTGTGGCAGCTGGCTTTTAGCTTGTTGGCATTTGACTTGCTAAGGCTTCAGGATTTCAGGACTTTTACCTTGTTTCCTTCTACCTTTTGATTTTTATAATTGTGTTCTTGTTCATATAAAGTATTTAGAATTATGAATTCCTTTCACTCATTTATTTGAGTTCCACAAATTGATATTTAATTTTTTAAAAAATCTTTGCATGTATGTGTGTGTGTATCAGGGGGCACTGTCTCCCTGTGGAGAGAACCAAGGGAATCACCCTGGATTGCTTCTACCTCCTCTTTTTGTTTTGCTCTGGGATTTCCCAGGTTCTGCCCACCATGGCTAGACATATAGGTTGCTGCTATTTGGCTGTTTGGTGTTTTTACATGGGACCTGGGATCTGAATTCAGGACCTGCTTGTGAGCCATCCCTTCACCTCTAATTTTTTTTTAAACAGTAAAACCCAAATTTATTTCATGGTTAAGGCAATTAGAAGTTATTAGATCCCTTGGAAATTATTACATATATAAGCAGGAAGTGATCACATGCAAAACAATATTAGAATTGATAAATATCAATTCCAATGAGAAAAAAACTACAATTAGGATGACAATAGAAAGACCTATTATTGTTGGGGTAATGAAAAGGTGAATAAATTTTTGTTCATTTTGTTTCTCAAGGGTTATTAAGTTTTAGGTTTTCTAGGGTTTTAGAGTTGGGTATGTTGGGATAATAAAATGAAATTTTTATTTGAAAAATAAAGTATTGATAAAAATTATAGTAAATCATATACAAGTGTTAAGTCGTGGCATGTTATTATGGTGAAATTAGAATCCACTGTCTTTAACTTAAAAGGTTAGCGCTTTAAGCTTCATAATGAATTATAGCATAGAGATCAACTTTGAAGACTTTTAATGGAACTATTTCAAGGACGATTGGCATAAAACTGATTTGGTCTATAGATTTCAGTGTGTTGCCTGTAATGTACTCCTGGGCGAGTAGCAACAAGTGTGGCTTGGATTAGCCAGCCTGGGATTGCATCGGTTTTTAGTCCTAGTGACTAAAAATTGTTCATGAGTGTAACCTGTCTTCTGAAGAGATTAATATACAAATAGGTAATTCTATGGGTATCACGGAACTCACCAGTTTTAGGTCTGAGGTTGGAATGATATATGAGTAGAAGTTCAGATTTCATAGTATATTCAATGCTATTGTTTTTACAGTTAGCTAATCAAGTTTAGCTAGCCAAGAAAATACATGCAAACACAAGGAAAGCAAAGATCAGAATGTTATTCTGCACAACATAGGATACATTTGGTAAGTGGATAGTTAATTTCCTAGGAAAGGTGAATTTATTGACACATATGTATAATTCCATAAGAGAAACTATCAGAGAATACCTCCATAAACAAAAACCACTCAGTCCAGATGGTTGTGTAGCTCCGTTTTGCTTCAAGATAGATGGAATCCATCCATAGAACCCAGAGATACTACGGGAGGTTAAGTTGCTGTAACCCTGGGGAATGCGACAGGATTAAAAAAAAAAAAACGTATAACTTATTCTGTCCAATAATGGAACAAAGGTCCATTTGGCCATCTTCTTGAGCCAACACTGCAGAGCTTAGCAGGAGAGTCTAAGGAGCAAGGGCCAGGGTTGGAGTGGGAGCAGGTGGGGGAGCATGGGACAGTGGACCACAGCACTCACTGGGCTAGTGCTGTCTCAGCTCCTGTACTGCCTGAGTGGGACTTGAACAGTTGGCTGCTTAGCTTTGGTCACTTCTGTTTACATATAGTGGTGCAAGAGAAATGTCTCTACTACAATGACCAGGTTGTGGAGTTTTTTTTTTTTTTTAATGAGTCACTTGAACCTAATGGTCTGGGCCACTAAGGACATCCAAATGCCCTCTTGGGGTAGCAGGTCTTATAGGCCTGGTGACCCAGAGTGGAAACTTTCGGGACATCCCAAAATATGTTTCCAAAGCATTCTTTAAAAGGCTTTTTCTCTCAAAAAGAGTCCTCTGTTACATTTTGCCTTATGCAAAAATAAAATTGGAAGGGCTGGAGATGTGGCTCAGGGGTTAAGCCTCCGCCTTGCAGGCGGAAGGTCCTGAGTTCGGATCCCAGATTCCACGTATAGACGCCAGGCGGAAGCGGGGGCGGCCTGCGCTTCTGGTCCTGGTAGGGCGGAGCCTGTGAATCCCGGGGCAGAAGGAGGTGGAGGCGTCCATGGTGGTTCCCGAATTCGTCCGTGGTTCTACACATACACACACACACACAGGCACACACACGCGTGCGTGCACATACACACGCACATGCGCACAGTTGAATAAATAATAATAAAAAAATTAAAAAAAAATAAAATGGGAAGTATTTTTGAAACCCCAAAATACCTACCAGAAGAGTCACGAAAACCTAAGGGAATTCCGTTAACCAGATGCCAGGCACATAGGGGCTGTGCCTGGAACCAACCTGCAGGAAACCAGAGGGCAGCCAGTCCCCCCAGAATGGGCCATCGGTCTAATGAATCTGAAGCAGGCAGAAACAGGGAGAACTTTTCCTTTTCTAAACCATCTCCTTTTGTTCTAGAGAATTCCACGGGTTTGGGTTAGCGGGAAATACAAGTGGAACTCCATCCTACACAGTTTGAGCAGCCATAGGTGTCATGATTTACTGAATTAGCAGCGAAGATAGAGGTGGCTGGGATTCCTCCTTCCTTCCTTCCTTCTCTTTCTCCCCTTCCTTCCCTCGCTCCCTTCCTCCTTCCCTTCCTCCCTCCCTCCTTTCCTTTCTTCCTTTTTTCCTTCCTTTCCCTCCCTCCTACCTCCCTCCCTCCCTTCTTTTTCTTGCCTCTCTCTCTCTTTTTCTGTGTCATATCTCTCTCTCTCTCTGTATGTGTGTACAAGAGGGTATTTGAGTGTGCATGCCTGTGGAGGTCCAAGCGTGACTTTGGGAATCATGCTGATTGCTGTACCTCTTTATTGCTTTGCTTTGGGGGTTTCAGGCTCTGCCTGCCAGGACCAGAAAGTAGTGCAGGCCCGGCCTGCACTGAATTGTTTACATGGGATCTGGGATCTGAACTGAAGGCTCCTTTGCTTGTGAGACAATGACTCTGGGATTTCCCGCTATTTGGTTGTCTGGCGTTTTTACATGGGACTTGGGATCTGAATTCAGGATCTTCTGCTTGTGAGCCATCCCTTCAGCTCTAATTTTTTTAAACAGAAAAAAAAAAAAAAAAAACAAAACCAAATTGATTTCATGCCTAAGAGAATTAGAAGTTATTAGATCCCCTGAAAATTATTATATCAATCCCCTGAGCCATCTCCCCAGCCCTGCTCGCTAAAATTTCTTTTTTAAAAAAATTATTTATTCAATTGTGCGTGTGCGTGTGCGTGTGCGTGTGTGTGTGTGTGTAGAACCACGGACGAATTCGGGAACCACCATGGACGCCTCCTCCTTGTTTACTCTGCCCGGGGATTCACAGGCTCCGCCTTACCAGGACCAGAAACACAGGCCGCCTCCGCTTCTGTCTGGCGTCTATATGTGGGGTCTAGGATCCGAACTCAGGACCTTCCGCCTGCAAGGCAGAGGCTTAACCCCTGAGCCACCTCTCCAGCCCCCACGCTAAAATTTCTTAAAACTCACTGTTTCCACCTGGACTCTTCTGCCCACTCTTCCTCAGCACTGGCTGGTGGAAGGACAGCCTACCTCCCACCCCCCCACCCTGGTCCTACTTATTGTCAGTGTTCTTTCCTTCTGTCCATTTTCTACTTTCCCACCAAATTGAGACTTGGCAGACACTACACCAAAAACACCTACCGCCTTATTAAACCGTGTTTGGAACTTACAAGGAAACCAGCTTTTCTTCCTATAAGATGCAGTGATTTCCTTTTTCTCCCCCCCCCCCCCCCGACTAATTTGGAGGTATCACCAGGTTACACAGCTTGTCCAGAGGAGTCTGGAGATCCGACCTCGAGTAGCCAGCTCCAGAAAACTCATTCGAGAGACCACTGCTGCCCAGAAATAGCTCCCCGCTGCCCAGAAACCTCCGCAGCTTCTTTTTTATTAATAACTTTATTAAGTTAACATTTTGTATACATGCTCCTTGCCTCCCTTCCCTCCCAGGTCTATCCCATCCCACCCTCCCTCTCATCTTTCCATGGGCCCAGTCTACTTCCTCCTATTCTCCTGTCCTTTGGTTTACGGCTGCTGAGGCAGTTGTAATCTAGGGTGATGGCGTAGATGGTCTTGGCATACTTGGGGTGGTGCTAAAGAAGCTTGTGGGCTTGTGTCCGGGCTCCAGGCGGGCCATGTGCGGTGGAGGATGCAGGTGGCTCGCCGGCTGCAGGAAGCCACTGCCAGGCCCAGAGGCAGCTGCCCCTGGTGGATTAAGAGGTTGAGTCGTGCTTGCTGGAGGAGATGTACCTTACTTTCTTAGGGTAGTAAAGGCTCAAACTCCAATCCTCTCCCCAAAGGACAGAGGCAGAGTCCTGGTGAGCAGTCAGGGGCCAGCGCGGGGTTCAGGATTCCCGGAGCTCCAGACCGTGTGCGCTCCGCACTGCTGCTGCGAGTCCCCAGTGGTTGGATCTGGGGTTGGGGACAGCACGGTCCCGGACGCCATCGCCCTTCTTTCTCGTGTCTAGGAGCTCAGAGACATTCTGCAGGCTCAGTCGGCCACGGTGGCTGTGTTATGTGTAGAGGGGTCGGGGGAGGAGGGGGCATCCGGAGCACGATATGCGAGCAAGCAAGGGGTGCACACCGGGGAGACCCTCTCCTACCCCCAAGCCGCCTTCTCTGCACTCGGCAGTTCAAGCTACTGATTTTAATAGGTTGATTTTGTATCTTGTTGAGTGTTTATTACATAAGTGCTCTCTGATGGCGTGATTAGGTCTTTTAAGTATAAAATCATTGGATTTGTCAGTAGGGGTAATTCAGCTTCTTTCTGTCCTATTTGCATCCTGTTTATTTCTTTCTCTTGCTTTATTTCCTTGGCTAACAAATTCTGTAGGTATGTTGGATATGTTCTTTTTGTCGTTGAGGTACCATCCTTCTATTCCTAGTTCATTCAAGACTTTTATCATAAAAGGATGTTGAATTTTGTCCGAGGGTATGTCTGTAACTATTGAGATGTTATGAGGTTTTGTCCTGGATTGTTCATTGATTTCAGATCCCAGAAATGAAATAAACTTGGTCATCTGTTGTCAACTTTGGTTTGGAAAGACTTTACTGTGGATTTTTACATATATGTTCTTCAAGGAGGTTGGTCTATAATGTTCTTTTGTTTTATTCATATATCATTTTTGGTATCACTATAACATTGAAGAATAAACTCAGAATCTTTCCTTCACTTTTATTTTAAGGAATAGTTTGAGGATGATTTATGTTAGTATTTCTTTAAAGATATGATAAAATGGAGAAATGAGGGGGCTCTTCTTTGTTAGAAGACTTTCACTGCTTTGATCTCATCCCCTAGTGGGTATCTGCTTAGATTGATTTTATTATCTCGATTCAATTCTTTTTTTTTTTTTTTTACATTTTTTATTATTATTTCCGCTCATACAAACTTAATAGGTAGACCAGTTCCCTCCCCCCTCCTGCCCCCAAACCCCCTGCTCCCCTCCCTCCCTCCCCATCTCCCAGTGCCTCACCCCCCAATTCCCAGAGAGTCCTTTATTGTGTATGCCTAACTCTCCTCTTGGTCCTCCTTTCCGATGACGTACAAGGACCCAGTGGCATTTCCCTGAACCCTTTCTCATGTTCCCCTTCAGCATAGGAACACTACTGTGGTCATCAATCCCTTGCCTCCAAGAATCTTGGTGCCTTTAGCTGATGCTAGACTTTGTGAGGTCAATAGTGTGTTGGACATTGCACAAGGCATGCAAAGTCCTATTATGATTGCTTCAGCCCTAACTAGTGTGGAGACTCTTCAAATCATTGCTCCCCCCATTCTTTTGCTCTTACAATCTTACCGCCCCCTCTTCCGCAAATGTCCCTGAGCTTCAGGATGGGGGGAGATTAGGCTGGCTTAGTTCTATGTGGATGATATAGAGTCTCTGAAGTTCTGGATTGTGGTTTGTTGATGTTCTTTTGCAGTTTTGCTGCTCCTGCAATGCCCTTCACTCCATCGTGATGGGCACTGTATGTCAACCCCTGGTCAGAGACAAAAAACTGTTAAACTGGAGTCTTGTTATAATAGCACATTCAAGGGTAGATGTAATAAAAGCAGGAAACCTTGGTGAGGGAAGGGTCAGTCCCCCATTTGCAAAATGATCACTTTTCATCTGCCAGACTATATGCCCTCCCCGTCTGGTGAGATCATACCCCTCAATTGTACATGATCAGGAACGAATGTCTGTGAACTTAACCAGGTGTCACATTACTTACTTGCATTCCTTGGAGGCCGATTTTCTCTGCTGTAACATGGTCCCCTCTCTCCTTGTGTCTGGTGTGGCCCTCCAACCCCATCCCTCCTCTTCACAATCCTTGCAATTACCGTATTACATAGGTTTACCCTTGAGTGTCTCAATGTGGGCTGGGTGAGTTTGGTACTAGGAGCCACCTATTAGTCGATTCAATTCTTATAGCTTATAGGTGTCTAGGATTTTATCCTTTAAAAAATTTGAATCAGGGTCTCTTGCTGTAGACTACTATGGCCTGGGATTCACTTAGCTCAGGCTAGCCAGGAACTTTTGATCATTTTCTTGTCTTAGCATTACAAGCATGAGCCATCATGTGTGTGAAATTTATCTATTTCTTCAAGATTTTCTCACTTATTGGAATATAAGTTTTCAAAATATTCTTTTAATGATCTTTTTTATTTCAGCATTATCTGTTGCAATACCCCCTTTGTCTCTCATTTTATTAAAGTATGTCTTTTTCTTTCATTTAGTTTGGCTAATGCTTTGTCAGTCTTGCTCTTTTTAAAGAATCAATTTTGTTTCATTGACTTTCTGTATTTTTGTTTTAGTCTCCTCTTCATTAATTTCTGTCACAGTATTTTAATAATTAACTTTATATTAGCAATGTGTTTGAGTGTTTTCACCACTCACTACCTGCCGCCACCCACATGCTATTCCATCCCACCCATTCTCCCCTCTGACTGGTTTTCCTCCCTTTCTTGGGTCTCCACACATGGTGAATCACTGGGGTCCATCTAGGACACCTGCACTATTTGGTGCCTGGCACGTGCTAGGGTACAAATAGCCCACTGGTGGTGAGTCAACTGTGGTGTATAGAGACTCTCTCTCTCTCTCTCTCTCTCTCTCTCTCTTTCTCTCTCTCTTGTACAGCACCAGTCCCATACAATCTCTCAGGGTAGCGTGTGTCTCATGGGATCTTCCCTGTTTCACGGCAAAATGTAGCTAGGCCAGCTGTTGCAGAGGTCTAGTGGAAGTAGGCAGTGTTGCACTCGTTCTTGAGTGTGACCTCTCTAATCTAAAGAGAGGCTGCTGTCTGACATTACCTCTCCTCATCCTCCGGCTCTTACATTCTTACCACCCTCTGCTTCCACAAGGTTCCTTGAACCTCGGGATTGGGGGTGGTTTAAATGTCTTGACACTTTTACTTTGTCTGAATTACATATATTCCATTGCATTTGGTTACTTCTTGGTTGAGTGCTGAGTGCTTCTTTGATCAACAGATATAGTGATAAATGTCTAGATGGTAACTTCTATCAATTATTTACAGATACAGAATTGAGAAGTTTATTACCTTCCAGGGTTTTTAATTTCCCTATCTATGGATATTTGGCTTAGTTTATGGTACCAGGGATATATTTCATTACTTCCCCTCTTTTAGGATCCTCCAACTCTCTACCCTGATTTTTATTATTTATTTATTTCTATAATTTTGAGTTTACATTTTTCCCCTTAAAACTCAAGATACATTATTTTGTTGTTTGAGATATCTCTGACTTTTAATGCAAACATTTGTAATTATAAACATTTATAATTATAAACTTTATTCTTAGAACTGTCCTTATTGTATCTCAAAGGTTTGGGTATATTGGGTTTTCATTTGACTTGATTCTGGAACTTTTTCATTGCCCCTTCGATTTCCTCATTGACTTACTGATTATTTGTACATTTATTAATCAGTTTCCACTTGTTTGTGTAGTTTCTACAGTGATTGATTTTAAATTTTGTTCTGTTGTGATCTGATAAGATACAAAATATTTTTCCAAGTTTTTATATTTGTTGAAACTTATTTTATGGCCTAAAATATGATCTATTTTGTGAGAAAGTTCTGTGGGCTGATAATAAAATGTATGCCCAGTGATTTGTGAAGAGAATGTTTTGCATATCTGTTAAGTTCATTTGAGCTAACTGACGTTTCCTTGCTGCTTTGGGCAGGGTCTCTGGGTGGAGTGTCTGTTGATGAAAGTAGGTAGTGAAGTCGTTCACTCTTATGTAGCTGGACTTTTCTATTTCATTTGTCCAGTAGCATTTGTTTCATGAAATGAGTACACATATATTTATAATCATTATAGCTTCTAGATAAATTCTTCCTTTTATTGACCTTTATTGACCTTTTCTATTCTTTCTGATAGTTTTGACCTGTTAACTGTCATATATGTGTATAGTTACTCCCATTTGCCTTGGGCTTCATTTGCTGAGACATCATTTTCTATCCTTTCACCTTCTGCCTACGTGTGTCTTTGCCAGCGAAGTGAGTTTCTTGCAAACAGTTGGAACTTAACTTTCAATGCAGTCTGAGTTTTTTACTTACAAAGTTAATATTATTTGCATTTAAGATGATGGTTGAAATGTGTGCACTCATTTCTCCTCTTTTCAACTTAGAATGTTAACTTGTTTGTTGAGTTAATGTTTGACTCTTTACAATTTCTAATTTGTTTGTATAAAATTCTTTTGTGTTGTTTTTAGCTTTTGCTTTTTTTGAGACCCGGACTCACTCTGTAGGTTGACTAGAAATTCACTATGTGGTTCAAGCTGTCTTTAAATGTCTAATGATCTTTATACCTCAATCCCCTAATCGCTAGGATTGTATGTATGAGCCACATGTCCAGCTTTTGTGCACCTATATAGATTTCTTCCATTTTTGTATGTATTTGCTTCAGTGTTGTCTACTGGTCATGAATTGCTTTAGCTTATTCTTCTTCAATTTCAAAAAATAACTTTGCTGGGTATGGTAATTTGGACAGTTGTTTTGCTGTAGGGATTGAAATACTTCGCCTTTAGGTTTTTGCTGAGGCGTTGTCTATTATTCTGCTATGCTTCCTTTGTGATAAACTTGGCACTTTTCTTTTTTGGTTTTTAGTTTCCTTTCTCTATTCTGTGCTCTTGGCATTTTAAGTATAATATGATGTGGAGAGGTTCTTTTTAAAATCATGTCTGTTAGGGATCCCGAATTCTTCCTGTACTTAGATATCTGTTTTTTTTCTCCAGGTTTGTGGAATTATCTGCTATACTTAACACATACGTTTTTCATGCTTTTACTGTATATTTTGATTCCTTGTTCTGCACCACAGATTTGGATGCTGTAGTTATAATAGCCTTTTTGGGGTGTGTGTGTGAGGAGGGGTACACCTGTATGTGTGTGGGCACAGGCACGTGTATGCCTGTGTAGACGGAGGCCAGAGGTCGTTTCTCAAGCGCTGTCACTTGTTTGTTAAAGCAGGGTCTCTCACTGGCCTGGGTTGGGCTGACTGACTAGGGAGCCCCAAGGGTCCACCTGCCTCCCCCTCCTCAGTGCTGGTGTTGTCAGTGTGCACCACCATGCTGGCCTCTTTTTACGTGAGTTCCGGGGATCAAACTCAGGCACTTGTAAGCTGGAAAGCACTTTAGTAGCCGAGTTCTCTCTCCAGTCCTCACGATGTTTTTTAAATCCTTATTGCCATCAGAATGTAATAATTCTTCAACCTTGTCTTCAGTTCCAGACATTTTTTTTCTTCTACCTGATAAAGTTTATTGCTGACCTTTTCACTGCTTTTGTTTGTACAGGGACTTACTATGTAGCTCCGGATGGCCTGGGAGTCACTTTGTAGCCCCGATCTCAAGTTCATGATTGTGTGTGTTGGAGGGGGGTTGTCTCTGTGCGTATTTGTGTGTGAGTGTGTGTGTGTGTGTGTGTGTGTGTGTGTGTGTGTGTATGAGGAGTAGTGGTAGTAGTATTAGGGTGCATTTAAGTATGTGTGGAGACCCAAGGGTGACATTGGGAATCATCTGGATTACTCTAATTCCTTTTTGCTTTGCTCTGGGGTTTCCCAGGCTCTACTTCCCAGGGTCAGAAGTGCAGGCTATTGCCATTTCTACCCAGCATTTTAAAAATTTTATTGATTGATTGATTGATTGATTGATTATTGTGTGTGTGTGTGTGTGTGTGTGTGTGTGTGTGATAATTAATCCTGGGTGTCAACTTGACACACGCAGCATTAACTAAGATCAGCTAAGACCACCTAAGAGATTATTTGGATAATACAAAGATCAACCCTAGATCCCATCAGAACCTCCATAGATCCCTTTGGAATCTCCCAGCAGTGGACCACATAAAAGGAGACAGAACAGAAGACGAGGAGAAGAGACTCTCCAGGAATCTTCCAGCCTTCAGTCATCACCCCTTAGCCTATTGGATGTCTGCCATGACTTAGCCTGCCTCCAGTGGTGACACCAGCCATGTCACCACTGCTGTGAAAGATTGTATCTTTCCTCTGGAACCCTAAGGTACGTAACTCTCTTTCTCCCTTAAGTTAGTTGACTTTGGGTGTTCTCTCACAGCAATAGTTAAGACTAACCGTTACTCTGTGTGTATGTGTTGGGGGTGAACTGTCTCTGTGGAGGATCAGGGGTAACTTTGGGAATCATCCTGGATTGCTTCTACCTCCTTCTTGCTTCACTATGTGATTTCCCAGGCTCTGCCCACCAGGGCCAGAATCTGCTTGTGAGACAGATTCTTAACCCTCTACCCAGCATTTTTATGGGACCCAAACTCAGGACCTTCTGCTTGTGAGGCAGATGCTTAAACCCTGAGCCATCTCTCTAGTTGCACAATCCTCTTAGTTTTGAATCCAAATTGCTCAACAACAGGTACTGTACCCCCCATGCCTAGGCTTCATAGCTATTTTATTTGATTCATTGAACTTCATAGTTTAAGATTTAAATCTCATCTAAGTCTTGAATTGTCTTCTGTAATTCATTCATCTGCTGAATCTTCTTGAAGTTCAGTGACCATTTTTAAAACTAAACTTTTAACTCTTTGTTTACCATCTCAACTTTTCAAAAATCTTTGGATTCAACTACTTATGAGTTATGGATTTTTAAATTTATCTATCTATCTATCTATCTATCTATCTATCTATCTATCTATCTATCTATCTTATTTATTCATTGTGTGTATGTGTGTGTGTGTGTGTATGTGTGTGTGTGTGTCAGAGGGCACATATGTCCCTATGGAGGCCCAAGGGTGACTTTGGGAATCATCCTGGATTGCTTCTACCTCCTTTTTGCTTCACTCTGGGATTTCCCAGGCTCTGTCCATGAGGGCCAGAAGTTCAGGTTGCCTCCATTTCTGCCTGGTGTTTTTTATGTGGGGACTGGGATCTGAAGTCAGGATCTTCTACTTGCAAGGCAGAGTCTTAACCCCTGAGCCATCTCTCCAGCCCGTGAGTTATGGATTTTAGAAGAGTTGTGCTGCTTTTCCTTTTCTTATCCCTTTGCTTTCTCTTTTATGACTTGTGAACCTGAGGGGATGAATATGACTTTCACTCTTACACACAGATGGGGGGAAGGTCTTCATAGCTAAGCAGCATTCCCTTTAGACACAATTCTCAAGAGAGCAGACAATAAACTACTACAACATTAATAACACCAAAATGAACCAGTCCTAGAAATGCAGGAAAAAATAAAGACAATTGCTTAACTACCAATACTGATTGAGAAGAAAGTGGTACATATATGTGGAATAAATTATGCTGCGAAGCAATAATAAATGTAAAAGTAATAATAAAAAGATGGAATAAAGGAAGGAGTGCAGAAAGGGAAAAATAAAGAATCACGGTTATATAAAAGAAAAGAAGACAACTGAAAAGAATTTGTGGAAAAGGAATAGATTTTAAAATCTGATTACAAAGTAACAATGTATAAAATTAGATAAAAAATAGAAGAGGACCAGAAAATGAAAACAGGGGCTAAGGAGATGGCTCAGTGGGTAAAGTTCTCGCTATGCAAGCATGGTGACCAGAGTTCAACTCCCCAGACCGTCATAGCAATCAGGCACAGTGACGTACATCCATAATCTCAGTTCCGGAATGTACAGACAGGCGGACACCTCTGTCTCATCAGCAGCACCCCATATGGACAGTGAGGCAGCTTCAGAAGTCCATCGGTACACGTGCTGGCCATGGCTGTGGACCTCCCAGTGGTTTCTTTGGCCATCCACAGAGAATGGAGCTCTCTCATTGGCACAGAAGGTGCAGACCCCGTCCCTGCACTCCCCACAGATTGACCTGCCCACTGTCTAGATGACTCAGTGGTCTGCATCCAGCCCTCTCCCTCCAGAGATGCCTTTTTCAGTTGTCTCTGACTCAGGCACTGTGACAACGTGCCTCCAGGATTTCTGGGATATGATGGTTTCTTGCTTTCAGATCCCCAAACAGCTCAATTTCAAACAACAGACTCCCCCTTTCAAGATGGCACCTGTCTATAAAACTTTTACTGATATGGAAAGCAAGACTTTGTGCTGGTTAGGCTCAGTCAACATGATACAACTTAAAATCACCTAGGAGACTGGTCTGTGAGATTGCCTGTGAAAGATTACTGTAATGGTTACTCTTAACTATTGCTGTGAGAAAGCACCTAAAGTCAAACAACTTAAGGGAGAAAAGGACATTTATTCACTTTACGGTTCCAGAGGGGAGAAATAGTTTTTCATGGTCGAGGTCGAAGTTGGAGACAGGTTACATCATATCCATCCATGTGACTGAAGTCTGGAAGATTCCTGGAGAGTCTCTCTTCTTCTTCCCAGTATTCTGTGGTGTCATAGTTAGGTACAGCTGTCAACTTGACTGTTGAGGGTTTGAGCTCTGGGCACAGTTGTAGAGAATTAATGGTTAAGTTAAGCCCAGAGCAAACCTGCAGGAGATTATCTAGCTGATGGGGAAGATGTATATAATCCCACCCATGGTGGGATTAGGCCCTGGATAAATCACGGAGAGCTGGTTGAGAGAGTTGGCATCCTTCTGTTCACTTGGCCAGACATGTTGATCTGGCAAGTGAGGATTTTCCATCTCTCAGCCGTTATATGGTGATGGTGTGGCCAGTTCCCTCGGCCCTGGTGTTCGTGCATGCTCTCCCGTCAAGCTGGACTGAGAACTGTAACCAGACTGTCGTAAGAAAGTAAACTCCTCGTTCCCTTAAGTTGTGTGATGGTCATTTATCAATAACCATGCAGGCGGACTGCAACTTGTGGCTCCTTTTATCTGGTTTACTACTGGAAGGTTCCAATGAGATCTAGGGATGTTCCAATGGGATCTATGACTGATCTTTGTATGATCCAGATATTCTCTTCAGGTGGTCTCAGTTGATCTTAATGTCAGGTGTGTCAAGTTGACACTCAGGATTAACTATCACAATTATCATGACAACATTAATAGATTTGGGAAGATCTGCCTTAATTATGGACAGGACCGTTCTCTAGGCAGAGGGATGGTGACCATAGGAAGAAAACAAGCATCAATTAATTCACTCTTCGCTGACACTGACTTTGAGTCATAGCTTTCTTGCTATGATGGACTGGAATTGTGAGCAAAATAAACTCTTCCTCCTTAGGTTGCCTTTGTCGGGAAATCATATCACAGCAGAGGAAAACTAGACCAGACTTTGTCAGTGGTGGCTGGACATTCAGAAGGAATCATCATCCCACAAAATTCCTGCACTGATGAGGTGTGTAAAGAACTCTGGGTTTCCCCCATAGCTACTGTTGTAGCCAAGTTAAAGATAGCTGCTAGCCTGCTAAGTTAGAGACGAAAAATACTGGCCGACTGCTTCATGTACCTGCCTCCACCTTACTGCAGTTCTGTGAAAAACAATTAAGACTGGATCTCCCAAAAACATTTCTGTAATCATGGTTTAATCAATCATGTTTTACTCAGAACATCCAATGTTAGAAAAGTCTTGCTTATGCATAACTGCTAAAGTCTGGCTTCTGTAAATATTGCTTATTTTCAGCATCTTGCTTAATTAAGGTGTAGTCTCTACCTTTAAAAATCCCATGCACCCACTTTTCGGTGCCATACATTGGAATCCTGGCTCTCTGGTGTGTGGTTGCTGATCAGCTTCAGTAAAGCTTCCCGTTTGATAAAATTTCTCATGTCAGGTGGCAGAGTACTGAGCGACCTTAGACCTGTGCTACACTGTCAGTCTGATATTAAAAAGGTTTTCTGGCTTTCCTAGTGGAAAGCTTCTGGTTCTTTCACCCCCACACACCCCGGAGAGCTAGCGTTGGAGCTTTGGATTGTTTTTTTACATCTCTCTGCTTTATCTTTCTGTTTCTTTGTGTTTTTTCAACTGTCTTTTTAATAGATGTGGGATGATCTGCCTTAATCGTGGACAAGACCATTCTCTCCTTTCTCTTCTCATCCAACCAGTTGAACAGAGGAAGCTTCTAATCTAACATATCATTCAAATCCTTTTTAAAAAGATTTATTATTATTATTATTATTATTATTATTATTATTATTATGCATATGTGTGAAGCACATGCCACAGCATGCCACAACATGTATGTGGAGGTTGAAGGACAATCCTAAGGAACGAGTCCTCTGCACCCACCCTTATGTCAATCAGAAAGTGATTGGTGACCACGTCAGTCATGCCAATCTTGCACCAGTAGGCACATCTTTCATGGCAGGTTGGTATTGCACTTTATAGTATTTACCACTGGGTAGGACGATTGATAACTTTTCTCACTCAGCTTCCTGCACTTTCTGGCACTATAAAAGTTAGCCATCAGGAAAGAAGCTTCCAACTCAGTACCAGCTTGTTTTCTCTATATCCTCTGTATCTATGTCTATATCTATATCTATGTCTATATCTATGCCACACATTGGAATCCTGGAATCCTATATCTATATCCATATCTATATCTATCATCTATATTTATCATCTATATCTATCATCTGTATCATCTATATCTATCTATATCCAAGCAAAGTGTTGGGTATCTTCAGCAACAGGGCCTTTCCATCTAGTTCTGGTAGATGAATGTACAAAGAAATCCCTCTGTATAAATCCTGGGGAGTTCTTATAGTCCAATCTGCAGTCTTAGACTCTGTGACTGCTGCTGATTCTGGACAGTCACTGTGATTATTTTTTTTCTCCCCAGGAACATAAAAAAACAAAACAAACACATAAACAAAACCAAAGTAAAAAGGAAGCACTTTGGGGGTGCTCACGACATGAGTTCTGGCCACTGTAAGACAGATGGTAGAGTGACAGGGGAGTCCTATTGTCTCATTTTCCTGACTAGATTTTGCACCCAATTCTGAGGTTGCTACTCTGCTACCATCTTACTTGGAAGTCTCCCAAAGGCGTTCTTTCTAGAACATGAGCAACTTTGGTAAGAGTAGAAGATAGAAATCAGATGTAGTTCCATAACATATGATAGCTATGGACATTTTGGTAGATTTCCTTTTGTGTGTGGATTATCTCTTACTCTTAAGGCGTCTGTGTCTTTGACCTTTTCACAAAACAAAATTGTAAGATGAAATAGCAAATCAAAATCCCACAGAACAAAGATTTGGCTTAATGAGTCATTGTAAAAAGGAGGTAGAAACATTGCAAAAAGGAGGTAAAAGCAATCCAGGATGATTCCCAAAGTCACCCTTAGGCCTCCCATAGGGACATACAGTGCCCTCTGATACACACACACACACACACACACACACACACACACACACACGCACACACACACACACGCATGCACGCACGCACGCAAAAATAAAAAAGAAAGATAACTAAAAAAAGAAAAAATTGGTATGCCTTTGAATTTAATTAAATTAAATTTTAATTTAATTTTTAAAATTCCCCTTTGTTATTGATTATTGATGTTATTGATGCTATTGATGATTATGTTAAAGAACAGTATTTTCAGATGAAGATTGCAGGACTTTACACCCTAGGTTGCATGTCAACTGACAGTAGAACCCAGAGGCTTTGTGGACTGAGGTAGACTCCCTTTGAAGAGACCAGAGATGATGCTGTGCTCCACAGGGAGACACGCAGTACTTTGTCTTTGTCTTGTGGTAATGGCACCTATTGATGCCAATGTTCAGACTTATTAAATTACTGAAAGGTGCAAAGTGGTAATATCCCAAATCAATACTTTGCTTTTCATTTGTTAGTTGTAATATTTTAAAATACACTTACACATTTAAATATTTTTATATTGATATTACTTTGATAATCAGCAACCAATGGGGCAACCGATATAGGAAATTGGTAATTTGGTTTTGACTAGCTTTTAAGGTATTGACTTCCTTCCTTATCACTATTCAAAATGAGTTCATTAGTTTTTATTTATTTATTGTGGATATGCATGTGTGCAGGTGTTCACATGGATGGGCATGTGTGGAGGTCAGAGGACAACGTTTGGGAGTCAGTTCTCTCCTTCCATCTTGTGGGTTCTGGAGATCAAACTCAGATCATCAGGTCTATGTGGCAAGTGCTTTTATCCTCTGGGCCATATCAATGGCTATCAATTAGTTTTTTTTAAATCCTTGTTTATGACTTTAGTACATTTGGAGAGCTTCAATCAGTTGTGGTTATGATTCCTTTTAAAGCCAAGTCTCGTGTCTTTGTTTCTGGAAACCCCATGAGTTGCTTCTGCATCATTAGACTCTGCTACACTAGCTCGTTTGCTATTAGATGTGAAATTATATTCAACTCATCTCATTCTTTTCCTGTAACAGACCTGAGACAAACCACTTCTCTCAAAGCTCTTATTTCTGTTAGGTATGATTCCTCAAAACCATGGACTATCTGAGTACAAAAATGGCTGATTGCTACTGGATTGATAACGCTTCTTAGTGCATTCAATGCACAGAATCATGAAATGTGTAAATATATTTCAAGTTCATACTACTAGTTTTTTCTTGTTTTTATTTTAATACAGGATCTGCTGTGTAACTCTAGCTGAATTGGAGCTCACGGTGTAGATCCAGCTGGCCTTGAACTTCGAGTCAACTTCTTGCCTGGTCTCCTGAGTGCTGGGATTATAGTTGTGTTCCACAATTATATCACTTTGTATATTATATCTAATTGGATTTTTTCCTTTAATGTATTTGTATATGTGATATAATATATCCACAATTATATTAATCACTCTGATAGGCTCAGAGTGATTTACCTAACTATCCTCTTGTAGATTACATCAAAATTTCTACCTGCCACACTACAAATCATGATTTTTCAGTACTAATAATAGTAGTAGTAGTAGTAGTAATAGTAATAGAATATCCCATAAGTACTCATGTGCTGAATTGAAGCCCATTTTATTCATATAGAATTTTCAAAATAATATATATACTGAGAAATTACATTCCCTTTCTCCCTATTTTATTTTTAATGTTATTGACAATCTGTTATAACGCTTTCTTTCGTTTTTGTTGTTGATTTTAATTTCTTTTCTACTTTTTTGTGAATAATTGAATTTTTAAGAATTATTCTGTCTTTGTATCCTTCATTATCTATGAACTTTATCTTGACACTTTGGTACATTCATAAGGATACACAGTATGTACCATTAAATTATAATTATGCGATTTCTCTCTAGATAATATTTTAGTATTTCATATATGGTATAAGAACATTATACTAGTATATCTACACCGCTTCCATATGAGACTTTTTGCTGTTTAATCATATATCTTTACCTTATTTTCTTTGACACAACATCTATGTAGTACAGAGTAGCTTCAAGCTTTGGTTCTCTTACCTTAATTCCCGAAGCTGAGATTATAGGCACGCATCGCCACACCCAGCACGTTTTACATTTATGTGTGTTATAAGCTTCACATTACATTGTTTTGGTTTCATTTAAGTAGCAAATTATATTTAAAAGTTTTTCTTAGGTGCTTTTAAGACCATGTGTGTTTGCTCATGAGGTTAATGGTTCTGGGATTCTCCATTCCCTTCCTCATGTCTGTATATTTTGAAATCAGTTTTCCTTGGCTTGAAGGACTTAACATTCAACATTTATTATGGTGAGAGTGTATTGGTGATAATTTCAGCTTTTGTATATATAAAACAGTATTTTGTTTTCAATTTTCACAGAGGACAGAATTCAACGTTGACCTGACTTGTTGTGTCCTGTTTAAAAATGTCACCTCATTATCTTCTTTTTGAATTATTTGTGACAAGAAATGTCATTCATATTCTTGTTTTTCTGTAAAACATATACATTTTTCTTTTCTAATTGGATTTTTTCCTTTAATGTATTTGTATATGTGTGTATGCATGTTTTCATGTGGCTAGATGCATGAGTGTGTGCATGTCTGCATGGGGGACTGAGGGTGATACATGAATCATTCTTTTTTTTTTTTTATGAATCATTCTTGATTGCTCTTCCTCCTTATAGTTTTGGGTCTGGGTTTCCAATTAAATCTAGAGCACACCACTGTGGCTAGTGTGGCTCGTTGTTCCCAGTCTCTGCCTCCTAGGGCTGGAATTAGAGGCCAGCTGCCTTGCCCACTTGGCTTTCTTTTTACTCAGGAACTTGAGATCTGAAGTCTGGCTTTCTTTCTCCTGTGACAAGTGCTTTGACCACTGAGCCATTTCTCCATCCCATCTTGTTGCTTTTTAAAGCCTTTTTTTATTTTAGTGAAAGGGATTTTGACAGTTTTAGGTTCACAGCAAATTGAGAGGAAGGTTCAGAGGTTTCCCACACATCCTCTGCTAGCGTACATGCATAGGCTTCTCCATTATCAAGAACTCTCACTAGAATGGTACATTTATTATGACTGAGAAGCATACATATGTATCGTTATCACCAAAGTCTCTGTCACGTGCTGTATGTTCTGTGCATTTGGACATTACAGGACCATGCAGAAATTCAGCTCTGGCTCCTAGAGCTTGGCCCCGAAACTCCTGCCCTCAGTCCTCTGTTCTTAGGAAGTTGCCACTGTTTTCAGTAGAAGCTTTACAGACCTTCTTCAGCCCTGGAAAGTGGCGCGAAGGGCACAACTTGTTCACTGTGAAGAACTATTTTACCTTGTCTCTCTGCCTTTATCCCCCACCAAGTTGTTTTATCTGCAAGTAAATGTTAAAAGTTAGGGGAACTTACATGTGTGATTATAGAAATTTCTGGAACAAACTCAGAGACATATTTTTGATTGCTGTATCAGGTTTTGTACACAGAGGCATGTTTGACTGGTGCCTGCATGAAGAGTAAAAGACCAGAAACACAAGGCTAGGACCATTTCATTGCAAGTATAAGAGAACTTAAAACACAAAACAAGGAAACTTGCATTGTCATTGACCATTTTGTAGAAACGTTAAATGTTGATAATGTCACTTTTCAGTATGCATCAGTTACTTAATTTTCCTTCATGGGTTTTTGAGGGTTTTGCTAGTGACTGTGCTTATAGTGCAGTGAAATGCCTCTCCAAAGTCGTCTCCCCCATTCATTCACATTAAGTCAGCCCCTCTTAGTTTCCACTGCAGAACAGAAAGGAAAGGAATTGGCAATGTGGATAAGATATCACCTCCTGTATTTGTTTTGCCTGTTAGTAGTTGAGTGTTTTAACAAGTTTATCAGTCTCGCTTGCTTAACAAACATGTTGAAAAAACCGGAACTATGGTGCTAAAGGCCAGAGCAAACAGGACAAGTACTGTTGGCTTGAACATTTCCTTCTTGCAATAAACCCAAGTTCAAAGAAGCTACAGAAATGCTAGGTGTACTTTTCATGTGTAATTCAAGTCAATAAACATTTATTGTTAAAGATCCTTTTAACTTTCCCTGCCTCGCACAGTGGATCCTTTATGGAAGAGGGAGCTTAGCTCCAAACACTGAACTATTTCCAGTTGAGATTATCACAGGCTATGCATAGGGTTGAAGATAGAGAAGTTCCTTTTCCAGTTCTGTGGTTTTCGTCTCTGCCTTGCCTTTTCATCACATTAGCTCCAGTATCAAATGAATAGCCTTATAAAATGAAATAACATTGGATTGAGAGATTTTTCCCCCTTCCATCCTGTTTATCTTTTTGGGACTATGTCAATCTATATTTCCAAAGATCTCATCAGCCAGCAATGATTCCTCCAGCTCCGTAGACTATTGGATGGACCAAGCCTGGTTTATATTACAATAGAGAAAGAACTCTCTCACACAAAGCAGGGATTCCTAAAGTAGATAATACCTAAGATGCATATGTGACTATCACCTGAATGTTCAGATTTATCCATTGCTCAAAGGCAAGAAATTCTGTACATCTCTACTTGCATATCACACTGAGGTTCCTAGGAGTTGCTGGACTGGTTGGAGAAGGCCTGGGATTCTATGAGGAAGAGACTGAAGGAATTTGGGGGGAGAGAAGGGAATTAGAGAGCAGGAACAATCTTGAAAAAAAAAAAGCATTATCCGAGAGAAACTGTTAGGTGGCATACGGTTTAAGGTATTAATGTAAGGTATGGTCCTGAGGTTTCTGAAACCCATTCATATATCTCTAGAGATCCGTGAAATCAGAGTCAAGAACCATTGCTGCAGCTGCTGCCTGAACAGACAAGAATGTTAGTATGTACAGGCAAAGTATGGCAGAAAGGAGAGCAGAAAGAAGGAAGCCTCACTCTTTTGTCCAGTAGGAAGGGCGAAGGGTGTCTATACACCGGGTGGGGTGGCTTTAATGATAGGAGGGCTTCTGAGAAGATTGAGAAAGGACATCAAACTGCGATCTTACAGAGGCACCAGGTACTTGTCTTCTGCCTTCTGGACACATCTCATCAATTCACAAAGGGTAAGAATCTTCTTCAAGATTTACTGGGAAGTAAATTTCATCCTCCCCCTTAAGATAAAAAACTGCTTTTGTTTTTAATTAAGGAATCTGAATACCATGTATATTAATTTTCATTTTATTTCTCTGAGACAAGTTCTAATGTATGCCAGGCTGGTCTTGAACTTGATATGTAGCCAAGGATGGCTTTTTTGTGTGTGTGGATGGTGCATTCTGATTTTTCCCCATGCCCGAGGATCTTTGGAATTAGCTCTTTGGTCTCCATATACTCTTCCTTTGGGAGCTGGATTTCTTCTCTGGAACTAGTCCGATCTGGTTCTGGCATCTTTCCGAGGTCCTTGGCATTGAGTAAGTTGGCTGTTATTTCTTACAAAAAGGGGAGAAGATTAGCATCCCTGCCCGTATTTCGAGTAGCTAGAGAGTTCCATTTGTGTGAATGGTGCATTTGTTGTGCCAGAGTCTCAAGTGGGTCCAGCTGTTTGCACAATGACTCAAACCATTGAGCTAGCAGTGAAGGTGGAAAGCAATGAAGTAGTTAAAGGTCTCTGTCAGGCAGGATGGATGTGATCACAAGTAATGCAATGAAATCTTTAGCACTCTCCATAGATCCTACTGATAAAGAAACAAGCAGAAGATATAACGGAAATACCTCTGGGTTGAAGGCAGAAAATAGCATTCCAGACTCATTGTGAGAATTAGGAGGCTCTGTAAATCAAAGAAGCAACTTTTCCACCAAAGAAAAAGAAGAAAAGCAATATTAATACAGATTGGGCCAGGTATGGGGATGCACAACTGTAATTTTAGCACTTGGGAGGTAGAGTGAATTACTCTGGAAGATGCCACATCTAATTGGGGATATTCCTACTGACTTTGTGAAGCTCAGAGGAAGTTCCTACGATGCAGGATGGTGTCAGGACATAAAGACTCCTTCTGCAGCCATGGTAACTGACACTGGACAATCCTCTCATTCCACATGTCTGAACTTTTTCGATTACTGATCCATGGGTCAATTGTGAGGATGGGCTTTCTTTTCTTTTAATCACACCTTGTGTGTGCAAAGGACAAATCTGGATCAATTTATATGGGCTTTTTTTTTTAGTAAAGAAACTTGCCTAAGTCTCCATCCATGAGTTTGATTCAAGCGGAATTGACCAGATACAGAATCTGTTTGCTGTGCTAGGATATAGTTTCCTCCTTAGAGCACTGATGACAGAGCCCCCTAAGTGGCCTGGCTAACTCGTGTGTCATCTGAAAAATCCTGTGAACTGCTATTGTTCTCAATGGCTGCTCTGGGGAAGCTTGGTAAAGGGAGGAGCTACCTGGGAGTTTCTTGAGTCTAATCTGCCAATGATTTACTTTCTTCTGTGGTGCTGAATGAGAAGTGTGGGCGGTGACTTATCAGAATGTATAGTTGGAAAAGCCTGTCCTCATTTCTAAGATCTCAGATACAGGCACATTGCAAGTTTCTGGCTAGAAAGCAAGCTCTGGTTGACTGTGTTTTCTGAAAGATTTACATGGCCTGTGAAACATAAGTCACCTGCGAATTGAGATCTCTACTCTTCTGGAGTTAGCTTCAGTTCCCTCTGCAGAAAAGGAAACACCACACTAACATCTGGAGCTGCGATTCAGGTGGTATGTAGACCAGATTGGAGTTATAGCTCCATGACTTGCATACTGTCGCTCTTGACAACATAACACTCTAACTTTCAGCTTGGATCACTGGCTAATTTCCTTTTAGTTCTATACCTTTTAACAAATTGCATTTGTTTTTCTAGGTCTGCCATCATACCTTCTAAAATTAGTGATGCTTTTGCCTCTTCTAATATTCATGGTGGTGATTTCTTTCTTTTGTGTCATTGAATTGGTTAGACTCGATGGAGTGAGGTCAGAGGGAAACAGTGGTGATGAATTCCTGAATCATACTTTTTTAGAATGTTGAAATGTTTCATGTAAAGTGTGATGATGGCTAGATACTGTCAACACTATCTGTTATTCTGGTAGATCACATTTACCAGATTAGAAAGTTTTTTGTTCTTTTTAGATGGATGTCAAATTTTCTCACATTCTTGATATCATTTGAGCCGGAGTAACCAGATGCTGCTTATCTTCTACCTTTTTAACAGAGTGCACTGATTAATAGTTTCTTTATTAGTTAATTAATTGCCTTACTATATAAATCTAAGATAAACCTAATTGGTTATGATGATGTTTTTGATACTGTTAGACTTGATCATATTTCGTCTGGGATTTCTTCCATCTAAGTTGGTAAGTTACATTCTTATGCCATTTTCTTGCATGTCGTTTGGATCAGAACTGCGAGGGTGAATTCCAATGAGCAGTGTTGCGTAAAGGAGAGGCCAGGAGAGAGGAAGGACATGCTGAAGGAGTTGCAGCTCTCTCTGTCGCTGTCCCTGTTGTTTGCCTGTGGCTTCCTCTACCGGCTCACCCTGAGGTCCCACTGCCTCTTTTCCTGCCTGCCTGCCTTCAGATCTCCGCAAGGCCTCCTGAGCGATGGACGAAGCATTGTGTTCATAGAGACCTCCGAGAGAATGGAGCCACCCCCGTTGGTCTCCTGCGCTGTGGAGTCTGCTGCCCAAACCTACCCTGATCAACCCATTGCCTTCTTCATGAAAGGACTCACCAATGTCACACAGTTGATACCAAATTCTAGCTACCCAGCCTTCTCCCTCCTTTCATCCATAGACAACGTCTTCTTCTTCCCTTTGGATATGAAAAAAATGTTTGAAGACACGCCCTTGTATTCATGGTACAGCAAAGTAAGTGTTCAGAGAGTCAGTTGAGAAAGTCAGTGTTGGAGGGACCGATAATAGCTACAGAAAATGAGTTTGACAGCCAACTGCCTAGATGGGTAAACTGAGGGCAAAGACTTGGGGTAGATTGGGTCTAGCACTGGGACTCCTGGGCTCAGTTGGCCTTTTTTTTTCTCATGGAGTCTCATTCAAGCAAACAGCAGGTGTTAAGTAAGCTGACATTTGGGAATCTTGGTTATTTTGGTAGCTATTCTTAACTGAATGAATTTTTTTTTTTTTTAAATTTTTATTATTATTATTATTATTATTTATTCAACTGTGCGTATGTGCGCGCCTCGCATGTGTCTGTGTGTGTGTGTATGTGTGTGTCTGTGTATGTGTAGAACCACGGACGAATTCGCGAACCACCATGGACGCCTCCACCTCCTTCTGCCCCGGGATTCACAGGCTCCGCCCTACCAGGACCAGAAGCGCAGGCCGCCTCCGCTTCCGCCTGGCGTCTATACGTGGGATCTGGGATCCGAACTCGGGACCTTCCGCCTGCAAGGCGGAGGCTTAACCCCTGAGCCACCTCTCCAGCCCCTGAATGAATTTTTTAATATCCCTTTTAGGTGTGTGGAACACTTATTTTTTACTGTAGCTTTAAACACCCCTGTGCTAAAGTTTGTTTTTGTATCCAAGGCAGAACCAGGCAGTATTTAACATAAAAGTGGTAAGTAGAAAATTTAGGAAGGATTAGTAGTTGGCTGCTGGGTAAGATTGGGTTGCATCAAGACATAGTAGAGAAACGCTTAAAAATCCTATAGCAGCACAGCATAAGGAAACAATATTTTAGTGTAATAATGGAGTCATAGAGGACCCACAATTGGGTAATGATTAAGAGAATTATAGTACAGCTACACAAAGATTCCATTAGCTAGTGTTTAACTAAGATATTTAACTGTTATTTTATGAAATGTGTAAGAGAACACGGAAAGAAAACCTCCTTGATAGTATAATGTAATTATAATGATTTCAATTTTGCAATCACCTCTTCTGTCTATTGGATTAAATAAAAAAGGTCTGAGGAAGCCTTCATGGGGATAACTCACCTATGATCCCAGCATTTGTGAAGCAGAGGCAGGAGGATCAGGGTTCAAGATCATCTTCTGCTATATAGCAAGTTCGAGGCCAGCCTGGTCCACATGAGACCGTGTCTCAAAAATAGAACAAAATAAAAACAAAACAAAAAAACAACAACAAATCTGGAGAAACCACACGCTTGCTTAAATATGATCAGATTAGAAGAAAACCTGGAAATCTGCTAACTATATATGATATTATTTCAAAAATTTTAAAAAAGTGACTTAAGAGATGGTATCACAATATTTGCTCATGACTTACCAAAGCAGGCATTGGTCCTCTCGGTTCTAGAGGCTGGAAGTCCCAAGTAAGTTTCAGTGGCCAATATCAAAAGCATCAGGAGGGTCACAGGGATGTAGGGAAGGGCTGCTCCTTGTCTCTGGTGGCTGCTCATGTTCCTTGACCTGTAGTCAGTCCTTCCATTCACTGATGCCATCTTCAATCCTCTTTTTTCTGTGTGTAGAAAAACTCCTTCCACCCATCACTCTAAGTGACATTTATTTTTTTTTTTAACATAGTGAGCAGAATAACCCAGGACCTTCTTCCTAGGTCAAGGTCCTTAACAACATTTGCAAAGATCCTTCCTCCACATTTACAGGTGTTAGGAATTAGGGCTTGATTTTGTTGAGCGGTCATTATTCAGCCTACTATAGCACATGCATAAAAAGAGAGCAAACCCGTGTTCTGTCCTGCCTGGTTCTGCTTTGCCACTGCCTCATTAGCCTGGCCCTGGGGAGACTGATGTATGTGGTGGGCACGCTTGAATCTAGTTGCTGTCAGTTGGAGACATTTTTCAGACTAAGCCATAGACTTAAAGGACAGGGGATCGAGGGCGCCTGTCTCTCATGGTATTCCACATCTGGAGTCCGTGAGTTCTTTTCTAGCTCCATGCCCTCCGTGGATTCCATGTCCGGAGTCCATGAGTTCTATTCTTTCTCACCTTAACAAACTCTACTTTAATCCTCTCAAAAAAAAAAAAAAGATAGGGGATCTAGTAGTCTAGCAGGCAGGGGCTAAGGATGGGGCTAGGAATGCTTCTAGGGTGATTTCACTTTTGGCTTTTAGATCCAAAGGTCTCATCTGTTCTGTTCTAATGAGTCTAGAACTGTCATATTGAAACTGACAAGAAGAAGATGAAGCAGCTCAAATGGACTCAGTTTCCACCTCCTAGGCTGGAAGGTGCCGGCTGCAGGGTTCCTGGCAAGTAGGTGTCACTGCCCTGGAGCAGCAGGGTGTGTGACAACCAGGGAAGCCAGATCTAGAAGTGGAGGCGCCAGTCAGCCTAGTTCGTGTGGATCCAAAAACTAGCCCGCTTGGTGTTGCTGGACTGCCCTTATCTAGTTTGTGCTTTGCTCCTTAGAAAGAGAGATTTCTAATCCTATCATATATGAAGATGCTGCTTACTAATTTTTTTCTTGTAGATGAATCATACGCGTAGGCTGTTAAAGCCTGTTTATGGTTCTGAACTAAGAATTAAGCTTGATTCAACCCATCAACTAAACTAACTTGAGCATGGAATTTCAGAACCAACTAGAGCAAAGATTGGGTTGTTCTTGGTTGGACGTAAGTTTTTATATGTTAGGTTTTAACATCAAAGTAGACCCTGAGATGTGGTCCTTAAGTCCCTGCTCCATCTGAGAGTCGGGGCATACCACTCTACACATTCACACCATGATGTCCTCGGAAGGATGGGCCATGAGATATTCCATTCTAATTAAGCAACACAGGAGATAGATGGGGGCTACTCATTAGGCAGGACCCAAAGTGCCATCATTTGCTAGTGACCTCTGGGCTTACTATATAAACCCTATGGACAATTTAACTCTTGAAGATATGCAGGAATCAGCAGGGTGAATACAGGCAACTGTCTTCTGAGCAGCCAGAGCTTCAATTCTCTTTTTGCTGTTTATACCTGTTAGGGCTTCAATCCAGTCTAGTGCTCACATCCAAACATGTTTCCTTTTACTCTGATTCTCTAAGGCTTTTTAATTTGTCTCTTGCTCACCAACAATTCTCAATTTGATAGACAACCACATTTTTTTAATAGCAACTTTGCTTCTTTAGCATGAGTGGATATCTGCAGCCAGACTGCTCAGATTCAAATCAAACCTGCGCCTCCCTCCGTGAGGACAAATGTGGGAATGTCCTATTCCTTCTGATTCTTTACTTACAATGTAGAATGATCATGGACTCTGTCTTCAAAGGTTTGTGTAGGTCATAAAGAGTTTGGAACAATTTTTGATAAATGTTTGCTAGTACTAGTCTGCGGGGTTTCAGGAATTATACATACCGTGATGATTTTTCACGATTTGTAAAGATTTCTTCTAAGTTTCAGTTGACCTGCTTTCATTCTACAGGATACAATTTCAAAGATTCAATTTTTGTCAAAAGTGAAGGATGGTTGTTTCATTTTGTCCTCAACATATTTAAATTCAGAACACTATATTTTATTTTTGTATACACAATCAGCATTCTATATGGGACTACAATGGCTTATATGGTTTTATTTTTCTTTTTAAATACGTCATCTGTTTTGCTCACATTTTAGCATTTGCAGGTATTCCTTTTCCAACCATTCAATCCATGCTCAGAGCCTGACCAGCTTTATCTGCAACATGGGCCCGGAGTCTGCTTGTCTCTCACTCCCATCAGGTTATCACCTTGGTCCAAACCCTTTTTTTTCACGAGTTCCTAACTTGTGCCTCTGCTTTACCCCTTTGTCACCTCCCACTCCTGCCTCAGATCTACTCACAGTAGCCCAAGTGGCCCTTTGAAAACTTTTTCAGATTACATCACTCCTTTCTTTTCAACTTAAAAAAAATTCCAAGTCTCAACTCCTGCCTACATGGTCTTATGCCTGTTTCCCATTTCTGTCTTTTCTTCTCTGCCTCTGCCACATAGCCTATGTGTTTCTCCTTCAGGACCTTGGCACCTGGTGAATCCTTTTTTGAGCTCATTCTCCCAGATACAGCCATGGTTTACCCACCTGCTTTGTCCAAATTTCTGCTGAAGCCTAGTGTAATTTCGTACTCTATGGCACCCCTTTTATAGCACCCCTATCCAGCCCTCTTTTCCCGTGTAGTCCTTATCAACACTCAACACAGTACATATTTGTCATTAGTGGATCTCCTCCCAGTAGGAATTCTTGTCTGTTTGTTCACTGCCACACTCTGAGCAACTTTGGCAGAGCTTGGCACCTAGGAAGTAGGTTCTCAGTGAATATTACAAAAAATTAACAAGCACATGAGGGTATGTATGCATTTTGAGTTTGAGTTTCTTAACAAGCATGCATAATGTTTCTTTTTTAATTCTGGTTTCCTGGTTTATTTTTCTTTATCAAATCTTTAGCATTTCTTTTAGAACTTTTTTTTATCCTTCAGTTTTGTATTGGGGTTAATAATACACACCCACATTGAAGAACGACTCATTTGATTCATTGTGAAATTCTTGCTTGATTTCTGCTTTATCTTTCCAATACTTTAATAAAAAATTTCATAAAGTCTTCAAAAGCTGCTAAAATCGTTCCATTGACATTGACTTCTATAAACTCTTCACGGAAAATTTGGATGGTGAAGGTAAGTTTGGAAAATTTGCAAAAATTAAACCTGTGGCAAAATGAATTTGGGGGTAGCCTACCTTACTTTGCTCCTCCCTAGCCACCCCTACTCTGAAAGCCTTCCCTTTCTGCCCATTGCTGGGGGCTTACTTGCACCTGGTCCTGCAGATCAACAGCAGTATGGAGAGATACTGGCTTCATGTCAGCTCGGATGCCGCACGCCTGGCCATCATCTGGAAATACGGTGGCATCTACATGGATACAGATGTCATTTCCATCAAACCCATCCCTGAAGAGAATTTTTTGGCTGCTCAGAGTTCCAGGTACTCCAGTAATGGAGTGTTTGGGTTCCTCCCTCACCATCCCTTCCTGTGGGCCTGCATGGAGAACTTTGTTGAACACTACAACTCACATATTTGGGGCAATCAAGGTCCCAATTTAATGACCAGAATGTTGAGGGTGTCGTGCAGACTTGGAGACTTCAAAGAGATAAGTGACCTCAAGTGTCTGAACATATCCTTCTTGCACCCCCAGAGATTTTACCCCATCCCCTATCCTCAGTGGAGGCGATACTACCAGGTCTGGGACGCAGAGCCAAGCTTCAACAACTCTTATGCCCTACATCTGTGGAACTACATGAATCAAGAGAAGAGGACTGTGGTCAGAGGTAGCAACACTCTGGTGGAAAAGCTCTTTCACAAGTACTGTCCCAGGACTTACAAGGACCTGATTCAAGACCCAGAGGCATCAGTGACCAGGGAGTCAGATACAGGTAACAGATAAAGGTTGCTAGAGCTGTGAAAAACTGGACACTTTCTGGACTGCCACGCTCATTTGGCCTCTACTGTCTCCAGGGACTAGCAGCTAATCTCGGCATTAGCTTTCTCTGTCTGTAGCAGTGTACTTCCAAATCAGTAGCTATAAAACAGAGGTTCATTTTTCTTTCACACAATAGAAGTCTGAAGGCAGGTGATTGAGGGCAGGCATGGTAGCAGTGTTCTCAAAGGCCTGTACCTGCATCTTTCTGCTTGTTTTCCTAGTGTCTGTAACCTGTGATCCACATGGTTGCTGGACCTCCAGCCCATCATCTATTCATTTCAGGTAGCAGGATGAAGAACGGAGGAAAGGCTTTGATTGCCATGGTTTGAATGTGACTTGTACCATCCCCCACCAAAAGACTCATCAGTTTGAATCTTTAACTGTTGTTAATGTTTTGAAAGGTTATGGCAAATTTAGGAGGGAGAAACTTGCTGAAGGAAGGTATGTCATAGGGGGTGGGCCTTGAGGTTTGGTGGCCCAGCCCTTCCTCCTTCAGTTTTCTCTTGTTTTCTGTGATGACCCGAGTCAGCCTCCTGATTCTGCCTCCAAGCCATGTCTTTCACTATGAGATCCCTGCCACAGTGGGCTATATCCCCTCTAGAACTGTAAAGCAAATAAATCTTCCTTTCTCCCTTAAGTTGTGTCTGATTGTTGTTTCACAACAGCACAAAGAACAATTGCAACACACATACTCCATTTGTTTCATACACTCTCCTGAAAATGCAACACGTGTACAAGGAACTTGTGTCCTTGCATTTCCCTGACCAGCATGCACCTGCAAGACAGGCTGGTATAGATGGCAAACGGCTTTGTTGTATGTTCTATTTACCATTTTAAAATTAATTTTAGGATCTGCTGTTGTGCTCAGATTTCTGAATCCCAAGAGACCACCAAGGGCCTTTATTCAAAGCTTGAGCCCAGGCTCTCCCCATCACTGACACAGCAGAGCAGGAGAGAGCCCCAAGTCTTGTTCAGAAGGGCTTTTTATAGTGGCTGCTTCCAGGGGAAAGGGCTTCTAACCCAGCAGATACAGGACTGAATACCCCATAAACAGTTTCTAGTACCCTTTACATTACTCATGGCCCTTGGAATTCCTTGAGCAGTTACTGACTGGCTTCTGATTGGACAGTTCTGCCTGTTCTGACCACAATTTTTACAAATTATCATATTAATCCTGTCCTTGACAAAGTTGGTAAAATGTTATTTAAAGGCTGCTCTTCAAGTTTAGAGGGACTCCTGGAACATTAAGTGTTTCCTAATTTGGAGCTGACTGGTCATGGTTAATCACGTACACAAATTGGGTCAAACAGTCTCTGTCTAGCACGCCTGGTGTTTCATAGGGAGGACAAGTGAACAAGTACAAAATGGAGACAAATATGTTCAGGTCCCACACTGTTAGAGCAAAAGTGATCTGGATCTATTCCTGATTTTGACATATGTATCAATATATTTTCTATCTCTTTAACAAAATACTGAAACCGGAGAATTTGTAAAGAAAAGAAATTTACTTAGCTCACAGTTTGGAGTCTGAAAGTGTAAGACCAAATGACATTATGAATTTGGCTTCTGGTGAGTATCTCAGAAGGTGGAATCACAATGGCAGAACTGCATTTGAAAGAGATCAAAGGGTAAGATAGAAACTCAGAGATGCTTAGGGTGGGACTTCCTTTTTTTTTGCTAGAATGAATGGATAGGAGGAAAAGAAGGTCTTGTTGTGCAACTCAGGTGCTTCTCTAACTGAATTTTTCTGCTTTAGCTTTAGAGATTGTAGATGTGCCACCATGGTTAGTTCAAGCTTCCTCTTTTTATGGAAACATTGGAGTTCTGTGAGAAGCACATGAATCCTTTCTGGTGATGGAACTCATCAAAAACCTAAGCCCCTCCCACTAGGTCTATTATAGTCTGAAATGTGATTTGCCATAGACTCATATATTTAAATCTTTAGTTATTGTGGGAAAGTCATGGCACTTTTAAGAGGTGGAGCCTTGCTGGAGGAAGGCAGTCATAGAGGTTGGGCCTTGAGGTTGATTAGGTCCACCCTACTTCTGGGAGAGGTATGCTTTTTACAGTTGACATTTTGCAACTCTCAGCCTACTTGATGGATGTGACCTAAGCTGCCTCCAGCTTCTGCCAGCCAGCCATGCCTTTCTCAACATAGAGGACTGTATCTCTCCTCTGGAACCATAAGCTGAATAAATCTCTCCTTTTCCCCCATTAAGTTGCTTGACTTTGAGTAGTGTTTCACAGCAACAAAGAAGAGTAACTGCTATAGAAACTGGTACCAGAGAAATGAGAAATGAGGTGTTGCTGAGACTGTGACCAGAAAGTTTTTATGAAGCTGAGAGAATTTGGTACTGAGGGTAGCTAGCATGTCTTTGGAAATAATTGTTGGGAGAAATATGGAAAACTTTGGACTCTGCATTAGGAAAGCCTTTGCATCTTGGAGTTGGGGCCAAAAGGGCCAGTCTAGTGAGAACTTTGAAGAGAATGATGCTGTGAGATGTGAACAGTGAAAGCCCAGCTTGTGATGGTCCAGAGGGGAACAGAGACTGTTTTTAGAATGGGAGGAGAGTGATGTGTTGGCAAAGAGTTTGATTAAGTTTTTCCCTGTTCTGTAAGCTTTCCTAAGTCATTTTTTTTTTTTTTGGCAGAAGAAGTTTCAAGGCAATGTAGTTGACAGTGTGCCATGGCTATTTTTTAGTGCTCTTATTCAGAGTTATGAAAAAAAGCAGGGAATCAGGCAGGAAGAGACAAAGAATAGTAACTGCTACAGAAATTGATACCAGAGAAATGTGGTGTTACTGAGACTGAACTCAGTACGAGAAAGTTTTTATGAAGCTGAGAGAAGTTGGTACTGAGGGTAGATGGCATGTCTTTGGAATTAATGTTGGTTCTCACTGCCACCTCTGAAGAGACAAAAACTATGAAGTTTGATGGAAAATGTGACAGCAAGTTTAAAAAGATTGCAGACAGTGAAATAACAGTTAATTTGAAAGAGATTAGCACCATAAGTGAATTAAAGTTTGCTCTCAATTTGGATAATAAAAGAGGCTCTGCCTTGGGGGCAAGATCCTTTGGAAAGGCTCCCACCCATAAGAATGCAAATTCTTTTGGAAGGAATGAGCTAAAGGGCAGAGTTCCAAAGGAAAGGTCTGTTTCTCTGAAGCAACTGCCCAAGAGAAATTCTTGCCAGTGTTAGCACAGGGATCTGAACCAGCTATGATTCAAAGGGGCCAATCTCTACCTAACAGTTATAGCACAACTTGGCAAAGTCATCTACATGGGCCTGGTTGTAAGGCCTCAAATATGAAAGAGGAAGGAGGTCATGGATCCCTTCTCCAAGGCTTCAGAAAATGGCAGTACGTGATAGGAAGCCTGCAGAGAGACCCAAGGAGAACATTTTGTGCTGTGGAGTTAAAGCCTGGTTTGCCATTGACAAGTGAAGATGTTAGAGATGCCAGAACTGATGTGGGACATCTTCCAAGGAAAACTGTATACCATGGCAGGAGCCAGCCCAAGAGAATGATGTGTTTCAAGGACAGTTGCACTAGGAAGGGTGGAACCAAAGCCCTTTGGAGTGAAAGTGATTTCAGCTAGAGGTTCATCTACTGAACAAGGAGCTTCAGGATTTGGAGTTTGTCCTGATGGTTTCTGGTCTTGTTGCGAATGGATCTTTTCTGGATATAAATATTTCCATTCTTCCCTTTTGGAATGGGAATACTTATTCCGTGCCTTTGTATGTTGGAAGTATGTAATTCCTGCTGGTTTTCAGGTCACTGTAGATGTTTAGCCCTGTTGAGAGAGCAGGATCACATGTTGGCTCTCACTGCCACTTCTGAAGAATGTTCCTCAACTAACATTCCTGGATGCCAGGATTTGAGGGATTTGATCAGGGACATCTTCAATATAACAGGAATACATGGGGACAGTGAGATAGCTCAGCAGGCAATGCTCTTGTTCAAAACCTGGCAACTTGAGTTTGTTCCCCAAAAGCCCACATGGTGAAAGGGGGGAAGTGACTGTTGAAAGTTGACCCCTGACCTCCACTCATGTGCTATGGCTGGCATGAGTGCCATATATTTTTCATATATGTGCTGGGAAGTGCTGATATGAATCTATTGCAACAACGATAGTGTACTCGACCTTGCAACAAAATAGCTGTCATAGTTAAGCACAGGTGTCGACTTGACTGTTGAGGGTTTGAGCTCTGGGCACAGCTGTACAGAGTTGATGGTTGAGTTAAGCCCAGAGCAAACCTGAAGTAAATTGTCTGGCTGGTGGGGAAGACCCAGCCCATGGTGGATAAGATTAGGCCACAGATAAATCACAGAGAACTGGTTGAGAGAGTTGGCATCCTTCTGTTCACTTGGTCAGACATGCTGGTCTGGCAAGTAAGGATTGTCCATCTCTCAGCTGTTATGCAGTGATGATGTGGCCAGTTCTCTCGACCTTGGTGTTGGTGCGTGCTCTCCTGTCAAGCTGGACTAAGAACTGTAAATGGACTGTCGTAAGGAAATAAATCCCTTGTTCCCTTAAGCTGTTTGATAGTCATTTATCAGCAACCATGCAGGCAGACTGCAACAATAGCTTTGGTTAATAAATATGGAAAATAAATGAGTAATATATTTTATAATGGACTTTACATAGTAGAAAGAATAATTTAAGCCATTGTAGTGGTTCTGGGGATAACTGAACAATGTAATTTTCCTGTTTACCTTGATATGGCTGAGTGCTACACATATTTAGTGGGCAATGTACGTATATTCTATTTTATGACCTATGTGATATCTTTTGTTATGTTGGTTTTCTATTTTTTATTGCTTTGTAACTAACTACTCTGTATGTTAAGAACCAAATACTTTATTATTATGTTGCAAATTTTCTGTGTATCCTTGTTTTATTTTTCTTTCCATTTCTTCACATGTATGTGTGTGGGGTGTACATGTGGATGTATATCTGCTTGCCTGTGTGTGTGTATGTATGTATGTGTATATACATGTGTGGAGGCCCATGGTTGATACTGGGAATCATTCTTGATATTCTATTGAGACAAGACCTCAATAAAACTCACCTATAGGGTTAGGTTGCTTAGCTAGCTTGCTCTGGGGATTCCCAGGTGCCTTCCAAGACAGAGCTACACATATTCAGCATTGGATCTAGGATCTGGAGAGCTGTAATCTGGTCCTTTCGTCTATATGGAAAATGCTTTAATATATGGACCATTTCCTCAGCCTTATACTAGTTTCTAAATGTCATATTAGTTCTTAACCATAGAGATCTTAAAAAATTATGCAATCCCACTTTAAGAAATGAAAGGCAAGCTTTCCCACAGGGCCCTGTTCTAAAGCCAGCTCACTAACAGGGCTCTGAGGTCAAAGGATAACTTCTACACTAAGCAGCAAGGTTGTCTAGGCTCTTTGATTCTCAGGCAGAGATTCTTGGTTTGGAAATCTGAGTTTTCCTTATATATTAATTATTAAATAAAATATATTATTTCCTTCAATGATGAATGTAGACGACAAGCAACATCACTGCAATTTTCATATATTAAAGTTTCAAATACTCTGAAATGCTGTTTACACTCTTATAGATACTTCCAGATCAGATACTACATTTGCATTTAGCACATACGAAAGAGATAAAACATTGGATCACAAAGTTGTTTTCTAAACTATGTTTCCAATATATTTTCTCTCTCAAATTGAGAAAGATAAATCTCTTATCCTTTAAAGGGAGGAGCTGTAGGTGAAAAGTCCCTGGGGTTAGTCTGTCTGGATCCTGTCATATCACAGCTACCTGATGAGCGGCCAGATCACAACCAGCCAGTCACTCATGCTTTATGTTTGTTTCTTCATTCAGCAAACTGGTGCTAGTTAGATCCTGTATTTTTAATATATTAAGAAGAAACCTTTTCCTGAGAAAAGAGGTCTCTTCTGCAAAGAATGGGATTTCCTTTAAAGTAATATTTTCAACAAAGGTCCCAGAGTAAGGCCATCTATGAAAAAGGCATGAGTGTACAGGCCTTTTGCTGCAGAGTTTCAGGTTTTTCAAAAGGTATCAGCAAACCAGATTTTTATGAAAACTCTTCTCTGGCCTGTCGAGCTCTGTATTGGCACTATGCCAACTCAATAAAATGCCTTTTATCTGAAACCACCTCAGAAAACTATCAGTGGCTGGCATCCCACCAGATGGATGGGCATGGGCTTCAAAGATGTGTTGCTGGCCAGCCGAGGATACTCACTGCTCCTGCGGGCTGCCCAGGCATTGTACCTTAGTTCCCAACACATCTCTGTGTGAGGTATTGGAAGGGGAACACTTATGATAGGGTCTGAGCAAGCCCGAAGGCAGAGAATGTATTGAAAAGCTCACCTTTGCACCCAACAGATATGGCGTAGTGGATCAGCCTGGCAGAAATGTCTCCTGGTCTTGTGATCTAGGGCGTCTCCTTTTGCCTTTACCCAGACAGACCAATATGGTCCCCACTAGTGCTGCCACATCTTGTGCTTGTGATCTAGGATAGACCTTTTGGCGCATGACACACACTCAAGAGTTTCCTGTTTGAAATGTTGAACTGAAGGCCAAGGAGAGGGAAGACACAAGGGTCTGTGTGTGGGAGGTCTGGATCAGCTTCAAGAAGGGGCTTCAGCTTTTAACTATCAAGTGTGCTTTGTCAAAGAGGGGACACCCTGATCATATATGGGAACATTGAGGTGGCAGAGACCACACACAGGCACCTTTAGCTACTTTATTTAAACTTTAGGGATTGTAGTAGGAAAAGAGTCAGTCACGAAGTCACAGTGTAGGTTCAGAAAGACCAAGGGTGGAGACCTTATGACACCGTTAGTACTCTTACTAAAGAAGTCTCCAGAGAGCTACCTGGACCTTCCCTTTAGGTACGCACCCATGGCAAGAGTAGTCTGTCAATCAGGAAGGAGACTCAGCAGGCACTGAATCTGCTGGTGCCGTAATCTTAGACTTCTGAGCCTTTCAAAAATGAGAAATGAGTTTCTGTTCAGTTTGTAATATTCTATCATAGCAATTCTGAATGGACTAAGACACTTTTCATGTCATATGAAACGCTATTTTAAACATGAGGGTAAAGCATCTGTTTGAGAGGGTCACACTCTCAATTCTTGTGGAAGTGGAGTTACTGGATCTTACGATGATCTGTAAAGTTGTTTTTCAAAACCACTATGCTGCTTTCCCCAGGGTCTGTACCACTTTGAATTACCACACTAGTGCCTGAGTTTCAACCTGCTCATCCATGCTAATACTTCTATTGAGCGTACATTTGTTCTGACTGTCCCCAGGGCTTTGCGTTTTGAGAGACTGTGGTGGGAGGAAGGCCTTAAGATACAACAAAGCTTCCTAGAGTCTGAGTCTGGAAGAAGTTATGAGACCCGTTGCGAAGGGAGCAAAGATTAACAATCAGAAGAGAAAAATAAGTTTTTTTTTCTTCTGGTTTTCTTACTCAGACTCCCTGGCAAGATTAAGTGATAAGAAACTGTCCTCTGATCAAAGTGCAGCACATCCAAAGACTCTCCTAATGTGGGGTCCTGACCAAACCCTAGAAAGTTCTCTTTAGTTTTGGACTGGTACGCAGAGCTAACAGCTAGCTGAACACGGGGAGGAGCCACAACTGTCCCAGTTTACAGCCAGCCAACGGCTGTACCCCTTGCATTGTGCAAGCAGGGAGCCAGGGCAAGGGAACCTAGACCTATGGAACGCCCAATCTTTCTGGGCTTCTTGGGGCCCAGCTGCTCAGGAGGCGTTTCAAACCAAAGCAGGCCACGGAACTCGGGTGCTGGATTTTCTTAACGGAGTCGATGTGGCATTCCCTCCTTCCTCCATCCTTGATTGATCTAAAAATAGCAGTCCCGGGGGTTGCCTGGGAGAGGCTCCGCCTCTGCTGTCGTGGGATAGAAAGCCCCAGAGACCCCCGGGCCAGGAGCTGCGGGCGGGGAGAGGCGCTCCCTGGCTCCGCCCCGCGGTGGGCAGCCCTGGGCGGCGGGGCGCGCTGGGTCCCCGCGCGCAGCGCGCAGCCTCCGCGTGGCGGGGGAGCATCCCGGGCGCTGGCCGCGAGGATTCCCGGAACTGCCCCTGGACTGTCTGGAGGGGATGGAGCGAGTCTGGAGGCGGGACCTGGGCCGATCGGGTGAGTCGGCCGGCAGCACCCTGAGATCTCTCCCTAGCGCCCCTGCTCGGGGTGACCCTCCGCAGGAGCCAAGCCGCTGGGGAAAACTATGCCTGGAATTCAGGCCGGGAGCGCGGGGCGGGAGCGCGGTTCCAGGCGGGGCCAGCGGCCTCTGAGCGCGCAGGTTGAACATTGGAGGCCACGTTCGCCAGCTTGGGGACCGAGCTGCGTGGCCCCCGGTGCCTCGTGACGCGGGCTCCCTGCTCCCGCCGGGTCCTCCTCCGCAGCCGCTCCGGATTGTTCTGGAACGAGGTACCCTGCAGGCAAGGACTCGCGCCATAGAGGGAGGCGCGGGGCAGTGACCCTTCAGGACCCTGCTTCCCTGGGAAGGTGTCCTTGGAAACTGATATTTTGAGAAAAAAAGAAAAAGAAAAAAAAAAAAAAAAGAAAAAGAAAGAAAGTGATTTAGGAGGCCTGGAGAACAATTCTGTAGGTAAAGGGGAACCTTTTTAGCACCGAGATGGTTTTTAAACGGATTGGCATCTGTGGTCACCAACAGCTCTTTCTGTCCTGAGCTGAAGTTCAGCAGGAGCCGGCAACAGTAATCCCCATGTGAGATGGGTGGGGTTAAAAGTCCACCGGAGACTGGCTGGGTACTGCGTGAGAGTGTAAGAGAGCACACAGCGTGGGTAGGGACAAATTTCACAAACACTCCTGAAGGGGGGGGGCAGGCCCCGGCCCGCCTTGTCTTTGGGAATCCTGTTTCTCACAGAACTTGGAGAGGCCTGGTTAGTGTGAGATGAACTAGTTTTGCCTCCCCTGCAGACAGGGTGAGTGGTCATTGTCTTTAGCAAAGTCCCCAGCAGCGCTCCAAGCTGAGGACTTTGGAGCAAGAGAAAGGCCGGCATCGGGTGGATGTTTGCTTTTTGGTCAACACCAAGGGTCTGGAGGCATCTCCCTCCTGAGAAGATAGTTTTAGGTACATGTAGCTTGATAAATTGTTACCTCAATAGTTGTTTGCCTTGGGCTTGGAGCAAAAACCATTTGTACATTCTAGCTGTAGATTTTGCTGTTGGAGCTGAAATTTGTCAAAAAATATGTTGCTGTACTAAAACTGACCAAGTGCTGGGCTGGATTCCTACCACTACACCCACAAGAATAAGAAAATAAAAGAAAAACTTAACATTTCTGGGCAGAGGCGGCCAGTAAGGGAGAGTTCCGTGAATTTTTCTTGCTGTTGAAAATTCAAAATTTCAATCAGGGGACAGGAACAGACATGATCAGCAGCAAAGCGTAAACTTGAGAGCCTTCTAGTAATTCTTATTTATTAAACAGGATCCAAGACCAGGACCAAGGTCTGCTAAGTAATGTTCCACAGAGCCCTGGGTGCCTCTCATTTCCATTGGGGGTTCCAGCACTCTCTTGCCTCTCGTGTGTGGAGAGCATGTTTGCAAACTGTGGGGAGGTTTCCTTGGCAGCCTTGGCAATTATCGCTAATGACACGCCTGAGTTCCCTGGGGCAGGTACCGAGAAGTTAGCTTGGAAGCCAGGGCAAGTTTGTAAATGATTGCCTGGCAGCCCTTAAGAAGCCTGGCAGCTGCTAGTTTTTCCTCCTGGTTGCATTTTTGAGAAAGAAAAGAGACAGGAAGGTGTTATGTTTATATGTCATTTAAATAAAAAAAATCAGATACTTGGCTGATTTCGTGGACATAATCTTAGAGTTTAGGTGGACAGGTTTCAGAAGAGCCATACGGTGTCTTGGAATCATTTTCCATCGGGCTGACTGTCTCGTGAGGTGATGGACATCCTGCCACTGGGTGTGTTCAAAGCAGATTTTTTTTTTCTTTTAACATACGGTGTGCGATTGTCACAGGAAGGAGAAAACACTGTTAACAGGGAGGCAGGTTTGAAATGTTGGCACAGATATCCTTTGGGTTCACCAGCTCCTGAGAGTGGAACAGGATTGGGAAGTTTCCCCAGGCCCCATCAAGACATGTAGAGGCAGATAGCCCGGCTTCCCATTTTGCAATGATGATGAATCTTCTCTGCCTTGTGTTTCTGTTCGCAGATGTGGGAAATCGGTGAGCTGGTAATTGAGTCTGGAGAAGCCATGCATTCCTGCCCCCTGGGGCGTGTGGTGTCCTGGCAACCTGCCCCATGCTCCCGTGACCTTGTCTTCTGCTTGTCCTCCCCCGGAAGAGCTCTGCGGAGCTGAGACACACAGCTGAGACACACGGAAGTAGAGGGTCTCCAGGTCACTGACTCTGTCATGCTTTGTGTTAAAACCCTGGCGTGCCTTGCACTTCGGTCGAGTAATCTCAGGTACCGCAATGTCCACGATGAAAGATGAGTCGCATGTCATTTGCATACAACCATCACCACCATTGTTATTGGGTTGTCTTGATTCATATTTGTGGCGTTAGACTGAAATAGAACCTTTCAAGTCTGGTACGATGGAGCCAGGCATTGCAGCTGGGTAGATGTGGAAAGTCATTCCCTCCTTCCGTTTTGACTGTCAGTTTCTTCATTGGTGTAATGGGTTATCATGTAGAGTAGATGGATAACACATGTAAAACTTTAAAATTGTGCATGGAGTGTAGTAGGAATCCAGAAATGTCATCCCTCCCTCCCTCCCCCCTCCCTCCTCCTTGCCTCCCTCTCTCCTTTCCTTCCTCCCTCTGTCCTCCCTCCATCTTTCTTTCCTTCCAGCAGGAACTGTTGTCTGGGTTTCCAGCATATCTGAGTGCGGGTCGTGGTGTCTGACTCTCAGCACTGACACAGGACTTGTTTGCTGAGGAGATGGATGTGAATGAAGTAAGCTACCCAACCCAGAGCAGAGTGGCTGCTCCATGCTCTGAGAATCTCAGGATCTCGCCCTGGTCCGGTGTCTTCATTTCTCTGTGACTCAGATCTTAACCGTAGCTCTTCAGGGATTGTTTTGAGATAATACCCACATTATTCTCTATAAAACACTGACAAATAATGCCTATAAATAAAACAGTCCAAAAGTTTGAAGTCTGGACTAACAAGGCAGTTAGAAAGGCAGCTTGGGAAGTGTTCATAGAGCTCTTTGAATGGCGTTGTTAATAAAGCAACGTGGAGCAAACAAAATCGTTCACAAACAGCTGAAGCTCGGTTGTGGTTGCAAGTTATCCCCACATCCCAGCACTCCCTCAAAGTGGTTCTGCATTCTTTTCTTCAAAAATTATTTTGTTAGAGAGAGAGAGAGAAAGAGAGAGAGAGAGAGGTAGTGTGCATGCATGGTATGTGCATTGGTGAAGGTCAGGAGACCCCTTTGGGGAGAAGATAACTTTTGGGAGTCTGATCTCTCCTTCCACCACATGGGCTTCAGGGATCAAACTCAGGTCCTGGGTTTCCGAGCAGGAACCTTATCTGCTGAGCTATTTCACCTGCTCCTCTTTTCTTCTTTAAATTGTGCTTGTGAGGTGTAGTGTGTGTGTGTTGTGAGTACATGCACACATGCATTTGTGTGTCTTATATGTGTGAATGTTTTGCGTATGTGTGTGCATATATGTGGAGGCCAGGGATTAACACTGGTTGTCTTCCGTTATCACTCTGTATTGTTTTTCTGTTTATTTTACTTAATTTATTTGTTTCGAGATGGGGTTTCCTTTTGGACTTATAATTGACTGATTGGTTAGAGGCTGGTTGGAGAGCTCTGGGTGCTGGTCCAGGGCACGTCCATTTTCAGAGAACCAAGGTCTCAGACACTTAAGGTGGCACCAGGTGTATGCTGTGGTTTCTGTCCTGCCTGGCATTTCGTGAACATAATACTACTTTCCTGGCGCTGTTGGAACTGGGGTTTACAATAAACGCAGTTTGGAAAGGTGGGGTTCAAAAGTCACAAGAGATAGAAACATTGGAGGAAAGAAATCTGGGTTTGGCCGAACTCAGGCAAGAGCAGCCCTACAGAATATGCGGGTGTGCGAGAATCCGTCCTCACGTTGGTACAAGGAGAAGTGGGTCGTGGGTGAACAGCAGAATGTATATCAAGGATCCCTGACCCAGGAGGCTGGAAGGAACATTTGTACAGGTTGGAAGCACAGAGAAGAGTTGGTGATGGGGTGCCTGGGCTTTATCATTAGAGAGAGGACCCTTCCATTCATTCGCTTGGACGAGAAAGTTTAAATAGTTAAACACCTAGCTTCTCAAGTGAGCTTCCAGTCTGCGTGAGGACCGGAAGTAGGTGTCCTGTTACCCTTGCCCAGCATGCCTGGTGACCTGCTGTTGCTCTGAGGCACGGCTTGTTGTGAGCAATTGTCTCCGAGGCTCTGATGGTCAGGTCGCAGCTCTGAGCTGAGCATGGTGAGTACGGTGTCACCTAACTCCCAGGGTTTTTGCAACCTGACACTTTAGGTACTCTAGAAATATACGGGTAGCCATGGTGGGGGTGCCTGTACTGGTATAGTTTTGTTTTTGGAGTCTTGGGAAGGCAGCTTGTGAAAGGAAGGATGGGAGCTGAAGCTGGCAAGGTGGGCCCGCAGCATCTCGTGGCCCCTTTCAGGATCGGTCTAAGAGGTCTGCCATGGATACGTGGAAACAAGGAGCCACACTGACTTCAGGATGGGGATGGAGATTAATGGACCACACAGTACCTCCAGTGCCAGCTTCTGGGCTAGGCCCAAGGAGGCCTGCTCTAAATGAGGGAGAGTGAATGAGTGAATGTATTGTAGGGGGGCGGTTTGAGGACAAGGGGTGGTCCCTTACATCAGAGTAGTTTCAGGAGGGGCCCAGATTTATAGTAAATAGTTCAAGCCCACAAGGTTGGAGCCAGAGGCTGGTGTAGAAGCGCCTCAGCTCTGGCTTCCGTAGCTGCGGCGAGCCATGTCCCTCCAGACACCATTTTTTCTGTTTGTAAAATGGGCATATGATACTGTGTTACATACCTGCTCGTGGCTCGTACTGAGCATCTGTATGAAGCTTCTGTCTTGCGTTGGTGTTATCTCTGAGCCCTCCCCGTCTCTCCCCCTCGGTGCACAAGGTAAATAGGCAAGGCTGGCCTCTCTCCCGGGGGAGTACAGAGCTCAGAGGGGCCGGGAGCCTCTCCTGGAGCCCCCTCCCCTCTGCCTGCCCAGCCTCCAGGCATATCTCTCTCTCGAGGTCAGCAGCCTTTTTGTTAATTACTTTTCTAGTTGTGATAATACCCGTCTAAAGCACTTTAATGAAAGAAGGGCCTACGTTGGCTCACGATTTGAGGGTGTGTTTATCGTAGACCGTGGGAATGTGAAGCGGCTGGTCACGCGTGTTTGCAGTCGGGAAGCAGAGAGTGATGAATGCTGCTGGTCTTCTGTACCTCTTTATTCAGCCCAGGACCCCAGTTTATGGGACAGAACCACCCACTTTCACAGTGGCTCTTTCCTCCTGAGATAAAGCTTTCTGAAAGGGTCTTCACAGACATGCCCCGGAGTGTGTCTGTCTCTCGGTGATTCCAAATACAATCAGATTGGCTGACTTTTCATCTCTGACTTTGGATTACATTTAGATGACTGAATCACACAGCTGGAAGGAGCTTGATTATGTACGGTAGCATGCGTCTCTTCTCATCTCAGGCTATTAGCTCTTCAAGGACAGAAATTGTGTATTTTTCTTTCACGTATGTGTGTATGGAATGTGTGTGTGAACATGTCATTAGGGCTAGGCTGAACTTTGCTGGGGATTCCCAAGCTCTACCTTTTAGGGCTAGAATTCAAGGTATTTTACGAGTGGGCAGTCACACACACCAGCATTTTTATTTGGGATCTGAACTCGAGTCCTTTTGTTTTCGAGGTGAAAGCTTTACCACTGAGCCATCTCTATCCCTCTGGCCCCAGTAGGGTTTTTTTTTGTTTGTTTGTTTAAATAAGAATAATAAGAAATGACGAGAAGAACTTTGAGCAGTATAGAGAAAAAATAAGTCCTTTAACCGCCATGCCCATTTTTTTAGAGTAGCCACAGTGAAGTTAGCATAGAAGTGAGTTATGTGTGCATATGTGCATATTGACAACATATAGGATTCATTCACTTTATCCTTGTATACGTTTTGTCTGTCTGTCTCCTTCCTGTGTACTATCCTTCCGTTTCACAATCTCTTTCCATCTCTCCAAGACAGCTTTTCCAATGTAATGAGTATATATAGAAAATGTCTGATAAGCAGCTGTATTAATATACTATTAAAACTGAAATGAAAGTGTATACATATATATGTGTATGCATTTGCATACATGAAATTGTTATTCCATTTTAGTACAGGTAAAACTGCTTGGACTTATTGGCTGTTTCTAGTATTTCATGGTATAGAAATAACATTTGTATCCCTATTGCACTTTATACTTTATTTTCTTATGTTTTTCCTTGTGCTTTATTTTTATAAATACTACAATAGTAAATTTTTCACAGGCACCTTCCTGCATATCGATTCTTCAATAGGGTAGGTTGTAATCACCCTTTGTTTATTTAGTCCTGGGAATCAAACTCAAGATCTTGCACATGCTAGGCAAGTCCTTTACCACTGAGCTGTAGCCTTAGGCCTATCCCCAACCCCTAAAAAAAATTTTTTTTAAGACAAGATCTGGCTAATTTACTAGGGCTGGTCTTGAAATTACTCTCTCGGAAGGGGGAGGACCAGGGTACTTATTGAGCTTGTATGATTGGGAAAAAAAAATAAAATAAAAAAAGAAATAAAAATAAATTTTTTAAAAAAGGAATTACTCTCTAGTTCAGGCAGGTCCTGAACTCGTGATCCTCCTGACTCAGCTTTCCAAGTAGTTGGGATTACAAAACTGTGCCACAAGCTCCAAGAACATTTATTTATTTATTCCTTATTTTCTTCAGTGCCGAGGATCAAACCCAAGGCTTCATGAATGTTAGTCATTTACTCTACCATTGAGCTATATGTCTTCCTTAGTTGCAAATCTTATTTGTTTAGTGTGTGGGGGGGTATATATGTCTCTCTATATTACTTTCTATTTGTATATCTCTCAAATAAATAATTTAAAAAATGGAAGCTGTTTTTTTTTTTTCCAACTTCTTATAGGCTTGGAGTGTATTGGTAGAGCACTTACTTGCGTAATTAAGGCTTTATCTAGGACCCTGGATATGATCAACAGTATAGCAATAAGAAACAATCAACAAGCAAACAAGCAAAAACCCATCCCAGATAGCAGAGTCTGTACTGAGGCGGAGCAGCTCACATAAGTTCTGCTTGGCTGACATGGTTGGACATCATTTCACTTACATTCCCGTGGAGAGAACTTAGTCACACGATCTCGCCTGACTGCAGGAGAAGCTGGGAAGTGTAGTCCATGCACACGGTACTAGAATCGAGAGCTATAGAAGGTACGGATGAGATGGACAGTAGGCGGCTCTGTCATTGCTGGCAGGTTGACGTACTTCATCCTGAGCAAATGTGCAGTTGTAGAAAGACCCACTTACACAGTGGACAAAGTTATCTTCCAGGAAGACATTCTTGCAGTCAGCCTGGGGTTTGCTACGGCACTAGTTTGGGGTGTCAGTTGCCTCATTTCTTACCACAGTCCTGCTAAGTGTGTTCCCTGTTCCCCAGGGGAAGACCCAGTGGATTCAGATCTGTATCTGCGATAGAAAGCCCACACCCTTCCTTCCCACTGCAGCCACTGTCACTGCCGTCAGTGCGTCTGTAACTTCTGGCTGTAACTGCCGAACAGACACCTCACCAGGCCCCACGTTTGAGTCTTGCTGATCAGTTACACAGTAAGCGCAGCCATATGGACCTTCCTAATTTCTACTCTCTTCCATTTTCCAGGCTCTCTTTCCTTTCCTTGGCCAGTGGCCTTGGTGGCACCCTAACTCTGCGGTCAGCCCAGGACCTCCCCTGCCCATGCAGTCACCAGCTGTCACTGCCGAGGGCCTCAATGGCCCATTCTTTGGGACCTACACGTTTCCCACCTTCAAGTTCCAGCCCCGCCGTGAAAGTATAGACTGGAGGCGCATCAGTGCGCTGGACGTGGACCGGGTGGCCCGGGAGCTGGACGTGGCCACTCTGCAGGAGAACATTGCCAGCATCACCTTCTGTAACCTGGACCGGGAGGCGTGCAGCCGCTGCGGGCAGCCCGTGGACCCCGTGCTGCTCAAGGTGCTGCGCCTGGCACAGCTCATCATCGAGTACCTGCTGCACTGCCAGGATTGCCTGAGTGCCAGTGTGGCCCAGCTGGAGGCTCGGCTGCAGGCCAGCCTGGGCCAGCAGCAGCGTGGTCAGCAGGAGCTGGGCCGCCAGGCCGACGAGCTCAAGGGCGTGCGGGAAGAGAGCCGGAGGCGGCGCAAGATGATCAGCACCCTGCAGCAGCTGCTCCTTCAGACGGGTGCCCACAGCTACCACACGGTGAGGAATCACCACTGTGAACCCGTCAGCCGGGTGGTACATGGCAGGGATCTTGAGGGTTCCATGGGCCATTCTCGCCAGTCACGAGCAGATTTAGATACACTGCTTATGGTCAGAGATCTTGTCTGATCGAATTCTGTGTGTGTGTGTGTTTGTAGACTACATGCATGAGAGATCTGTGTACTGTGGAGGTATATACAGACTACCTGTTAATGGAGGCACGTTCATAGGTGCATGTGTATGTAGCTTGTAGAAATATGGCTCTGTGGTGTTTGTGTATATATGTGTGTTAAATGTGTGCATGCAAATGTTAAAAGAGTACTTCTGTATGATATCTATATTTAGAATATGTGGTGTGTAATATATACTGGCTTATGATAACTTGGGTATATTTACAGAGATGTATTTACATTGTGATTCTGTCTGTGTGTCCAAAAGGATGAAGGATGGATATTATGCTTGTTTTGATAGAGGTGTAAGCACGTGTACATGCGCGAATGTCAGATTCATAGACGTCTGACTGATGCATATTCAGTGTATGTGCCTAAGGATGTGGGTGTTTACGAAGGGGGTGTGTGTATGGATGGAGAATTTATGTGTATATGCAGAGTGTGGTATGTAAAGGTGCACGTGTGTGTGCATGCGTGTGTGTGTGCGCGCGTGTGCATGTGTGTGTTCAGGTGTGTAGTTGATTAAGTGTGTGGCAAAGCCATATCCACAGGACTGCTAAGAGCAGTGCAACTTCTTTTGCCAAAATCTGCCCAAGTATGTTGAAAAATGCCAACTTCCTTAACCATCTTCCTCCGTCTTATCCACTTTCCCAGGGAACTAGTTCCATCCACCATGGGCTGGTTCTTGTCCATCAATTAGACAACTTAGCTTGCTTAGGAGCTTATTTAACTCAACTACTAATTCTTTAAAAGTGTGCCCAGAGCCAAAGCTTTCAAGTTGCCAAGTAGATGCCAGTAGCTAACTACCACAGACATTCACTTGCTTCTTCTACGGGGTAGAGCTCAGAATAGTTGAGCAGACATGATCATAAGGCAAGGTGTCCCGGCCCCGCCCTTCAGATGTTCACTAGCTCAGGATCTCTGAATCTCGTCATCTTGTGGAGGTGTCCCAGACAGGCACACTTGACCATCCATCAGTGATTTAGTCACTATCCACCCCTTTCTCCACCATGGGGACCAATTCTTCATCTATTGTTTCTCAGTTTTATCATGAGGCATTTGCCTCATGGTCTGAGGTATCTGCTTGCATTCCATTTCTTAGGTTCAACATCTCTATTCAATAGGAGGAAATAATGAAGAATGATACGACTTTTTTTTTCTTTTAATTCTTCTGATCTGGGGATCAGACACGGGACTCTTCATATTAGGCAATTGTTCTAACACTGAGCTAAATCCTCTGCCAGCATGATTTTTTTTAAGCATCATCTTTTAGAAATTGCATATATCGTTTCTGTGTAGATATAATTACCAGAATTTAGTGAAATGGTCACGTGTGCTTGCAATAGAGGCTGAGATATACAGTGTTTATTTTCATTGGCCTGAGGGTCAGCTGAATGTCAGGGTTTTTGTATTTCCCGTCCTTTCCTTCTTTTTTCCCTTTTCTTCGTGATTCTGGGAATTGAAACCAGGGCTTCATATAACCTTTGGGGCATGTTCTGTTACTGAGCCACACTTCCAGATTCTTCAATTCTGAAACAATCCACGGGCCCAGTTTCCATAGAGGGACATCTCAGGCAGTCTCAAGGGATGTAATGCAGTGTTCCCAATTGCTTTCCCCCTGTGCAGTGCCACCTCTGTGACAAGACATTCATGAATGCCACCTTTCTCCGGGGCCACATCCAGCGCAGACATGCAGGCACAGAGGAAGGCGGTGAGTCCAGGCAGCACTGACCAGCTTGCTGGAGCTGGGGGTGTGGGGGGGGTATTAGTGGGCAGGGCACACACACACTGGACGGACCCTGTCCTTGGAACCTCAACATCTATTTGAGGATGGGGTGGTCTTGCCTCTGGAGGAATCAGACAGGTAACTTGTGTCTCAGCTGTGGCCGGCAGATTGACTTTGAAGGGGCTTCTGTGCCCTGCCGTCTTCAGCTCTTCAAGGCTAGCCCTCAGTGAGTGTGAATGGGCCACGTAAGCACCAGATTGTTCTGTGATGGGTGTGTGTGCTTGGGATTTATCACCACTTATCACCACCTTAAATTCCAAGATGAGCAGTAAGGCTGTGTGCTGCCTTTATAATCTTGTGTGTACTTTTTAGATTCCACGGAAATGTACGTTCAGTAAACTAGATATAAATACATAATATAAAAATTCCACTGAAATAAATTTCCTCATTTTCCACCATTCTAATTCCTTTTCTTAATATTTATTTTCTTAAGTATTTTATTCATTTACTTTGAGAGAGAGAGAGAGAGAACAAGTGTAGGAAGGCACACACATGGCATGTATGTGGGGGCAGAGAACCACTTTCACTTTTCGCTCCTTTGACTACGTAGGCTGCAGAATGGAGCTCTGGTCACCGGACTTGTGCACAGCAGCCTTTGCCTGCAGAGCTTCCTCCTTGGTTCTTTAATTCAAAGGAGTTTCTCAGGCTGGAGGTGTAGCTCAGTGACAGAACCGTAGATTCAGTCTCTAGTGCTGGAGAAAAATCCCTTTAAATCAGTATCTCTTATCCAACTATACATTTATTATATATCTAATTCTTGCTGGTTCTATATTAGAGGCTGCTAAGGAAAAATAGATTTTCTATATATAAATATTTGACTTCTTAGACAAAATGTCTTTGCTATAGAAACTTAAATACGTGGAGATAGGGAGGGAAAAAGAAGATGAGGGACATGATCACTAATAGTTACTATCTGCTGTATTCTCAGTTTATTCAGCATGTGCATATGTATATGTATTATATGTGTGTAATCATGTGATATGCAGTTTGATTGTTGCTTATCTTAACTTGAGTATATCAAATCTTTTTCTATTAAATCTTTTTTTTTGAGGCTTGGTCTCATGTGTACCTAACAGGCCTGGAACTTGCTATGTAGCTAAGGATCACCACGAACTTTGATCTTCCTGCCTCTGTCTACCAAGAGCTGGATGGCTGCACTTGCTATCGTAACCCTTTATGTGATGCTGGAGATTGAATTCAGGACTTAGTGCCACTACACAGGCACTCTAGCACCCTCCTGTCAGTTATCTTTAAAAGCATGATTGATATGGTGAGGAGTATTCTATCATGTGACTATCAGTTTCTTTCATATTGTCCTGCTCCTGAATATATAGATAATTCAGAAGTTTTCTTGTTACACACACGTCACAAGATGATTGGCATTCTACATGTAATCTTTGTGCGTATTCCAGTGCTTGCTCATCATAATGAAAGGGGAAATGTGTGCCTAAGGCAACTTCGGCTGCATTGACGTTCATGACTGTGTATTCTCAGGTGCTGGCTTTCCAAGGCCCACCTTCTGTTCTGCACTTACCTAAGATCACTGTAAACCAAATTAATTTCCCTTCCATCCCAAATTGTTTGCTTGGCTGGGCCTGGTGGCACAAGCCTGTTATTCCAGATACTTGGGAGGCTAAATCAGGAAGACAAAAATGTAAAGGCCAGATGGGAAACTTAGTGAGATTGAATCTCAAAAATAAAAAAATAAAGAAAGAAAGGGTTGGGATGCAGCTGTGGTAGGTTCTTGTCCAGCTTATGCAGGTTCAATTCCTAGTACTGAAATTTTTGGTTTTGCTTGTTTCTAAAATGTTTCTAGACACGTCTTCTAAAAAAAAAAAGGTTGATTTTCAATAGCAGTACTTAATACTCTCTGCTAGAAGTCACTACTTGCACTTTATTTTATTTTCGAAGCAAGGTTCAGGCTGACCTCTAACTTGTGATCTTCCTGCCTGAGCCTCCCAAATTCTGAGGTTGTAGATGAGTTCCATCATGCTGAGCTACTAAATAGAAAACAACACATGTTCCAGGGACGTTATTTTTCTTGATGGCACTTAAATCTTGTTTTATCCACTTATGGTTTAGTTTCATCATGAGTCATTCTTTTTAGACTTGAAAACTTAAAGAATGGTAAAAGAGCTAATTATTAGCACAGAAAACTATAACTGAGATAAGGCATTTGTTAAATAGGTATATTTAGCTAGTACACATTTGTGTAATGTATGGATTCTTCATAATGTCTTGCTGTACATAATGCTTGCACACAATGTATCAGTTAAATAATTTAAGGATAATTTAAAGTGTACGTTACACTTAAAGCAACTTGGTTAAAATGTTTCTTTCATGTCTTCTTTTCATTTGAAATTTAAAACTATACATTTAAATTATGCTACTTTACCAAAAGGATCTTAAAACTACAGTTATTTCCATTGCTTTAAATTCTCCTTTGCAATGTTGGACAGCTGTGCTCTTTCTGTTAATAATGGCATATTCAGACTATTTGGTGGTCTGTTTCTCTTACTTTATTTTTGCATTTCCATTACTGTCAAATACTGCAGATGACAGTAAAATAATGGTTCACATTTGCTAAATTGTAAACCAAGTGCTATGCTACTATGGTTAGTACTTTAAATATTTTATTTGTTATAAAGGGGTGGGGAGAGAGAGAGAGAAAAAGAGAGAGTGAGAAAGCAGAAGTGAGCACACTGGCATGCATATGAAGTCAGTGAGCAGCTTTTGGAAGTTAGTTCTGTCCTTCTACTATGTGGGCTCCCTGCTGAACTATCTCCGGTCAGGTAAACCAGACAGTAAAGCTGATCTCCGGCATGATTGCAGCGGGGAGAACTTACGCTCCGCAGCTTTTCATCCTGTCTTGCTGTGGATCCTCAGGAAAGCAGAAGCAGGAGCAGCCACTGGAGGAAGTGCTGGAAGACCTACGGGCCAAACTAAAGTGGACCCAAGGAGAGCTGGAAGCTCAGAAGGAGGCGGAGAGACAGCGTCAGCTCCAGGTGGGCTGCAGGTGGAGCATCAGGGAGACTCACGTCATCAGCAGTACAGGAATCCCACAGGGCCCAAACTGAACGCCAAGGAGACCCAGGTCACGGGCTTTTCTGCACAGCTGTTACACGAATTCCCCAGGACCAAAATTCCTGCTGGTCTCTGTTGCTGGGAGCCAAAGCTAAGAATTGCAACTCTTGGTGTGGTGAAGGATTTAGGTGTTCTGGAAGGGAGAATCAGAGCAGAGAGTTGTGGCTTCCTGTGTTAATGAGCACATGCTGAAGGCATTTTTTTCCCACTGTTATTTGGCTTTCTGGGAACAGACTGGGTCTAGTTTTCAAAGCCCCAGGACCCATGCTGGTGGTAATATTCCATAAATATTTACAGTGTGAAAATATATAGACTTGTTTTCTGCATTCCTCCATGTGTTCATTTGCCATTCGTTATCTTAGTATCCACCAACTATGGCAGCCATTGTGAAGAATATAAAGAAAGAGATGAGTCTTTATCCACAAAAGAGTCCTTTTTAAAAACTTTAAAATTTTTTAAGTAATTTTTTTATTCTTTTACAATTTCATGCATGCAGACAATGTGTTTTGATCACAGCTATCCCTTTCTTCCTCCACCTCTTCTTGAGCATTCATTCCCGTAGCATGTCCACCTCCTACCTTTATGTCCTCATTTTTAAAAATGTAATATAAAATCACATATAAATAATAAAAGAAAATACATTTAGGATGTAGATAGTTTTTATGATTGAGTTTCCAGTCCCGCATGGTTAAGAACCCATGATAAAGCTGATGAACAACTGCTTTGTCTTTCTCCTATGAGACTGAGGAAATTCACAGAGATCCAGCCTACAGGAAGGAGGCTGTCCACATTGTGAACACACAGAGCCCAGGCCCATAGGAGAGCATGCCGTCCACACTATGGGCACACACCTGGAGCCCCTGCTGAGGTCCTTAAAAGAGTCTTTATCCTCAAAGGACATTACAATTTAGATAAGACTGGTGAACATTGGATCACTCCAGGTCCAAACCATAGGGGTGAAGGGTTCTATGTTCTATGGATTCCCATGGTGTTCTATATGTACACGTGTATGTATAGGAAGTCTTCCCATCCTCAGCAAATATTTGCTAGAATGCGGAATGAACGAATGACTGACTACATTGCCCTTCCTTTTTTTGTGTGTAGGAACTAGAGACCAGTCGTCAGAGGGAAATAGAAGCTAAGAAGAAGTTTGATGACTGGAGAGAAAAAGAGCGGAGCAAACTTTATGGGGAATTAGACAAGTTAAAACAACTATTTTGGGACGAATTTAAAACTGTTGCCAACCAGAATTCTACACTAGAAGAGGTACCCAACATAAAAAACTTTAGAACATTCTTTTGTTAAAAAGATGTTTATTTGCTCTCAAAATTAATTTCTTGTGTGTGCATGCATGCATACACGTGTGCATGAATTTGTGCATGCAGGTGTATTTATCTATGTTTTATGTGTGTGGAGGACTAGGTCTATGTCAGGTATATTTCTCTATTGCTTTCTCCTTATTCTGAGACAAGGTCTCTTACTGAACAATTTTGGAAAGACTGGCCAATGACTTCCCATAATCAGCCTGTCTCTATTTTCCCAGTGCTGAAGTTATAGATGTCATCTTCTACACTTTACTTTTAAGTGGGTGTCATAGGCACAGGTGTCAACTTGATGGTTGAGAGTTTGAGCTCTGAGCACATTTATAGAGAATTAGTGGTTGAATTGGGCCTAGAGCAAACCTGCAGGAGATTGTATAGCTGATGGGGAAGGTCCAGCCTATGGTGGGTAGGACTAGGCCCTGGGATATAATACAGAGAACTGGTCGAGAGAGTTTGCATCCTTGTATACACTTGGACAAACAGGCTGGTCTGGCAAGTAAGGATCATCCCCCTCTCAGCCATTATGTAGAGATGGTATAGCCAGTACCTTTGGCCCTGGTATTGGTGTGAGCTCTCCTGTCAAGCTGGGCTGAGAACTGTAACCAGACAATCGTAAGAGAAAATAAACCCCTTGTTCCCTTAAGCCCTTTGATGGTGATTTATCAGCAACCATGCAGGCTAACTCCAATAGAATTGAATTTAGTACCAGGAAGTGGGGTGTTGCTGATGAATCTGGCTGTGTGGATTTTTGTGGAGCCTGATTGGTTTTGTTGGAGAAACTTTGAAATGTTTGAAGGTTTTGAGTTTATGGATTACAACTGCCATCCTACAGAGTTTGATGGGCCATTTGGAAAATGAAAATGCCGGCAGAGTTGTGGATTGTTTGGACCCAGTTTGTGATGAAGTGAACAAGAACTTTGGTGAAATTGAATTTAAAGGCGATAGATTGGTTGCTTGATAGAGGTGAGCTGTGTTGATGGCCATGAAGCTTTGAATGTGCAGGCAGCAAGAGCAGTTGCTGCTGTTGGTGAAATGAACATCAGTGAAAGGAAACTAGTGATCTGCACTGGAATGATGGAGGAGATGAAGACCATTGCACAGCGATTTTATGTTTGAAAATCCAGATTCTTTTAGGGACCGAAGGCCCAAACTGAAGCCGTTTTTTGCCCATTGGAAGTTCTGGCTGCTTAGAAAGGGGCTTTTCCAGAGTCAGCACATTAAAGTTGGTACAGCTATGGCTTGAATGGACCAAACTTATGTTTCAACCTTGCTGCAGAATTTGGCAGCACCCCCTCAGATGGTACTGGTTTTGGTGTATGATTGAGGGGTTCATAGAGAGCAACAAAAGCTTAGTACCAAATGGCAGCGTAGAGTTCCTGCAGGGAAAGGTGAAGCTTATAGCTGCAGAGGAGAACCCAGAGTGTTGTTGGAGATACCAGAACCATGGGATGTATGCTGAGGACAGCTTGAGTGGAGATTCAGCCTGGTTCAGAAGAACTCTGCTTCTACAATTTTGAGCTGCAAACAGGGACTGGGAATGCCTAGAATCTTTGAGCCGCCTTGACTACATGATGGAGAAACAGATGGATACTGAAATATAGGATTCAGTATTTGATTTGCTGGATTTGATTCTAATTTGATATTTTCTTATTGTGTCAAGATACTTCTGTTTTAATGTATTATCTTTGTTAAAATATTTAACTTATTTTGATTAGATAGACTTATGCAATTAAAAAATCTGAAATATCTAAAGGAAGACTTTTGCTTTCAACATTTTAATAACTGAACTTTTAATGATTGATATCTTAAATTGGATTATAGAATCTTATAATTTTGGACTTTTAGAATTATATAACTTTTAACACCTATGGGGATGAGGATTGAAGGTTACAGTTTAAAAGTGTTATGTTTTTGTGTCAAGTTGACTAGGGGTGGAATATCATAGTTAGGCACATGTGTCAACTTGACAGTTGAGGGTTTGAGCTCTGGGCACATTTGTAGAGAATTAGTGGTTGAGTTAAGTTCGGGGAAAACCTGCAGGAGATTGTCTAGCTGCTGGGGAAGGCCCAGCGTATGGTGGGTGGGATTAGGACCTGGTTGAGAGAGTTGGTATCCTTGTGTATACTTGGCTAGGCATGCTGGTCCGGCAAGTAAGGATCATCCCTCTCTCAGCCATTATGTGGAGATGATGCAGCCAGTTCCCTCGGCCCTAGTGTTGGATGAGAGGCTGTAACTAGTCTATCATAAGAGAATAAACCCCTTATTCTCTTAAACCGTTTGGTGGTGATTTATTATCAACTATTCAGGCTCACTGCAATACCTCCCAACCACACCATCTCCTCCCTGGACCATGGTTGGTTTGTGACAAGGCATTTCTTTCTGGTGACAATCAAGATTTATATTCCCTCCCTGCTTCCCTCTTTGCTTCCAGATATGTTGCTTGCTGAATTTGATAAACAAGTGTTAACATTTATTAGAAAGTCCTGAGTTTTGGGAAGTGAGTGCATACTAGCCATGACCTCCTTTGTGAATCAAATCACATTCCCTAAGCTGAAATAGCCATATTGTTTTACTTACGTATTTGCTTCCTGTATCTCCTATGAGATTACTTTGTGTGTGTGTGTGTGCCTCATTCCTGTCTCCTCTTGGCATTTTATTATTTTACTTTTATTAAAGTGTGGGAACGAGATTGTTTGTACTTTTTTTTATATTTTCTTTTCTTTTTTCTTATTACTTTTTTATTATTTATTCAATTGTGTGTGTGTGTGTGTGTGTGTGTGTGTGTGTGTGTAGAACCATGGGTGAATTTGGGAACCACCATGGATGCCTCCACCTCCTCCTTGTTTACTCTGCCCCGGGATTCACAGGCTCCGCCCTACCAGGACCAGAAACGCAGGCCGCCCCCGCTTCCACCCGGCGTCTATACGTGGGGTCTAGGAACTGAACTCAGGACCTTCCCCCTGCAAGGCAGAGGCTTAACCCCTGAGCCACCTCTCCAGCCCCTCTTTGTACTTTTATATAATTTTTGAATATGAGATTCTTTGTACTTGTATATTTTTTGTGCATGTGTGCATGTGTGCATATGTGTGTGCATGTGTGTGTGCGTGTGTGTGTGTGTGTGTGTGTGTATCAGAGGGCAATTTGAGTATGTGTGTCTTTGGTGGCCCTAGGGTGAAAATAGGTAATCATGCTGGGTTGTTGTACCTCCTTATTGCTTTGTTCTGGGGTTTCTGTGGCTTTCTAGAGCTGAAAGTGCAGGTCACTGCCAAATCTGCCTGGCATTTTTATGTGGCATATGGATATCTGAACCCAGGTCCTTTTTGCCTTTGAGGCAAAGGCTTAACCCCTGAGTCATCTCCTTAGCCCTTAGATTAACATTTTGTTGATTCATTTCTTTTTAAATTCTGGGTGGTAAGTTTCCATTTAAAATGAGTGAAAGTACTGTAAAATAGTTTTCAAAGCCCTAGGAAATATTCCCTGGATGTTAGGAGCGTCAGTGAGAGCAAAATGTATTTTGAAAATATTGCTCCTTAGAACTTTCCTAGTATAGAACTCTGAGCTCTTCCTTTGACTGAATTGCCTGACCACAGAGAGAACATTCTGTTCCTTGGGGCAAATAGAGCTGCCAGGAGAGGATCTGATCAGAGAAACAAGCCATTAAGATTTGTCATATAAGCGAGTTCTGCAGTGTGTATAGCACAAGCCATGAAGATCTGTCATATAAGCTAGTTCTACAGTGTGTATATCAGTGATATAGAAACCAGAGGTGACCCATCAGGACCCCCACCTCGAGCGTGCATGCAGCATGCATCTGGTAAAACATCAGCCAACAAAAATAATCGAATTAGGAAATGGTTAATGTTTGGTCCCAGTGCTGCTTAAACAGTGACTGAGAGGAGTCAGCAAGCGTGGCACCAACTTAACCGTAGGCTTGCAGTTCTTAATCTGTAAGAATGCCTGTAAGTTTTACTCAGGAATAAAGATGGCTTGTGTTGCTTGTTAGTACAGTGATGATATGTTTTAAAAAGCATCATGAGGGCTGGTGTCATAGTTAGGCACAGGTGTCAGCTTGACTGTTGAGGGTTTGAACTCTGGGCACATTTGTAGAGAATTAGTGGTTGAGTTAAGCCCAGAGCAAACCTGCAGGAGATTGTCTAGGTGCTGGGGAAGGCCCAGCCCATAGTGGGTGGGACTAGGCCCTGGAATAAATCATGGAGAACTGGTTAAGAGAATCAGTATCTTTCTGTACACTTGGGCAGACATGCTGCTCTGGCAAGTAAGGATTGTCCATCTCTCAGCCGTTATGTGGTGATGGTGTGGCCAGTTCCCTTGGCCCTGGTATTGGTGTGTGCTCTCCTGTCAAGCTGGACTAAGAACTGTAACTGGACAGTTGTAAGGAAATAAACCCCTTGTTCTTAAGCCGTTTGATGGTGATTTATCAGCAACCATGCAGGCAGACTGCAATAGCTGGTGAAATGGCTCAGGGGGTAAAGATAAAGCCTGGCTCCTTGAGTTCAGTGCGCAGAATATACAAGGCAAAAGAAAAAACTAACCCTACAAAGTTGTCCTCTGACCCTACATACATACCCATTCCTACATCTCTCCCTCTGTCTCTCTCACACACAACACAATAATAATAATATAATATAGATAGATGGAAGGCACTCTGTCTTTGACCTAATTTTCTTTGTTTTTTTTTCTTTTCCTTCTGATCATGTAGTATTAGCTCATAAATCACCAGATATTTGTGACATGGGTCTGAGCTGCTATGACAAGTCGGTTCTTTCTGGTGACGATCAAGATCTATCTTCCCTCCCTGCTTCCTTCTTTGCTTCTTTCCCTTTCGTCCTTTTCTTCCTTTCTTCCTTTCTAAGTGGAGGGAGAATCCTCATCGTTGTCTTGGGAACTAAGGAGCTGAGATACCCTTGTGGGCTCTCAAGTGTGTCCACTCCGGTTGTTGCCGACAT